>CM037157.1:8657755-9325951 GCA_020921065.1 Vaccinium darrowii
CTCATCAGGTTGTGGTCAACGTGTACCGAGTGTTGTTCTCGGTGCTGCAGTTGGCCGAGAGGCACCACATCCACGCCACGGTGTATGATGTCCTCGGGATCTACCTTATGGCTCTTAGCTTGAAGTTCCGACGGTATTATTTTTCTGTCCGGAACGAGTACGACCATTTGATCGGGGATCTTTACGATTCCGAGGAGCATCAGTACAACTATGTCACAGTGAGGGAGAACTACACGTGGGCCCCCGAGGAACCTCACACCTGGCCCCTAAATCACCGCCGAGGGGAGCCCAGTAAGTCCTTGGTATTTTACACAACTTTAACTTGTACGTGACTTTCACCGAGGACTGATATCTTTTCGTTCTTCCTTTGCAGACTGCAGCGCTGTCAACAAAAGGCTGCTTGAGCTTTCGGACGACGGCGTGATCCGGGCTCTCTTCGCCCACGACCAGCAGCAAGCCCATCTCCTCCTAGATTACGAGCCGAGCTACCACGGTTATTTGCATAGAAATACCGTGTCGAGGGCCAGTAACTGCCGACAGAGGAGGAGAACAACTCTCCCGGACGAAGGGCTAAAGCAGCTGTGGGGTAGGGAGAGGCAGCCGAGAGGAGAAATGGTAGCGGGCTCGGAGGATACTGAGAGGCCCACCCTCCAACAACTGAGAGCGCGCTAGTAGCAAGAGCGCCAAAGGCGACCCCTGCAAACTGGTAGAGGGGGCACCCAACAAGCGGGCCAGAGGAGAGGGATGGAGGAGCATCCGAGGGTTGAGGAGGAGCCGGTTGAGAAGAGGCCCCGGGACGGTGAGCCGGCCGACAAATCCAGAACCTTCTAGTCATGTCGTTCCAAATTCTTATTCCTTTTTTGATATGTAAGCAAATGCGTCACTTCCACTACAAAATTGGACTTTTCTCATTCAGCGGCCAAAGTTCATCCCAAAGCCCGAATACGTCTTCATTCATTCTCCTTTCACCATCTATAAGAAGACTCTTCAATTTCACCCAGTACTCTATCATCTCTCTCTCTCTCTCTCTCTCTCTCTCTCTCTCTCAAGAATGAGCTGGTGGTGGGCCGGAGCTATCGTGACTGCACGGGTACGTCTTAATTCCCCTCTTAGCTAATTAATTATGTTCATTTTTTTTTCTCTTCAGATTGAGATTCATTTATATTTATTTGGAAAAAATGCTAATGACAACTCATTGGGCTGTCAACACAATTTTAGTATAAGTTAAAGTGCCTTGAAAAGGAGTATTAAAGTTTTAAAACCTTGGTGATACTCCGTCCGCCCCTTTTCAAGTGGACCAAAGGGGTGCTGTGCACTCCTCTGCCGTCGGATCATGTTTTCGACGGTCCGGATACGTTTTGCAATTTTAATTTAATTTTGATTTATTTTTACCGGTAAAAAATCAAATAACATCCGAGTTGTCCAAAACACGATCAGATGGTTAAAGGGGTGCACAACATCCCCCGGATTATTTTAAGTGTGTTGTTTTGTAAATTTAATTTATTAAAAACATCATTATTACTTCTTTCGCATTAACTTTATCTCCACTTGACAACTTTCACATCAATTTATACATCCACTTTTCAAAATTATTTTGCACTTTTATTCGGTAACTCTTTTCCCATTAATTTTTCAAAACACCAAAACAATATTCTACCAGCAAGTCCACTTTTGAAAAAATAAGTCTCATCCAATTAAGTTCGTTTTTTTTTTTTAATCTTTCAAAAACCCTACACTGAAGTGCTTCAACTCTAAACCCAAAATATCTAACTCCAAAATACTATATTGGAGTAGGTAAAATCTGGTTACCCTACTAACTAGGCATAGCGCGTGCCTAGCAACTTCACCACGAGAGGGTGAATAGTTCGGCACCATATAGGGTACACGTGAGCCCTGTGCCGAGCTGGTTTGGCCATGAATAAGGCTAAAAAGATTGATTAAATTAAATATACCAGGATGTGCTAGCTCGATGTAGGTCACAAGGCAATGCCCCTGATATGGCCGAGCTAGCAGAGCTATGAGCAAAGCTTAAAATAGCATTCTAGGATACATAGGTTCAGCTCGGCGTGAGTAACTGGGTTATGTACGAGTCATACCGAGCTACGTGGAAGCTCGGCACCGCCTTAGATAAGGCGGTGAGACATCCCAGAAAATTCTACAACGGTTCCTTATGAGATAAGGAGTAATCCCGTGAAATAAGGGATTAATATGGCAGTCCTAATATGATTAGGAATGGGCCACTTATAGGAAGAAGTCCTATTAGGAAACAGATTCCTAAAGGGAATAGGAAACGGGGGCACGAGATGCCTAATGTGATGAACATCTACACCTATAAATACAGCACTATGACCATGACAAAAGGTACGCTGTGAAACCTATTTTCATACGCATTGTGATTTGAGCTTTCAAGTACGTGATACTAACTTAGGCATCGGAGGGCCTTTGCCAACAAGAGGCAAAGGTGCTCTAACCCTTTTTCTGTCTTGCAGATCTAGGGTTGATTCAAGGAAGCACGTGATCCAGGGTTACGTGGTTTTTACCCCGTACAATTGGCGCCGTCTGTGGGAAATTACCAAAAAAGCTCGATCTTTCTCAAACGAAGATTAACAATGGTGCTTTCAGAGCCTCTTTTGTGCACTCCACGAAGGCAGGACGTAGAAGGTGACGGTACCACGCTTGTGTATACTACGAGAAAGAGCACAAGGGTGGACAAAACCCCCGCAGTACTAAAAGCACCACAGAAAAAACCAGCAACAAAGAGGTTTGACATAGGGAGTATCCCTGAGATTCCAAAATTCAGGGGTACACACCTAATACGCCATGGTTCTCCAAGGGCGAGATACTCAAAAACACCACCAAGAGGTGGGGAGGCCTCCACCCGACGTGAACGGGACAGAAGCCCCCCAAGAAGGGATGGTCACAGGCACACAAGGAATCGAGAGAGGGAAGATAGCCTTGACAGAAAAGAGCAAGAGGCAGAAGAATTGGCCCGTGAAGTCACTCGACGGGAACGAGAGATTCAGGACCTGAAGAAACAACTCCAGGAAAAAGAGAAAGACTTACGTTCACGGACGAGATCCGTGCATTATGAGGGAAAGGATCGTCACCATAACAGGGCCTCCACCGACCGAGCTGCCTCTCCACGAAAAAGGAGAGACAGGAGTGCTTCTGTGGAAAAGAGAGAAAGAAGGAAGCATGCTAGGGACAGATACGAGAGATCTGGATCCAATGAGCATATTCCCGAGCGGCACACGAGGAGGGGGGATGCTGGCCGAGCTGAGGAAAGCCCTAAAACTGCACGAGAAGCAGCTAAAGAAGCCCTAGGCCAAATTTCTAAGTCACCATTGGCCCATTGGATCCGTACGGAGAAGACGCCAAGCAGGGTGAAACATTCAGCATTCATCCCCTACGAGACCAGCACAGATCCTGTGGCCCACATCCAACACTATCAACAGGCCATGTTCATGCACGAGCGAGATGACGCTTTGTTATGCAAAATGTTCCCCTCTAGCCTGGGAAAGGTGGCTCTGAGTTGGTACCACAAACTCCCAGAGGGATCAATCCTATGTTGGGCTCAATTAGCTGAAGAATTTACTGCCCGGTTCTTAACAAGCCGAGCAGCTCCCAAGACTTTTGATGCATTGACTTCTATGAGACAGAAGGACGATGAGACACTGCGGCAATACTCCAAACGCTATTGGGAGACTTTCAACGAGATTGAAAATTGCAGTGAGGAGTATGCTCTGGCGACATTCAAGACGAGCTTGCCCATGCATAGTAAGTTACGGGAATCACTTACTATGCATCCAGTGAAAACGGTGGCCAAACTCATGGAAAGAATCCAGGAGCATGCACGGGTGGAGGATGACATCCTGCAAGATGGAGGAAGGATTGTGGCAGGGCAACCTCAGCTTCCAGAAAAGAAGATTGTGGAATCAAGGGTATACAAAAAGGATTTCACAACAGGAAGGAAAGATTACACTCAGCAAAGGAAGGAGAAAGCCGACCCAGATCCCAAGTCATACTTCAGTGTTATGGCAACTTTCAACATCCCCATCTACAAGATGCTGTACAGAATCAAGAACGAACAGTGGTTCAGGAGGCCCCCAAAGATGACTGGGAACCCAGAAAAGAGAAGAGCCACTAACCAACACTGCAGCTATCACCGAGATTGGGGACACATGACTGAGGACTGTGTGGAATATAAGAAATTCCTGGATGAGAAGGTGGCAGAGGGCCATCTCAAAGAATTCCTGGCTGATGTCAAGAATGATGCCGAGCTGGTAGAGGAGGTGGACTACGAGAAAGGTCCAAAGGGAACAATCCATATGATACATGGATTAGTTGCCCCTTACACAAACAACGAGATAAGACATATCCAGAGGGTCAACGGACAGGCAAAACAAGTCATGAAGCTCGGCATGAAGAGGCCAAGGGCGGAAGGGATCATGGAGACCCCAATCACCTTCACTGATGATGATCTGGAAGGGGTATCAGTACCCCATAATGACGCACTTGTAATCACCCTACGAATAGGGGAATACGACGTGGAGAAGATTCTTGTTGACCAAGGGGCCAGCACAGAGATCATGTATTACAATACTTTCAAGAGGATGGAGCTCCCTCCAAGTTCATTGCAAAAGTGTCTGGTTCCATTGGTCGGCTTTAGTGCACAGACAGTATGGCCTATGGGAAAGGTCACACTGCCCGTCCGAGCTGGATCAGTGGTTCTGAGCACAGACTTCCTTGTGGTAGACATCCCTTCTTCCTATAACGTGATTATAGGAAGAACTTGGATGCACAAGATGAGGGCAGTTTCTTCAACTTACCATCAGAAGATCAAGTACCCTGGGGCAGATGGCATCGAATGCATTAGAGGCGACCAAAAGGTGGCCGACCTATGTTTCAATATGGTTTTGAGGAAATCACCAAGGGCCGAGCTGGTACAAACGGTTGAGGTTCCAGACCAACCAACCTTAGAAGACGTTGGAGGTGATCCCACTAAGAAGATGGTGGAAGGGTTGAAGAGGGTACAAATTCAAGAGGACGATGAAGAAAGGTATTTCCTGATCGGCGAGACCCTCCCCGAGCTGGAGAAAAGAGATTTGGTCACCTTCCTTAAGGACCACATTGATGTATTCGCTTGGACCCCCCAGGAGATGCCTGGGATAGATCCTGAAATCATATGCCACCACCTGAACGTGGACCCACAGCACAAGCCAGTTGTGCAGAAGGCAAGGAGGTCGGCACCACAGCACGCAGACGCTGTGATCGAAGAGGTAGAGCGGCTACTAGAAGCGGATGCCATACGTGAGGTGAGCTATCCAGATTGGTTGGCCAACACTGTGGTGGTCAAGAAGAAGAACGGAAAGTGGAGGGTATGTGTGGACTTCACAAGCCTCAACAAAGCGTGTCCCAAGGATAGCTTTCCACTCCCCAGAATTGATCAATTGGTAGATGCTACATCAGGCTATGAAAGGATGAGTTTCCTTGACGCATATCGAGGATACCATCAAATAGCTATGTACGAGCCCGATCAGGAAAAGACGTCCTTTATCTCCCCCAGAGGGCTCTACTGCTATAAGGTTATGCCGTTTGGGCTGAGGAATGCTGGAGCAACCTATCAAAGATTGGTGACCAAAATGTTCAAGGAACAGCTCGGCAAAACTATGGAGGTCTACATCGACGACATGGTAGTCAAGAGCAAGTTGAAGCCTGATCACCTAGCTGACCTAAAGGTAACTTTCAACATTTTGAGGAAATTCAAGCTAAAGTTAAACGCTTCCAAGTGTGCCTTTGGAGTCAGCTCGGGGAAATTTCTCGGGCACTTAGTGACTAAAAGAGGGATTGAAGCCAACCCAGATCAAATCACGGCTCTGCAAGGCCTTCAAAGCCCAAAGACCACGAAGGAGGTCCAAAGGCTAACAGGAATGGCAGCGGCACTCAATCGCTTCATCAGCAAATCCTCAGACCGCTGCAGACCTTTCTTTCAACTTCTGAAGAAGAGAGACGGATACGAGTGGGGAGCCGAACAGGAACGGGCTTTCCAGGAGTTAAAAAGCTACTTATCATCACCACCCTTGCTCTCTACTCCAGAAGCTGGGGAGCGGTTGATACTATACTTAGCGGTATCTGATCATGCGGTCAGCTCGGTCCTCCTACGAATAAAGGGGACGGAGCAGGCTCCAATCTATTTCGTGAGCAAGACATTGTTAGAAGCTGAGACACGTTACCTACCACTGGAAAAACTGGTATATGCTCTCATTGTTGCATCAAGAAAGCTGCCCCACTACTTCTTGCAACATCCCATCACCGTATTCACGGAATACCCACTAAGGGCCTTGCTCAGGAAAGCAGATTTCTCTGGCAGAATCTCCAAATGGTCAATAGAACTGAGTCAGTTCGACCTCGATTATCAGCCCAGAACAGCAATCAAGGGGCAGGTTTTAGCTGATTTCATAGCAGAATTCGCTCCGACAGTGGCCCCACCACCACCAGGTCTCCACGAGAAGGAGCAAGTCAGTAATCCTGAGCCACCAACGAGAATGGCCGACCTGGATCCAGACGAATGGAGGCTTTACGTTGATGGGTCAGCTTGCAACAAAGGATCTGGAGCAGGGGTTGTGCTTTTCTCTCCAGAAGGACTGATCCTGGAGCATGCACTACGGCTGGGATTTAGTGCCACAAACAATGTAGCAGAATATGAGGCACTGCTAGCTGGACTGAGAAGTGCTCTAGAGCTCAAGGTACATAAATTACGAATATTTTGTGATTCCCAACTAGTTGTTAACCAGCTTTCAGGAGAATACGCTACGAAAAGCGAAAAGATGGCTGCGTACTCAGAAGCAGCCAAGGATTTGCTAGACAAATTTGATAGGATCCATATCCAGCAGATCAACTCGGGACAAAATGCACATGCGGACTCACTGGCCTGTCTTGGGTCAGCGGTCAAGACGGAGTATCGCCGCACAATTACAGTAGACTATCTGGGCAAACCAAGTATTGGCCGAGCCGTGGAAATCGTAATGGAAACAGAGCTTGGGCCGAGCTGGATGGACCCAATAGTGGCATGCCTACGAGATGGGGCTTTGCCAGAGGATAAAAGGGAAGCACACAAAGTCAAAACCAAGTCAGTACGTTTTTGGCTCTCTCCAGAAGGTAAGCTTTACAGAAAGTCTTTCCTTGGCCCATATTTATTATGTGTACACCTAGCCCTTGTTCAAAAGTTTCTCCATGAAATCCACGATGGAACTTGTGGGGGACACACTGGTGGGAGATCCATAGCCCACCGAGCAATATCCCAGGGGTACTGGTGGCCATACATGCAAGAGGATGCAAAGGCCTTTGTCAAGACATGTGAAAAATGTCAGAAGTTTTCCCCCCTCATCCGAGCTCCAGCAGAGGATCTATTGCCTCTAACCAGTCCGTGGCCATTTGCCCAATGGGGATTGGATATCGTGGGTCCTCTCCCCATGGCAACAGGGAAACGAAAATTCCTACTCATTGGCACTGACTACTTCACCAAGTGGATAGAGGGGGAAGCTCTTGCTAAAATCACAGAAGCTATGGTGGAAAGATTTGTGTGGAATAAGATAATCACAAGGTTTGGAGTGCCCTACTCTATTATCTCAGATAACGGGTCCCAGTTCGGCAAAAAGTTCAAGGCCTTCTGTGCTCAGTACGGCATCAGAAATTATTACTCAACCCCTGCCTACCCGCAGAGTAATGGCCAGGCAGAAGCCTCCAACAAGACTATCCTGAAGAGTCTCAAGAAGAGGTTGGAAAAGAAGAAGGGAAAATGGCCAGATGAGCTTCCAGCCGTGCTTTGGGCTTACAGGACCACCCCACGGCGATCTACGGGAGAGACGCCGTACCCCTTGGCATACGGAACAGAGGCAGTGATTCCCCTAGAGGTTGGTTTGCCAACCATCCGCACTACTCTTGTGGAGTCAGGGGGCAACGATAAAGCCCTGGCCGAGCAACTAGATCTCGCTGAGGAAAAACGAGAACGTGCACTCATCACCTTAGCAGCATACCAAGAACAGCTACGAAGGAGCTACAACAAGAAGGTGCAGCCAAGAGAATTCAAAGTTGGTGACCTAGTCCTGAGGAAGGTCTTGGCCAACACCAAGGTGTCCTCAGACGGAAAGCTTGGACCAAACTGGGAAGGCCCATACAAGATTGTGGGGATCGCTGGCATTGGGGCCTACCGCTTGGCCGACCTGGATGGGAACCCAGTCCCACGACCATGGAATATCCAGAACCTTAGAAAATTCTTCCAGTAATTTGTTTGTGTGATTACGAATACAATCACATTTCTTTTAATAAATTCACATTTGTTTTTAGTTGGGATTACGAGTAAAATCACCAACATTAGTTATTCAGATTTTTTGATATTTCTAGCATTAATAAAATGATATCATGATTTTGGTTAATATGAACCACAATTCCCACTTCAAAATTTGGATTCCTATTGGGGAGCAGAGGATGTGTATATCAGCAGTGAATATGTGTATTTGCAACGAATATTGCACGAAAAGATCCTAAGTACGAAAAAACTTAGGGTTTTTGCAACGAATATTGCACGAAAAGATCCTAAGTATGAAAAAACTTAGGGTTTTTGCAACGAATATTGCACGAAAAGATTCTAAGTATGAAGAAACTTAGTTTGCAACAGGTATTGCAACAAAATGCTAAGTATGAAGAAACTTAGTGTTTACAACAAAATACTAGGTATGAAGAAACTTAGTATTATGAATTGCTAAGTATGAAGAGCCTTAGTCTAAAAACGAGTAGTATGAAGAAACTCAGCTCGGCGGACAAATATTGCAACAAAGGGCAAGAAAAATCCCTAAAAAGCAGAATTAAAGAATAAAAATGTCACCAGGCCACATATGGCCAAAACCGGTCACCCAGGACCAACTAATAGCAAAACCAAAAAATACGAGCATAGCGAACCAAAGTACTGAACGGGCCACAGACGGCCGAGTAAAGACCACGCAGGGCCAGGAAAAGGGTTTCAGAAAAAAGTAAAAGGCATCAAGCCTCTTCACTGTGCTCATTTGCAACAGTGGCAGCATTTGGATTAGCAGCATTACTCGCAGCAGAGCCATCAGCAGCACCAGTCTCGTCAATCTGAGGTGGCTCAACAAGGGCTTCCGAGTTAGGCAGAGCACCGGCATCCAGGTCGACTTCGGCAGCGTTAGCACCACTTGGAAGTTCCATATCTATCCAGAGAGGGGAGGTGGGATCCACACCAAGCTTGGTAAGGCATCTTTTCCACGCCGCCCCCCAAATAGCATCCTGAACAGCGGGCATCTGGGCCTTGTAGTTTTCTGTGACCTCCAGAACGGCTCTGTCGTACTCCGCCTCCGCCTTGGCCTCTGCCGCAGTTAACTGATCGCTTAGGCCATGCTCCACTTCCTCCGACCTCTTCCTCAAATCAGCAAGCTCCCCCTTCAGCGTCTCCACCTCAGCTCGGGCTTCCTTTAGAGACTGAGAAGACTGAGCATTCTCCTTTTCGGCTTTGTCCGCCCTTTTCTGTTCCTTCTTCAGTTCTTTCTCGACCTCTTTTGCTCGGTCGAAACCGGCAGAGGCCTTCTGCATAATCTACAATTTACAAAAGGCATAGCTAAGGGCAGGAAGGCAAAGAAGAAATTCGGTATTCAAGAACATAGCGGAAATCAAACTTCTTACCTTAACGCTTGACTGAAAGATAGACTTCATCAAGGTATCATATGAGCTACCTCTCTCTCTTTCCATGTCAAGTGGGAGAAGGGCAGCTCTAGATACGCTGAATGCCACCTCGGTGGAAGAAATCTTGTCAGTCGAGCAGAGGGGGGTACCATCAGGGCGGACCAGGGGAGGCTCCCATGGCTGCACCAGAGGGGGAGAGTCAACGAGAGGCTGGCTTGAGCCCATGCTCCCTGTCCTTCGCCTCTGAGGGGGAGGTTGATCGTCAGAAGTACTGTCAACTGGCCTCTTCTCCCTCTGCCGCTCGGATAGAGGAGAGGGTGCCTCAGGAGGAGTGATAGCACTGGCAGGAGGCGGAGCACGGGAAGCTCCGCCCAAGCTGAGGGTGTCCAGGAGATTGATCGGCTGACGAGGCATTTCTTCGCGAATGGGAGAAGGGGAGTAGCCTGGTGAATCGTCCGAATCTGCAAGACGGTCCGATTGCTCGGCCAAAGATCGGACGAGCCCGCGATGGTCGAACCCACCAGCTTCTTCTTCTTCTTCTTCTTCAAAGACTCTCCCGGACGTGCTGGGCTCTTGGTCGACTCGAACGAGGATCGGGATAGCAGTTGGGATCTCCTCGATATGAGCAAAAGTCACCTGCTACTGGAGGTCTACTTGGGCTCTAGAGCGTGCAGATCCCCTTCAAGCTCGGCCCCGGCGAGAACGGGTCCTCTCTCGGTCGGAGGGTCGGCCTGTGATGGTCAATGGGACAGTTGGCGGCCAGGGATATCTTGAACGCGGCTCGCCGTTTCTGCGAATTCCTCCCCAATAAGACGGAGTGTAGCCGAGCAGAATGTGAGCGGAACGGCCGAGTCCAACTGGAGTTGGAGGAAAACCGTCAAAGTAGAGAGCTCTGGCAATATCCTCACAGTGGAGTTTGCCGTGTATCAAACGTCCACCGTGATTAAGATTGTCTGCTGCAAAACAGACATTATAAGAAGATGATAAGCTATAAGTTTTGGAAGAATAAAAAGTAAGACAGCTCGGGAGGAAATACTAACGTAGTCTGCCTGTTGCAGTAGGGCAGCCGAAGCCAATGGGCCTCCCCTCGGCATCTCTGGGCTCCCAGTTGCCGGTGACTATGAGGTAGTCATCTGCCTCTCCCTTTGAGGAATTGGGCAGGTCGGTAATGAGCTTTTGATTAGGGTCCCTGGCCTTGAAGTAGTAATTGTTATCATTTGTAGGGACTACGCTGTACAGGTAATGTAGGTCCCACCAGTCGAGATGTAGGCCGAGCAGCCTGTTTAGGGCAATGGTGCCCATAACTACCCTAACGAAATTAGGGCAGAGCTGCATAGGGTTCAGCTGGCACCTGTAGCAAACTTCTCTGAAAAAGGGGTGTAAGGGGAATCTCAGGCCGCCCTCTACTATGAAGATTAGAGGGATGTGGATTTTAAGTTCATCCTGTCCTTCCTCCTCTAAGTCTTCAGACCCATTCAGCCGGAATCGAACATCGGCGGGGATCTCATAGGTCCTACGGAATTCTATCACTCTCTCAGGGGTACTTAGAAGGACCCTGTGTCTACCCATTTTCTTTTAGAAACTAGGGTTTCACAGTCGAAACCCAGGAAAGAAGATGAACAAGCACTAGGAAAAACGAATTGGGCGAAACAGAAATTTCGACGGCCAAGTAGCAGGAAAGTCTAAGGAAAGGGCACTTACGAGGGAAAGTGAACTTAGGGAGATGCTTTCCGATGAGGAAATGGAAGGTGACTGTGCTTTCCGACGAGGGACGGAGGAAGGACTGAGGTTGCAGAAAGCTTGGACGTCGTTAATGGCAGATGGAGTCTTCTTTTCCTTCTTTGTTTTTTTTCGCGTGTATGAAGTGAAGGAGAAAGGGAAGGGGTTTTTTGCTTTTAGGAGGCTTTGGGAGGGAAAAACAATAATTATCCCGCCCGAAACCCCGTAAAAGTGGAACGCGACATACGTAAAACGTCAGCAGAATCGTCCTTTCAACTTATCCGAGCCACCAAAGGGTCATTCACATTTAATATGAAAGCGACGTTGCCACCCACGTGGAGGGAAGGCGTGCAAAGGATACATCGAGAACCGTTGAAGCTCTGCACACTACTGATGCGTAACAGTAGCGGCAGAGCTGGGGAGCAATTGGAGTAGGTAAAATCTGGTTACCCTACTAACTAGGCATAGCGCGTGCCTAGCAACTTCACCACGAGAGGGTGAATAGTTCGGCACCATATAGGGTACACGTGAGCCCTGTGCCGAGCTGGTTTGGCCATGAATAAGGCTAAAAAGATTGATTAAATTAAATATACCAGGATGTGCTAGCTCGATGTAGGTCACAAGGCAATGCCCCTGATATGGCCGAGCTAGCAGAGCTATGAGCAAAGCTTAAAATAGCATTCTGGGATACATAGGTTCAGCTCGGCGTGAGTAGCTGGGTTATGTACGAGTCATACCGAGCTACGTGGAAGCTCGGCACCGCCTCAGATAAGGCGGTGAGACATCCCAGAAAATTCTACAACGGTTCCTTATGAGATAAGGAGTAATCCCGTGAAATAAGAGATTAATATGGAAGTCCTAATATGATTAGGAATGGGCCACTTATAGGAAGAAGTCCTATTAGGAAACAGATTCCTAAAGGGAATAGGAAACGGGGGCACGAGATGCCTAATGTGATGAACATCTACACCTATAAATACAGCACTATGACCATGACAAAAGGTACGCTGTGAAACCTATTTTCATACGCATTGTGATTTGAGCTTTCAAGTACGTGATACTAACTTAGGCATCGGAGGGCCTTTGCCAACAAGAGGCAAATGTGCTCTAACCCTTTTTCTGTCTTGCAGATCTAGGGTTGATTCAAGGAAGCACGTGATCCAGGGTTACGTGGTTTTTACCCCGTACATATATCCTACCCCAAAGTGCCTAAACAAGAGAGTAACCCCAAAAGTGTCTTGATTTGTGTTTAGGAATAATGCACGTTGTTGTTTCGGTCTAATAAAAAAAAAAAAAAACTTGATCCAGCGAGAATTAAGTTTTGACCCCTTGACCTAGTGGGAATTAAAACTTCAAAATGTGACTTAGAGGTAATTTTCCGAATGAAGTACCCAGCAATTAAAAAGGGATGGAGGGATAAATATAGTATAATTATTATTTAGACAACTAGTATATAAAAAAATTTCTAAAAATTTAAAGAATTCTGATTTGATATAGTCGAAAATCAAAATAATTCTACATTATCAGGTAAATTTTTCTCAATTTCTTTCATAGATGAAAATATATCAAATCAAAATTATTTAAATTTTTATGTATATTTTTCTCAATTACTTTCATATCCGAAAATAGTTATGGATGAATGTTATAATTGTCAATAAAAAAAAGGGCCACTTAGCCAAAAATCCAAAACATTTGACATTTTTAAAGGGAAGGACAAGGAACTTTTGAAATCGAACATAAAAACAAAAAACATTTGACATTTTTAAATGGAAGGACAAGGAACTTTTGCAATCGAACATAAAGACAAAAAAAATTAGTAAAATGTTACTAATTTTTAAAAGTTCTAATTTCGAACATAAAATTAAAAAAATCACCACCCAATCTCCGGCCGACCACCATTCCACCTCCGGCCGACCACTTCCAGCAACCAAAAAAATTAGTAAGATGTCACTAATTTAAAAAAATTCTAATTTCGAACATAAAATTAGAAAAATCACCACCCAACCTTTGGCCGACCACTTCCAATGACCAAAAAAATTAGTGAGATGTTACTAATTTTTAAAAATTCTAATTTAGAACATATAATTCAAAAAAATCAACACCCCACATCCGGACGACCACCACCCCACCTCTGGCCAACCACTTCCGACGACCAAAAAAATTAGTAAGATGCCACTAATTTTTAAAAATTTTAATTTCGAACATAAAATTCAGAAAAATCACCACCCAACCTCCGGCTGGCCAGCACCCCACCTCTTGGCTAACCACTTCTAGCAACTAAAAAAATTATTGAGATGTCACTAATTTTAAAAAATTCTAATTTCAAACATATAATTCAAAAAAATCACCACTCCACATCCGGCCGACCACCACCCCACCTCTAGTTGTCCATTTCCGGTGACCAAAAAAATTAGTGAGATGTCACTAATTTTTAAAAGCTCTAATTTTGAACATAAAATTCAGAAAAATCACCACCCAACCTCCAGCCAACCACCACCACCCCCCCACCTCTTGGCCGACTGGCCGACGACTTCTGCCAACCAAAAAAATTAGTGAGATCTCACTAATTTTTAAAAATTCTAATTTCGAACATAAAATTCAAAAAAATCATCACCCCACATCCGGCGGACCACCACCCCACCTCTTGGCTGACCACTTCTAGCAACCAAAAAAATTAGTGAGATGTCACTAATTTTTAAAACTTCTATTCTCGAACATATAATTCAAAAAAATCACCATCCCACATCCGGCCGACCACCACCCCACCTCCCGCCGACCACTTCCCGCGACCCAAAGAATTAGTAACATCTCACTAATTTTTAAAACTTGTAATTTCGTATAGGAAATTCAAAAAAAAAAAAAAGAAAAAACTCCTACCTCTGACCACCACCCCACCTCTGACATTCCGGCGACCCAAAATGTTAGTGACATTTCACTAATTTTTAAAAGTTTTAATTTTGTACAAAAACTTTAAAAATTGACGAATTAGTCAACTCCTGAAACTAGTGACAACTCACTAAACTTCATAAAACTTGAATACGATTTATATGCTTTAATTTGTCAATAGTACTTTTGCGCATAATATGCATATATTATGATCCTTAACTTAGGGAAATGATTTTCACACACCCTATTTTGATAACTGCACCCCCTTTCTTATCCTATAGCAAAAATTTTCACACATAAAAGTTTCATTACATGACAAGAAAGAGGGTGCAGTTATCAAAATATGGGGTGTGAAAATCACTGGTCTTAATTCAACCCAATTCAGTCTTCTAATTCTTGATGGTCAAAGCCAAGATATAATAACCAAAGAGGGACTGAGTGGTGGTTGAGCCCAGACAACCTCCCAATACAAATTTCAAATTATCTTCATAAGTGGAATAGAGTTTTTGTTTTTTTGTTTTTAATTTAACAACCATGTAAGTTTGTCCATCCAATGTATTTTGGTTTAAAACCTAATACCGGTCATTCCAAGTTTCGTTAAAAATTTATCGTACAGAATAAAAGAACGTCGCCTGCAATTTTAGATTACGACTTTTATGGTGATAGCATGATAGGTTTTATATTTTGCGTCTAAAATAGTTATAGATGCACAATATGCATTTACGTAATTATATACTACTATCATAGTCTTATAATTGCATGTATTGGTTGATCAAAAAGTATAGTACACGTACATGATAACCCTTTTGATCGTATTATGCAATTTATAATGGCATAATTAATAGGGCCACTTATTGTGTCTTTGTGTTTGATTACAAATGTTCCTTGTCTTTATGTTTGATTGCAAATGTTTCTTGTCCTTCCCTTTAAATAGGCAAAATATTGTGTCTTTAGGTTTGATTGCAAATGTTCCTTGTCTTTATGTTTGATTGCAAATGTTCATTGTCCTTCCCTTTAAATAGGCAAAATATTGTGTATTTATGACTAATTATTCCATAAAAAAACACAATATTATACATTGTACAATACAGTAATACACTAAACAAGCTACATGGTACCTGAAGCATATTTCTATTGAAAATACTTTTCTTAATTCGGTCCCCTTGATCTAAAATTCTAACTCCATCATAGATCGAAAACTCTTTTAATTTTTTTCTTATTGAGAACCCATTATCTAAATTCTCAAATAACATTGTTCACTTCACATTTCCAAAATTTTTTCTAAAAAGATTCCTTCCCCATCTCTGATCTCTCTAATCATTAATCATATTTCTCTCTCTACTCATACCCTTCCATCCAATCATTATTTTCATTTCTCTCTCTATCTCTCTCCAATTATTACACCTCTCTTTAATTATTACTTTTTTCAAAAACTTATCCAAACACTATCTCAAAAATATTTCTCAAAATATTCTTCTCAAAACTCTCAACCAAACACAGTCTGTTTTCCACTTTGCAGAAATAATTGAGAGACTATGAGCGCCCCAAAGAATTCCAGAGCGTCGGACTAATCCTCGGAGTCACCGGCATCGTCGGTAACAGCCTGGCCGAAATCCTCCCACGCTCCGACACACCCGGCGGCCCATGGAAACTCTACGGCGTCGCCCGCCGCCCCCGCCCCGCGTGGAACGCCGACCACCCCATCGAGTACATCCAGTGTGACATCCTCGACGAAAACGACGCCACCAAGAAACTCTCCCCTCTCACCGACGTCACCCACATCTTCTACGTAACATGGGCGAACCGGTCAAACGAGACGGAGAACTGCGAGGCCAACGGCGCCATGCTCCGTAACGTCCTCAAGGCGGTGATTCCCAACGCCCCCAATCTCCGCCACATCTGTCTCCAAACAGGCCACAAGCACTACATAGGCCCGTTTGCAGCTATCGGGAAGATCCCCGCCCACGACCCGCCTTTCGAAGAAGACATGCCCCGATTAAATTACCCGAATTTCTATTACACCCAGGAGGATATCCTTTTCGAAGAGTCCGCCAAGAAGGACGGGTTGACATGGTCAGTCCATCGTCCCGGAACAATACAGGGGTTCTCTCCTTTTAAGCATGATGAACATCGTCGGCACCCTCTGCGTTTACGCTGCGATTTGCAAGCACGAGAACAAACCCTTGAAATTCCCCGGTACAAAGGCGGGTTGGAACTCGTTAAACGTCGCCTCAAAGGAGAAATTCTTACCCACTTGTTTGGATAAATATGTGATAACTGATTAGGCTTGTATGTAAATCAATGTCTATTTTGTTTCTAACCATTTCTCAACGAAAATGTGAGATTTGTCGACAGATCAGAACCGTCTCGTTTCTCACGAAATCACTCAATCCAATGTTGCTGTTATCCCTTGCCTCATATTTTTAGTGATTGTTAGAAGGTTAGGTAGTAAGCAGAGTTTTCTTCCCTGATCCTTGTGTTTTTGGTTAATGGGTTTTTCTTTTTGGCATAATATATGTTTTCTAAGTATAAGAGTTGTATGAATGGTATGCAAGGAGGGCATATATGCTAAGACGCATCTCCTTTGCCTCTTAAAAAACTCATTAGCTAAATTATTCTATACTGGTGTTCCGGTGTTTTGTGGCCATTGAGAATCTTCGCACATGATCCAATTGTTGAAAATACTACTATATAAATTTTGGTGCAAAGAGGTTGAGCTCTGTGTTTTGGTTTCTTGTTTGTCCACAAAATAGTGATGAGAAACGTTCTACGGCTTACATATGCACCACTCACTAACTGCTGGGAAATGGGGGCCTTGTAGCGCATCTTTCGCGCTACAGGGTTGTAGTGCCAATAGTAGGCGTCCAAAAGTGTTTTCAATGGTCTAGATTTAAAATAAAACTCTTCCATGGAAGAGATAACTCTTCATTGCTGCGATGGACAGCTGAGATGGGGGCTACGCCCTTGTAGCGCGGAAGCGGCGCTACAGGGACCCCAGTCCCCGGACCCCTAGCTGCTTTTACTGAAAATGGTGGTTTGGGGGGACTGTCAAGACTCAAGACCAGCATAATTGAACCCATTTAGTTGTAAACTTTGGATGCACTTGCTTTATGTTGATCAAAGAGCAGAATAGTCCCTTATGTCTATGCAGGTGCCATGCACTCTCAACCTGACAATCGTGCCTCGATATCTGTTTGTATCGACGTAATTGTTATGTTACTCAACTAACAGTGCGTTTAGCGACTGGTGGATAAACATATTTGGGACGGGACCCCTGCCAAGATCCTGCTTTTGTTAAAGAAGATGAATTGTTTAAAAAGAAGGAAGAAAGAATTTACAATGTGCATATTTGCATTAGTTGTTCTTTAAAACATTGATATTTCTCTGAGAGACTTGGGCCATCTTGATTGATTAATTGATATTGTGATCACAGGAGACTTCATCAGCTCAGTACATTCTGCAGCAGTACACAGCAGCTTGTGGAGGACAAAAGCTCCAAAACTCAGTTCAGAACGCTTATGCTATGGGCAAGGTGAAGATGATAGCTTACGATATTGAGACAGCCACAAAATAAAGAACCGGAATTCATCCAAAGCAGCTGAGTCTGGAGGGTTTGTGCTTTGGCAAATGAATCCAGATATGTGGTATGTCGAGCTAGCTCTTGGCGGCAACAAGATACATGCTGGATGTAATGGGAAGCTCGTGTGGAGGCACACGCCATGGCTTGGTCCACATGCTGCAAAAGGGCCTGTTAGACCCTTGCGCCATGCACTGCAGGTGAATCATTTGCCCATTTCCTCAAATTCTAGGTCGATAAAAGATAAATGGTAAAGCCATAATTTTCTCCGAGTGGGGGCAAAACTTTATCTACAAACAGTAAAATGTTTCTTGTTCCTGGCTTTCTGCAATTAAGATACGTTTGATATCCAAGCAGTCAGCAGGGTAGAAAGTTAAAACATAGAGGAAAATGGAAGAAAATTTACAACTATAGGGAGGATTCTATTTTCCGTGAATATAGTGGTGGTGACAACAGATATTAGGGCAATTCTTTGAGAAGATTCAGAACCATGTATAAAGAAGCGGCAACTCTTTGGGAAACCTTCAAAATCATATAGAACAGAAGTTTACAACTCAGCGTGTCAAGTTTCAACATGGTTCTGCCAATGTTTTTCAATTTGCAATCCTATTCCGCAGATTAGTGTATTAGAAGTTCAAATGAATGCATCATCAAATTGAAGTAAACATTTCAGGAAATTGAAAATCCAAGAGAAATCAGATTGGCATTACACAAGTTCATGTTTTGACCAAATGATCTCATTGCAGGGTCTTGACCCGAGGACCACTGCTAGCATGTTTACTAATGCAAGATGCATCGGGGAAAAGAAGATCAATGGTGAGGATTGCTTCATCCTCAAGCTTTGTGCTGATCCGCACACGTTGAAGGCCAGCAGCGAAGGGCCGGCCGAGATCATAAGGCATGTCTTGTTCGGCTATTTCAGCCAGAAAACCGGTCTCCTTGTACACTTGGAAGACTCCCACTTGACACGCATTCAAACCAATGGTGGGGATGCTGTTTACTGGGAGACAACAATAAACTCGTTTCTCGATGATTATAGACCTGTTGAAGGGATCATGATTGCGCACTCAGGACGATCAGTGGTGACACTTTTTAGGTTTGGAGAGACGGCAATGAGCCATACTAAAACTAGAATGGAAGAGGTGTGGACGATTGAGGAAGTGGCCTTTAATGTTCCCGGATTGTCTTTAGATTGCTTCATTCCTCCCTGCTGAGCTGAGATTCACTTCTATCAGTGAAGCATGTGAGTTGCCTCATGGAGAAAGGGCGAGGACTGCTGTGAAAGCTGCAACAGCTTATCGAGCCAAAGTTGTGGCACTGGACAAATCGAAAGAACATGTTATTGGCAGTAATGGCAATAATATTGTTTTGAAGATGGATATTTAGGAAAAGGGGCTCTAGCTTCTCGATATAAAATAACTGACAAGTTGGAGATAAGAAAGCTAGGAATTTGGATGATCGAGGAATTTTGAAGTCGGACAAAAGTTTCCTGAAACGTGTACATACGGTATAATTGCTTAAGTTCTCTTTCAATCCCGGTTAGATCTTATATGCCCAATCAAGAGTTTCGTTATGGAGTCACGGTCTGGGTGTCAGTAGGATGTGGAGCCAATGGAGGTCTGTTATCTCCAATTTGCTTTCCATTCATAAATGTGGTGTAGACTGTGATATCTGAGACTCAGAATTGGCTTTCTAGAATTTCTTATGTGAAGAGCAAACTGTACTGCATTGAGGTTTTATATTCCCTTTGTTATTTTCCTGTAAGACTTCCATGCAAAGGAATCTTAAAGTTAGCAGAGCTGCCTTTGGACACGGGCATCACATTCGCGAGTCTGTTTATTCTACAGAATTAATAGAGGCCTGTTTAATGTGCAGTTCGTATTATGTGAAATGCAGTTTTCCGTGATTCGGAAAGTGATCGGAGTGGAAGTAGAGCTTGATGGTTTGCTCGTTAAAACTTATGCGCTTCACGAAGTGCTTGTTGGTACTAATTATTTGGGATTAAGCTTAGAAATACATGTTTGTGCACAAAAACATGTCAAAGGAGTCGAGGAGAGACAGGAGTTTAATTCTTTAAACACTTGCAACGAGAATGCTGGCTTTGAGCAGAGTTTCTGGTTATTGACGATGACACAGAATCCTGCTGGCCTCGAACCCGGGGTGCTGGTATGCAGCTCTGGTGTACGCATCCAAGCCGTTGATCTCGGCAATCAACGGCTCGGATTTTTATTTTGGCAATGGACAGCTCAAATCTGTATAGTGCCGAGATGAAAACAGGACTTTTGAAAACACATCTAATGGCTCGGATGTCGCAAAGCAGGAGTAAGGTAGGAGTGGATGGGAATAAGGTTGTGGCTGATTCAGTCACTGATGTATTTAAGTTTGTGGTTTGGTGCAATTTTGTGTCACGGATCAAGTGGCAATGAAACTCCAACCTAAGTAAATCATTGGGATTTCTGGACAATGTTTCGATTGTACTAGAATGTTCTGGATACTTTTAGAATATCTTAGATTCCACCAGAATGTTCCGGGTTTCCTTTAGGAAAACAGTTTAGAAACTGGAATGTTAATATGTGTAGCAACGTAATGACATTGGACGGTATGGTTTGGATATTGGAACGCACGAGTAATGACAAATCATGGAGATGCAGCCATTTCATTGAACAGAGATAACATGTATTTGATTTGACCGTGAATGGAATTAGTCGAGATGCGAGTAGTTGGTCCGAACACCTAACCGTCAAAAGAAAAAAAGAAAAAAGAAAGACATACTTAGGCTAAGTTTTCCGTTTGATTTTAGCAACTTTTAGCATAATGGTTGATTTTAGCAAATGAGTTCAGCATGTGCTAAAATCAAGATCTCTTTTAGCTAAAGTCAACCATAATTTTAGTACATGGTGAACTCATTTATTAAAATCATAGTTAATTTTAGCAACTGAGTTGCTAAAATCAAACAAAAAAACTCAACCTTACATCCACGGGAAAAATTCATACGCATATTTGATAAACATGCGTGTTTTTCGTTTTTTTGAAAATTTACAAAAAAGAGAGATGGGGAAAAAGGGCTTTTTCATAACCGGTTCCACTGTACTTTTCTCGGCCTTTTGGCTAAGTTCAAGGGTGATTTGGCTAAAAAGGAAAAACTGATTTTTTGGGTTTTTTCATTTTGTTTTTATTCTTTTTTTTTTTTTTTTTGCATTTGTTAGTTTTGCGTCAAGATTTTGTGGTTTTTTAATTTATTTCGTCGAGACGAATCCAAAGAGTATAAAATTATTGTCAAAAGTAATAATTTTTTGAATAAAACCGAAAATAAACCAAAATAAACCAATTTTTTGGATTATTTTTCGTCTTTATTCACAAAACTTTAGATTTGGCTAATAATTTTATACTTTTTAGATTTTTTTCGTAGAGACAAGCCAAAAAAACCACAAAAAATCGACCAAAAACTAACAATGCAAAAAAAATTTGAATAAAGAACTCTTCTATATGCACCGATGGTGCATCGACCGGCGTCGAGGATCCACTTTTGGGTCCCAAACGGAAAATCCGAACCATTAGATCATCTTAAAATCGTTTTCCGAGGGGCCCTACGCGGGAATTGAGACAATCGGACGGCCCTAATGCTTGATCCAAAATCACCCATTTCATCCACAAAAAATTTGGATGAAATGGCGTGATTTTGGATCAAGCACTTAGGGCCGTCCGATTGTCTAGATTCTCACATAGGGCCCCTCGGAAAACGATTTTAAGATGATCTAACGGTTCGGATTATCTGTTTGGGACCCACAAGTGGGTCTCCGATGCTGGTCGGTGCACCACCGTCGGTTCCTTTATTTTTTCCGTTGAATAAATAACCGGTTCCACCGTCCCGAAACTCACCCCTTCTAGACTCTTGTGACCGACAGAAGAACTAATTGAAACACGTTCATTGAATTTTCAGCACAAATCCAGAAACTCACCCCTTCTAGACTCTTGTCATGTCCATCCAAATCATTATCAACAATACTGTGTGTACAGTGTACACCACATGTGGGGCCACTGACAAGAGTGGTACTCCTTTTCATTTTCTTTGTCTCTCTCTTTTGGGAGATGTTATGGTAGTGCATAAATTGTGCACAAATAAATCAATAGGGTCCACATCGGAGTCTCATAAAAATAATTTAAGCCGTTCATCAACTTTAAAATAATTTTTCAATTGGCCTAAAAGAAAATCAGGTCAATTTAAAAACTTTAAATATTTGATCTAATCTTTCAATTTTCATTCAAAATTTAGAATCCTAAATTCTATAGAAATTTTAAATAAAAGTAAACTAATCGGATCAAGTAGTTATAAAAATCTAATTGAGCTATTTTTTTTCGAGGAGACTAAAAAAATTATTTTAAAGTTGATGAGTGGCTTAGATCATTTTTATGACACTCCGAAGTGGACCCCACCGACTCATTTGTGCACAATTTGTGCATTACCATAACATTTCCTAAAAGAGAAAGACAGAGAAAATGAAAATGGGGACTACTATTGTCAGTGGACCCACAGGGAAAAAGGTGAGATTTGGGTTTTCTAAAACCCAAACGAACGCTGCCTTAGTTTGGCTAATAATTTTATATTTTTTAAATTCTTCTCGTCGAGACAAGTCAAGAAATCACAAAAAATTGACCGAAAACTAACAAATGAAAAAAAAAATGAATAAAAACAAAATAAAAAAAACCAAAAAACTAATTTTTTCAAATTAGTCAAATCACCCCTATGTAAGCACATGCGTCACTTCCACTACAAAATTGGACTCTTCTCATTCCGCGGCCAAAGTTCATCCCAAATCAAAATACGTCTTCCTTCATTCTCCTTTCATCATTTATAAGAGACTCTTCAATTTCACCCAATACTCTAATCTCTCTCTCTCTCTCTCTCTCTCAAGAATGAGCTGGTGGTCGGCCGGAGCTACCAGCGCTGCACGGGTACGTCTTAATTTCCCTCTTACCAACTATGTTTATCTTTTCTTCTCTTGAGATTTGATTATATTTATTTAAAAGAAAATGTTAATGACAACCCATTGGAGTGTAAATAAGGCAGATGTAAGACACAAAATCATAATTAAAGTGATATGAAAAGTATTTAAAGTTTTGAAAGATTTCTAATATTAAATGTAATATAATTATTATTCAGACAATAGTATAAAAAAATATCCGGATAATTTTGATTTGAAATAGTAAAAATATGAGTACACAAGGAAATCGATGTAATCGATAAATCATCGATTCAGACAGAATCATTCTTGTTGGTTAGGTTATGCGAGTTCATTAGTCTGGTTATAGTTTAAAAAATAAGAATTGGTAGTGGTAATTATAGTTTAATTGCTGGTTCTCAATTTAAAAATCATTGTTAAAACCGAATGGGATTGTATGATATATATTTATAAATATATACACAGAGTATCAAGTAAAGGATGCTTTACTTTACTACGGTGCCGACGTGCTTTCTCGTGGTAATATTTTGATGATACAAATCGTTCAATGGATTTAAAATACTCCAAATTTTTAAAGATCTCAGAAGAATCAGCAAAAAAACAATGATCGGAACAGGCTTGATCAAAGAAATTTCCAAACAATGACTTTTTTTTTTCGTTTTTTTGGGTTTCTTTTTGTGTTGACAACACAGTATCTAAATATACTCAAATTAACAGTTTTCCACTTAAATTTTGCAGAAACAATTGGGAGACTATGAGCGCCCCAAAGAATTCCAGAGCGTCGGACTAATCCTCGGAGTCACCGGCATCGTCGGTAACAGCCTGGCCGAAATCCTCCCACGCTCCGACACACCCGGCGGCCCATGGAAACTCTACGGCGTCGCCCGCCGCCCCCGCCCCGCTTGGAACGCCGACCACCCCATCGAGTACATTCAGTGTGACCTCCTCGACGAAAACGACGCCACCAAGAAACTCTCCCCTCTCACCGACGTCACCCACATCTTCTACGTAACATGGGCGAACCGGTCCAACGAGACGGAGAACTGCGAGGCCAACGGCGCCATGCTCCGTAACGTCCTCAAGGCGGTGATTCCCAACGCCCCTAATCTCCGCCACATCTGTCTCCAAACGGGCCACAAGCACTACATCGGCCCGTTTGAAGCAATCGGGAAGATCCCCGCCCACGACCCTCCTTTCGAGGAGGAAATGCCCCGATTAAATTACCCGAATTTCTATTACACCCAGGAGGATATCCTTTTCGAAGAGTCCGCCAAGAAGGACGGGTTGACATGGTCAGTCCATCGACCCGGAACAATCCAAGGGTTCTCTCCATTAAGCATGATGAACATCGTCGGTACCCTCTGCGTTTACGCTGCGATTTGCAAGCACGAGAACAAACCCTTGAAATTCACCGGTACAAAGGCGGGTTGGAACTCGTTAAACGTCGCCTCCGACGCCGATTTGATCGCGGAGCAAGAGATTTGGGCGGCGGTGGATCCGTGCGGGAAGAACGAGGCGTTTAACATCACTAACGGGGACGTGTTCAAGTGGAAGCAGCTATGGAAGATTTTGGCAGAGCAATTCGAGGTGGAGTACGAGGAGTTTGATGATGGAGGAGAGCAGGTGACGATGGCGGAGATGATGAAGGAGAAGGGTCCGGTTTGGGACGAGATTGTGAGAGAACATGGGCTGGTGGCGACCAAGTTGGAGGAGGTGGGGGTGTGGTGGTTTGCCGACGTTATACTTGGGTACGAGGGTGTGGTTGATAGCTTGAACAAGAGCAGAGAGCATGGGTTCTTGGGGTTTAGGAACACCAAGAAATCCTTCGTGTCTTGGATAGACAAATGGAAGGCCTACAAAATTGTACCATAATAGCCGGTTAATTTTTTTTTGTCGTTCGTCATTTTTAATCTGTTATATAGGGGAAGGGAGACTCATTCCCGGGATATAATGTGAGATATGCAAGAGCTCTACCTCATGAGCTAGCCACGATGTGTAGTGTCTAATTATCTGTATAGTTGGCATAAATAAACAAAGGTAGTGAGTGGGTCACTTGTTTCAAAATAGAAAGGCCAACATTGCGTGACATTATTTTGTTCGAAATTTCTGTTTGGAAAAATACAATGGTAAATTGGCAATTCGATTTCCGGAGAATTACTTCTTTACAAACAAATATAGTATAAATTACAAAAACGGGAATTACACTATACAATGAAAACGAGATACAGATCAAAATTGAGAAAATCAGAAAAAACTGACTAATTATATTTTACGAGACATGTCACTATTGTTCGTCCTTAGCCTACACTTTTTGTAGTACTTTTTTTCAGACCAAAGTGGGCAGGAAAACGAGTTTTTAGCCCCTTTTCATACAAGCTATCTCCGGCCCAATATAATAAAGGGGCCTTACTAAGTTGTCAGCTAAGCAGGCCGAAAGCCCAATCTATAATGTAAGCTCCATCTGTAATAAACTTTCCAAAAAGTTTGGATTAGCCCCTGTTACCCAAAAAATACCAAACCAATCCCCACCCTCGAATCCAAGAATCCAAACTCATCAAGCCTACATATTCAAACCTTCCAAGAAATTTGCAATCCGTTAGGATATGGAATGGGCTAGGGTTTAGACGTCCTTCTCTAAAATAGTGACAATGCTTCTACAACCACACCCATTCAACAAACAAGTCAGAATATGGTATGGGCTAGTGTGTGTGGCTCCCACGATTGAGTGAATGTGCGTGGAAATGTGCTTGAGACCTTATATACTTGTGTGAGTGTGTGAGTGAAAGTATGCGTGATGCCCTACATTTATATGAGTACATGTGCAAATTTACATACCAAAATAGGTGCGGCTTTTAGTTAATTCTTGTTGTTTATGTATCAACAGGTGTCAATTTCGCATCAAAAAATAATATATACCGCAGCATAATTCTTATACGCTTGTTTAAATAGTCATTTTAATTCATAATGTCTTACTACGTATTTGCCTTTTGTCATAAAGAACCTAAAGGGTAATCGTTGAAATTTTACAATTATATTCACTCGTCAAATCTTTTTTTCTTTTATAGCTCGGCAAAAGGGAACTATATATTAAAGATCGATAGGGATACAACGAGAAGATTGCATTGGAAATCAAGCGTAACAAGAGGAAGTCAACTGCATATACAAACAAACCTTAAGCGCATGGCCGATATATTTTACAGAAAAAATTTAAAGAGAATTTTGTATGAAGCAATGTAAAATTACCATAATTCGAGACTACATATAACTTTGGCTACAATCTTAATGATCAATTTTCTATTGATGTCAAAATTATTATTAAAAAAAAAAAATCAACCTTATCACAAATATATATTGCAAAAATTTGGCACTTAGTCCAAACCATTTGTTTTTCGTTTTATTTCTTTTTGTGGCCTGAATTCTATAGTACTATTGTTTATCAATCTCTGAAGGTGCGAGACTCACGAGTTCAATAAAAAAATATAGATTCATTTGAGAAAATTTCTGCAAGCATGATTTCTGTCTTTTAGTTGCCAAAGCTCAAGCAGTTTTTTCAATTAAAAAATTGTGCATGTGATCCATGCAGATATATATCATAACCACTAAAGGGAGGGAAACAAGGATTTGGAGTTGTTGCTGTGCATGGATGCACAACAGATGTTGTGTACTATCTGAGTCGTCCGTTATTTAGATGGATTGCCCAGATTTCATTTTTCACATACGATAACGAACGATTCAGATGCAAAGGTGTCGAGGTGAAATCTGAGCCGTCCATCCAAGTAATGGACAGCTCGGATGATGCATAACACCTGCTGTGCAACCTATGCACAGCAGCAACCCTATGTCCGGGAAACAAGTAGCAGATATTCTTTCATCATTGAGGGGCCGTTTATTTAACGGGGCTAATAGCGAAGTGCATATATAATGTAACCGAATATATGGTATCATTGGTATTGATCGGGTCAATAATGGTCAAATTAATAGGGACACATTAATTTGACGCACTTGGCAGATTGTATATTCCGGACTTTGTATGATAAATTATATGAGGTGCACATTTTAAATTTGGACATTTAGCATCAGGTCACCCTTGGATCCCATAATTACCATCAAGTTAAGCCCAACTATGAAAAATTCCCATCAACTCCCTAACCCGTATAAAAATGCCTAAATCATAGGGTACCCTATGAAAGTGCCTAAAATCCTCGGGTACCCTATGACTAGGGGTACCCTGCGACTAGGGTACCCTATGAAAGTGCCTAAAATCCTAGGGTATCCTCTGACTAGAGTACCCCATGAAAGTGCCTAAAATCCTAGGGTATTCTATGAAAGTGCCTAAACTACTAAAACCCTATAATAGGAAAGTGCACTCTAAACCTAAACTCTAAGGTACCCCTATGACAAGGGTACCCTACGACTAGGGTACCCTATGAAAGTGCTTAAAATCCTAGGGTACTCTATTAAAGTGTCTAAATCACTAAAACCCTATAATAGAAAAGTGCACCCTAAATCTAAACTCCAAAAAAGAGTGACTTACCTTAGTGGTAATTAAAAAAAATGACTTACCTTATTGGTAATTAGAGATCTCTTTTCTAGACCTAGAGGTAATAATCCCTTTTAAATTTAGGGTCTTCCATAATTTAACTAAACACTGGAATATATATAGTAGTAAAAAAAATGCTAGAGGTACAACACATCCCAAAAGGGGCTAATCTAGTGAGTTTGAGGTGCGCCCAAGCTCGCCGAGACACTTTGCATTACTAAAAAAAATATCTTCAATTATATACAGTAGTTAATTAGATAAAAAAAAATTTACTTTCGATAAATTATTTATTTCTTGCTATCGAACCATAGAGAAAGACTATAAGATAGCAGCATGCTATATGAAAGTACCTAACGATCCATGATCGTGGACAGTGAAATTGGTCCTAAAAATTAATCAACGTACGAGTAAGCTAGGTTAGACATTTGAGCTATGAAAAGACGACTGCAGTTGTAGAAACAAATATTCCACTCCCTCAATCAAATATATATAGACCTTAGGTTATTTTGTTTTAGCACCATACTCCTTTGCCGGTCTTGTTTTCCACCCTTTAAAATTACAGTATCTTTCTTGCTCTCATCTAACTTCCTACAATCCAACACACAAAATGAATTGGTGGTGTGCTAGAGCCGTTGGTGCTGCAGAGGTATTTATGCACAACTATTACTCCCTACTTAGAAATTTTGGAAAATGGTCCATACAATTGATCGGGACTTAAGGGTCTATTTGATTTGATTTTGTTTACCCACGACTCGGGCCAAATTTATAACACCAAAATGATATGCGATCAGTAACACTTGAGGTACATATAAAATGACACGTGACAAACTGCAAATGAATTGAGAAAATATCCGAGATAACTAGTATCGTTACAAATGGGCTCGATGGGTTTTGTTATTTATTTATTTACTGATAAGAAAAAATTGTGTGTACATGTATAAATACCTCCACACAAATAGAGGACCAAATTGGTTTACAAATTACCCCCCTCTCTCTCTCCTTCAATCTTCACCCCTCTCTCTCCTCCCAAGTTTTTAGCATCTTTGTTGTTTTGGTATCTGCTGCTAATCAAACTAAAAAATGAGTTGGTGGTGGGCCGGAGCTATAGGCGCTGCAAAGGCATGAAACAGTTCTCAATTATATATACATGCAAGGAAAAAACATATCAATATCTTCGTGATATATAAAATTTCTCTCGCGAATTAAAAAAAAAAATCTTGAGTCAATTTTCTCCCTTTACGATTTACTTAACGTTTCTTCATATAATGTGCAGAAAAAACTCGATGAATCCGATCTTCCCAAAAGCTACGAGAGCGTAGCTCTGATCATCGGCGTAACTGGCATTGTCGGGAACAGCTTAGCCGAAATCCTCCCACTCTCCGACACCCCCGGAGGCCCATGGAAAGTCTACGGCGTCGCCCGGCGTCCCCAACCCGCGTGGAACTCCGACCACCCCATCGAGTACATCCAATGCGACGTCTCCGACGAAAGCCAAACACTCTCCAAACTCTCCCCCTTAACCGACATCACCCACATCTTCTGGGTCACCTGGGCAAACCGCCCAACGGAATCCGAATGCTGCGCCGTCAACGGCGCCATGCTCCGCCACGTGATATCCGCCGTGGTACCAAACGCCCCCAATCTCCGCCACATCTGCCTCCAGACAGGCCACAAACACTACATGGGCCCGTTCGAGACGTTCGGCAAGGTGAAGCCCCACGAACCTCCCTTCACGGAGGACATGCCGAGGCTCGACGCCCCGAATTTCTACCACACGCTAGAAGACATCCTGATAGACACGGCCGCGGCAGGTCTGGTGACGTGGTCTGTCCACCGACCCGCCGTGGTGTTCGGGTTTTCCCCGCACAGCATGATGAATTTAATGGGAAGTCTCTGCGTGTATGCGGCGATCTGCAAGTACGAGAATACCCCGCTGGAGTTCCCCGGGACTAAGGCGGCGTGGAACTGCTACTCGGTGGCGTCGGACGCTGATCTGATAGCGGAGCAGCAGATATGGGCGGCGGTGGACCCGAACGCGAAGAACGAGGCGTTTAACTGCAGCAACGGGGACGTGTTCAAGTGGAAGCAGCTGTGGAGGGTGTTGGCGGAGCAGTTTGGGGTGGAGTACGTGGAGTTTGATGAGAGAGAGGAGGAGGAGGGGAGGAGGAGGAGTATGGTGGAGAGGATGAAGGGTAAGGAGAAGGTGTGGGAGGAGATAGTGAGGGCGGAGGGGCTGCTGCCGACGAAGTTGGAGGAGGTGGCGATGTGGTGGTTTGTGGATGTTTTTTTGGGCGGTGAGTGTATGTTGGATAGTATGAATAAGAGTAAACAGCATGGGTTCTTGGGGTTTAGGAACACTGGGACTTCGCTTGTTTCTTGGATTGATAAAATGAAAGGCTACAAAATCATTCCTTGAAATGAGCAGAGCAGATGAAATGCATTATTGCTCGTGTTGTTGTGATGCGTTCGTCTTGGTTTATTTTAGTCTTTGTAATTTTTATTGAGATTAATAAAATTTCTTTGCTGTTCCAAAATGGAAAGTACGTTTGAAATTTCTGGCTGTTAGTGGCTATGATTTGCTTTTGTGATTTCTAATAAGGAGAATGAGGAGTGATTCATTGGATGTTGTGTCCGTAGCATTTTCGTTTCAGATGTGGTCTGTTCCTTTTTCTTTGTTTTTGCACCTTTTGGTTCATTCTTTTGTTAAGTGGAGGTTTACCCCTGGAGTGCTTTGTAACAACCTGAGTAAGAACATGGTGATTCCTCTTCAACTGGCTTCCTATTTCTACAAAAAAAACAATTTTCAGAAATTCATTTTAAGAGTCTTTTATTACTAGAAATTTATTTCATTACTGGAACTCGATATTTCAGAGGACCCTGGTAGGGTTAGTATCCGATCCTAATCATGTCGGTTGATAGTTAGTTAATGATTAAATTAATACTCCCTTCGTCTCATTTTAATAGTCTCATATTCCACTTTGAGACGTTCCAAAATACATGTACATTTTCCAATTTCATAATAGAAACTTCGTAAAATTTCATTATGACCCTTATGTTTGAAGTAATACTATCTAGCTCAATCAAATTTGAAATTGTAATGGCATTAGATTTCACAAAAAGGCATAATTGAAAAGTTAAATACTTTTCGTGTAATCATTATTTTTTTCTTAAAAAGTTGAAATCTCCCAATAGAAACGGAGGGAGTAATACATAAGATATTGATTGGACGAAATAACTCCAATATTAGATAGAGACAATCAAAGTTGTCTACGAGGATACACACAAAGAACCTCACCAATGAGAATGTAGAACTGATCATGATGCTTCTCAAATAAAATACTCATTTCGTCTCATTTTGTTCCTCCACTTTTTGACTTTGCAATGTCCCAAATTGTCTACCCATTTTGAAAAGTTCAAGAACAATTTTCTATGAAAATACCCTTTTACCCTTCTCTTTGTTTTGATGTGACAAGTGCAAGATTTGAATTGGAGGGCATTTTTGGAATGTTTCGACTTGCAAAGTGTAATCATTATGTCCTCTTAAGAAACTTGGGTTCCCCAAATTGAACAAACTATATGGGATGGATGGAGTACTTAGGATTAGTGTGTATGGTAGTCTAATTACTCTCAAGTCTCAAGTCTTTGATACGTCTCTGTTGAGTCTCATGAAAACCTCTTTTTCATTTACCTTTTTGCATCTCGGCCGGATTTCGTCCAATTTTCCAAGGAAAATGAAGTTTTCTCTGTTTTTACTATAGAGATAACAGCTTGGACTCTCCAACAAAGAAGTATGAAATGCATGCCTGATTAATTGTTACTTGAGCAGAAAGAAATGAAGAAAATTTTCAGAACAAGAGCGCTGATCTGTAATTCCATGCATTCATTCTTGAGATAGAAGGTGAATCCAAGCACCACTATGCCATTTTTGCTGTTAAACAATAGCCAAGTCATTTTTGAAATCAAATTTGGCAACAACTTTGACTTTGCCAAATTCTTAACCTGATACATCTCAAGTTATCTAGACCAGTTTTTACGCGCATTACTCACGCCAACAGGTGTGCATAAAATATGAGATGATTTTTTGTCCCCTAAGCCAAATTTGAGACGGTGTCAAAATAGCGCTAAACCAATACATCATCACTATTTTAACACTCTAGTGTGAGTCATAAAATAAGCTTATCATTTTTAGCTCCAACGAGTGTACTCTTAGTCCAATTTTGCTTATGTGCTGTTGGTAGCACATGTACATATTACTTGACGAATTCAACAATCCAAATGCCTTTTACAGCAATGCTCAACATGTGGATAATTTAGAAACAGGAGGAGGATCGACCAAAGTTGACTAGATTTTTATGCTCAACTTATGTGAGCAAATTGTTGCGCAATTAAACAATATCAACTAGTACTCTTGAGTGTCAAACGTAATTTTGCTACTTTAACATTTGACAAATTTCAATGATCAACCACATTTAATATAATTGTTGATCATGTTGCCGATATTTTGGGTATATTTCTATGATTTTGATAACTACGCGCGTTTTTTCCATTTAATTAATTTAGTTTTTGTAACGATCCGCTCCCGCCTTGCACAATCTTGTCCGCTTTGGCCGCCCAAGCTCCTTAGACTTCCCAGGAGGTCACCCATCCCTAGATTGCTCCAGGGTGAGCACGCTTAACTATAAAGTACCAAATAAGTTTTAACGCCCGCACGGCTTTGAATGACCTTGTGATAGTTAGGGCATGATCTATTATCTTATATTATAGAACTTCGTTTTATCCAGGTGAGTCCTGGGTTGTCACATTCTTCCCACCTTATATATTGGCCCAATGACCTTCCCCCGAGAGGTATAACACTTAGTTCTGCATAACACTTTGTTCCCACTCTGGGATTCAAGAGGTAGCTCCTACCCCATAGTCCGAGGTTGTGCTCTGATACCAACTGTAACGATCCGCTCCCGCCTTGTACAATATTGTCCACTTTGGCCACCCAAGCTCCTTAGACTTCCCAGTAGGTCACCCGTCCCTAGATTGCTCAAGGGTGAGCACGCTTAACTGTGAAGTACCAACAAACTTTGACGCCCGCACGACTTTAAAAGGTCTTGTGCAAGTTAGGGCATGATTTATTCTCTTATATCAGAGAAATCCGTTGCATTCAGGTGGGTCCTGGGCTGTCACAGTTTTGGCATTACAACATCAATATATGAAGGGCATACTTGGAAAATGATTGAATTTAAGACTTTGGCTCTTTGTACATATCAAACAGCTTATTTAATTCAGTGTTAAAATTCAATTCATATTAAACAACTTAATTATCAACTTAAGCAATTCAGTATTCAATTTTCAATTTTCAGCCTTATCAAACAGAGGAGCACAAAAAAGAAGAGAATATATATAATAGGAAAAAACAAAGTTTGTTCTGGTTTAATGGATGAGAACAACTGTATGGCTCATAGTACACATAGACATAATGCATAAAGAAAATGGATCCTCTTCGGTCCTTATTTTGGACTAGATTGTTCGGATAGTCCAAATCTCGATTGTCTACCTGGTGAATCAATCAGTCACCTTGATTTGTTGATAATATATTATTTCCCTCCGTTCCAAATTATTGTCCCTTCCGTTTTTGGGAAGGACATAGTAAATGGGTCTTTACTTCAACAAGGACATCAACTTTTTTTTTAATGCCAAGAGGACAAATCACCTACACATTCCAAAAATGCCCCCACTAGCCAATGAAAGTGCCTAAACCCCCAAACCTAATAAAAGTGTCTAAACCTAAACCCCAAGATACCCTATGAAAGTGCCTAAGACCCTAGAGTACCCTATGAAAGTGCCTAAACCATTAAAATCCTATAATTATAAAAGTGTACCCTAAATGCCTAAACTCCAGGATACCCTATGAAAGTGCTTAAACCACTAAAACCCTATAATTGAAAAAGTGCACCCTAAATGCCTAAACCCACTATACCCTATCTCTAAAGAGCCTAAATCTCCTAAAATTGAACCCTAAAATTGAGGAGAGAGAGAATAATTTTGTCCCACCCATCAATTTGTCCCACACAGAGCCCATCAATTTGTCCCACACGGATGTGAGAGAGAGAGAGACGGGAAAGCTAGTGTCAGGTTGCTATCATGGGGGCTCGGGACAATTAGCTGCGGCTTTATTCATTTATCTTTCGCATGCAAGACTTTATTGCTTCATTAAGGGTATTTTTGTTTAATGTTGTCCTTAAGGCCTCAAATATTTCATATCAATGTATTGGATGCCTTAAAATAAGTTAAGCTGGACTAAACACAATTTAAAGCCCCAAACTTGGCCTTTACACCAATTTTCTGAACAAACAATCATTCCACTCAAAAGTTGAATTATAAGAGCATTGTTGGAAATCAATGAATTTGTTTAATGTGAATGCATTTACTGAATGCAGTTATTGCATATCTGCTTAAAAAGTTGTAATTTCAAAAAGTGACTAGCAATTTGAAAGGAAGAAATACTGGTAAAATTATAATTTTACCGCCATAAGATATACTCCTACTATCAATATTTTTTTTATTATTGATTGCCGAGGGACGGCCGCGATTTAGACTGTTTCTTGTTCCAAATGTGGACTGGAGAGATCCGACATCATGCATAAAACTGCAGTCTTGATTAATTTCTGCAATATAAAAATAGTGCATGCGTTCCACACTAGTTTTATTTACTCACTTGTTTATACCACTGACAATCAAAATAGTAAAGTGAGCAAAAGTGCATGCGTTCCACACTAGTTTGTTTCGTCTGCATATGATATGAGATCAAAATTATAGGTGCATGCGATCCTCATATGTTCACATCATCCAGAAATAATTAAATGTCGAAAACAATTGATGGGAAACTCTTTCTTCTTTTCTGTTTTTTCCTTCAAGGTACGTATCAAAAAAATTGAACTTATGGTTGTTAAAAAATTTGTAATGTGGTATAGTTTTTAGAACTTCTGTTGACAAACAGATGAGTCCCTTGGAATAAAATAGATAATTACTCCGGCTCAAATACCGATCGATACTGGATTGTACTGAATGGCACTGGACGGTTTTTAATTTTCGTTAAGTGATGTTGTGCCCCGAGACACACTAAATAATAACTGTTATTTTTTTTTAACCAGATGTCTAGGTCAACTTGTGCTCACCTAGCTAGACTAATTCCAGTATCTTGACGTTAACAATCGGGCAAACCTCCAGTGGCCTCAAGCTTTGGAATGTTTGGCCTCCGTTAGATTCGAGCATGCGATATCATGGAGGACAAGCACTTACTGTTTTCTCATGCCCGCTTGGCCAAATCCATAATCCATTGGGGTTCGCACTGTATAATTTTTTATTCCACAGGAATATCCTAACTCATTATGTTTATTCTACTCTCAACTTGTTTTCCAACTTATATTTAAGCAGCAAAAAGACAATTAATTACAGGAGAAAATCTTATTTACGGCTGCTCCGTAAATAAGATTTTTGCAGCCCCCAATGATCTTTCTCCAACTCAAGCAAATAGGCCCTATACTCGAGGTAAGGTACACATGTTTAAAAAGTTTTCAAGTGGGCCCCTTAGCAATATGTTTTCAGCTCAACATAACTGGTGCGAAGCTAGCCACTTCGAATTTCCGTTGGACCAAAAAAAAAAACTAGTCACTTTGTTTGGTTCTTATATTTTTGAAAAAAATTTCAAAAGTAATTTACTCCTACTTTTCTCCCCTCTCCAATCATTGCCCACATTTCTATCTCAACTTATTAGCCCTATTTTTAATAATTACTCTCATTTTTCTCTCTGTCTCTCTCCACTTATTACTCTCCCTCCAATTATTACTCTCACGTTTCTCTATCCAATTATTATCCCAAAAACTATTAGAAATTGGTATTGACAGTCTCCATTTTGATATTGACACTCTTAGTGCACTTAATAATTATATTTATCTCTTGCTCTCAAAATAAAATTATGGTTTAGTAACTGCACCTAATAGAGACAAAAAAGGAAGTGCCAATATCAAAATTGGAGAGTTCCAATATCAATTCCTAAACCATTTCCAAAAACCAAACTAAACACTATCTAAAAAATATACCATAAATTGAATGATTTTCAAAAAATAAATTCATGTTACAATTTTTTAATTTTTTGCTAATTAAATTTGTATGATAAAAAAATATATTCTCAACATTTGTATGACACTTCACTTTTTGATAATTATCATTTAAAAGTTGCGAATGTTTATAGAGGCTTGTTTTGTAAATGAATCCGGCTCGACTCGACTCAGCTTATTTACAGCAGAGTCGAACTCGGGCTCGATTTTTGGCTCATTTAGTTACCGAGCCAAGCTTGAGCTCAACAAGGGAGCGGGGACCTTGTAGTGAGGTAACTTACTACTACAAGATTGCAGTAAGCCCCATCCAGGAGTCCATTTTGGCACGGCTCAGTTTTAATCCAAACTCCAAATGATCTGAGGCGTTCATTATTTGGAGTAAAATCCGAGCATTCATAATCGAGATGGACAACTGAATGAGCTCGCTACAATCCTGTGTGATCCCGTACCCGCTAAAGAAAGCTGGGCTCGGCTCGTTTACAGTAGTAAAGGTAGGTGTTGTACACACAAAAAAAAAAGAAAGTAAAATTAACGGAAAAAAGAAATAGGATGAGCGTACGTGGGCATGTCTTGCCTAGTTGAAATGGCATTGTTGTAATTAAGGAAACCATCCAGCCTAAACTTACAAACTCCTACTTCTGTACCATTAAGTACTGACAGCATAGTTAAAGGAATCTTTCAGTACCACTGAGTAGTGACAGCCATAATTAAAGGAATCTTTCTAAGGTGCCCCACTAAATTTGAACCATTGAATCTAAAATAAACAAATTTCAGTTATTGGATCCCAAAAAGTAAATGATTTTGCCAAAAAACGAGGTAGTTTTGCAATTTTTCTGCCAAAAAACTCGCACTTTATTTACCATGAAAACTAGAAATATATACCATCAAATAAGCTAAATATTACCACATAAGAAGGCAACATTTACCACGCAAGAAGGGAATACTTACCACGAAATAAGGTGACTGGTCAATCTGGTAGCAAGTCACCATTTTGAGCCGGAAAATTCTTACTTTTTGGGGTGTTATTTTTGTCCTTGTTAATAAGGTCAATTTTGATGAGGTGTTGAAAAAGCATTGGTTGCTGTAAGAAGCCGTGAATAAGTTTCTCTTTACTTGATTACAGTGGGCTTCAGTTCTTCTTGTTGCTTTCTATTTAAATACCAGCATGTAGAACAAGTCTTAGATCAGCTGCTTGCCTTGTGCCCTCTATTCCCTCCTTCACTCTTCTGTATCTCATTTTCCTTCTAACAAAATGAGCTGGTGGTTGGATAGATCTGTTGGTATTTCAAAGGTATGCATGATCACATAACTGACATAACATATTTTTTTTAATAATCGGATGTCCGAGCCAGTTTATATCAATTTTTATATTAGATTGTTAAATTTTTAACTAACACTACTTGGAAACTTATAATGCTGGTGCTCTTGATTTGCAGAGGGAATATGAACAAGTGAAATCTCCGAAGAGTTACAAGAGCGTCGCCCTGGTAGTTGGTGTGACAGGCATCGTCGGCAACAGTCTAGCCGAAGTCCTTCCGTTATCCGGAACCCCAGGCGGTCCATGGAAAGTCTACGGCGTTGCACGCCGTCCTAGGCCTACATGGACCGCCAACCACCCTCTCCACTACATCCAATGTGACATCTCCAACGACGAAGACGCGATTACCAAACTATCCCCACTTACTGACATCACTCACATCTTTTATGTGAGCTGGATGGGATCCGAAGATTGTGACGTCAATGGAACCATGTTCCACAACGTTCTCAACTCGGTGATCCCATTCGCTCCCAATCTCCGTCATATATGCCTCCAGACCGGCATCAAGCACTACTTCGGACTCTTCGAATCGTACGGTAAAATCCAAAAACATGAATCCCCGTTCTTGGACGACGTGCCGAGGCTTAACACCAAGAATTTCTACTATAACCTCGAAGACATCATGTTCAAAGAAGCCAAAAAGAAAGAGAACTTGACATGGTCGATCCATCGCCCGTCTCTAGTATTCGGGTTTTCTCCGTACAGTCTCATGAACGTAATTGGCGCGCTATGCGTTTACGCGGCCATTTGCAAGTACGAGAAGAAGCCATTAACGTACACAGGAACAAAGGCTTCTTGGGATTGTTATGCAGACGCGGCCGACGCAGAGTTGATAGCCGAGCACCAGATATGGGCGGCGGTGGATCCGAACGCGAAGAACCAGGCTTTTAATTGCACGAACGGGGATGTTTTCAAGTGGAAGCAAATGTGGGAGCTGCTGGCACAAGAATTTGGCGTGGAGCTTGTGGGGTACAGAGAGGGTCAAGAGCAGAGGAGTTTGGAGGAGATGATGAAAGACAAGAGTCCGGTTTGGGACGAGGTTGTGAAAGAGAATGGACTGGTGGCGACTAAGTTGCAGGAGGTGGCGCCGTGGTGGTTTGCGGATATCGTGTTTTGCTCGGAGGATTTGTTGAGCAGTATGAATAAGAACAGAAAGCATGGGTTCATGGGGTTTAGGGATTCGAAGAAGTCTTTTGTTTCTTGGATTGAGAAAATGAGAGAGAACAGAATTGTTCCTTAGAGATAGAAGGAATGATTCAACAGAAAGTGTAAGAAACAGGAAAGAAAAACATGAAAAAGGGACGGGAAACGGGCAGCTGAAGGCTGAGATCCACTCGGTGCAATGTCGATCTCAACCATCGGTTACCATTTCCTATCCCTTTCCATGTTTTTTTTCCCCCTGTTTTGTACCAAGCCTCGTGATTCAATTTGGTGGAGGTGTTTGGGGCAAGTGTGGTGAAATGTAGGGGTTTCTCTTCAAATAAATGTGTTGAATGTTGGGGTTTTTTTGAAAATTTTTAAATAAGAATGAAGTTAGAGGCATGTGGGGTTTGATTTTAGCTTAATTTGTTTAATTGTAACTGAGTGAAGTCTTGGGACCCTTTATTTTCATGTTTTCAGTTTCCAAAATGCCACAGACACAACATCTGGACACAACACTCTCATGGGGGTGGGACCTATATGTGATCCGACCCGTGTGTCCCACCCCCATGTGAGTGTTGTCTCCGGATGTTGTGTCCGTAGCATTGTTGTTTCAGTACGTGAAAAAATACTCAAATTATAAACGGAGACCATAAAAGGAAAATGAATACACAGATTGCTTGTGTTAATTTATTTTTAAAGATTTTTTTTTTTTTTTTAAAGGTATGAGTATGCCCAAGGGAGACAGAAAAATGAAAGGTATGCCACATTAGAAGAGCCATGTGAGCAAAAAGAATTCCAAGGGATGTATCAAACTTGCTACACCATTTTAGTGCACTCGCACTCTTCAAATTTGAATAGGAAGAAATGGTACTTCATATTGCCACGTCAGGAAATATAATACTCCAATGATGATTGGTGAATTAATTGATTTTTTTTTTTTTTACAAAATGGGTCCCTTAAAGTGATAAAAGAGAAATAAAAATTTTAAAAACTTAAAAGAGTACTCGGAGTGGACTTGTGTGAATGCCTCCTCAACATACCACATGTGTCACCAAACTAAAATTGGGCATAGAAATTTTCTATACCTTCCTTAGAGATGCTCTAATACTGCAATTGCATCCATTACTTAGAATGAACTGAGGTCTTCACCTTTTTGTCAAGTGTTTTAGTTTGAAACTTTTCTACTAATTATTTTTCTTGTGTTTATTTTTTATAATTGGGAAATGCTACAATACACACCTTCTATTTGAGCGTGTATCATACGCACCTCTATAAACGTTACGAATCGAATACCTCTTATTAATAAAAGTTACGATTTTTTTTATTATAAAATTACGAGATGCACCAAAATGTTATAAATCATGGAAAATAGTAGAATCATATTGATGAAAAGTTATGGAACATTAAAAAGTGTTACGATTGTCAATGAATCATAGAAAATGTTACGAGCTCGAGCTTGAGTTTTGGGCTCGTTTACTAAACAAGCTGAGCTTAGCTCTCAAAGTTCGGCTCGTTTTATAAGCTCAACTCGTTTAAATAGGCTCGTTAAGTAAATTAGTCTGGCTCGGCTCGTTAAGTGCTCGGCTCGTTTACGACTGAGCTAAGTTCAAGTTCAAGTTCGAGTTTTGGGCTCGTTAAGCAAACGAGCCGAGCTTGAACACTACAAGCTCGACTTGGCTTAGCTCGACTCGTTTGCAGCCCTAAGCACCATGTTCCCCTATCTATCCACCGCACCACATGTAATCATACCACCTCTTCATTACCCCCACCTTTATAACTACAACCACCAGACAACCATCTCTTTATCAAACCACCATATGCGGTCACTTCCTCTTCACTACCACCGCTCTGTGCCGTTGAACAACCACCATTATTACAAATAAACGGCTTAAATAATTAAAAAAAAATGTATAATTTCATATTTATTGATTGGTCTCTGTATCAGACTACTTATTTAACTCATGATCTCTGAAATCTTATAGGAAAATGGATTTCAACCTTCAATTTGCAGTTTATTTTTATCACACATCACCTTACTTTACTTTTTCTCTTTCAACACCTTCGGGTTTGGCCCAATAGTAGTGCAACGCACCTTTGGAGTATGAGGTCTAAAGTTCAACTCTTGTGGACAAGAGGTTGGCGGCCTCCTAGTATAATATACTACAAATTTAAAAAAAAACTTACTTTTTTCCTGCCATAAATAAATAAAGTAAAAAAAGAAAATTTGAGGAAAATGACAAGGAAAAGACAAGTGGTGTTTTTCATTAAATCCATTAACTACAAGGGGCTAGTTTTGTATTTCATGCTAATTCCGGAATTCCTCTCCGGAGTTCCGGAGGTTTATCCGAACCCTCTCGACTCTCTGTGTGCAATTGTGCAATTTCCTGAGAATTCCAACAGTTTGCTTCTCTTTCTGTAAGTCCAAAAGCAAAACTCGTTCCAATTCCTCTCTTTTTTAATGTTGTTCAGTATCTCTTCATCAAAGACGTCACCTAATTTTATGTCCATGTACGCAAGTGTAGGATCATAAGAATTTGCTGAGGCTATGGTGCTTACAAACTTCGATGGAGCAGGCGTCGGATTCGGTATGCATAGCTCGTCATTTACCCTTTAAGTTAGTTGTGGATATGCTTCTGTATATTATATTTGGGATAATTCTATATCGTCTTTGTGGGATGCGTCTAGGTTTCGGAATTGGCTGCGGATTCGGCGTAGGTTGGGGCTTTGGAGGTGTGTATAAGATTCTCCTTCTGCATCTTTCGTTTTCTTGATTAGAATTTCGATGTTATGTGATGGGCCTGCGTTTTTTTTTTTTTTTTTTTTTTTGTTTGGGGGGGGGGGGGGGGGGGGGGGGGGGGTTAACATCAGATGTTGTGTTGGAAACAAAATTCTGAGCGAAAATGGAACTTTCTGATCCTGATGGGCACTTTAGAAACATGACCTTCTGTTATGTTATGTTTGTGGAATTAGAAGGGCGGTCTCGATTTTAGTTTCCTGATTGCTTGATTTGCCGAATGATACCGTGAATCTCATGTTAAAACTGAAGTTCTAGTCATGATCAGGCTGTGTGCAATTTCATTTAAACAGTTCCCCAGCTTGTAAGCCCAATCGTAGTATCTTTTGATTATCTTTTCCCAAAAATTGGGTAAATGAATGACTCCTCGACATCAAAATGTATGATCAGATAGTGGCATTTGTTTTTACCCAACAATAGCATACAACAGTAACAACATGGTCAAAGAAACATGAATATTCTAAATTACACGCAGAATTCTTAGGTTGGGATTTTTGTTAGGTCCTTTTTTATGTTGCCAAACAACATTCATTGCACGGTGGGTGGAAAATGGAATAATACGAGTGTTTGTTGAGTGACTACCTCTTCGTTAATATTTTGCAATATCGAGCACTTAATTTTTATAATGTGGAGGCTTCTCTTATGAAACCATCAGTTTGGGTATTCTGGGGTTCTGTAGCTGGAAATAAGAGGATTGCAAATATAGAGTTCTGCATGATTGTGTTGTGGTGTCTAAGCACCTCTTGCAAGATTAATGGGAAGCAAGGATAGCCTACTCCTTCAGTGATCCAAAGGGGTGTGATGGAACATGCTAAATCAAAACATTGCTTAAGACCAACTTGTTATGCCAATCTCGTAGTTGAGAAAACAACTTGGCCTACGCCTTCATATCTGAGTGTCTCAACTGGGCTTCTTTTTGTCTCTTGTTTGTTGGTATAAATTAACCTAGACTATGGCTAAGAATGATTATACTGTTGGCTTTTCTTAATTGGTCCAAGTACTGAATCTGGAAGCCTGTAGTTGCTTTCATTGTTTTCTGAACAATGTGTGAATTAACGAATGAAACTCCACTGCTCGAAACCGAATCACGTTCTGATCATCAATGTAGGAATAAGAGTGGCAGGCTACTGGTCAATTGCACACTTGAATTGCAGTATGAGGAGAATTTGGCACATCGGTCTAGAGTTGAATGTAACATATAAGTGGCACTAAAGTTATGTGAATGAAGAGCTTGTGCTGAGTTGAAGTTAAAATTCGATAGGGTTGCTTTAAAGTTACCTTTTTGTTATGGCACAAAATTGAACTAATAAACAATCCTTTCCAGAATACGAGTGCAGTAAAAAAGGATGCCAACAAGGATGCACATGTTCCATGCATACATGGAAGTTGCAATATATTGATGGAAGTTAGGATGGGGAAAGTCATCTGAGATGGCTTTTACATTAGGAAGACCAATCTGATTTGGATTGATGGTGCGAAGAGGGAAAAAAGACATGAATTAAGGACGGAGTAAAGGACTAAATTGTGTTAAGTAAAGACAGGGTTTGAATAGAGCTAACTAGAAAAATCAGATCCTTGTAACTAATCGCAAATAGTGGATTTTGCAGTAGTTAATTATGGTTGTCTGATGATGTTCATCCCCTAGTTTCTCTCGTGATCTGTAGATAATATTGGAGAAAAACTATGTAGCATACTTCCTTGTACATAATGGGATGGCATCCTGAATAATGAGATTACATTGGATTCCTTTATGGTTATGTGATACGGGTGTGTCTAGAGTCTAATAAATTTGGTTTTCAAATGGTAATGCTTAATGGTTTAATGTCTGATTACTACGGAGGAAAGGGTTGTTGATAATACTGAAAAAGCTCTAAGACTCACGTTCTCTTTTTCATGGAGTGTTATTGCGGGAATGACTTCGATGCTCATCAAGCAACTAGGGAAACAAAGGGTTGGACTGATATTGTTCAGCTTGCTTTTTCTGGTATTCTGAATTATTTGAAGTTAGTACCTGGAAGTATTTGAAGTTCTTTGGCAGCCTACTTAACAAGGAGTCTGGCAGCATAACACAAAGACTCCGTAATTTTGTAACTGAGATTGATTTGGTTAATTTGCAAAGCACTTAAGAATTAAATGCTTAGAAATTCAAAGGAAGATATGTGTGCGCACATTAAAAGGTGATAGTGGAGGATTCTTTTCCTTGCGTTGTTATTGGGTGACTCATGAGTAGATCCTTATGTTGTTATTGGCTGACTCATGATGCTATCTACGCTTCTTATACGTTGGTCCTAAACTTAGTTGCACGAAGTGGGAGTGGGGGCGGGGACAAAGAGCGGATGGTCGTAGAAGTGTGGAAGCGCCGTCGGGAGCATTTAGGGAAAATTAATTAAATATTTTTATGTCTTTTAAAATAGTTAAATGTCAAAAAGAAAATATTATTCTACCTCTTATATTGTAGAACATGAAATTATTTATACTTTAATACAAGATTCCAACTGTTCTCCATATCTTAGTTGCACGAAGGCGGGGCGGGAGCGGTATTCGGGCGAAGAATTATAGGAGTTCCTCTTTCAAGAGGGGGAGCCTTTAGGAATGATACATGAAAATATAAATATGTAATGCAAGTAAATATTAGTATGCGCCATTCATGACAATTGCAAAGATTGTTTTTAGCAACCAAGTAATATTATGGTTATATAAAGTAATTGAGCAAATTCGAAGTTAATATTTTCTAATATCATATCATTACTTTGTCTTTTCTCTTGCTTGGTATCTTTTGTTTTTGTTTCTTTTGGGATTTGTATGCCTAAGAGGCTCTATCTTAGTTGGGAGCGGGTTCCTTTCTCAATGGGAGCGAGGTTCTAGGAGAGTCTTGACTTGGGGGGAGCGAGGTTCTCAGGTGTATTCGCCACCCACATAGGAGGTTCCTACAACTAAGGTCCTAAATTTAGTGATTTGGATTGTGATACAGAACAAGATATTTTCACATTTATAATTGATTCAGTCAAAGAACTAGCGAAAAGCTTTAACACCTTGATATGAAGAAATGAACTAGTTTGAACCAGTGGCATTCTCTATTATGTTTCAGACTTTTTTTTTTTTTTTTTTCCAGTTTTTTATGGGATTCCCTGTTTGAAGGCTTGATCGATTCATTCATTTTTTTTTCCGGAAAATTCAGGGAAGAATATCGATCAAGCCCTTACCGAAATCCAAATGAGTTGATTTTTTTCAAGATTCTAAAACTTGCTAGGCGCTCCACCTTCTAGCTTCCAGGGCAAGTACTCGGCGCCTAGTCGGGCAATTAGTCGAGCTAGTCGGGCTTGTCGACGAGGGGTCTTCTATTGCCTAGGCGGCAAGTATTTGGCCTTCTAGACCTTCTTTTCGAACACTGGATTTTTTTATAGGGACTCTTAAAAACATGTTTTAAACAAATTGAACGGCCCCGATCATATGCGGGAAACGCCCAACGGGTACCCTACAGGGGGTGTATATTTGGTTTACACCAAATATAGTACCCATAGTTTCTTTGGTTTTAGACCTTTGTTTAATTTTTCAGCTGTTTAGGATATACCCTGTCTTGGTTTCTTTGCTAGGGCTAATGCCCACATTGTACTGGTAGTAGGAAACTCTCACGTCAATAGCAGCTTCTTTGCTAACGGATGGTTTTTAATTTGATGCAGGAATGCCTTTAAATTTCTTGGGTCTTGGTGCAGGTAAACAAAAAATTACATTATGCAGCAATTTTTTTGCACACAACAAATCACCCAGAAATAGGTTTACTAGAAAGTCTTTCTTACCTTTTCCCAATGCCCAATAAGCTTTCTTACTATTGTTCTTGTTATGGACGAAATAATTTGATCATGCTACTGGATTTGTAGGTGGAGGCTGTGGAATTGGGCTCGGCATTGGATGGGGATTTGGGACAGCTTTCGGCAGTCAGTATCGGTCATCTAGGGTTATGTTTCAAGGCATTGAGTTTAACAATCAGAGCCAAACTGATATTAAAGAGTCCAAAAATTCATCGAGAACCTCTCAGAATAGTCGTGGTGCTCAATAATTTCAATAAGTTTGTTCAGTTATTAGATTTCTGTCTCAAACATGGTACGTTTTGGCTGATGTTTGTACCTGAATTTGAACTTAAAAGGTTTGTTGATTTCACGTTGAACAGTGAAAGATAACGGTTTGAATCGTACGAGGTTAGTGCACGACTGCTATGAGAAGAAAAACTTATGATCCATTTGAAAACAGAGAGCTTCAGTTCTGAATTGGGACTATCTCCATTTGAAAACAGAGGCTTAATGTTCCAATAATATAAGCTTCATTTTGATATTCGATTCGAGCTCTCGAATGATTTGGTAGATTGTTAACTACTACTAATAAAAATGGTTGAACACGGAATGAAAGAGCCACGCTTTGGTTCCGTTACCATCATCGTATACAATGATGGATCTGGGATCCTGTGGTGTGGTGTCGTACTACATGGTTGTAACGCAGCATTAGAGCCGTTGGTCGCACAATTAACGGCTTGGATTTCATTTCGGCGCTTGCACGATCTAAGATTTTTACTGCCGAGATGAAATCCAAACTGAGATCAACAGTTCGTGCGCCACTCTATAATGATAGTATTTGTGTTTAGTCTTAGGAACATTCGTTAAATCTACTTTTCAAACCAAAATTGTGGGATGAGAATCGCATGCCAAGTGAGAGCTACAAGGTTGGTAACCCCTACCAAACCGGAAAATTATTATTTGCTCTTGGAGCACCGTTACGAAGTGTATATAGCGGTGTTTCAGGAGCCTTGTCTACCGCATATTTGTGTAGGTTCCACCACTAAGTATGTGGATTTTACAAAAATGTGGTGGTGGAGAAAGCCTTTGAAGCACTGTGTGACGGTGCTCAAGAACACTGAATAATCACTCAACCGGAGAGAGTAGTTCTACTGCAATTTCCAGCGTTGTGAGGACGACGTTTTATCGCCCATACGAAGACAGCTCTCCCCTGCCATTTTTGGGGATGTTAATGGCCGCCAATTAACCAATTTGCGATTTTTATAAACTTAATCAATTAATTAAAACGCGTATTTGGTTAAATTTTATTTCAAAACTATGTGAAAATTGTGTTTACAAATCACGGTTTTTTAAAAAGCATGTTTGCGAAACACGCGTAGGTTAAGACAGATTAACCAAAAATTAAATTAATCCTAAAAATGTGTTTCCAAAACACGATTTTTGAAGGTGTGTTTCCACATTCAAAACATGCTTGGAAACACACTTTCATTTTGAAAAAAATGGGACCAAAATAAAATAAAATAAAATAAAACTCATTATAGTATCTTTTTTCCTCTCAGTCAAAACAAACAATTGTTGATTACTTATTTGATTGACGTTTTGAAATCTTGTTATGCGATGATTAATTGGAATCAGATTAACTTTTTTTTTTTTTCCCTCTCTTTTCCAGAACTTAAAGTGTTTGAACTAGTTTTTAAACAAGACTTCAAAACGACCAACTAGACCAAAAAAATAATAATGGGAAAAAAAAAATAGCATATCCATATAACGCATTATTTTTTATTTGGCTCATAATGAATTGCAAGAATCATGTTCTATGTAAATGTCAACTATCAACGTGGCCACTTGTTCCATTAATTAATACTGACCAATTGGACAAGTCAGAACGACGTAAAAAATAATAATGGAAAAAAAATAGCATATCAATATACCCCATTATTTTTTAATTGGCTCATAATGAATTGCTAGAATCATGTTCTATATAAATGTCAACTATCAACGTGGCCACTTGTTCCATTAATTAATACAGACCAATTGGACTTAGAACGACGTGACAGGTCATTGGTTGAATAACCTATTATATTCCAACCATCGAGCAACTAATTATTTCAACCCGTGACAAATCATTTTAGTCATGGAATAGTGAATTGGTAATGTGACAAGTCATAATTGGGTCACTGGTTGTTATTTAATGGCAAGCCACGGATTATGATTTTTTTGAACAATGCAAATCAAAGGTAATGGCAGGTAAGTGTATCTCTAGTGCACTATCTAAAATCACTACCTAATAAAGTGCTCTAACTAGTTAGTTAAGAAAAACCTCAAAAAATGGTCTCTAGTGCACAAAAATTGACTCTCTAAAATCCTAAGTGGCACCCCTCACTACCTAAAGTGCCCTAAGTGTCTACCTAAATTTGGGGAGTGACTTAAGGAGAGAGAAAGAGGAGAGAGATAGAGAGAAAGGAAGGAGAGGAGAATTTTGTGGGACCACTTGGCACCCCTCACCACTTAAATGGGTCCCACTCTAAAAGATAATGAACATTTTTAGGGAACTCCATTAAAGTGCATTTCTCCTTAGCTAGCTAACTAAGTTCTTAGCACACAAAATAGGGTCCCACATGTGCTTAGGTGTACACTTTAGCAAATATTTTTTAGGCAGTGCACTAGAAATGCTCTAAGACATTAAACAGTGTAATCCAGCTATGTATATAAAAATGAGAAATAAGTATGATTTGCTACTTCATCATTTCATTGTATAACATATAGCTAACTATGGGGTATCCAGTCTCTTCTTATCAAGCCATGAGGAATTCTGACTCTCACATTAAGCAAATCATTAACCAATCCCTCATGCTCTTGAACGCTAAACTTCCATTCTTCTTGAAGACCAAAGTAGTAATCTTTAGGGTTGCTTCTTTTGTCACGACCCCAACCCATCACCAAGGCCATAAACGGTATTAAATATTAGGGGTGTACATGGTCTGGTTTGGACCGATTTTGTAGAAATCTGAGAATCGAACCATATCTAATGGTTCCAAAGAATTGAGAACCATAACCAGACCATTACACATATGAAACCAAACCACACCAAACCATTAGACCGGTCTGGTTTGGTCCGGTTTCCAGTTCTTCTAAACCATGTTAGCATTCAAAAATTGTCAAAAAAAATTGTCCACAAAATTGTTGCAACTCCTTCGTAAAACTACTACCATTATACCAACCCACAAATAGATTAAAGGCTGAGTTTTCCGTTTTATTTTAGCAACCCAGTTGATTTTTAGTAAATGAGTTCAATAGGTGATTAAATCATGGTTGATTTTAACCATGAACTCATTTGCTAAAATCAACTGGGTTGCTAAAATAAAACGGAAAACTCAGCCTAAGAAATCCATAAATAAATAAAATAACTATTAAAATATCATTATTGAAATGGGTGGCAGATGCAACATTAAAACTTAAAACTAACAAAATTATCAAGTGTGTGTGGGTATATAGGAGTGCATATAATATATTATATAACGGACTGGCTCAGTTCAAACCACGGTTCCTAATTATGAAACTAGGGACCGAGCCAAAATATCCGGTTCTCGTTTTATTAAAACCAAAACCAATCCGTTGAACCATAGAACCAATCCAAATAGACCGGTTTGGTTTGGTCGGTCCGGTTTCACAGTTTTTTCGGTTTTCTTGTACATCCCTATTAAATATCTCATAAGCGAATGACCGAAAGGGACTTGAGAGTTAAGCAGCGGAAATTATACCTATACTAACATTCAAAAACAATAACATGTTTTTACATCAGGATCTTAAACTCAAAGTACATCCCAGAGTGGTGCTTACAATACCAGCTCACAACTTTTCTACAAATTTATACATGTCAAAAGTACAACTTCCTATCTACATCTCCACATGCACAACCCATCAACAAAAAGAGTTTCATGCCACACTCCTATTTGTCATTGTCTGAAAGGTGGGAAAACATTTATATAAGCCAAAGCCCGTATGAATGATTAATACACAAGCCACACGCTTTCCATGGACTATATAAAAACATGCTTTAAAAATAACCAAAATCAAGCTTCACATATTCCAAAAAGAATCCACAATTCGCAATATAATTTATAATGCACATCCCTCTCTAATTCACATCGCACCAAGCATCCCCGGTGTGGATAAGCTAGACGTCTATCACATTATCCCACAATATACACAAACACATCTTGCTAGCCTTTCAGAAAATTAATAGCAACAACTTCACGAATTTCTATAGAGCTCTATGCATAGAATCAAGGTCCGATATTTAATTCAACAAAGAGAACCCATAGAGGAACTTTCAGTAAAATTTTCAGAAAATTATGAGTTGTGTGACTCTGTCAATAAAATCCCAAAAGTCATACATGCCCTAAAATCTGCAGAATTCAAAACATAAATGAACTGAATGAATTCACTTTGAATTCACCATGAACTCACCTTGAATTCACCATGAACTCTTTCAAAACTCCATGATCAAGTGTTTCTATGGTCTCTAAGCATAAACCCTCTTATAAAACATGAATTGAACATGAAAATTTATGAAATCAAGTGTGGAAAAGCATGAATTACAAAGTAGGGATTCAATTCTAGTCAAGCTGATTTTCCCTTATTTCCTCCTCTTCTCCTTAGCCGAACTCTCTCTGTCTTTCATTCCAAGCGGTGGTATGGATGTGAATAGAAGAAAACGTAGAAACGTCTGTTGTTTTGTTAGGCTTATAGGAAAATTATCTAGTGTAACCCCACCCATGTGCTCCTATTTTGTTTTACTAAACATTCTAGGGAAAAATCATCCCACGTGGTCATGCATTTGTGCTCCCAGGTAGCAAATCTGTTGTTTTGTTAGGCTTATAGGAAAATTATCTAGTGTAACCCCACCCATGTGCTCCTATTTTGTTTTACTAAACATTCTAGGGAAAAACCATCCCACGTGGTCATGTATTTGTGCTCCCAGGTAGCAAATCACGTTAAGCAATAACACAAAGACACTTATGCACAATTAAACACAAAATTATGTTAAGCTTATTAACCCAATACAATTAAATTATAAGCGCAATTAAGGGTCAAGGGTATCACACCTTTTTTCTTTTTAGTATGGGTCCTTGAACTTAGGGCTGTCAAAAAAAACCCGCGAACCGTGAATCCGAACCGGACCGAACCGAACCGTAGGTTTTGGATTGGGTCCGTGGATTAATGGTCCGGACATGAATTGAAAAATTAGAAAACCGTGCTTCACGGTTCGGTCCATGGATTTTCATAAAAGAACCGTGGATAAACCGAACCGGACCGTGAGAATTTAATCAATAAATATATACATATATATAATATTGGGATAAGAATTATAATTAAACATATTATTCTTAATTTTATACCCTAAATAGGTGAATGTGGTATAACTGAAAAGTAAAGGTGCAAACTATAATTAACAATTGTAATTTTGCTTGCACGTATATTAGCTACTCCCGGACTCGGGACTAGTTGTGGTGAAGACTTTTGTTTACTCGCTTTATATTAGCTGTTTCTGCATATTTTTACTACTGCTAGTGTTTACTCTTTTGAATGTGAATCTCTTTGAATCATTTTGAAGCAATGATGCTGGTAACCTGGTGTTGTTTATTAAAATTTAAAAGCTATTGATGAATTTGTTCATTGAGAATTTGAATGTGGAATATATATTTTTATTTTTTGAAATGTTATAATCCGTGGATAAACCGTGAACCGAACCGTGATTTTTTTAATTGTTTCAAAACCGGACCGTAGACTTTTGGTTTGGACATGGATTGCCTTACATTGGACCGTAGACTTTTGGTTCGGTCCTCGGATTCATACCAATCCGCACCAAACCGGACCGTTGACACCCCTACTTGAACTTGGGAAGTATCCAGACCCTCAAAACTTGATTTTCTATTTGGCATCATGATACAAGTAACTCTCAACTAAGAAGTGTTATAAAGAAATATCATAAATTCAAAATTAATTTATAGACAAATGATTTGATCTTTCTTTAGAATCCCATCGAACAACGTCAATTGGGGACCAATAATAGACATATGAATAAGGCTATTGTATAAAGACTGAATAAGATAGCATATACAAATAAAATTGTATAAAAGGTGAGATATCAATAAATGAAGATGATGAATAAAGTTGTATCAATACCAATGTTAATTAGATGTTGACTTGATCATCCATCTGTTGATACTGATCAGATGTCGTTGTCTGATTATGAGTCTTTACGTGTTTTGCAGGAGCATTGGATTCCAATAGATTTCGTGTTGTAATGGCTGACATATCAAGAAAGAAAATGGATGCAAAGTATCGTTTGCGTCATTATTCCGATGACAAATAAAAGATTTGTGAGTTCTATTTTGTTGCTTATTTTGTATTAGATGTTTGATTTCGATGAAGTATAAGATGTTAATTAGATTTCAATTTGTATGTTGAAGGGTTATCAACCCAATGAAGTATTGTTGTTAGGTTTGCATTCTGTTGGTTTTCTTGTAGGTTGAAGTTTTTAATGAGTATTGTTGTTTGATCTTTAATGAAATACTGTTGATAAGTTCAATTGCAACTTTTTGGAAACAAAAAAACAAGAAAATATATTAGTCATCGCGTAACAACATTTTAAAATGTCAATCAAATATGTAATCCACATTTATTTGTTTGTTTTGACTGAGAGACCGAAGAAATAATGAGTTTTTTTTTTAAAAAAAAAACAATTTGGCGCCGTTTCTAGTTTCTTGTTTTATAATTTTACTATTTCTTTTGTTTTGAAAGATTTTTTTTTTCGAAAGCCAAAAAGGGAAAAGGAAAAATGTGTTTTTTCAAGCAAAAAGGTTTTTTTTTTGGGGATGAAAGTGTGTTTTGAAAACACGCTTTCTGACACTTTTAGGATTAACTTAATTTTTATTAATCCGTCTTAATCAACGCAGAAAGCGTGTTCGCAAACACATCTTTTAGAAAGCGTGATTTGTAATCACCTTTTCACGTAGTTTTGGAATAATGTTTAAAAATGCGCGTTTTAATTAATAAAGTTAAAAATATCACAAATCAGTTAATTGGCCAGATGTCGATTCAACCCGCCTTGTCCCGAATCCACCACTCCCTGCCTCGACCGGGATGGGTATGTATGAATTTTTTCGAGTATAGGGTCGGGGTAGGGGGAGAATTGAAAAAACCCGACCGGGTTAGGACAGGGTTAGGGTAGACATTACCCCACCCCGAACCGCCCCGAAATTTTTGTATGCAAAAAATTTTATTTTTCGTCTTATATTTTTACCCTTACAACTAGAATCCCATATTATATATCAAGTATTTTACATCTTCCTTATAGATAGTAAATGTTGGTTAAGTTGTAATTGTTATTTTGTGAACTTTTATTATTTATCCTCACTAATTTTGGGGGTACCTGCAAAACATGATTCAAACCGCGAGTTCATCTTAAAATGTTTTAATATGCGTACCTGAAAAAAATTAGCTTAATCCGATATTGGTAAGAGATTTTTCAGAATTCTTAGGTCGAAACACTTAATTTCCGATTAATGATTTTTGGATATTATGTGGAGCCTATTTTGGGTCATGCATTCAAACCATGAGTTTATCTTAAAATGTTTTACTATGCGCACATGTAAAAAATTAGCTTAATTCAATATCCGTAACCATTTTATTATTGGGTGCCAAGCAAAGGAAAAGAGAAAAGTACAAATGGAGGACCACATTGCCTGGGCAGCCCGACTGGGTTTTGATGGTTGGGACTTGGAAGGGGTGACTATGGGATAGTAGAGCACCGCTTTCTCAGAATTCAGCTTGAATTCTATGACAAAGTTGCATGTTTCGTAAACGCCTTTAGTGATATGACATCATATGAAGTTGAGTTTTTACAAAGAATCTAAAAATAATATTTTGTACAAAATAACAACTCCGATCATCTTTGTGAAATCCGAAACAGGCCCCAAAGTGATCTATTGCATTGCTAACTGTTTTTATTTTGTTGAAAGGAAAAATCTAAAATGTTACTAAGAATACTGTTTGACCGGTAAAAAACACTTTTACCGATCAAATAGTGTTTTTAGACGGCTGTCCCTAGAAAGATCATCTTGGAAAAACTCAAGGAGTGATAAATGCGTTGATAATAATTACAAAAAAAATAATTGATAATAATTACAAGAAAAATAAAAAATAAAGGAGTGATAACGGCATTCACCCACTTTTTAATGGAGCGCACGAGGTAGCAGCCGTTCCCTCACTCACCTACCTAGGTAGCAGCCGTTCCCTCACTCACCTACCTAGAACTGAGGTCACGTTCCACCTGAGAGGTGTTAGGCGCCCCCCCGCCTGACACACCCCCCAACCCGGCCCCACCCCTCTTTCCCTCAACTACCCTCCCCGCCAGCCAATTAATCCCCCTTTTTTTTTTTTTTTTTTTTTTTTTTCTTTTTGCTTTTTCTGTTTTTTATTTTGAAAGTGAACAGATCACTTCTTTTTTTTTTTTTAACTTCCACAAATAAAACTGAAAAGAAAAAAAAAAAGTTAAAAGCAAGACTAATTTTTTTTTTTTAATTGGACCAAAGCACTTAGTCTAGGAGAGAAAATCTGTAAATGAGTAGGACCTTTGCACTAAATTGAAATTAAAAGAAACACAAACCAAAATTCACTTCGAAAATGATTTTATTCAAAACTATCATACACGAACAGAACTTTTGTTCTAGGGGATACTGCACTTAGCCTTTTTTAATTTCTAAGACAATCTCGCTCGCTCTCTCTTTGAAAGATGTAAAAGGATAACCAAAAAAATCAGTATGAACTACCCTCCTCCCTTTCTTTGGGACATTTTATGTTATCCGATCGGATCCTAGGATATGTTATTTTTCATGTATTTACAATTTTTTGGGTGTTCCATTATGCGCTTTTTTGGTGATTTACGATTTTTTGCGATTTAAAAGACAAAAGAGCACACCACACATCGATTTTTAGCATTGTTTCTTAGCCTTGTGCAGTGGATAAATGTGCTTAGTTGCCAAGTGACAGTATTTTTTCCCCCATTCTACCAATAATTCCGATGTAGTGTATAGACTCAAACAAACGGTCGATGTTGTCCGATCGGATCCCAGGATATGTTATTTTTCATGTAGTGGCTAGTATTTTACAATACGAGGTTGCCGATGTCTTTTCACGCGTCTCGCTTCATCGGACTTAAAAATAGTAGGCCTTTTTTGTTAATCCGGAGCAGCGGGGCAAAATGGGGTATCAACAATAATTAAATAAAAAATTGAATAAATAAATAAAGAAATAATTTAAAAAACTTAATTAAATAATTAAATGAATTAATTTAAAGAAATGAATTAAATAATTAAATGAATTTATATAAAAAAATGAATTAATATAAATAACATAATTAATATAAAAAAGTAATTAAAGTAAGAGAAGAGGGGTGAAATAGTCATTTGGCGCGTGTCAGGGGGTGGGTCCGTGGGGGGGGCGCTGTGTCGGGGGGCGCAAATCAATTTTCGTTCCACCTCGAGGTATTGGAGAAATCAAAATCCTCTGTTGCTAAATTTCGTCATGTGACTTTTCATATGATGCAAAATCAAACGGGGTCGGCCGTGGTGGTTTTCATCTAATGGTTCAGATTCATCAATTTTTTGATCTAATGACTTAGATTTAGTGGGATACCAGTGCCCCAATACCACGTTGGGGCACCATAGAAATATTCAAATCAAACTGATCATCACGCTTTCATCTGACGGTCCGAGCCGTTTAATATGAAACTAATGTTTTTTTAAATCTGTACAAAACTTCGGATTAGTGATGGCGTTTTGTATCTATCTTTCCATTTCCCATCTGCCCTTCTTTTCCCATTTTTAGATTATAGATATCTCTATATATTTGTACACCTACTTTCTCTAGATTCCGCGGTCAACTCTCTCTCTCTCTCTCTCTCTCTCTCTAAACCTCAACTAACAAAGATGGAGAAAGGAAGAGTTTTCACCCTTTCACAGGTTGCTCAACACAAGTCCAAAAATGATTGCTGGTTCATCATCAATGGCAGAGTACGTACTATAATTTCTTTCCCCTAATAATTTCTCCTGTACTTTCTTTTTCCTTAATTCTAAATCAGCCATAGTACAGTCGCGGAAAAAGAATAAAAAAACTACCCCGAATTCAAAATAAATGGATCAGATTTACTCGGGAATGTAGACCCATCCATTTAACTTCTGCGTGTGTTTGGAACCGGGGAAAGTAATGGAAAAAAAAAGAGAAAATTCAAAAGTTTAATTTTCTCTCCAGTTTCTTATATAAGTTTCCGTCTTTTATAATTCCCCTTGCTTTCGTTTCCTTCCCTAAGACATAGCCTAAGTTATATTCTGGAACAAACACGGTTAGAAAGGGGCGACCAGCATTATGGTCTCATTGAGCGTCACCTCAGTGCACGTTCCCGATAAAGATTCTCTCACACCTGCATCTGATTCACGAGAACTACTAGCACAAGTGGGTTAAAACTCACCCTGCAAAAAAATTTCAGGTGGTGGACGTGACCAAATTTCTGGAAGAACACCCGGGAGGAGAGGAGGTGTTGATCGAGTCGGCCGGAAAAGACGCAACCAAGGAGTTTGATGATATTGGCCATAGCAAGGCTGCAAAACAATTGCTCCTCAAATACCAGGTAGGGTTCCTCCAAGGTTACAACCGCAATGAAGGCGCTGAGTTTGAAGCTGGGACTAACGCTGCTGCTTCCAAGGAATCCAACAAGCCTAAAGAGATGAAAGCGTTTGTGATCAAGGACGATCCGGTGCCGAAATATAAGGCTTTTCTCGAGTTCTTTGTTCCTCTGTTTGTCGCCGGATCCTTCTTCGGCTACCGGTACCTGACCGGAGCAACCCAGATCGGATCTTAATGATCAGGCGATAGTATATTGGAATGGTATCTTTTGGTCTTGAAACAGCATGAGATATTGTGATCTGTTTTAATGCTAAGTATGTCGGAAAAAATAAAAATTGGGATCGGATATCCAATTTTTTGGATTCGGATCTGGATTATGTTAAGCGGATTAACATAAGTTGGATTTGGATTGGATTTTAGTTGTTTGTTTCGGATTCGGGACCGGTTCATTGATATGCCTATGTGTTATTACATGGTTCGTGTGTGAATTGTGTTGACAAAGAAAACAGTCAAGAAAATGCAATATAAGAAAGGAATGAATCAAATAAGGTAAAACTATCATTTTCCTTTTCTTAGAAAATTGCTTAATGAATCTGATAATCAAAATAGTGTTAGCAATTGTTCGAATGGTAAATGCAGCATATTAATGTGTATTTACAGCGGCGGCTTCAGGAATTTTTCTAAGGGTGTTCATAAATTCTTATGCTCACCTACCTTTATATACCACAGCTAAATATAGACAAAAAAAATTTCATTTATATCAACAATGCCACCCAAAAAGAACAACAGATAAAGTATATTACAATTGCCCTCGACGAGTTTTCATACTTTGAAACCGTTGCATAATAGCCTCCTTATCAATGGTATCCAATACATCACTCTCAATATAAGTAACCAAGCAATCATTCATCCACTAGTCTCTCATTCGATTGCGCAGATTGCTCTTTATGTATTTCATTGCCGAAAAACTTCTTCCAGCTGATGCAGTGGCGATAGGAACAGTCAACAAATATCACAAGAAAATAGACCAATCTATATATGACATGCTTATCTATTTCCACCAACTTTACAACAAGATCTCCAATCCCTTTAAGCTCAAAAAATCTTGTATCTATTTGGGCTTTAGTTTTCTGGGTTTCAATTTGAATTGAACTTGAGCTTTTTTATTGGCCAAAGTGTTTAATACTTGGGCTTTTTCATTGGACAAGATGTTCAATTTATTAGGGTTGGGTGTTCAATTTAGTTTGGGTAGGGTGTTCAACAATGGGTTACCTAAAATTTCTACATGTATTCTAAGTACTTTTTTTTGGGTGGTCATGTAACCATCCATACTATAAGGTGCAGCCGCCCCTGTGTATTTATCAAACAAAATGTGGATTTTTTCATTGCACCTGCCAAACTTTGACTGAGCACATGGGGGACATTCCGTGTTCGTATTCCATACAACAATGCTACATACCCATAAAATATACCTAGAAAATAATCAGAATTTGGATTTCAGTAGCTCAGATTCATTCCCATTGATGAATCTGAGCCAGCAAATTCAAATTCTAGGTAAACGTTATGGGTACTGAGTATTTCGCATTCCGTATTGCAAAAGCGTATCTATTTTGTTATCAGACAGTCTGGGGCGTAGAGGTTCGCTTTCATGATTTTTTCTTTCTATCGGCATATATCTTGATGATGCTCTAAAACTATAGATCAAAATTGAAAAAATATCATATAAAACAACGAAAAATATCCAAAAGTCAAGTCTATTGATGTAAAAATTATGCCCCCGGCGCGCGCGCATTGAAAATTAAGAACATTACCTAAACACACCTTGTCAAAAAGCACCTAAAATTGAGGCCGAACTCACCAATGTCTTTCCACTTGTTTCATTACATCATGATTAAAAAAAAAAAGGGCTAAGAATAAGAAAGAACAGTGAGTCCGAGAGGGAGAAGAAGAAGACAACAAGAAGAAGGCTATCTTTCAATAAGATTAATGTAGGAGTGTGTGTATATATATAACTTTCCAGTCAGGGATGGGACTGGAGGTTTTTGGGTGTTTTGAAACTTTTAAAATGTGTTTTTGCATGATCCAAACTGTCAAATGTGTTTAAAATGTATTTTAAGGGTCCCCATCAGAAATCATCAAAAAAATACCAGGGAGGGCTTGATCTGAGCAGTTTTCCACAAAAACTGTACATTTACAGTTTTATGAAAAACTGCTCGGATCAAGCCCTTTCCGGTATTTTTTTTTCTTGATGATTTCTCGCGGAGCCCTTAAAAACACGTTTTAAACACATTGGACGGTTCGGATCATAAAAAAAAAATACTAGGAAGGTGGATCCCGGAGTCCGGAAATCCCGGACTAGAAGCTTAATGTGCGGGAATAAAATAAACAACAAATAAATAGTGAATTTTGGCTAATAGACGTACCCACTTAAATATTAGAAAAGTCAATGTCAACAAAAGAGAAAGTCAGAGTATATCACGTTAGCATGATTAATAATGAAGAACAATTGTGGTAGGTGTATGTAGAGACCCATTAATTCGAATTCTATTTCAACTTATTATGAGTGACATGGATAAATTTTAATCGAAACTAAATTATGTATTTTGTGAGATAATTGTATGGATGTGCGTACATTTGGTGTGTCGAGAGTTTGGTGAATTGTTGGGAATTTGATTTCTTGGTTGTGATAGTGTTTGGCAGGGTTGGGAAGGTGTTTGTGGTGTTCGAGAGTTGATTCGACATTCGGTGCAACATTTTTTTGAAAATTGCCAGGTGGTACCGATACTGGGTTTTCGTTAGTACCGGTACCCAATGATCATTGCCTTATTTTTCACCTCTGAACCTATACACACTTTTTCTTAGAATCGGTTTTGGCCAAATAGTTGTGTGGGCGACCACATCAGAACCAAGTACACCATTTTTTGCAGTACATGTACAAGCTGCACATTTCTGAAAATCGAGAACACAATCCAAAAACACCTATTTAAAGGCCCCTTGGCCCGTTTTTCACTTCCAAACTCGACCAAAAATCCTAAGTTTTGCCTTTCCACCTTCTCTCTTCATTGTGTTTTGACATCAATCTTCAAGATCTACGTGTTTGAACATCATATCTCTCATCGATTTCAGGCTAATTTGCAACTCATTGAGATAAGAGTTCACCTCCATGGTCTTATTTTTAGTTTTGTCATGTTTTCCTCTCTCCCCTCTTGCTTGTGAGTGAAATCTCACACTTGATTCATATTATCTACTTGATTTTGGAGCTTGGGTCATGATTTCCAACCCAGAGGGAGATGATTCTTGGTGTTTGGAGGTCGGGCCTTGGTTTTGTTAGGGTTTTGCTCAAAACTCTCTTTGGTAGGGATTCTATCTACTCTCTCTAAGTATTGTGTGGCGAGATGCATTCTCGTAGCTTGATCAATGTCATTTCCTTGTTTGGGTTGAAATCCTAATTACTAGTTCAATATTTGTATACCTAGTCATTTCGCCAATATCTATTCTAATATATAAAGGAGGAGCAACACTTTGGTGTGGACTCCCTTTGAGGCTGACTCACATTTTCAACTTCCGAAATTACCCATCAATTACAACGGCTCACACAACAGAAACTCTTGAATTTTTAAGGGCGAATAAGTAAATTAAATATGGCAATTAGACCCCTTAATCCCACCCACGTTGCACCCTTGCAGTTACCACTTACCAGTTCCTCTTTTCACATGGAAAACCTGTCCACAACATGTGTAGCAGATCTGCAAGCTACGGAGGGTGAATTAACTGAAGGCAACTCTCCTCATTGTGAGTTTTGGATCTTTCTTCTCCAAATTGAGATTCCGTTTGGGGTCTATCTATAATCTTCTTCTTTTTCTGTTCTTTCTTTTGCTTTTCCTTTCCTTTTTCTCCTTCCCAAACTGCAAAAAAAAAAAAAATTACCCTTCATTTAACCCTTGCACCATTAGCGGTGAGGACAAAAAGTAAAATGCCAAGGACACAGCATCCATGTATATTAAGTTCTTGCAGTTACTCGATTCTCAGCGGTTACTCCTTCCTACTACAAAGTAAACCCAAAAATAATCATGGTTGTCCCAAAAATAATCATGGTTGTCTATCAATTTTTCAAGTAACTCTACGAGAATAATCTACACCCATTTCCACAAAATCCAAGAAGGTATCTTCAATTCTCTACTTTTAATTCACGCTTTAATTTTTATGTTCATATGCATCATCATTGCCCTGTATATTTAGTCAGTTGTCATTAGCATTTTTTTCCCTTTCCTAACGTCGTTAGTATTTGTTTTCCCTTTTCTAAAGTCACTGTCTGTCTTTTCTCCCTTCCGACTTCTGTTTTTTTCAAGTTTGCGAGCATATATATTTTTTTATTTTGATATGTTTTTCATGTGATTTATTAATTCTAATTAATTTCATACTATTATTAATGTTTTCTTTCATAAATATTGTTGGGTTTGCACACGCTTTTTCCCTAAATTATTTTACTAAATTAAGAATGTGTGATTATTTATTTCCATTCGCTGTTCTTGGTGATTTGTGGGCTTCTTATTTGCTTCTTCTTTCTTCCCAAAGATAATGTAGAATGTCAATATGTATTTAGTTCAATTAATGTTTTTAGACAGATTGATTGAAGGTGGAATACCTATTTTTTTGAAGAACTGATTAGTGTTATTGTGTTTTGCAGAAATTAGAACGGGTGTGACAAAAAGAGAAGAGGTGTGACTAGAGGCCGGGCACACGCATCGCATGTGCAAGTCGAATTTTAATTTTTTTACATCGTGTGTACCGGGTATGTTTTTTTCTTATTTATATTTTTTTCCCAGATCGTGTGTGCTCGATGCGGTTTTTTTTTTTTAATCAATGTTTCACTTGCACACGCATCGCGTGTGCCCCGATCTCTTGTGATGATAACTATGCCATCTTAGGTGTGTTGGACACTTGGTGATATTTGGTTTTAAAGTTGGTTTGTTGTTTACTGTGGCCACCATTTGGTGAGACCCTAGGCATGGGTTATGAGGCCCGTGAATCTCGGCATGGGTTATGAGGCCCACGAATTTCGGCAGAAGGCTATGAGGTCCCAGGGAGACATCCCGAATGCTCAGCAAGTGTTATGAGACCCAAAATTCTCAGTTTTTGAGAAAATGTTAATGACAAGACGTTTATGAGTAAAATGATATTTTTTAGAGAACGATGGCACTTGGTTTCTTACAATTGATCTATATCAATACTTTACACGTTCGCTCTTCGACATAGATTATCTTATCTATTCCATGCTCATTTCATTGCATAATCATTTAGAGAGAGAGAGAGAGAGATGCAAAACTAGGTTGCATTTTTTCATTCAAACAAAAAATGTAAGTCCCAAACATTAAATCTTAGAACTTTATTTCGAATAAAAAATAAGTACCAACAAAATACAACCTACAAACCTAAAACAACAATTACAATTAAGCATAAAAATGTTGAAATTGGCCTTGCACACGGTAGTTTCTTGAATCTTTGGGCCTTCCGCAATTTTTTGAATCTTCGAACCTGTCATTCAATAACTTATTCCAAAACAACAATCAACTGACAAAGTAAAAAATATATATATGTAACAATTAAAGAATGGCTCAGATACTCTGTAGGGTTGCAACATTAGTTGCCAAATTGACCTTCTAATGTTGTCCCGCCTAAATCTCCAACGTGTATCATCATAGCCAATAAAACATGCATAACAGCATAAATAGAGTGCAACATTAGTTGCCAAAATGAGCCTAGCATGCACACACGTATGGCAACAGCACACATGCACAATTTAGCATAACAAACTACCCAGATTTCACACAAATGCCCAGATTGCACACACAAACTGCCCAGATTGCACACAAACTGCCAAGATTGCATACACAAAACTGCTCATATTGCACACAAACTGCCCATATTGCACACAAACCTGCCCAGATTGCATAGATCTCACAAGGCTCAGGTTTCTCAATTCATTATTGCCCCAAACTAAATTTGGTTCATTAAAAACTAATACATAAGTGCCATGAAAACAGTAACCTAGGCTTAGCAAAATCATCATTGCCCAATACTAAAGTGCAATCTGGGCAGTTTGTGTGTGCAATCTGGGTAGGCTCAGTACTTTGAACAAGGGAATACATGGGTTCAGTCGTTATCAAGGAATCATAAGCGAATAAACTGGCTACAACTTAGTTGCCCTGCCAGGGTTTTATCAACATTAATACTTTAATAGGTATCATCATAGCCAGAAAAAACAAAGTAACTTCACAGCCCAGAAAGTCACAAGTAAATAAGTAATGGGCTCAATTCATTATTGCCCCTAAGAAACCAGTCACCACAACCCCAATCGATAACCCTAAATCACCATTCACCCGCCACACACACATACAAAATCCAGTAACCAAATGCCTAGAAAACTGTAACCATATCTTGCCATAGACAGAACACCAACAACTATAGAGCATGCCACAATGATACACAACACAATTGGGCTCAGATCTATATAGAAATGCACATAAGTGCAACATTAAGTTGCCATTAAGACCTTCATAAGTTGCCACACAATCACTTAAGTTTGTTTTAACTTATCATCATCATAGCCCATAAATAATAGCACAATGCAAGTATGCAAGTGCTGCTTTATGTTGCTATTAAGGCCTTCATAAGTTGCATACTTGCACACCAACAACTTTACACACACCACTTGGTTACAGTTTTCTAGGCATTTGGTTATATAGCAAGAGTAAGATAGCACCTGGAATGCAACATAAAGTTGCAGCAGTATTAACTTCCTCAAAATCTTTTGAGAAGTCAGATATAAACTGTTCTTAAGGACTATCTATATCAGATTTCTCAAAAAATAATCTCTGAACTCATCTTTAGCCTCGCACTTCTTAATTCCAAGACGTGCATCCTCCCAATCTTTCAAGCATATCAAACAATCCAAAATGTTCGCATCCAGTTTGCTTCTCCTCTCACTTTTGAGTGTCTGGGAGCAAAACACCAAAACACATTATGTATGAATGAGTTTTCAAAACTTCACTTTAGAGGCAAAAAGTTAAAGACAGCTCTTTAGGAGCTTTTCATTTCTCATTTTCTCCACAGATATTAGAGACCATTTTACCCCTCCGGCATTGTGTAATGGTTTGTTTTTTGTGTAATGTTGGTATATGTATGTTCTTAATTTGTATAATGTTTAATGTTTAATTTTTGTTAGGTCTAAGTGTTTTACTTTTTTGGCAATTACTTCCATTTTATTTAATCTTTCTTAGGGGTCCTGTACAAAAAAGATCATTATGATTCCATCCAATGAGATTTGAATATTTATGATTCTATCCTGAAATTCAAATAAACCCAAAACACCCTTTCTCTCTCTTGTTTTCCTAATATATTTTCTCTCTCCTAATCTTTCCTAATTTATCTCTCTCTCTCTCTCTCACCTAAAATCTCCAACAAAATTAAAAATAAATAATCATAACATTTTGATCTAATGTACCACAAAAAAATGGCAGATTAACCATGAAACATATGGTTGATTAATGCACCATATTTACTTTGCTGAATCACCAAAGTGCCGAAGTGCTAAACCAATGAACCATATTTTATTGTATCAAATCACCCAATATGGTAAATCAATAAACCATGTTCACGTGTCAGGGAACATGATTTATTGGTTTGCCACTGTTACTATATCAAATCACCAAAATGGTAAATCAATAAACTATATTCACTGTATGAAATAACCATCGTTAGAAAGGCATGTGAACATGGTTCATTGATTTACCATTTTTATTTATCAAAGAAAAACACCAGCCTTGAAAAAAAAATAAACCACCATTGAATAAAAAAAACACTGCCGCCATTAACAAGATCCGAAACCCACCGCCACCATACAACACAAAACAAAAGATTACAGTAGTTAAACGAGATTGTGAGATCGATCAAGATTAAAAGGTTACTCGTTGGGTTTTTCTGTCACTGTCGAGACCGATCAATTCCGAGTTTGGCGGCGGTGTACCATGTGGTCAAATCGTGACGGAGCTCTATGCCGACACCACTCCACCCACCACCGAGAACTTTCAAAGCACTCTCCGGCCAAAACATGATGGAGCTCTTCCCTTCCGATCTCCAGTCTTTGATCTCCAACCACCACCGCTACGTGGTGGTGGTGGAATGTTTTTTACGTGGCGATGGTGGTGGAATGTCAAATTAATTTAGAGATTTGATTTCCTTTTGAACAGATTAAGTATTAATGGTATGATAATGGGATGATAATGGTATCGATTATTAATGATTTGATTTCAATTTTGGAATGGGTAATGATCTGCCATCCCCAACGGCATTCCAAAAATTAAGACTATTAAATGTAAAATTCTTATTATGACGTCAATTAAGGGAGGTTAGGATGTACAAATTAGTATAGAATATAATATCTATATTACATTACACAATGGTTTTTTCAAAATGTCCTATGTGGCATTTCTATGCGTGAAAGATACTCTTATCTCATAAAATGTCTATTGGGGCCCAAATCTTATCTCATCAATCAAATTGTGTTTTCGCGGTCGAAGAAAACTTACCTTTCAAATATAACTTTTGGTTAATTACCAAAAAAGAAAAGAAAAAGTAAAGCAAGTCCAAAAATAATACCACTTGAAAGAAAACTCATGTATATGAACCAACTTTTCATGTGGGAAAATTTTTAAAAATCATCTTCCACTCTCTAACATAGGGAAATTTCAATTTTAGAATTCTCTCTCTTTTCTCAACTACAAAAAAGGAGAGGAAGTAGAAAGCAAATAAAAAGAACAAATGAAAGAAAACTTATTTCAAAAAATAAACATCATCGATCCTTTAATTAATGTGCGAATTTTAAATTTAAAAAATGATCTCTCCCTTTGAGTACTCCAACTCTCATAGGGAAATTTCAATTTCAGAATACTCTCTCTTTTTCAAACGCACACAATCTACTTTTCAAATGACTTTGGCTCAAACATGTGATTTGGACATTATACTGATTTGGTAAATCATAAAGAAAGAAAACAAGAAAGTATCTATTCAGTTATGCTTCAAAATTATATAATTTTTGTGGGCATAAACTACTAAGTTTTATTACTCATTCTCTCCCGTAAAGATTGTTAAATATTCCATTTTGTGATGTCTTACAAATATTGTCCAATTTGCATAGTTTCTAAAATACGTGAGAGAGTGGTGGTTGAACAAATCAATTTATTCATTGGTTTAGTTGATCGTTGGATGATAATTGATTTTTGTTGAATTTTTTTTAATAATGTTGACAATGCGAATTGATCAATTAGATGTTAGTAGCTTGGTTTTCTTTGATAAGAGCAATGCACGTGGTACTGTATGGTTGGTTAAGGGTTTCAAACTTTGTCAAGTGCCTTCAGGCACGGGTCAGGCACGGGTTAGTATATATTAGATACTAATTAAATACTACTTAATAAAGGCATAACCGTCCTAATATCCTTTTATAGGATGAAATCATAACTATTCAAACCACATATGGTGGGATCATAACGATCTTTTTTTAATAGGATGGCTAATTAAAATTCTCTTAAGTAATAAATAGTGGAGACTTTCAATTACCAAAAGTAACAAAAGAGAAAAAAAATAATTTCCAACAAAAAAAATATTCAGTACTATACAGGACAGTTTCAAAAAACATTTTACATTATGACTTTAAAAAAATTACTAAAAACAATATTCATACACATTATAATATCATAATAAAGAAATAAGGACAAAATGGCAAACAATCAATGCATAATTCATTTTGATCATTTATCTCTCAAACACTACTTCGCTTGCAAAATGCATTTTGCCATTTATCCCAAATACCCTGTCAGATTCAAAATACATTTTGACCGAAATTTAAAAAACCAAAAAATCAAAAAGCCAAAATTTAAAAACTAAAAAAAAGCTCTTAAACACTCCCTAACAGGCCCTTTGGATGGTGAGAGAAGAAAGGGGATTCCTCTCCCTTACTGATGAGAAAAGAAAAGAAATGGGAAGAGTTTCTCCTCTCTTAACCAAACAAGTGTGAGAAATCACTCTCCCTCCCATTCCGGTCATCTTTCTCGTCTCCGGCGACTCTCCAGCAACTTTTCGGCGACTTCAAAATTGATTTTTGATCACAGATCTTACTTCTCCTCGACAAGAAGAAGACAACGGTGGAAGTTTGATGATGATCCGACGACAGAGTGGCCCGCATGTGTGGCCGACGTTACGTTTCTCACCAAATCTTGCCATTTTTGGTGAAAAACGGAAAGGGGAAAAGAGGGGGGGTAAGGGATTTCAGATTCTCGCCATTTCTCCTCCTCTCCCACACTTTTGGTCATCCAAACAACCGAGGGAAACGACTCCCCTTCCTTCTCCTTTCTTTTCTGTCCTTCCCCTTGATCCAAAGGAGCTATAAATGCCCCTTGTTTTCAAAATTATCGTCAAAAATCCCCTCCCGTTACTTTTAACTTCCTAGCAGTTGGTTTAGTAGTACTATTTTAGTATGAGTCCCAACGACCAGAGACACCACTGGAGACACCTTTGGCAAATTCTTGTAAAGCCGCATGAAGCACCATATGCTAGCATTTTAAAACCGGAAATGGCTGCAATACACATCCCTCTTAGGTTGTGTATCATATACACCCTTGCTATCCACCGTTGGATTGCTAAAAGTTACGAATCAATTATAAAAAGTTACGAAGTGGAGTGGAGTGCAGTTGGTGCCTCCCTTATACTCCCATGCATGCGGGCAGGGTTTGATCCCCGTAAGTACCCATCCCCCTCCCCAAGTCCTCTAGGATAGAGTAGATTAGGATTAACGAATGGCAAAAAAAAAAAAACTAGCAAAGGGGAAAAAACAACCGAGAGCAGAGGAGCAGCGGTGTATCGAACATCAGACGCCGCCATCTCCTATCATCATCTCTGCCATCTCCTATCTTTATCTCCGCCATCTCCTATCGTCACCATCTCCTTCCCACAAACCCTAGAGTCTAGACCCAGTGGTATATCAAATGCCGCTCGCCTCTATGTCTGTGGTCGTAGCAAAGGAGCAAGAGCAACCAATATAGAGGAGGTTAAAGACACACCAAGTAAGTTTACAGAATCGACTTCTCATCTGATATTTAATTTTCATTGCTTTTGTAGTTAAGTTCTGGGTTATGTCCTCACATATTTGTCCCGATACCAAGTTACTACTCTTTCCAATTCCGTGTTTGACTGACGCAGGATTATCCCCAGAAGAGAGGATATTTTTGTAATTTAAGGAATTTTACTGCCTAGGACATTTGAGGGTATTTTGTATTTTTTATACCTCGTTAAGATGAATTTCCCACGCACTCCGCTTAATCCTGCTCAATCCCATCTCCCTTGAGGATATATAGTACACCACATATAGGGATAAAAGTTAATCCTAAGAGTATTAATCCTGAAAGTCATTTTGGGAACCAAACATGATTGCTTCATTAGAGTTTTGGCTAGAAGCTTACCATTCAGTTATGGGGGTAGGAATAATAGGTAGATGCAAAACCATCGTTTAGCACCATCTTCAAAAATTCTATTTCTTATCATTAGTCAAAGCCATCATAGAGAGGATATCGTTCAAGATCTTTTGTAGGAGCATCCTTATCAAGCTCAATAAAAATTGGGCCAAATTTAACCTCAAAAACACCTTTTATAAATTAACAAGTCACTTTTTCAAAAATCATAAAATTAGACTCTCTATTCTAACTTCACTCATAATTAAAAAGTAAAAAAAAAAAAAAAGAGATTGAAAGGGGAATAGACGGAGAGAGAGGGAGGTCAGGAGAGAGAATTGTTTTAACCCGTGAATAGTGTCTCAAAGGATTTATCGAGTTACTGTAGCAAAGTTATAAGTTTTGCAGATTTCCAAAAAATTTGTTGAGTCTGATTTTGGGGAGTTTTTTTTCCTTTTCACTCAACAACTTAGCCATCAGGAGGATTTGCCTCCCCTGATGAGGATGCTCTCAGGCATGGAGGAGGATTTCTAATTTCAAGCCAAAAGTTCGTTGTCAGATGTTCTTTTAAAAGATAAATTGTGATGTTTGAGCTAATACTTTGGCCATGCATATGCAGGTTTTTGTACATGCGTGTCAATGGCGGGAAAAAGAGCTTGAATTACAAAAAGAATACAAAGAATTGGCAAACCCAGGGATGAAGTAGCCAGTTCGGGCGATGAAATGGGTCGGAAGAAGAAGAAGAATACATCAATGGTACTGCATTCAATGAACCCTTCCACATACCTAAATGTTTTCTAGTTTCTAAATTGCTTTGTATCCATGTTCACATCAACGCACTGTTTATACTCATACAACCTGCAGTGCGGTATACGAGTCATTTATCGATCGCCCAATCACTGGTTCTGATTTCATGCCGACTCTTATAGATCTGAACTGTTTATTGCCGAGATGAAATCTCGACCATTAATTTCTATTCTAATATAGAAAGGGGGAGCACAAGTTTGGTGTAACTCAATTTTGAAGCCCTGTCACAAAAGTGTTTTCCAAATTTGTCCCCATCAACAAATGTTTTTCCCTTTTTCCCGTAGCACCCCACAAAATAACTGCTTGGACAAAATTGTAAAAAACATCAAAACCAACTGCCATCAACCCCACGTTCCCCACAAATTCCTTCTCTACATAAAAAAACTGGCACTTTCAAGTCTGCTTGCCAAGCGTGTCCTCTCCTCTGTTCAAAGGTACGTACAAAAAATGGCTCCTTCTTCCAAACTTTTTTGGTACTACTCCAATATAGATATGCAAATGTATGCGTACAAGAAAGAAATAATTACGCCATTCGTCATCCAATTAAGGTATTCCACTCTTTCTCCCTGTTAACTTCGTTCACATGCTCCCACAATTTCACTCCAGAAAACAAATTCTATTTTCAAATTTTGTATAACTCCCTCTTTCCCTTTGTCACTACTTTTGCATGTTTGATTTACTAACTGGAACTAAAGGATATTATGCGAGCCCAAATTAGTGAAGTAATTGATAGTTTTTTCCCTTTTTAGTCAAAAGTCCATGGATTCAAATAATCTATTAAAAGAAACGGCAAATGTAATTGAGTCAGAAATAAATTGCTATCGGCAATTGTTTGTGTGTTTTTTCACCTTTAGTTTTTATCTTATGTGTGATTACATATTTTTTCCTGTTTTCTTATCCATACAGCCCGGGGCACAAATGATACGTGTGCAAGTAGAACTTTGACAAAAAGTGTGCACAAATGCATTCAGTTTATCGTTTGATCGTGTGTGTGCATTGTATTATCTTTTTTTTGATAAATAAACAACAGTAGACTCGGCGCTGGTATTCTCATTTTCTTTAACAAGTAGTCAAGTATGTAACCAAATAAGATTTCGTCATTTTTTTATATGATGGCCCCATATTCTGAATTTTTTTATCGGCAGACTCGGCACCGATATTCTCATTTTTTGTTTCGTTTTAGAAGTTGGTAACAAAATTAAATTCCGTAGTTTTTTGTTTTTCCAACCTATGATTAGATACTTAAACAAATTGAACAAGGGAGCCACCTTCGTTTTGGAAATTTTTTTTTTTTTAAGAACAAATTTCAAGTTGCATACACAGTAAAAAATAAGTTAGTAGCTACAACACTCTACGCAAAAATTGAAGGCAAACACAAATCGACCGGATACTTTTGTGTATATTTTTTTTTTTGTCAAAATTCGACTTGCACATGCAATGCGTGTGCCCCGGCCTCTAGTACAAAGAATTGGCAAACCCAGGGATGAAGTAGCCAGTTTGGGCGATGAAATGGGTCGGAAGAAGAAGAAGAATACATCAATGGTACTGCATTCAATGAACCCTTCCATATACCTAAATGTTTTCTAGTTTCTAAATTGCTTTGTATCCATGTTCACATCAACGCACTGTTTATACTCATACAACCAGCAGTGCGGTATACGAGTCATTTATCGATCGCCCAATCACTGGTTCTGATTTCATGTCGACTCTTACATATCTAAACTGTTTATTGCCGAGATGAAATCTCGACCATTAATTACTATTATCAACAGCTCGGATGCCACAATACAGAATCTCATTATCCCTATCCAAGACCACAATGTTCAGTCCCTCGATTCTGTATTACAAACTGAAAATCTATTCACTCGTGATACATTAAAGAAATTATGTACATTAAAACGCACAACTTCTAGAATACAGAAGTAAGAGAGGTTAGCCAATAGGAAAATAACGAACCGGCGTTACGAAGGGGAAAGGGGGGAGCTTCACAACATCGGCGCGGCCGTGCTTGGCCTTGCTTGGCCGCATGAATCAGAGGGGTTAGGCCGTCGCCTTTGAAGTAAGAGAGGTCCGGCAGACTCTATGAGATCTCTCAAATCGACGGTGGCCCCGCTGCTATTTTCCTAAGAGAGAGAGAATGATATACTGATATAGTCGAGTTCTAATACAGGGAAACCCCAGATTCTATTTTCTTGGTAGTTCGGGAGGATCCTAGGAGACTGAACCCATTGGCTTTTCCGTGTAATTTGTTGGGTTGTTTTGTTTAGGATATCTAACAGTCAAAGTACATATATTTGCCCTTTGCCCTCCACTGAAATTGCTCAGTTAAGGTCCTGTATGGACATATTTCTTTATGCTGCGCTTTATGCATATTTCTTTCTTGTCTTTTTTATTTTCAGTAACAACGTTATCTTTTTATTCACTAATTTGGAACTAAAGTAACAATGTTTGCTTTTTATTCACTAATTTGGAACTAAAGTAACAACGTTACATGCACATGTTAGGAGATTCGAAATCAGATCCAGAGTCACTATAACACCAACCCATAATTGCCATATTAAGGGGGGGAAATAACCTAAAAAAGACCAGAGGAATAACACCAGGACCCAAGTCGAGAGATTCGAACTCTAATCCTCCTACAGTGAGATGCAATGGAATTAGTCCCCAAGATTAATTGAGTTGTGCATGCCTGGACACCTAACTGGCCAAAAAACAAAAAAAATATTTTAGTAAGTTTGCTAGTTACCCACTAATTTGGATGGCATAATCATTCATCTTAACACTTATACCAAAACAAATTCTTGTGGTCAAACTCTCATGCTCATGAAATTTGGTAGTCAGAAAGTGATAGGCTAATAATTCATGAATCTTGGGCTTGTACTGTATGAGTCTCGTGAAGCAACTGATATATGACCAGCTGCACTCATTCTCAACAACACCAATTAGTCTAACCAGTGGCGGAGCCAGGATTTCCAATCCGGGGGGGCCATTAGCCATAAACATTTGATAGCTCCGCCGATGCCTCCAACAAGGCTAGAATTGCCCACTCATAGGTGGCATTATAGAGAGAGGAGATCCTTAAAAAGATCAATTATAACGGATCTATTAGATTTTTTTTTTTTCATTTTTGTGCAATGTATTAGATTTTTTTTTTGTACAATGTATTAGATTTTTTTTTTTGTATACTCGTAAATTCAAAAGTCCGGTGACATCTATTCGCCCCTCTTTATGTTAGCACCGTCACAAAATAAAATTGACCATTAGCTCCATCAGTCGCCACTTTCTACGTTTTCTTTTGGCAAACACCACAAAAAATAGATAAATTGACAAGTTTCATGAATGCCAGAGCCAAAGAGAAATCTCTCTTTCACTCTACATATAAAAAAATGAGTAATCGTAATTTATTCATAGAAATATTTTAATCGACATGTTTGTGATTTCATTTTCATTGTACATTAATTCCTACCATAGTCCGTAAAAAAACATGAAGTAAAAATGCTAAACTTTGAGGAAAAAAAATTAATGTTCAAAGGTGTCACGTTTCTCTCAATTTAGTAAAACCATTTGCAAACCTAGAGAGAGAGAGAGAGATAAGTATTCATTCTAGTTGGCAATTAAAAAAGTAAAAATGCTAAACTTTGAGGGAAAAAAATTAATGTTCAAAGGTGTCACGTTTCTCTCAATTTAGTAAAAACCATTTGCAAACCTAGAGAGAGAGAGAAAGAGAGAGATGAGTATTCATTCTAGTTGGCAATTAAAAAAAAGAATCTACGCCAGAGGAGATTTGATCTCAGGATGGGAAGCTTAAAGTGGAATGCTCCATCCACCGCGCCAAAGACGACTGCTACTGTAAATATTCCCTAGTTTAACATTTATAATTGATTGTTGCAAGTTTTTTTTTTTTCCCGGAAGTGCGGGGAGGCCAAGGCCCACCCTAGCCCCAATGTAGATCCGCCCCTGAGTCTAACGATTTATCGATTCAGCTAAAATAAAGGACAGCATAATCATTCATCTTGTCACTTCTATCGAAACGAATACGAGTGGTCAAACTCTCATGCGTATGAAATTTGGTAGTTAGATAGCGTGATAGACTGATAGCTTACAAAATTCTTGGCCATGTACTATATGAGTCCGTGAACCGACTGATACTTAACAAATTATGAATAACAAAGAACAAATTACTATTAACGAATTATGGATTCAACTAAAATAACAACATTTGCTTTTATTCACCAATTTGGAACCATAATCATTCATATTAACACTTCTACAAAAACGAGTCCTTGTGGTCAAATTCTCATGCTCATGAAATTAGGTATAGAATGTGTGATAGGTTGATAGCTCATGAATTCTTGACACTTTTACCAAAACAAATACCTGGGGTCATGAATAAATCAAAGCTCTCTCTCTCTCTCTCTCTTCCATGCAATATTAGGGTCTCCCCCTCTCTATAAAACATGAGGCCCTTGAAAGAAGATTAAAACAATAAATCCTACATGTCTAAGAAATTTATGAAGATCATGAGTAATTTAAAGGTTTTCCAATCAATTGTAATTCTAGTTGTTATTCTACCAACAGCCACCCCGGTCATTCGATTACTTCAATGGCCTCCAACGGTAAAAGGAAAGCTTCCACAGCCAATGAATTTCACCATCCACGGAGTTTGGCCCCACAATTTCACTTCCTGGTCGTCTTGCCCTTTATTGACGAACCCCTACACATGTTTACCGTGATGGCCACGTAGGGGTTCGTCGGTAGAGGGCAAGACGACCAGGAAGTGAAATTGTGGGGCCAAACTCCGTGGATGGTGAAATTCATTGGTTGTGGAAGCTTTCCTTTTACTGTTGGAGGCCACTAGAGTTCAAGTTTGAAGTAATCGAATGACGGGGTGGTTATCGGTAGAATAACAACCAGAATTACAATTGATAGGAAAACCTTTAAATTATTCATGATCTTCATAAAGTTCTTAGTCGTTTTAATCTTCTTTCAAGGCCCCCATGTATTATAGAGAGGAGGAGACCCTAATATTGCATGGAAGAGAGAGAGAGAGAGAGAGAGAGAGAGAGAGCGCTTTGAGCATGAGTGCAGTTGGTTACGTATTAGTTGGTCCACAAGCAGAGCCGGCTTTGGGCTAAAACTCATAATGCCACCGCTTTAGGCCCCCAGATTTTGACTAATTTTTGGGGCCTCCAATGTTATAGATCTGTGTAGTAGTTATGCTTTCAAGTAACTTATTTATGAAAGTTTTTTGTTTTCCTAAGTAGTTTTAAGTTTTAACTATGATATATTGAGAGTTAAGGGCCCAATTTGAAAAAAATTGCTTTAGGCCTTCTAAATCTCAGAGCCGGCCCTGTCCACGAGACTCATATAGTATAGGCCCAAAGAATTCATGAACTATCAACCTATCACACACTCTACACCGAATTTCATGAGCATGAGAGTTTGACCACAAGGACTCGTTTTGGTAGAAGTGTTAATATTCATAATTTGTTATGTATCAGTCGGTTCACGAGACTCATATAGTACATGGCCAAGAATTTTGTAAGCTATAAGCCTATCACGCTATCTGACTACCAAATTTCATACGAATGAGAGTTTGACCACTCGTATTCGTTTCGGTAGAAGTGACAAGATGAATGATTATGCTGTCCTCTATTTTAGCTGAATCGATAAATCATTAAACTAATTGGTGTTGTTGAGAATGAGTGCAGTTGGTTTCGTATCAGTTGGTTCACGAGACTCATACAGTACAAGCCTAAGATTCATGAATTATTAGCCTATCACTTTCTGACTACCAAATTTCATGAGCATGAGAGTTTGACCACAAGAATTTGCTTTGGTACAAGTGTTAAGATGAATGATTATGCCGTCCAAATTAGTGGGTAACTAGCAAACTTACTAATTTTTTTTTTTTTTGGTTAGTTAGGTGTCCAGGCATGCACATCTCAATTAATCGTGGGGACTAATTCCATTGCCCACTACATGGCGGGTGTGGTGTGTGTGTGTTAAGGGTGCAATTAAGCCAATTGAGGCTAGGACGTATAGTTGGCCTTGCAAGTTGCATCTCACTATAGGAGGTTTAGAGTTCGAATCTCCCGACCTGGGTCTTGGTGTTATTCCTCTGGTCTTTTCTAGGTTATTTTTCCCCTTAATATGGCAATTATGGGTTGGTGTTAAAGTGACCCTGGATTTGGTTTCGAATCTCCCAACATGTGCATGTGTTATAAAGCAAATGTTGTTACTTTAGTGCCAAATTAGTGAATAAAAAGATAACGACCCTGTTCGTTTTCTAGTTTAGTTTTAGTTTTGATGACATCATCATTTTCTTAATTTCTCTTTATCTCTCTCCACTCATTACACCTGATAACATCATTAAAACTAAACTAAATTATCTAGACAAACACAGCCACTGAAAAAAAAAAAAAAAAGAAATATTCATAAAGCGAAGCATAAAGAAATATGTCCATACAGGACCTTAACCGAGCAATTTCAGTGGAGGGCAAAGGGCAAATATATGTACTTTGACTGTTAGAGATCAACAAAGCAACCCAACAAATTACCCGGAAAAGCCAATGGGTTCCGTCTCTGATTCATGCTGCCAAGCACGGCCACGCCGATGTTGTGAAGCGCCCCAATTTCCCCCTTCGCAACGCTGGTTCGTTATTTTCCTGTCGGCCTAACATCTCTTACTTCTGTATTCTTGAAGTTGTGAAAATACTACGTTTTTATGTACATAATTTCTTTAATGTATCACGAGTGAATAGATTTTCAGTTTGTAATACAGAATCGAGGGACTGAACATTGTGGTCTTGGACAGGGATAATGGGATTTTGTATTGCGGCATCCGAGCTGTTGATAATAGCAATTAATGGTCGGGATTTCATCTCGGCAATAAACAGTTCAGATCTGTAAGAGTCGACATGAAATCAGAACCAGTGATTGGGCGATAAATGACTCGTATGCCGCACTACAGGGTTGTATGAGTATAAACAGTGTGTTGATGTGAACATGGATACAAAGCAATTTAGAAACTAGAAAACGTTTAGGTATATGGAAGGGTTCATTGAATGCAGTACCATTGATGTATTCTTCTTCTTCTTCCGACCCATTTCATCGCCCGAACTGGCTACTTCATCCCTGGGTTTGCCAGTTCTTTGTATTCTTTTCGTAATTCAAGCTCTTTTTCCCACCATTGACACACATGTACGAAAACCTGCATATGCATGGCCAAAGTATTAGCTCAAACATCACAATTTATCATTTAAAAGAACATCTGACAACGAACCTTTGGCTTGAAATTAGAAATCCTCCTCCATGCCTTACTAAAGACCTTGAACGATATCGTCTCTACAAACAAACGAAATTTTGACATGACTAAAGCACACAGACAAATGCATCAAACACACACACAAGCAATTTTACCTGTATGCATAACGTACACGAAGTAGGTAAAGGCCTTCGAAGAACAATATCGGGGGGGACCATTTACCAAACCATTATTTGACGACTATGGCGGTAGGCATACGTTTTTCCTAGCTTGCTGCTTAGAACATGGCATTTCTGAATACGTAGAGATATTCGTGTGCAAGTTAAAAAATTTATACGTGAACCTCAAGAGAATGACGGAAATTTTATTCCAACCATGTTCCGTGCATATGAAGGAAGTGATTAAACATATTAATACATTTTATTGTTTGCATGTGTCTGTCGCTATGTGTAGTGTGCTTGTACTTAATGTGTTCATTGAATTAGCACACTACTGCAGTTGCCCCATCAGGATTGGCACGTATGTGGTAGGAGTTATAAAGCAATCACAAGGAATAAAACAGGATAGATGGGCCATCATAATTCTTGTTTTAGCCTTGGGCATAATGAGAAACTACTAATCTCCCTGCGGTTAATATTAGAGCATGCCTACGAATGTACACAAAATCATATATTACACGTGGTAAAACTAAATTTGGATATGGTTTTGACTAATGATAAGAAATAGAATTTTTGAAGATGGTGCTAAACGATGGTTTTGCATCTACCTTTTATTCCAACTCCTGTAACTGAATGGTAAGGTTCTAGCCAAAACTCTAATGAAACAATCATGTTTGGTTCCCAAAATGACTTTCGGGATTAACACTCTTAGGATTAACTTTTATCCCTCAAAGTGATGTACTATATACCCTCAAGGGAGATGGGATTGAGCAGGATTAAGCGGAGTGCGTGGGAAATTCATCTTAACGAGGTACAAAAATACAAAATACCCTCAAAAATACAAAATACCCTCAAATGTCCTTAGGCAGTAAAATTCAACAACAATAACAACAATAACATAACCCATTTAGTCCCCAATAATTGGGGGTATGGGCGGGGGAAGGATAGGAGACAGACCTAACCTTTGGCAATAAATGCACAAAGTGGCTGCTCCCAGAATACCACTGAAACAGATGGATTGGAGACAGACCTAACCTTTGGCAATAAATGCACAAAGTGGCTGCTCACAGAATACCACTGAAACAGTGATCCCCCTATACCATCGCATTTGCTGCGGAATCATGCCCTCAAATCAAAGCCAAAAGGCATCAGAGAGGGCAGACCCAAGAATCATTTTGATTTATGTGCACATTACCATGCTTCTTTCATTCAGCATCCAGAGCATTGGCGTTGCACTATAGGCAGTAAAATTCCTGAAAATTAAAAAAATACCGTCTCTTCCGGGGATAATCCTGCGTCAGTCAAACACGGGATTGGAAAGAGTAGTAACTTGGTACCGGGACAAATGTGTGAGGACTGAGGACTACCAATACCAAAACTATTAATCCCGTCTATTTTAATCCGCGAATCAAACGAGGCCTAGTACAGTGGTTAGGTGAGGCAAAATCTAGCAAATATAATGCTGGTTATCCGATTACTCTTCTTCTTCATTCGAGACGTGCTTGACTACAGATAGTTATGGCCTTTTTTGGCTTCTTGTTAAAAGAGTAACAACTTCTTTAACCACTCAACTCAACAGACCCTATTAATCTCCAACTACTTCGTGGCTAAATTGCATCTTGTTTGGGACTACAAATTGTTTTCTAGTTTGGGACTACAAATTGTTTTCTACTTTGGGACTACGAAGTGTTTTCTAGTTTGGGATTAAACTAAAAAATAGGTTCCTTTTTCCTTTGGTTTAATAAAAACAACAGCAATCAATCTGAAGATTCTGAACATTGTTGTCTCGTACAGTATGAATAACTGTCCCTGGTTTGTCATTGGCTTGATTGGTTCAGGTATTTTCATTGACGCTAAGGAGTGTTGTGAAGATATGTAGAGTTCCATCAGCATCTTCCTTCATCGTTCAAGCATGGCACGATCTACTACTATTTTGACAACCTCCGTGAAGGTAATGCCTTTTGAGTCATTTAGTTTTTCTAGAACTTGAGAGCTTGTGATAGGCTACCTCATAGTAATACCCTTGTGTTTAAAGGATTGCTTGGAAAAAGTTTTGTAGGGCGTGAAAACAAATATTTGCATTTGAATTTTGAACATAGTTGTCCATGTTAAGTTTGTTTCTTTCTTTCAGCATCACTAAGGACATATTGAAAGAATGCAGCTTTAGAACTAGGAAACTAGTTGGAAATTTGGTTATCAATTGTTCCAACCACATATACCTCCCCTTGATCCTCTTTCTTGCTGAATGCTGAGAAATTAAGTCATTTCTGTTTTGATAGTTGGTAAACCCAAATTGAAATTAGAAACACAACAGTTATACAAAAACTAGTTTTTCTTGAACAGAGGAATTCTTGAATCTTTACAACTTGAGGCGATTAAAAGTCAAGGCGTTATTACCTGGAATTGAACATGTCCATACACAAAATTTCTTCGACAAAATATCTCCTCCTTTTCAACTTTCATGTGAACTTCACGTGATTGCACGACAAATGAAGCCAATCTAAGTGAATAATTCCTTCCAGTTTTTCACTCCCAAGCTGCAAATATTTCCTTCGTCGGTTGTATGACAGATTTTAGCTTGGTTTTCTGCTTGTCAGATTGGAGGAAACCGCATCCGATATCTTATAAACTTAGGTAGCAGTAATTTTTCGGTGGATGAATCAAGTTATTGACTTCTTTGATAATCCTTTTTAAGCCTATGGACAAATTGCAAATATAAATGTAGTTCTTGAGCAACATTCCCTTCGTCGGAGTCACGTTCACGATTACCTTCTTTTCATCTGTTTCACCCTTTTGTGATATCTTTCTTTTTCATTTTACATCCCATAATCTTAACACAAATGAACTGGTGGTGTGCTAGAGCTGTTGGTGCCACAAAAGTATCTACCACGACCATTACTCTCTACCAAAAATCGATCTTTGCTCCCAAGTAGTAAGAATTATCAAAGTGGATCAAATTTCAACTTATCTCTCTTCAATTGCTCTTTAATTTCCCAAAGGTAGGGAGAAAGGTATAACTTATGGAACTCAAATTTTTGTAGCTTGAGCTTACTAGAGGTCACTTGTAAGAAAGTTGTAAGTGATTTAGACTTTGAACAGCGATTCTTAAGCAAACCAAGAACAATGTGGTGGTGATGTTCTCAACAACAGGATCATGAAGTGTGGATCTTGTCTACCTCCTTGCCTTTTCTTTTTTCCCATGCAACTCTCTTGATTGTTACCTTGTGAAAATTAAACCCCAAGAGAATGATGGAAATTTTATTCCAACCATGTTCCATGCATATGTAGGAAGTGATTAAACATATTAATACATTTTATTGTTTGCATGTGTCTGTCGCTATGTGTAGCGTGCTTGTACTTGATATGTTCATTGAATTAGAGCACTACCACAGTTGTCCCATCAGGATTGGCACATATGTGGTAGGAGTTATAAAGCACTCGCAAGGAATAAAACAGGATAGATGGGCCATCATAATTCTTGTTTTTGCCTTGGACATAATGAGAAACTACTAATTCTTATTCTTCCCATGCGGTTAATATTAGAGCATGTCTACGGATGTACACAAAAACATATATTATATTAAACATAGTAAAACTAGATTTGGATATGGTTTTGACTAATTATAAGAAATAGAATTTTTGAAGATGGTGCTAAGCGATGGTTTTGCATCTACCTTTTATTCCTACACCTGTAATCCTGTATGATAAGGTTCTTGCCAAAACTCTAATGAAACAATCATGTTTGGTTCCCAAAATGGCTTTCGGGACTAATACTCTTAGGATTAATTTTAATCCTATATGTGATGTACTCTATATTCTCAAGGGAGATGGGATTGAACAGGATTAAACGGACTGCATGGGAAATTCATCTTAACGAGGTATAAAAAAAAATGCAAAATACCCTCAAATGTCCCTAGGCAGTAAAAGTCCTGAAAATTACAAAAATAACCTATCTTCCGGATATAATCCCGCATCAGTCAAACACGGGACCGGAAAGAGTTAGTAACTTAGTACCGGGACAAATATGCGAGGACTGAGGACTACCAAGACCAAAATTATTAATCCTGTCTATTTTAATCCGTGAATCAAACGAGGCTTATTGCAGTGGTTAGGTGAGGTAAACTCTAGCAAATATAATGGTAGTTCTCTATTTACTCTTCTTCTTCATTCGAGACATGCTTGACTACCAATAGTTATGGCCTATAGTTGGCTTCTAGTAACAACTTTTTCAACCACTCAACTCAACAGACCCTAATAATCTCCAACTACTTCGTGGCTAAATAGCATCTTGTTTGGGACTACAAATTGTTTTCTCTTTTGGGATTAAAACTGAAAAAATATGTTCCCTTCTCCTTTGGTTTAATAAAAACAACAGCAATCAATCTGAAGATTCTGAACATTGTTGTCTCGTACAGTATGAATAACTGCCCCTGGTTTGTAATTGGTTTGATTGGTTCAGGTATTTTCATTGATGCTAAGGAGTGTCCTGAAGATATGTAGAGTTCCATCAGCGTCTTCCTTCATCGTTCAAACATGGCAAGATCTCCTACTATTTTAACAACCTCCGTGAAGGTAATGCCTTTTGAGTCATTTAGTTTTTCTAGAACTTGAGAGCTTGTGATAGACTACCTCATAGTGATACCCTTGTGTTTAAAGGATTGCTTGGAAGAAGTTTTGTACTTTTGTAGCGGGTGAAAACAAATATTTGCATTTGAATTTTGAACACAGTTGTCCATGTTGAGTTTGTTTCTTTCTTTCAGCATCACTAAGGATAAATCGAAAGAATGCAGCTTTATAACTAGGAAACTAGTTGGAAATTTGGTTATCAATTGTTCCAACCACAGATACATGTTTGACAGAATTATTTTGACTCCTCCCCTTGATCCTCTTTCTTGCTGAATGCTGAGACATTAAGTCATATCCGCTTTGATAGTTGGTAAACCCAAATTAAGATTAGAAACACAATAGTTATAGAAAAACTAGTTTTTCTTAGATTTAATCTTGAAGGAGATGAAGTCATTCTAGAGAGAGGGGTGGATTTTGGTGCTTTTGTTTAGATTTAACCTCGAAGGAGATTAAGGAGATGAAGACGGGTAGTTATGTCATCTTACATGGAAGTTTAATTTTATTTTTTAAAAAATTTCATCCCAACTCGCGTAACAGGCGTGTGTGCTACACCTTCCGTCAATTTGGAAGGAAAATCTAATGGTTGCATTTTAGTCCAAAACCACGAGGAGGTGAAGTGGTCATTTTTAAATGTGAGGGAGGTCATCTGCAACTAGGGCGAACCATAGGTAGGTAAAGTGCATTTTGCCCTTTCTTTAATGTATCACGAGTGGATAGATTTTGAGCTTGTACTACAGAATCGAGGGACTGAACATTGTGGTCTTGGATAGGGATAATGGGATTTTGTAGTGTGGCATCCGAGTCGTTGATCTCAGCAATTAATGGTCGGGATTTCATCTCGGCAATAAACAGTTCAGATCTGTAAGAATCGACATGAAATCAGAACCAGTGATTGTGCCATAAATGACTCGTATGCCGCACTATAGGGTTGTATGAGTATAAACAGTGTGTTGATGTCAACATGGATACAAAGTAATTTAGAAACTAGAAAACATTTAGGTATGTGGAAGGGTTCATTGAATACAGTACTATGATGTGTTCTTCTTCAAAGTGATTTAGACTTTGAACAGCGATTCTTAAGCAAACCAAGAACAATGTGGTGGTGATGTTCTCAACAACAGGATCGTGAAGTGTGGATCTTGTCTACCTCCTTGCCTTTTCTTTTTTCCCATGCAACTCTCTTGATTGTTACCTTGTGAAAATTAAACCCCTAAGAGCACAGAAGATTCTAAAACAGGAGATCCGGATAGCAAAATAATGAGTTAGTGACAGACCTGGGTCATCTTACCCCAATGGCTTGGTGGATAAATAGCATCTTGATAATGTCACTAAAATATCTCTAGTTGGGGATTCTGCTAAAAGATTCTTCCTTTTTCCATTGGTTTAATACAAAATAACAACAGTCAATTTGAACATTGTTCATGTATAGTATTACTGTCATTGTAATACCCCTTTTTATCGTTGACTTGATTTGTTCAGTTATTTTCTGACACCTAAGGGGAGTAGAATCAAGGTATGTGAGAGTTCCATCAACATCTTCCTCGTTGTTCAATCCCAGCAGGATCTACTAGTATTTAACGGCTGATATGAAGATAATGCCTGTTTTGTGTTGTTTATTGTCAATTAGTTTCTCTAGAACTTGAGAGCTTGTGATATAACCACACAGTTAATTACCTCGTCCGTAAAGGATTGTTTGGAAGAAAAAAGTTTGGAAGGGTGTGAAAATAATTATTTGCCTTTGACTACATATTAAGCTTGGTCAATAGTCCTCCATGTTAAGTTTGTATCTTTCTTTGAGCATCAGTAAAGATAAAGCAACAGAACGTAGCATTAGAACTAGGAAAACAAGTTGGAAATCCAATTATCCATTTCACATCCCAATCACATATACAGGTTTGACACAACTATTTTGGCTCTCCCCTATCCTATTTCTTGCTGAGACATGAAGCCATATCTGCTTGGACAGTTGGTAAAACCCAAATAAGAATGTTAAAATGTGAAACACAGTAGTTATACATGAACTAGTTCTTCTTGAACAGAGGAACTCTTTTGACTTTACAACTTGGGGCGCTTTACCTCCATGATTTACAGCCATACCACTTGGATATTACTATGATCATGTCCAGCTGAAAGCTATTGGACTTCCAACTATGTGTTTTCCATCTGACCATTCTATACGAGCAAATTCATTAGTGCCTGATGGCATTGAACTTGCAGTGAATGTAACTGTAAAAGTCTTCTTCTCATCAGTTTTGCTAAAAGTCAGTGATTCCGGCTCAACCCTTATCTTCACTGCACTTGTCTCTGAAGACATGGAAATCTTGTACGTAGCCGGAGTGCCAACATTGGTCAATGTTCTTGTGTACTTCACCACAGTCGCTGCACTGCTACCACCACCTTTGCCGGAGGCTGTTTGTAGAGGAACAACAAAAGACGGGTAATTCAGATCTCCCAAGCTGTATTTCTTCCCTGATTCGCATGTATAATCTTGATGTGAGACGGTCTTAATTCGGGCCGATGTGTAGTTTAAGGCACAAAGGAAACCCAGGTAATCCTCAACTCCGGCATCGTATACAAGGCCAGGGTCCAGGGCCGATACCGGACTAACGTGCCCAGCTCCATAATCATAAGGCGTGGATGGTCGTCCACTTGCGATATCTTGTATGGTTTTGCCGTCTTTGTAGGTGGTGTAGCTTGTGGTCATTAGTGCAGACTTTATGGCTGCTGGGCTCCAGTCGGAGTGGACTCCCTTGAGCAGTGCCGCGAGACCGCTCACATGCGGGCACGACATCGACGTGCCAGAAATGATGTTGAAGCTCACCCGCCGAGTGTCTTCCTTCAACGCTGTAGGTCCAACTGCGCCAGTCCAACCAGCTAGGATATTAACACCCGGTGCTATTAAATCCGGCTTGAGTATGTCTGGTGTTATTGGGTTCGGACCTCGAGAACTGAATGCTGCCACAACTGGTGATGGTTGGACCCCCAAATGGGTGCCTCCAAAAGTGATTGTGGCTGTTGCTTTGGCATCCGAATTTATGTATTTCTTTATCGCATCACCCGTCGATTGACCCACAGCTGCTGTGGGTATGAGATGTGTGTCGGCCACCAATTCTTCCCCATAGGCATCAGTATTTGTTAAGATCATCCCTACGCCACCGGCATCTCTTACCACCATTCCTTTTTGCACCCTAGCATTCAATCCTCTATCACAGATCACAATTTTCCCTGAAACTTTAGAAGGAATCAAACTGTCAGTCATACATAGGTTTCCATACGAGGAGTTACTCGCATTAGCAGCATACACAAGTGGAAACATGGAAGAATCAGACAATGGCTTTCCACTGTACAGTGAAACGCCGGAGAAATTTTTCCCAGTGCCAAGCCTAACATAAGCTGGGAATTCACGGTCGAGTGTTCCGGCGCCCACGGTGGTTATCCACGGCGCAACGTTGGACAGAGTCATGGTACCAGGCCCTCCGTTTCCAGCAGAGCACGATACTAAAATTCCTTTTGCCATCGCCGCGAATGCTCCGATGGCGACACTATCTCTATCGTAATCGGTGACAGAGCCACCAATCGACATAGACAGAACGTTTACGCCATCTTTAATAGCCGCGTCCATTGCGGCCACTATGTCGGAGCTGAAACAACCGCCTTGCCAGCAGATTTTGTACGCGGCTATCCGGGCATGCCTGGCCATCCCTCTCGCTGTTCCCGTGGCATAGCCGAACAGGCTAGCATCGGTTACAGCAGACCCCGCTGCCGTAGTCGATGTGTGCGTACCGTGCCCATCATCGTCCCTTGGTGACTTGGATTCGGTTTTTTCATCAATCGGCCCAAAAGCTCCTTCATACCCTTTGGAAAAGAACCTTGCCCCAATCAGTTTCCTATTGCAGCTCGACGAGTTGAATGTTTTACTCACTTCACACTCGCCATTCCAGCTACCAGGAACCGGGCCAAGCCCCGTGTCATCAAAGCTTTTAGTCTCGGGCCAAACACCCGTGTCTAAAACCCCGACTACTACATCACTTGCTGTAGTAGAATCCGGGAAGAGGGAGCTGCTTGCGTCAAGTCCAAGGAATTCTGGCGTGCGAGTAGTGTGAAGCTCATATTTCACATCTTCTAGTAGGGTAAGAACCCCTGGATGGGATTCAAGCGACTTGGCTTCGTCTGCTGTGAGCCTCACGGAGAATCCGTGGATTACATCGGTATAGGCATAAAGCATGTCGCCTGAATCCGATACGGTTTTCAAAGCCGAGTCGTACCACTCAATGTGATCGGCAAAACTTGTTGGCATGGTGGATTTATCCATGTGAACGATGTAAGTCTTCTTTTCAGCAACTGCGAATGAACTGCCGGCGATTGCAATCAAGAGCATTTGCAGTAACAGTGACCCGAACCTCGAAAAGGATTTCATGTTTAGAATGCCTCGGAAGCCCTGAGGCCAGAAACCCAGAAAAAAATTGAGGGTGGCTCTGTTTTCTCTGGGAATGTTTTGTGAGTGTATATTTAGTGTTTACCAAAACACCTAAGTTTCACATAGGACCTTCAATCAGAGAGGCTTTTGGATCCTTTGGTGTGTCTTTTTTCATCAGTCCATCTTTCAAGTACTTAATGGGGCACAAATTCAGTGGACCACATTCAGCTTTCAAAAGTCTCTGTCTGCCAAGATTAAAAAAGGGTTCGGACCCACTGAAATATGAAACAATAATGAACTAGATAAGTAAATCCCACCTCTTGATTCGACTCCAATTGCGTAGACAGGGAGAGAATCTTTTCTAGTACCATTTTAGCACTGAACTTTGTCATTGATTTGGGATTCAATGAAAGATATCTCTTTAATTCTGCATATCTATGCATTCTGGTGTGATTTACTTAGCAAGAATTCCAATCCAATTCTACTAATTCCATAGAGAAGCAAAACGATTTTTTTTTTTTTCTCCTAGTTTTGGAGGCATCTTATACTGTTTTGTCGACTTTTGGGTGTGCTTTCAAAAGGAGTCTAATCTACAAATAGATACATACCAGGGTGTTCGATAACAACGTATTTTATCGACCGTTACGTGACGAGATTTCGGTTACTTGCGTATTAGCCGATACGGACCGATCGGCAGGCATTTGGCCATATCTGATGAGTACCATTCTGTTTACCAATTCTGTGATTCGAAACCTGTCTATTCCTCTAATCTGGTTTTTGGGCTTTTTTGGTTTGACGTATGTGAAGAGAATGATCTGTCTTGTAAAGCGTGAAAAGCCAAAAAGCCAATAATTCACTTTGTGGAACGGCGCCTGATATGTACCATGTGTGCATCATTATGAAAGACTATGAATCAAATATGTGATCATTGGTGGTGTTTTGATGATTGTTTTGCCATAGTGCCATATTATTATTTTATTACTGCTATATTGCTTTTAAATGGTGAAAATTTTCAAACTTGCCCTTTGCTTGAATTAATGGGTGAAATGAAAGGTTACGTTTGTATCCTTCACTACAAGAAGCACTGAAAATCATGCTGTTTTCAAGGTTCACCTGTCAATATTAAGAAACAACTTTTGTCAAAATCCCCAACCACTATTATTAGTAGTAATAGAAGGTTAAAAGATCAAGGTTAGGTTTGAGTGCACAAACTCATGACTTCATGGGTACTTTTCTAAGAGATAAAACTACTTATGTATTCATAAGAGATGCCCACACAACTTAGGGGTGGATTCATTCCTAACCCACTAATTAGTGGGTAGATTAGATAGATTTTTGTTTTTGGTTTTGAAGAGTACCTTAATGAACAAAACTAATCTCTCCGGCCCTTTCGCATCCCTTTCCACATGTTTGCGTGACGTGAGGTGGCTCCAAGAACATATCGTTTTCGAGAGGAATCGACTCTGCAACCTTGGGATGGTAAGTCCCGCTGAGGCTAATTGACTAACCACTGCGACAACCTGGGGATAGAATTTTAGTAGAATCAAAACTCTCCCTTGAGTTGGGTAAGGGCATGAGGAAAAGCTCATTTTTAGTATGGGTTGGAGCAACCTGGGGTGCTCGCTGTGAGTTCAATCACAGAGGGCTGATGTGAGCTAGGTACGGGCCAGTCCAAGGTCCAAAAACCCGATCAAAATTGTTAATTTTATTTACCTTGTCAAGAATGTGGAGTCTGCAAAAATTTAGATTGATTGGACATCGATAGTGACACGAACGAAACACATTTGTTTCAGAAAACATTAACAGCTAATATGATTTTGATTTGGATGTGCAATTAACGTTTTTTTTTTTTTTTTGGCTAGCATTATCAACTCTGACAAGACAAAGAAAGTGAATATTTTGATTCATATCATATTTTCAAGCCCGAGACGAGCCCCATATTCAGGGCACAAGAAAAGGGTACAGGAGTGCACTTTCATTTTCCTTTACTAGTAGTAGGGGGTCCCGTGGTTCCTATGCCGCCGCGTTTTCCGGTGTGAAAGAATTTGTGATATTGCTTCCGATCGAATAGATTGGGGCAAGATCTAAAAGAAGTTGAAGAGTTGAAAAAACAGTGACAAACGTTGATATGTGACTAGATTTCTTATCTAAGAAGTGACCAAAATTGTGTACTAATAATTTGCTTTTGTCCAACCACCCAACTAGGGTATAATAATGCAATCATCCACTAGGGGATATAGTGGCATGACCAATTGTCCACCGACAATTATCAAAGTTTGCTTACAAAGATGATCAAATAAAATACATGAATAATGATGATGAAAGTTAATACAAAGCCGAAAAGGATTGGGGTTTTGGCCCCTTTCTTGATTATGATTAAAGTTATTGGACCACTCACTTTCCAAAACTATATGGTTGAGGAACAATTGTTGTAAGAGCAATGCTGCGTGCATAGATTTATGTGCATAGATGCGGATATGTGTATCGGAAACTGTCTGATACACAGACTTTTCATTATTATGTGAGACCCGTGTCTGGGATCAGACGGATTTGAGGTACCTGTACTGACCCAAATCACTACATCACCGTAATAACATCAATTGTGGGCCCTTTATAATCTGTATTTGGAATCGAAACCGTATAATTTGTCGGGAATGTTGAGTAAATCATTCATGTGGAAAATCAAAGTAATTGGATATTGTTAGCCATATGTTTGGATACCATTTATATGGATGACCAATATCATCCGGAGAATACCTCGTAAGACAAATTTGTCTAAATTGTGCATCTACCAATCTCTTATGATCATAATTTTTTATACTCACAATGTGCTAAACATTCCTAAAATAATGAACGGTTCCGATCCCAAATGTAGATTTCAGGGGACCCACAATTAAAGTCACTACAGAAATAGAAACGCAGTTACTTGGATCACTACGGGAACCCAAGTCATATACATCGGATTTGCTAAACAGGACACGTTTACTTCCATATCTGTGCATTTAAATATGTGGACAAGGAGTCTTTTCCTAATCGTAATGGTACTAGATTATGAGAGCTGTTTGTTAGTTGATTTTCTCCTACTTTTTATCATCTTTCTTTGTGGCAATTAGCTGGATTGGCCCCCTCCACTCAGAACTGCTGGTACCCACTCATGGAGCTACACTATTTTCTTCTTTCATAATACAGTCTTTTCTCTCATGCACACACTTTTGCATCAACTTTGTTCTTGGTAGGTCATGCATAGTTGCATACTTTATAATATCTCTGAAGAAATTTTTGCATGAATGATTGATCTTTTAAACCAGCTTTTATATGACTAATCTTCAGTGCACCCCATGCTGAGTCACTTTCCTCAGTGTGAAGACAAAGGACTGAGCCAAAGTGAATTATTCGCGTTTGGTTTGAGAACTTAACGAGTTTCAAAAGTGTATTCCAACGTAGTTTTGTTTATTAGTAGAGCTGGTCTTGAATGAGCCGAACATGATTTGAGCTCTATAGCTTGATTTTTTAGAACAGTAATATAAGCTTGTCGAGCGGACTACGTAGTAGGTTGTTCAAGGTTGATTTGGAGTCATCTGCTCCGCAAAACTGATTTGTCCACAAAATTGGCTTATAACTTTACGAGGCGGGTTGGGTCTTTCTCTCACTTTACATCAACCTAAAAAACTGACTTAAACCAATTAAGTCGGGAGGAATGTAAGCTCAATTTTATGTTCGAGTTTTAATTGTTTTTTCTTAAAGAAACCGATGAAGGACGAGCTATAAATGAGCTGAACATGAGTCGAGTTCGACTACTTTGATTTGTTTAATAGTCCTATATGTACAGATACACATCTATTGTTGTTTTTTTCGAATTTCCTTCTTTATTTTTTTTTTAAAATGAAAATCAAGCTAATATGAGTCAGAATTATGATAAATATTGGGAATTGAACACAGTACATGGTTAGGTTGTAGTGTGGGCGTATAATTCTTAAAGAAAAAAAACAGTCAAGATGTTACTAATTTCAAAAAGGTTAATTTCACATCTGTGTATTATCCTCTATAATATGCTAAAAGAATGGCTTTTTTTGAAATCAATCTCAAACTAGCGGGAGACTCATTTAGAGCTTGGGACTGACCCTAAATAGTTGATAGCACGTAGAACTTGAAAGTTTCAAACCAGAAACTTAAGAGAGAAATGAAACCCTAAGTTTCGGGTATTTTTGTACTTGCACTCTTTTCTGTGTTTTGTGCATGAATTTTTAATATTGTCATTACATTTGTCACAAAGATTACACTGTTAGAAGAATTTTTTTTTAAAATCACATGAAGATGACAAAACAAAGACATAAAATTGTAAAAATAACTAATTTGTTTTCAGGATTCCTAAATAAAAAACAGTGTTGGACGTGGGTTGCTATCATGGGTAGAGATATATATGCAATATTTGGAAGGGGGGTTTTAGCCTCTGTCATTATCATGTCTCAAAAATTGTCTGGTTGGAAGAGAAATTGCAATTGGCAATTTGGCATGCACTTGAATTGTGGAGGTGGTGGATGAATTCCATACGCAATCAGTCCTGATATTTGGACCCTAGGCATGCACATATGTCTTTCTAGGTGTATCGTTTTCATAGGGTCATGATAGTTTAATTATTTAAGTAGTTTTGGAGCCAGCCGTTATGTGGCGTTTCATATCACTTCAACGTCACATATTTTTGTGTGACTTGTGAAATAAAGTTTATGGACCCACAAAAATATATAAGATAATGGTTGAGTGATCTAGAGTACCACGTGACTGTGCTCAGAGACGGAGGCAAGATTCTGACTCGAAGGTGGCACCCAAAAACAATATCTTCGCTCCCTCTGTCCCATAAAGATAGTCTAATTATAAAACGACGTGTAATTCTTGGATAAAAATATCAATTAGTTATTTAATTTTGTGTCAACTCTCAAGAAATATAAGAAATAATGCACAGAAGTACTTTACTTTTTTATCTGAAAATTGGAGGTTTTTTGGCAGTGACTAATTGTTAGGTTAAATTCCACGGAGACCCCCTCATCTATTCTAATTTTTCATGGACACCCCCTAACCTTTAAAAACGTCCAGATTGACCCCCTCATCTATTACCGTTAGTCACATTGACCCATTCTGTTAAAAATCCGTTTAAGTTATATTGAATGTATATTAAAAATATTCTAAATTAGATGAAAATGCCCCTTTTTCAATATATTCAGTGATGGGGTGCCCTTTCTCTCTCCTTTACCCCTCTAGTTTTCCTTCTCTCTCCAACTCCGGCCAAACCAACTCAGGCTGACCCCCTCTCTCTCCGCTCTCCCTATTAAAATCCAAGAACTGAAAACCGAATAAATAAATAAAAAAAAACCCATATAACTCAACAAAAGAAAATTAAAAAACGTAATCTAAATATTCATAGCATCGTTATACCACATCAAATTAGCAAGAAAACCATACATATGTAGGCATAATCATAGCAGTATAACATGCCATCTTGTGTTAACAAGTGGATAATCAGCAACAGATAGATTTATAAACCAATTCCAATTCTGGTCAACTCGGAGCAGAATCTAACCTGTCGTGGAGTGTGGAGGAGAGAGGATACAACCCCATCAATTAAGCAAAATTGAGCGCCAACGATGGAGAGCTACAACGGCGATCGAGAATGGGTTCTCTCGTTTTACCTTTGCGCTCTCTCATCTCTGTTCTGATTAAAGTGGGTTATCGAAGTGGTTTTGTTCCGTTTGGAAGGACACGATTTGACGGAGGCGGCGTGAGGTGGCAGCTAGAGTTTCGGCTGATGGTTTTGATGGAGGGAATGATGGGTTTTGTGCTGATGTGTACATACATACATACATCTGATATATATTGTATGTATTCATGTATATACTCCTACATTGTAGTATTGTAAAAAGAGGAAAATCATATTTTAAAGGGAGCATTTTCGTCTGTAAAATGCACAAAATAGTGAGCTGCAAACGGTTGTGTAACGGAAGGGGTCGGGGCGGATAACGGTCAAAGATGAGGGGGTCTGCATGGACATTTTTAAATATCAGTGGGTGTTCATAGAAAATTGAAATAGATGAGGGGGTCTCCATGGAATTTAACCTTATCGTTACGGGTTGAGGGAGTAATTATTATTACATATATAAAAAGATACTCCAAGTGTTATTAGATTAATTATTTCTAATACCCAAAAAGATATACATTTTTATAGGTTAATCATCTCTCAACATACTTGATACCAAAAAATCAAATACTTTCATCAGCTAATCACTTATCAATATGCCTAATATAAAAAATAATACACGCGTTTTGAAGAATAACACTACTCTTGTAATACAAAAAAAAAAAAAAAATCTTTTGGACCCAGGGTGGCACATGCCACCTTCCCCCCTTTAAGGCTCCATCTCTGCAGGTGGTGGCTAACTCATGCGGTAAAGCTCTTATATGCTCCACACTGCATCCCGGGATCGAGTCTCATTCCCCCCCTCCCCCTATGTAATAGATTAGGAATGATGAATGACCCAAAAAAAAAAAAGGGCTCTGTCTCTCACTGTGCTCCAAAACTACTGAATAATTACTCGTTATGATATGACATTCAATTATTATCAGATTAGTTCAATTGTCGTTAGTTCAAGCTGGAAAACAGAGGAAAAGAGAGTGATTGATTTGTTATGGCAACAAACCAAACACACAACTGTGCGGAGAAGAATCTGAGTAATCACACAAACAAAGCTCGGTCTGCACCAGACTCTTACTCCTAGAAATATTACACTTCTTCCGTCTCAAATTACACGACTTTTTGCTGTACAATCTTTCTGGCGTGAAAAATGCACGATTGCTCAAGAAAGTCGAGCAATTTGGAATGCCGGTAGTAGTAATCTTGGTTGAAACCGACGCACGAATCTTGAGTTTAGTACTAATCAAGTTTCACAAATCCAGGGATGTGATTCCTGTTAACTTCAATTAGTAAGGACAAGCTGGAAAACCATAGATAGACAGTGATAGAAATTTTGGGACTCTGTAACTTAGCTTTCTGGAGTTTTAGGCATACTATACAATGGTGGGCAGCCACCTCTTAACTGTATCAAATTGAAATTCATTTTCAACCCACGTGAACCACTCCTAATCAAATTGGCTCTTGGTTGCATTAACCAGCTAGAGCTAGCTGCTGATGGTGATGTTGTACCTTTGGTCGTTTATTTTCTTATTTTAACGACTTTTAATGAGTATCGGAAAACCACTTGGAGTTAATCGATCAAGTTGCGATGCTCAAGATGTTTTCGAATGCTTGCATCGGTGATCTTGATGGAACTTTCGATAGGAGCCTTCTTTCTATTCTGGCACGGGGTATGAGTCTCGCTCGTCCACTCCTCCAAGCAAGAAAGATTCTGAAAATGTGGTTGAGAAGGGAGAGTCTGGATTTAGGGCAACTGCACAAGTTTAGATTAGGCTATTTGATTTTGAGTTTTAATGTTCTAATCACAATAGCGTTGAAATAAAGGATTTCATCTTGTTAGAGCAGAATCTGGGGGTGCTGTGCTGGTGCAGCGCACCCCTCGGCTGTCCGATTGTGTTTTGCATGGTTCGGATGTACTTTGATTTTTTACCGGTAAAAATAACTTAGAATTAAATCAAAATTGCTCATCCGGACCGTCCAAAACACCATCGGATGTGCACACCTCAGGTCCATTACGAAGGTATGTTTTTTAGGAACAGAGAGGCACTTTAGGGTTCGTAGTAAGGGGTGGTTGCCCAAGTCACTTGACTAAAGTATTTTTCAGGTTTCGTCATTATTCAAATTTTTTTCCCATGTTAGTTTTGCGTTAAACTTTAGTGAATTATCGGTTTGTCTCGACGAGAGCAATCTGAGAGACAAATCAATAATCTACAAAAGTTTAACGCAAAATTAATAAACGCAATTATTATTTTTGAATAAAGACAAAACTCAAAAAGCTTAGTGACTTTTTAACTGCCCCTAAAGCCTCATACTTATTAGCACTTTTTAACGAAAACGAGAAATGCCCCTTTGTGTGGGCTTAAAGCTGGGAGTGGGAGATTATGCTCAATTATTGTTATTTGGACCTCTCTATAAGAAATCAAAATGGCGCCACAGTTACATAGATATCTCGTCCTGTGCATGCTCTACCCTACAAAGTGATTATTCAGTGTTCTTGCAGCACGAGCATTTACCATTATACAGTTACGTGAAGTTCATCTAATCTTAGGTACAGTGTTAATGTACGCTGATAAAGACCCTTGAAAAATCACGCGACAACGGCCTAAGAGCAAGTTATCATTACTCCTATATCAGTGTACTTATGGCCGGTTACATTATCGCCATATAGTAAAATCACTCCCAAATGTCACAATCCGGATTACGATTGATGGAACGCATTGTTTGGTTGTGATCAGCTTTATCAAAGTATAATTTCCTGATTAAACTTTGAGTGTTACATTTTACGTCCTATTCTAGCTCTCTTGTCACACATGCAACTTGCAAAATATTAACCCAACTATTTTAAAGTAGTTAAGAGTTTTGTTTTGTTTTTTTTCATAATTGGGGCTTTGCTTGTTTGACGGGACTAATAGTAAATAGATATATAATCTTTTACGAATTTTTGTATGTCATCGTGGTAATAGCGATGGATTTAGTAGTAGCACACACCCCATGCATGTTTGTTTGGGACCGTCAAAACTTTAACCAACACTAAATACATAATCTTGGTGAATATATAATCTTAACCAATCAAACAAACCCACCCCTTTTGCCGAGGATTTGTGCTTCCAGACTTCCAGTATCGATGGTACTATATGTTTTTGGATTTTGACGGAATGTTACGGAAAAATAAAAAAGAGGTGAAGGTATAGAAAATTCATTAATCAAACGCTACCAAGTACAAGCAAATACAACTGAAAATAACTAAGTACAAACAGGAAAGACCAAAACAACAAAACCGAATTAATTGAAGGAGTACATTCAACGTAATGGCTAATTCATTCTCGTTCGTGTTAGTTAGAGGACCAAGTAAACTCAGTTGATAGTAGAGGGACAAAGGAGCTACATTTTGAATAGTTTGGGAGGATGAAATTAAAAGGATAAAGATATGGGTACCGAACAAAGGGTACCGAGAATGAACTGATCGCACACGGGGACCCACTTTTGGGTCCACACGAGTGATCCGAACCGTTCATTGTTCTTAAAACATTTTTCCGAGGGGCCCCACCAAATTTCAGCGCAATCGGACGGTTGGAAGTGCTCCAACCAAAGTCCCACCGTTCCAACCAAAATTGTCAGAAAAATGTTTTAAGAATAATGAACGGTTCGGATCACTCGTGTGGGACCCAAAAGTGGGTCCCCGTGTGCGATTGGTTCATTTTCGGTACCCCAACTTCTGTACGCGTAGTGCTGTCCAAATTAAAAGCCTTGTACTATAGTTAGGCTTCATTTCAACCTTCCTTCTTTACTCAAGCTAAGTGCAAGTTGAACCCACAGCTCACAGCACAATGACTCATTAAACTGTACTGTTTGAAGGGCTATTTCCCCGCCGCTCCACATTTGGGAGCTGAAGCTCCACGCGCTCCACTCAGAGGCGGTCACTTGAACACCTTGAAAAAAATAATTTTTTTAGAAATACATGTAAAAAATTATTTATTTTTAAATTTTTGTCATTTTGAACACCCTAACCAAAATATTTGAACACTAGTTTGAACACATTATCCAAAAATTTTGAACACCCAATCCTAATGACGGAATTCACCATGCACTATTTGATACTCCATTAGAGAATAGTATAAATTGGATATTTGAGAATTTGGGTGTTTCTTTGTCTCAACACATTTAGTTCAAAGAGATAAGAACGCTTTTAACTATCTCTCTTTAATCTATTTATACTTATTCCAAGTGATTACTTATTACATTATAAAATATAGATCAATAATTTAATATATGCGTGCTATCTTTTTTTGTGAAACACTTTAATATATATGCACAGAGGGTATATAGACACAATAGATTTGGATTATTACATAGGTCATTCATAGGATTGATTCTTTTTTAATTTTTGTTTGGTAGTTGGAACCATGGACAAGTTTGTGATAAGAAAATCAAGAAAGGTGCAAGAGTCATTTCCTATTGAAACTTTTTTTTATGATAGCAACCCCAAAAACTCGTCGAAGCGAAACCGTATTAACTTGGAATTGTTGTTTTTTCGGTAGCATTGTTGTATTAGTAGAATTTTTATTTTTGTTTATTTATGTACAGTTATGATTTCTAGAGGACATTGGTTTTGCTCGATTTATGTGTGTGGCGAGGCGTAAATAGACCCTGGGATTAGTGCGCGCAGGATAGTCCGGACCATCCAGTTATATAAAAAAATGATTTCTAGAGGACCGTAGTAGAATTTTTGAACACCCTTAAGAGAATTCGTGGAGCCGCACTGGTGCAAAAGACTCGTGGATAAAAATTTAAAAAAAAAATAGTACAAAGGACCCGTTGGTCCTTCCGATGTAACATCTTGAGCAATCAGCCTTAACTTCCAAAGAAAAAAAGGTCAGGACCCCAAAAGCCAAGTCTATGGTCTCTGTCTTCAAGTTAAAACTTCTCTTCTCCTCCATCCATGGCATGTTTAGTATCCACAAGTACTTGAAAGGTATAGATGTATGTAAAACAAACTTTCTACTATAAATCTAGCACTAACACAAGTTGAAAAAGTCTGTTCTTCCCAACTGTCGTGTAGTATGAGTTTGTGGCAACAAGGTTTTGATTTAACAAAAAAAAAAAAAAAAAGTTGGACGCACGAACATCATTTTTGCCATCCTTTTTAAATTTCTTGCACGAAGGTGTTAAATGTGTTATGCTCTCACAGCTATCGTGTCTGACCACACAGTTTTTGCCATAATAATATCCAATGCAGGACTCATAAATAGAATGGTTTGGATTAACCGTTGTAAGCCTACAAAAGATCCACGAAGGCCCAAAATTGGATGGGACTGGATGGATCAAGACTAGAGAGTAGCCTTTCCCTGTCGAATGACACCATTTTCTCATACCCTTCCTTATGTGTGTGAAATACGGTTTAGAAAGATCAATCCCTAGTCTATTCTCTCTCTGTCAGTAAATGCAAGTGAGAGGGTGCGATGGAAACAACCAAACAGGTTATGGCCCCACTCAAGTCTTCGTCTTTTCACAACAAAATTGCTCAATTTAGATTCCTTCCCCTTTACACACGAGTGCGCACAAGATAGTCCAGACCACCCAATTATATAAAAAATAATTTCTAAAGGACCGTAGTAGAATTTCTGAACACCTTCAAGAGAATTCCTGAAGCCGCCACTGACTCCACTAACAAATTGAAAAAGAACCAATCACTCCTTACTCCCCCTGTGCGCGTCAATCCCTTCATAGGGAAGAGGGAGGTCAGTCCTGTCAGTCCCTTCTCTCTCTCTTTATTACGATCTCTGTCTCTCTCTACCCACCCCACCTAAACTCCAGGGTACCCTATGAAAGTGCCTAAACCTTAACCGTAGGGTACCCTATGAAAGTGCCTAAAATCCTAGGCTATCTTATAAAAATGCCTAAACCACTAAAAACCCTATAATAGAAAAGTGCACCCTAAACCTAAAATCCTAGGGTATCCTATGAAGAATCACGCGACAGCGGCCTAAGAGCAAGTTATCATTACTCCTATGTCAGAGTACTTGTGGCCGGTTACATTATCGCCATATAGTAAAATCACTCCCAAATGTCACAATCCGGATTACGATTGATGGAACGCATGTTTGTTTGTGATCAGTTTTATCAAAGTATAATTTCCTGATAAAACTTTGAGTGTTACATTTTACGTCCTATTCTAGCTCTCTTGTCACACATGCGACTGCAAAATATTAACCCAACTATTTTAAAGTAGTTAGAGTTTTGTTTTGTTTTTTTTTCATAATTGGGGCTTTGCTTATTTGACGGGACTAATAGTAAATAGATATATAATCTTTTACGAATTTTTGTATGTCATCGTGGTAATAGCGATGGATTTAGTAGTAGCACACACCCCATGCATGTTTGTTTGGGACCGTCAAAACTTTAACCAACACTAAATACATAATCTTGGTGAATATATAATCTTAACCAATCAAACAAACCCACCCCTTTTGCCAAGGATTTATGCTTCCAGACTCCAGTATCAATGGTACTATATGTTTTTGGATTTTGACAGAATGTTACGGAAAAATAAAAAAAAAGTGAAGATATAGAAAATTCATTAATCAAACGCTACCAAGTACAAGCAAATACAACTGAAAATAACAAAGTACAAACAGGAAAGACCAAAACAACAAAACCGAATTAATTGAAGGAGTACATTCAACGTAATGGCTAATTCATTCTCTGTTCGTGTTAGTTAGAGGACCAAGTAAACTCAGTTGATAGTAGAGGGACAAAGGAGCTACATTTTGAATAGTTTTGGAGGATGAAATTAAGCCTTGTACTAACAGGCTTGATTTCAACCTTCCTTTTCTCAAGCTAAATGCAAGTTGAACCCACAGCTCACAGCACAATAGACTCATTAAACTGTACTGTTTGAACCCAAGGCCCAAAGGGCCGAAGTCCTTCAATCCAAACCAGGCCCAAAATAGAGAAGGGAAGCACAAAGTCGTAATGTTCAATCCACAATTCGTTGACCTTGGGGTTTGGGCCATTCGGCCCAATAATTAAGTAGTGTTTCTTTGGAGCGTGAGATCTAGTGTTTGACTATGTGGATAGGAGGTTAGCACTCACATCCTATTGGCTGGAAAAAAAGAAAATTCATTTCCGGGAAAAAAGAATTCACAATTTGTTTATTTTAAAATGAACAGTCAACTTAATTTTCTACGCTGTGGAATGTCCAGTTGAGTCATAATTACTATCCGACTAGGACTTGGTTGGAAGAGAGAGTGCAATTGGCATGCACTTGAATTGTGGAGTGGGTGGATGAGTTCCACACGCAATCAGTCCTGTTATTTGGACTATATGCATGCACGTCTTTCTAGATGTATCGTTTTTCATAGGGTTATGATAGTTTAATCATTTTTTTATTATATATATATATTTTTATAACCAGGTGTCCGGGCCAGCTTTCACACACCTCGACTAATTGTGGAAGACCAATCCCACCATCCACTAGCAAGAGGCCCATTTAAAGCCAAGGCAAAACTCTGTATGGACTGGCCCCAAAGTTAAACATTAGGTTGTGGCTCTTTTCCGAGACTCTGAATAATTACTCGTTATGATATCACCTTCAATTATTATCAGTTCACTTCAATTATCATTAGTTCAAGCTGGAAAACAAGAGGAAAAGAGAGCGATTGATTGGTTTTGGCATTTTCAATATGGTAAATACTCACGGGAAAGAACTTCACCCCTTCATAATCTTGTACATCGGTCACGTTACTATTATGAACATGCCATTACCCAGTGGTCCATTTGGAAAATTCCTATAATTTTAGTCGCTTTGTATTATTGACTGTCGTTTTGATGTGGGTATCAACCATGATGATATTGACTTTCGCAAGTATCATAAAAATGTATCGTGCGTTTTCAAATGGATGTACCACTAGCAAAGTAATGTAATTAGAAAACACAACGCCCGTAAGCTTTTTTCATGAAACAAACCATATAATCAAGAGGAAATGGGTACACCGTCAGATATTAGTGGAACTTCTGGTAGCAGTAGAACAAGAAGCCCATCTGTTTTCACATAGAGCAGCTCTGCAGAAAGCTCCAAAAATCCAAACAAAGAATGGACACAAATGCAATGTCTACTAGTTGATCTTCTTCAGAGTGTTCGCGTAAGTATAACTGGAAAACACCACAAAAAGCTTGCGGAACCTGCAGAATAGACGATAAAACTTTAATAGTACGAATTATCAACTGGATTTTGTAAACCACGGTAAGTTGGAATTGTATTACACTATTGACAAAACTGGTCGATAAAACTGATATGGGTCTAGGCCCTCTAGGGGATTCATCCAGATCCGTAACATCATGCCATTTTGAGAAGATTACTACATTTCGTAGGACCTTTTGCGGGATAGTTTGATTGGCATAGGATACAACACAAGATTGAAGAGTGGATATAAACTTTGACCTTTTTGCAAGAGGTGGGCAGTCCAAGAGGAGCAATAGCTTAGCAATCAATCCCCTTGCACTAATATTCCCAAGCCTCTTAACAAATCAAAAATGATCTTGGGGGACAACAAAAAGGCATCTTCCAACCCACGGAGATTAAAACTCTACGGTTCAAGGGGATTAAACCGCTAATCGGGTTAACGGGCCTCAGGTTACTCATTGAGACAACCCTAATGTTAAAAAATGCCTGGCGACACTACGCTTAAAAGCTAATTTGAACAATCACAGGTCGTAAACATGAATAGTTATGATCGCAATGAAAATATCTGGAAGTTTGTATAGATACTTGCAGCCAATCCCACACAACCAAGCTGAAGGTTGGGTTATCTTTCCTTCTTGCCTTTGTTTTTGGAACAGATAAGAAAGCATACGTACCAAATCCACTGGCTCCTGTGTTGGGCCATTGCATTATAGCTTTTATTAGGACATTCATTCAGCAGATAATGCAACTCTCCATTTTGATAAAACATGGCAGAAATGAGGGACAAACAGATATCAACAGGTCCACTATACTTCCGAAATATGTTGATACTGATCTGATGATAATGAGAACAGAATTCACAAGATTGTAAGAAACTAGAATAAAATCTAACTTACAAGTTAATACCAAAGAAGGAAAAGAAGACGTACGAGTTCCCAGGCTTCAATATCTCTTTCTGCAGTTTTATGCAACAGTTTGCTGCTTAAGGTACAAGGAGCCAGAGAGGAAAAGAAAGGAAAAAGTTAAATCCATAAGTGCAATAGTTTCTCATGTTTGCAACTATTCAAACTGAACCCGTATTAGGACCGTAGTAACAAAACTAAAAGACATTGATACAATTGGTATGTTCGCTGGTCATGGTCCTTGTGAAATTAGAGCTGTGCGATGGTCCTTGCAGAAGCCCCAAAAGATGAGTGCAACATTTCTGGTCATTCATATACTGCTTGTGCTCCTCAACCTATGCCCATGTAATCTACCTCTTTGCCCATGCAATACCACAGACTGGAGAAGTTCTTGCAAAGGGAGGAAGCAGAGAAGATAGAATGAAAGGATATTGTAAATTGCACTTCAGAAAAGATGGGTGAAAAGTCTTCCTTCCCTCGTTTAGCATATATTTTGTTATATTAGCATCATGAGCTCCAAACGAGGTGGAGGAATCAAGGAAGGAGGTAGAGAGTAAACGAGGACAAGAAAGGTCCCCCCCAACATATGCCTAACCTCAAAGAAATGTTTCTCTTCATTCAGTTATTCTACACTTGCTTCTAGGACATGTTCCATCTTCATTCGTTGTAATTCACGTAAAAATAAAAAAATGCCAAGGAAGAAAACAAGAAAAGAGAACCGCCTACAACCATCACCACTCTAACATTAGACACAGAACATGTTCCATCTTCATTCATTGTAATTCATGTGTGCTTATTCTCAGGGTGTCTTAAGTGTGGAAGAGCCAATACGGCAACCTCGAAGTGCAGAGAGTGCATGAAAAAAATTCCTTTGAATACAGGAAACTTATAACCTGATCGAGTGCATCCCGAAATAAGTAAATAGAACAAAATGAAGTCTACTTACCGTATCCCACGATTCAAGTCACAATGATTACAGTGACCCGAAACACCATAGTTATCAAAAGTAATTACCTGGAAACAACACAAAGACAAGTTATTTATGGAGAGCACTTGGTTGCATCATGAAAAAACAAAAGTTTTGGAACTCCCTATGACACATAGCTTAGCCAGCAGAATATACATAACGGAAACCTTAGTAAACAAATTATAAAGCTGCAAAATTTGGATCCATACTGCAACTAAATTTGAAGCTGTAAATCTTACCAAATCGATGGCGTGGCTAAGAATGTACTCATCAACTATACTTGCCAATAATTCAGAGTTCCATACTTTGCCAAAGCCATCCTATAAAGAATGAAGTTACTTCCAGTATTTCACGTCAACATTGTATTCGAAAATACCAAATATGGCACGAGTTTTCAGAAGACTTTGAAGCAAGAACCTGCAAATCCGGATGGTCCAGGATTTTCACTTGTGGGAGTGGAATCTATATAACAGATTAAGTGTCAGAATATCGAGAGGAGACATCATCGTCTTTTAAGAAGGTCTGCATCAAACTACGACATATTTTGAGGAAAGGAACTATTCAAAAGTAATAGAATCATTGCAGAACTAAGATGACACTTTGGTAAATACAAATAAACACCAGCAGATAAAGAAAGCCTGAGTAAGAACGACCTTAAGCACTGCAGAAGCCAGAAGGAGCTCTTCCTTCCTAATGTTTCCCATTCCATCTGCATTGCCTGGAAAGGCACAGAATTCCAAAAGATTAAGATTGTCAATGGGATATTACATTGGAGAAGACAGATGTAATATGCTTGACCTTAACATTTGTACGAAAAGACGCAGCAAATCAATCTAGTAAAACACAAATAACAAATCAAAAGTTCTTAAACAGAACTATTCCTCCTCACAAAGGCAAAATTTGGCAGAGATAACGAGATTAACATCCCCTAAACCTGACCATTGCATGCCGAAGTTGAATATTTGGCCTCCCATAGATTATAGAATTTCTCATCTAATAGATGACCTTAGAAGTTGGAAGTACTAGAGAAACTTTTGGGAAAAACTGGGGGTGCAAACTCTATTGTTGGGCACATTCTCTGCTTGTCCTCTTTTTACGTGTATCTTTCCTTTTCTTTCACATCAACAAAGTCTCGCTTTGTTGAAAGAAAGAAAAATCATATGAACTTCATCCAAGTGGATCCCATTGATCAAACCAGCAAGCGGTCCATATGTTGAACAATCACACATAGAAGTAAAAAAAAAAATTAACACAGGGAAGTGAATGTTTAGAACTGCAAATATACTGAATATTGGGACTGACTAAGCTGTAGACTACAGAGATAAAAACCTGTTTGCAATAAGCTAGTCAGTATTCAGCTATGAAGCACCGACACTTCCACAGGTCACTGCATCCACGTGTCGGACATGGGGACACGCCCAAATATGTATGGGACACGCTTTTTTGAATTTTTTTTTGGGGACACGGTGGAGGTTAATTTTTTTCAGGGGTAAAAATGTTATTACCGAGATGTTTGGGTTAAAAAGTTAATTAACCCTTCTTTAACTATTCCTATATATACACATTTTGCATGGAAAAAGTGTTTACTTTTATATATACGTTAAAAAGTGTTTACATTTTGCACTAAACTTCCAAGAACCGAGGAGCTACAGGGACGTTTTGCCGCAGAACAATGCCCCCCAATCAAAGCTGAAAGGTATCAGGGAGGACAAGCCTCGAGACCCAAATCAATTTATGTGCTCATTATATTGATAATTAAACGGATTGGCATACAAGTATTTAGATCCCAATGGTACTATCTGCAATTTCAGTACAGACAACAAATTCGTTCAAGCAACATCACACTTAATGACTAATTTCATGAATAAGAAGGCCTATGTAAATTTGAAAGATATGTGAGTACAAGTAATTACAGAACAAGAAACATGTATTACCTGTTGACATGCAGATTATGTGCAGATTATGCCCCCTAGAAGTGAGGTAGTTTATTGTTGGAGTAAAAAACCTGCAGAATTGTGATATATGACTTCCATACAATACACCCTCATAGACCAAAAAGTAGAAAGAAGAAGAAGAAGATGATGATGACAATGAAGTTAAAAGCATAGAATTTCAACACAAAATTACAGTCCATCCAAATCTTAGAGTGGAATTTCATTTATGACATCTGTAAACATGCCCACAAGAGGCCACTTCCAGATCCAACAGTGAATAGACCGGCTGTAAAAAATAACAATGAAGGCATGGAAATGAGGGAACCACATAATGAAAATAATGCTAAGAATCTGGTCTGCACCCAGTCTATCTCTCCTAGAAGACACACTGATAGGACCAGCCAGAAGTAACTTTCATTTGTCTATTAGATCGAATCAGCATATTTGGAATCTTCCAAGGACAACTACAGTCTAAGCTTTTAGGACAACTGGTGAATTAAGATGGTACCAAAGCTTTGGTTAATTTGTAGGAAGTTTTGGGTCCAAATTTCTTCGTCTGCATTTGTTTCCTATCACATTCTACTTCTTTCTTCTTTGCTTGTTTAGATGCTTGCATCTCCACATGCAAATGGGATTACACGTAAGGAAGGGTGTTAGATAACTCGTACATTGTTGCGCCCATTTGCAAACAACTTAAACTTCTAGAACACATGACAAACAAAACTCTTGGTGTCAAGAAATTCACAAATATAATCTCAACAAGTGCTGACAATGGTCTCAACATTGAAAGTTTACAACCATAATTTTCACAAGAGAAAAGAATGAATAAACATTCAAAAAACCAAAAACCAAACTCAATTTTTAATGCCTATAGGAAGTTGCACAACTCAACAAAAAAAAAAAAAAAAACAAAGAAGAACAAAGACAAAAGTGCATTAGACAGGCATTCAAATTTAAAGCGTACATGGACTCATCATCAGGATGGGCAATAACCAGCAAGATGCTTCTCTGGTGAAGAGATCCACCTAAATTTGATGGAAAAACTTATATATAACAAACCAACAGATGCCTTGGTATATAATAAGTATGAGAACATTTATAAGGATCCCCACCATCATTTAAAAATGCAGCCTTAGAAGATGAGCGTGTTGTGTGGAGAATCTTGCACAACATAGCAATCCACATCACAAAAAATGAAACAATGACCATGAGCCACGCCATCTAGCATGCTCCTACAACAGATTATGGAGAATTATGTAGAGAGTACCTCTGCACAAACACAATTATGAAAAAAATAATTCAACGATAACGTCACAACCAAAAGGCAATATTGTGGATGCATATTGTAAAGAAAAGTGTAAGTTGTGGCAGCTGCATATAGTTACTGAGCTTTTTGCAGTTCAGTTAGGTACATGGTTAGGTTTTGACTTAGTTGTGTAGAAGCTGATTCAGTTATGCGCCAGAATGCAGGTTAGTTACGGGACTGAGATGTGGATTTGAGAGGGAGTTTAACTTTTGCACTACACACAAAACTGATGGAAAGTATTTTTTAGTTTCTTCGTCCTCTGATCAAGAGCTATATTTAAGTCTTTCTTTACATTCAGGGCATCAGAGCTGATTGACAAACGTCACAATCACAAGACCCGCCATTGAAGATCAAATAATTGTTATGAATCTCGCCGTCTAGCCTGAAAAAGAAGGAAATATCATCTTCCCCAATGGAGACATAAAGGTTCAAGTTCAACTTAGAGTTTGAAAGCAACTACGAGTTTGAGTTTCACCATCTCTGGTTTTCTTATTCTTTAGGTTCAGTTCATTCATAGGAATCATCACAAGTAAGATAGTAGAACCGGAGACGCATACCATGTGAAAGAAAAAACACAAATCCAGAGTGCTTTGGAAGCCAATGTTCCTTGAATATGTGGATGGATGGATGGATGTTGCTTTTCAATGATAGATTCAAAATCAGAATCTCATTCTGAATTAAAATGTACTAGTTGGTGAGGTAACACTCGAAGTGTTGCATACCAAACATATTGCTAGTTAGTTTCCCTATCAGTTCCCTCTGCACAAAATTCTTATCAAAGACAAAATACAGGATCTGAATCTCATAAAATTGCTCAAGCTCATGTCTCCCAAACAAACAATTGGTAGTTGGTACCGAGGCATAGGTGCTACTAGCCATGTGACCAATGATTATTCAAACTTGTCGCTGCAACATCCTTTTTCCTGGTTATGAAGATTACTTATTTGGGATGGTAGCTTCCTTTCAATCGCTCCTTTTGGTAAAAGGTAATATCCTATACGACCACTGAGAAAGAAGGGGGGAAACAAACAGAGAGAGTAGAACAGACAGATAGAGAAGGTACCTGTTTGGAAATGGTAACTTCCTTTCAAAAACTCGTTTTTATCCTTGCCGGGATCTGCCAATCTTTGCCGGAGCTTATGAGCGTCGTTAGTTTTACCGGCGTCAAATGGCTGACTGTGATCGATTAGCGTCAACAGGCCTGTTTCATAAACAATGTTGTTTGCCCAAGTACGCAATATAGATTATAGAATCCACGGATAGATGCCAAAAGAGGTCATAAAGCAATAAGAGAGGTTGTCTACCACAAGCTTTTACCTCACATAGCACCATACTCTTTTCTCTTTTTTGATATAACTGAAACTATGGTATCCAAATTAAGTTACACGGATCTTATCTGATTGTTCACAAAATATTTAACAGCATATTCAAAGAGCAAAGCATAAATGAAATAGCAGACTTAATTAGTGCTTGAAAATTCACCGTTTATAAAAATTTGAGGTGCGGAAACCTGAGTTATCTGATCCACGCACCTCCTACTCTGTAGAAACACTCAGAGAGAATACTAAAGTATCAGATTTATGCATCATAAACAAAAATCTCCAACTTTCAAAAGAAATAAAGGAAAAACACAACAAAACCAATCAAAACTCTGATTAGAAAGTTCGAGAGCAATTAAATGAACTTAGCGAGCAATGCGAATGAAGTTCGAGAGCAATTAAATGAACAACAAAGAGTCTGGATATTGTGGTTGATGGCTAGGCTTCGTTCATGAAAACTAACAAATCAGATATGGAAGAAACTGCTACCATTAAGTAACTCAAGCAATAGTTAGTGGTTCATATGTGAAAATAGCCCTAGCATTTGAACTGGAAGATATGCTAGTAAGTACACCCAAAACACATAAAGACCCAAAAAGTGGCGAGGAAACATTTTGTGTGACTGCTGATCCAAAAAAAAAAAAAAAGACATTCTGTGTGACTCTAGGCACTCCGAAACTCACAGTTCAAAGCAATATCCCTCACCAGTACCAAGGCTGTCTAAATAGCCAGATGAAGGCAATAGCCTTCCAAAGGCTTTAGGGCAAGCCAGCTGCCTAAACGTATAGTCAAATGGCTTTCCGTAACAATAGATTCTCGGAATAGGTGGGCTCTGAAGACACGTACTAAGTCCTTCCCAAGAAAATTTGTGTCTTGGTTAGACATGATTTGCGATGAAGGAGGAAGCAAATTAAGGAAATTCTGGTCAGCTGCTGGCGCATAAAGTTTTCTCAGCTTCAAAAAGATGCGTTAAAGGGGTTGATCCTTGGATAAAAGATTGGAAGAAAACACAGAGTCACTCCTAGCTACAGTAAGTAAAGTATCTCTGAAAGAAGCAATACCCAGGATGAAAAAGAAACTTATGCAAATTTGTTCTGCAAACTCATAAAACCTTCAACAATCCCATTCCATAAGAGCCAACACCACCAGTGGCAATTCCCCTCTCAGGTACTTTCCGACCTCTTATGCCTATGGGCTGGCAATCAATTATTAACTATCCACATCAGAAACTCCAATTGCCTTCAGTAGCCATTGTCACTTATTTTCGCCTTCCAGCTTTTAGCATACAAGGTGTAAGAAAAAGTGTTTTTTTTAGAAGACAAGGAGATGCACAATTTCACAGGATAAGATAAATAATTGCATCGTCAATGATGAAATAGAATCAGGAAAGGTCATAATTAATCTGAACGTTTCACTTAACAAGTAAATGTATAGTTAGTGCAAAGTTGAATCAGTAAATGTATAAGAAATAAAATGTGATGTTCCACTTCAGCATCAAGTAATAGATTTCTTAAGGCAAATGCGGAAATAACATTTGGATAGTCTCCCTTTGGTCATCGGGTTTAATCTCAATGATTTAATCTTATTGTCAAGAAATACACTACCAGAATGGAACACAATCCCCACTGTGAATGGGACACTATCTTAATGTCAAGAAATACACTACCACAAGTGTAATCGATATGCCCAATCTAACACGTTCGATGACAGAACAAGATACACTACTAGAGTGGAACACAAAATGCCCCAATATCTTTTGAATGAATCGACACAGAAGCCCTAATAGCGAATATATTGGAATGAATCAACACAAAACCCTAGAATACCCAATAAACCCTTGTATTTGGGCAAGAATTAAGGGGAAAATCAAAATCAAACCTGGTGAGGACCCTCCGAACTGGCTGATTGCTTCTACCGGTGCAATATGTCGAAATAAGGCTTTGATTTCTTCTCCGACAACTGAATGAGGGAGAAGAACGATGAAAATCGGTAGATTAGTAAGAAAATGATGAAGTCGATCGATCGGATAGTAGGAGATGAAGAGAACGAAGAACAAACCTGCAACGTTAATTGTTTGTCTATCATAACATTTGTGAAAAAACGTTCTCTCCTAATGCAATTAAAAGCTATATTTGTTGTAGTGATTACTATTTAGAGAAAATTTTCACATACATTTTTATATGAAGATTTGACTTAATACTAACATCTAATCAACTTAATATTGAGGTAGTAAAAAACATATCAAATTATAAATTCGTGACAACAGAAACATATATATAACAAGATTAAGATCACAAGAATACTTACCGGAGAACTATAAAACCTAGCGACCATACCAATATTGAGGACTCAATATAAAGTTATGAATTTATTTGAGTTGTAATTATGACATGCTTATTTGGATTTAGAATTTTCATATGCAAATGCAAAAATGGATCTCTACTCCAAAGAATTTTCATATGCAAATGCAAAAATGGGTCTCTACTTAATTATGAGGATTTATGATGCTTTAATTTTTGTAAACCTTTTTTTATGTATGTGTGTGTACTCAGTTATGTTTTATAATTAACCCACTTAGAAAATTTAAAGTAGGTGTGTGTCGTTTCTTTTACAGTAGAGCTAAGATGACATAAATTGTGAATGTGACAAGCTAATTAAAATCCTAAAAGGTGTATGTAATTGAATGTGTATCTCAAAATTGAAGTATTTTGATTCTTTAATGGGATTAGGTAATAAACCTAATATATTATTGATTTTGATCCTTTTCAATACGTCTTAAACATTATTAGGGTGGAGGTTGAGTAGATTTGGTGCCTATCAAACCTTCTTTCATTGCTATAAAACACGATTGTGCACCCCTCACTTGGAGAAGAAGTTTTTTGCCATTCGTCAAGGTTATAGAGAACTTTCCATTCAACTTATCTCTCTCTCTCTCTCTCTCTCACACATAAGCACAAATATGATTTATTACCACTCTCTTTCTCATGCTATGCAACAGAATTTAAATTACTTGAGATGGCTATTGGGTTGCTTTCGTTTTAAAAGTTGAAATACTCGTAGGGACGGAGTCAAGATTTTACCTTTGTGGTAGCGAAAATATGTACTTGAAAAATAAAAAAGACAAACTGCATTATGAATATTCATCCACTCTACAAAAAGAAAAAAAAATCTAGTGGTGGCGAGTCTGTATAATTTGAAGATAAAAATTTATTTTCTATATAATAATTGCATCTTTTGAAAACTTTGTGGTGGCGACCGCCACCACCTGTCCCCCTCTGGCTCCATCCTTGAATGCTCGTTTTGACAGACACGCACAACAGAATTTAATGTACTCGTATTAATTGGTTGAATCTGTCGCATGAGTCTAGTACTAATCAAATTTCAAAAATCCAGGGATGTGATTCCTGTTAACTTCAATCAGTAAGGACAAGCTGGAAAACCACAGAAAGACATTGAGAGATTTTTTTGGACTCTATAACTTAGCTTTCTGGAGCTTTAGGCATACTATACAATGGTGGGCAGCCACCTCTTAACTGTATCAAATTGAAATTCATTTTCAACCTACCTGAACCACTCCAAATCAATTGGCTCTTGGTTGCATTAGCCAGCTAGAGCTGCTGATGGTGATGTTGTACCTTTGGTTGCTTATTTTCTTGTTTTAACGTCTTTTAATGTGTATTGGAAAATCACTTGGAGTTATTCAAGCAAGTTGTGGCGCTCAAGATGTTTTCAAAGCTTGCATCGGTGATCTTGATGGAACTTTTGATAGGAGCCTTGTTTCTATTCTGGCGCGGGATATGAGTCTCGCTCATTCACTCCTCCAAACAAGAAAGATTTCGAACATGTGGTTGAGAGGGGAGAGTCTGCATTTACGGCAACCACACAAGTTTAGAATAGGCTATTTGATTTTGAGTTTTAATATCCTAATCACAATAGCGTTGAAATAAAGGACTTCATCTCATTAGAAAGGAATTTAGGGGTGCTGTGCACGGTCCGGATATATTTTGATTTTTTGACAGTAAAAATAAATTAATATTAAATCAAAATTGCCGAATGCATCTGGATTGTTCAAAACACGATCGACGACCGACAACACCCTCCAGTCCGTTAGGAAGGTATGTTTTTTAGGAACAAAGAGGCACTTTAGGGTTTGTGGTATGGGATGGTTGCCCAAGTCACTTGGCTAAACTATTTTTTATGTTTTGTCATTATTCAATTTTTTTTTTTCACGTGTTAGTTTTGCATTAGTGAATAAAGAGAAAACTCAAAAATTCAAGTGACTTATTTTAATTACCCCTAAAGCCTTGTACTTATTAGCACTTTTAACGAAAACGAGAAATAGCCTCAGTGTGGGCTTAAAGCTGGGAGTGGGAGATTATGCTCAATTATTGTTCTTTGGACCTCTCTATAAGAAATCAGACTAGCGCCACAGTTACATAGATCTCTCTTCCCGTAAATGCTCTACACTACAAAGTGATTCTTTTGCATCACGGTCATTTACCATCACACATTTCCGTGGAGTTCATAAGCTTAATCATAGGTTCCGTGTAAAGGTGCTCCTGTAAAGACCCTTAGAGCATCACACGACGCGACAGTGTTCTAAGAGCGAGTAATCATTACTCCTATATCAGAGTACTCATGGCCGGTGGCCCCATGCCTCACTGATTTGTATAGGCTTATACATAGGCTTATAAATTACATTATCGCCATATAGTATAATCACTCTCAAATGTCATAATCCGGATTACGATTGATGGCACGCATGTCTGTGATCAGTTTGATCGAAGTATAATTTCCTGATTGAACTTGTGTGTTATATTTTACGTCCTATGGTAGCTCTCTTCTCATACATGCAACTTGTTTTGCTTTTGTACTTTCGTAATTGGGGCGTTGCTTATTTGACGGGACTAAAAGCATATAGATATATAATTTTATGAATTTTTGTATTTCATCGTGGTAATAGTGATGGATTTAGTAGTAGCACTCACCCATGCAGATATATTTTAGACCGTCAAAATTTTGACCGACACTGAATAATATACTGTAATCTTAACTGATCAAACAAATTGACCCCTTTTACCAAGGATTTAAGCTTCCCGTATCGATAGTGCTATATGTTTTTAGATTTTGACGGAATGTTACCGGAGAACAGACAAAGCGGGTTTGGTTCGTGTGTGTTAGAGGACCAAATAAACTTAGTTGATGGTAGATGGATGGAGTAGGGTGCAAACGAGCTGAGCTGAGTAAGAATAATTTACTTAACGAGCCTTCTTAAACGAGTCAAGTTTTTGCAAGCCTAGCCATGAGCAGTTCGAATCATTTGTAGCCCTAGGATGGATTGGCTACATTCTGAATAATTTTGGAGGACAAAAATGAAATTAAGCCTTATACTTCAGTTGGGCTTGAGTGTGCGGGATTTGTTCAGCCTTCTTTCTTTTCTTACATGTTGAACCCACAGCGCACAGCACAATGACTTTTAAACTGTACCGTTTGAACCCAAGGCCCAAAGGGCCGAAGTCCTTCGTTCCAAACCAGGCCCAAAATAGAGAAGGGATTTCACAATTTGTTAACCTTGGGGTTTGGGCCGTTTGGCCCAATGGTTTTTTTTTTCTTTTTTGTCATTTGTCATTCCTAATCTATTACAATGGCAAATAACTCGATCCTGAGATGCAAAGTCTAGATTCTCTGTGCCGAAAAACCCCTGTGCCTTTGTGCCAAGGGGTTTTACGGCCGTTGGATTACTCAAAAAAATTAAAACATAAAAATAAAAATCACAATCCAATGACCCAAAACCCCTCGGCACAGAGGCGCATGGTTTTGGGCACAGAAGATCTGGGACGTGAGATGTAGTGTGGGACAGCCAAAAGCTCTACCGATTGTTAAGTAGAGCTTTTTTTTTTACATTATGAGATCCAGATACATGAGGTTGGCACTCGTGGTAATTTAACTAATACTAATATACCAATATCCCATTGGCTCGAGAAAAAAAAGAATTCACGTTGTTTATTTCGAAATGAACAGTCAACTTAATTTTTTACGTGTGATTTGCTTTTAACCCTTTTAAAAGTAATTTTAGATAAATCAGTTATCTAAAATCAACCATGATTTTAGCAAATGAGCTCAGTATGTGCTAAAATTATGGTATTTCAAATCAACAAATTAAGTGTTTCCATGTATTATTTTTTGATTTTTTTCACACCGAGTTAAAGTACACGAGGAGTACTTTAATTTGGTGCGAAAAAAATTGAAAAACGATACACGGAACCACTTCATTTTTTGATTTCAAAACCATGATTTTAGCACCTGCGGAACTCATTTGCTAAAATCATGGTTGATTTTAGCAACTGGGTTGCTAAAATCTTTTGAAAAACTATGCCTTAGGGCATCCACAGTGGGCTCCCTAAAAATTGCTCCTAAGTTGTATCCTAAGGTGTACACATAAGCATAATTGGGGTCCACTTTTCACTCCTACCGCTTGTTAAATTTAGTAAGGATGTGTGCACTCAATGGGCTAGCAATAGGATTCTCTATTTTGTGAAAAAAGAAAAAATTGGGAGCAACATTTTCAAAGATTTCATATTAAAAAAAAAATTAAAGACTTTGGCCCCACTTAGAGTTAGCTAGAAGGCTACTTAAATTTAATTATTGTGCTAGGAGCCAAGCTTAGGAGCCACCTTTAAGAGATTGTATGGGGAGCCCATTGAAGGCAATACTTGAGCACATGGCTAGGTAAATGTTAGGAGCATTATTTAGGAGTCATTTTGAGAGCCCACTGTGGATCTCCTTTTAATAAGTCCAAATTTGGGTCAAATTATCTTATGGAAACCTCAATTTTTTTCAGCCGCATTCTTTTCATCAAAATTATGGCATGTGCTCAACAAAAGTGTACCATAATAAAAAATAATTTCTTTTTCATGTTTTTTTGAACGCAATTTCTTTTTCATGTTGTTTTTAGCTTTCTTGAACTTTTGTCTTCACCTTTTTTACTTTTCTGAATTCAAAAAATCTTTGTCATTAATTAAAATAAACCAAATATTAAAAGCAAATTGGTGATTATAAAACAAATACTCCACCTAAACGGTTAAATCAATTCCATTTTTTTCACTAAAAGCTTGGCTCTTTCATATAGAGAAGTATTTTTCGGTTTTTTTTTCCCCAGACAATCAAAATATTTAGGCCAACTTATGCGCGTCTTAGTTCTTTCTGTAGAGTTTGAACACAATAAACATAAGTAATTTTATTGATTACAATCACTTGTACACTTAAGTTGTGTACAACAACACACATTATCACTCATAAAGGAAGACTCTCTTACACACAAGAGGTAGTACACACACAATCTAGAAAGACACCTTAACTTCGGACACAAACTTTTTTAGCACTTGGACTCTCACTTGGGGTCTCTCTTTCTTGCATTGCTAGGACTCTCTGACTTGCATTCACTTGCATGCCCACAAATGAAAACCCCATCCCTATTTATAGGCCCCAATAGATAGTTCTAGAAGCACACATTACTCCATGCTTCTAGATACTTCTGATGAAGCCCATAAGTTTCTATCATATTCTGGAGTATTCTTGTACCATCCGGAAAGTTCTACGTAGTCTATAATATTCTGGAAGTGTCCGGAAGACTCTAGCGAAGTCTAGGAGTTGCCGGAAGATTCTAGCGTAGTCTAGAAGATTCCGAAGCATTCTAGAAAAGTCTAGATATTTTCAGAATAGCCTGAAAGTTTCGGCGACATCCAGAAGACTTCGAAAAACTCAAGAGATGTGGTGATGATCTTTCAACACTTTCCTTCTCTGGTTCAGTCAAAGCCAAATCCTACAAACCAAGACTAAGGGATTCACAATAATTTTTCTCTTGCGGTATAACCCCAAGATATTACAAATTTTCAAACTCAGAATGTCTTAATTTAAAACTCAAATGCCACTTGGTTGGATTGTTTTTCGTTTTTCTTTATTTGTGGGGAAAAGGCTACAATACACACCCCTTATTTGGGTGTGTATCATATGCACCCTATAAAAGTTACGAATTTTTTGCAAAAGTTACTAATTTTTTGCAAAAGTAACGAATTTTTTTTGTAAAAGTTACGATTTTTTTTTTTATAAAAGTTACGAGATACACCAAAATGTTACGAATCATATTGCTGAAAAGTTACGAAAAACTAAAAAATGTTACAATTGCCAATGAGGTGGCATAATCTGGACCATATAATAGGTGCATATTGTACACCCAAATAAGGGGTATGTATTGTACTTGTTATTTCCCCTATTTGTGGCGTAAATTACACGAGAAAGTTCCACGCGATTTCGCTCCAAAGTTAGTCATAAACGCGTCCCCACCACCAATTCTTTTCGGCCGCTGTTTTTCCATTTTTTCTCAAGGGCAAATATCACTAACACCCCCCAAGATTTTTTCCAACCCCCTGAGAGGTTAGTGATGCATTACAATTTCACTACAACCATTAGTCAACAATTAGTCCAATTATTAAACCCCTTCAAGTGCCTTTTTTAACTATCAAAATTTTTTGGGAACACTAATAAGTGTGTACCAAATGCACACTAGATTGCGTGGGACTTGTTTTGGCATCCCATACTAATAATCAAAGCTGTTTACATTGTTTAAAATGTTTCTTTTTAAAGGTTCTCGTAAAATTTTAACAAGCCAATCAAGTTCTTATCGATGTCCGACTAAGTTGATTTTTTAAAGAACACTAAAACCATGTTTTAGATAACTTGAACTTCTCTAATCATTTGTGTGATACTTTGAGGTGTGCCCCGTAAAATCCAACGTATGTTTGGTGTATACCAAATGATGGACTTGGGGTTGCTGCTGTGCAGCCCCCTGCACAGCAGCGTGCTGTACACCCCATGGGGCGGCCGCGCTGAAATTTTTCCTATAATAGGAGACGTTTACCGCGTAGAGCTAGTCGAGTACAAGTGTACAAAAAATCAACTCTATCGGATACGGTTAAGTGCCTTATCGGAACACAAATAATTTGAAAAAACATAGGTTCAGCGGTTTTGTTCCAGTGTTTGTGTTCATTTGTATTCTATTTTTTTCAAGGTATTTGTGTTCCGATAAGACACTTAACGATATCCGATCGAGTTGATTTTTGTTATGTTTGTAGTACTCGACGAGATCTATGTAGTGAACGTCTCCGATCATCGAAAAAATTTCGGCGCGGCCACGCTATGGGGTGCACAACACACTACTGTGCAGGGGCTGCACAACAGCAACTCCAAGTCCCCAAATGATATACCCATGGTTTTTTTTTTTGATAAACAAAGTAAGCATTTTTAAAACTTGTAGTAATAGTTATCGATTGACTAAAGAAGTGTAATCGGAATGCAGACCTCAGGGGGAAAAAAATTATTTTGCCAAACCTGGAGGGGGCATTAGTACTTGTACCTTTTTCAGTTTCGCAGAACAATGTGGGGAGTATTTATTTAGGTGAGTAGGAAGGAACTGAACGCAACTCAACCCAAAACACACACGGAAAATTTCCGTCGAACTCGAATTTAGGGCTTCGAGATTCTTCTCCGAGCGGCGGAGGAAAGCCATGGGCGGTGGCAATGGTCAGAAGGCCAAAATGGCTCGTGAGAAGAACATGGAGAAGATGAAAGCCGCCTCCAAAGGTAGTTCATATGCGACTATCTTGATTGCATTTTTTGTTTAATTGAACTTTTTTTTTTTTTTTGTAATCTGTTATCAAATTGAGGCAAATTTAGTTTGTGGTTTATTGCGAATTTGATCGATGATCTGATTGATATATTGGCGCTGGGCAGGGAGTCAGCTGGAATCAAACAAGAAAGCCATGTCTATCCAGGTAGATTTGTTCCTACTTGAGAGCTCTTTTACCATGTACGGCTATGCCATTTCTCAAACTTTTGCCTAAATTTTTGTTTGTCCAATGGAGAGTTTCATACCAAATTATGAAGTTTCTACTCAAATTTAAGAGCTGGAGATCAGAGATGCTCTTATAAATGAAGGGGCTTGATATTCAATCTTGGCAAAAATACGAGGTTTATTGATAGGCTTCTTGGATGTTTAATTTTTGTGGTGTTTATGAAATTGATTCTTAAATGCATTACTCGAATATTTTTAAAATTTGATAGATTGACAGAATTCTCATCCATCAATTGTGTGTTAGTGTAAAAGTCTTGGGGCACTGGGGGTTATGACCGATTATTACCTCTAGGGCCTCGAAATTAGTTGAGGTGCGCACAACCTGGCCTGGACATCCGGTTATCAAAAAAATAATAATTTGTGTTTAGTGTTTATCAGATTGATGTTCAAATGCAATAGTTCTAAGTCATTCCTTTATTTCTTTCCAATCAACCCAACAAATTGCTAAGAAACATCTGATTGCTAATTGCTATCGGCATGATATGACTAAAGAGTAAAGAGACATCTAGAGTGAAAAACAGGTCAAATGTTCTGAGAAATCTAGCTCTACCTTCTTCAAAGTTACTAGAAGCAGTTTTGAGTCGGGCGAAATAAACCTGAAAATGAAACATGTTAGATAAGTAGAGTAGAATTTATAGGAACTTGCATATCCGGACCTTTATTAAGTTTTAAAATGTGCATATTAACATGATTGAATGATATCTTATATTCTTTTCGAGTAGAGATTGAAGTGGCAAATTCCCTTGTCATGCTCCTTGTTTCTGAATTCAGTTTATGACTCTGCTAGACTGTAAACTTTTTGGTACGTTTATTGGGACGGTGTAAAATCTGGAATGAGGAACATCGGTATGCATGGGAATGGAAATCAGTATGGTCAAGAACTTTCAGCATGTTACAGCCATTAGCATTTGCAGGAAAATCTGATGAATTTTTAGTTTGCCTTCCACTGTCACAATCTTCTTGTTGCTAATGCGATCAATTTATTTGTTTCTTGATTTATCGTAAGTGAAACAGTGTTTTCTTTTGGACCACATATATATGTAATGTTTGATGGTTGTTGGAATGCAGTGCAAGGTGTGCATGCAGACATTCATTTGCACCACATCAGAGGTAAAGTGCAGGGAACATGCCGAAGCGAAACACCCTAAAGCTGATGTTTATGCATGCTTTCCTCATCTTAAGAAATGATCCGCGGATGGGCGAGATTGTAGGGGGACGGGTTTCGACTTGATTTCTACCGTTGTATCAGTTTGATGAAGGTGGAAGCTTTTCCAGTGTCGTCATTGTTATGTTGTAGACTGAATGTGTTCGTGGATTCATGTTTGTACTTTGTAGCACCCCATCTTCCTTCTGAGGCTTGTGTTCCATTTTATGGGTATAATTGAATATTATAATAAAAAAATTTTAAAAATCTGGGGCACGGCCCCCATGAGCCCCCCACAAAAGCCCGTCCCTCAATGTAGATTTTTCTTCTTTTTTGTCATTCGTCATTCCTAATCTATTCCGGGATATAGTGTGGGGCATCCAAGAGCTCTATTGACTGAGCTCGCTGCCACTTGCATCCTTAATGTAGATTAGGACATCATCTTTGGTTTATATGTGGCAGGTTAATGATCTCATTGGAGCATCTCCAATGGGAGGTGTTTAAATCCTACTTTGACCTCTACTTGTCAAAACTCAAAATTGATTTCAGTCATTTTCAACCTTACCTTCAAGTCTTACATGGATTTGAAGACAACCAATTTGCTCCAAAATTGACATCAAGTGTCAAATTTATAAATTGGCTTTTGGATTATCAAAAGTGGCATTTGTTTTTATTTTTATTTTTATTTTTAGATCTTGGGAGCAAATTTACTAGTTAAAATGGACAATATTTTTGGGACATCTCAAAAAGAAAAGGTTGAGTAGTTTTTGGGACGGGGGAGTATTTTTTAGTCTTCTGTGTCAAATTTGTTTCTAATATACGTACTTCGCAATTCTCTGAATAGGCAAATGAACTCCAATAATATAAAATACTGTAGAATTATTGGATGGGGAACAATGGGAAGTGGGAAAACAAAAGAAACAAGATAAAAGCCAAGCATCTAGACTACTGAATGAAGCTTCGGTGGAGGAAAAGGAGTTTGTTTCATCAAATAATGCAAAGGCCAATTTTGATACAAATAACCTTGTGACCTGCAATCACAAAAACATAATATAGTAAAAATGAAGGACATAACAAATGTAAATTAGGCGGCCTAAATATGTACATTTTGACACTTATCACCCCCGAGCAAAACAAGAGAAAAAGAAACAAACTAAGTTATCGTTCCGCGTAGAAACACCGAAGAAACCACAATCATCTAGTGTGGTTTGTAAGATGGGCGTGCCAGGATTGTCCGTTGCAATCCAAATGTGATAGAGGCCTTCAAGGCATTTTCTAACTTCGTTTGTGCGATTGTATGCAACCCTCAAAAGGCAGAGTTGCAAATGGTTTGTGGTTTACCTTACGTGCAAGGACTTAATAATTTCCCAACCATCGTGGAAAATTAGGAGCAACGAGATAAAAATAAAACCAACTTTTATTAATGAAATTAACAAAAGTGGGGTACAAAGGAGTCAATAACAAGGCCTAACAATGAGCTAGACTTGTTGAATGACGGGCAGGCCTGGCCCTGGGCATAGGCCCAGTAGGCCTGGGTCTGGGACCACCAAAATTGGGGCCCCAATTAGGTATATATATGTTTAGAAGTAATAAATATATGACATAGCACTATATGTCCCAAAGAAACAATTGGCCCAGTGGGAAGTCATCCTTGTGCCATGGTAAATATTGAGGATCAAACCTCACGCAAGCTTTCCTTTACTTTTTCTAATGCTATTTTGTTTTTACCATGGCCTTTTTTTACAAGGAAAAAGAAAAAACCTTTCCTTTTTTTTCCCCCTTACCGTGAGTTAGTGCAAAGAAGTAGTTTGGTTACATTTTTTCCCTCTTCAATTATGTGAACATATGTTTCTAGCTACTACATCTTATTGTTTCTACTACATCCTTATGAAAACACTCCGTGCATTTTCATAAAATGTTCGCATCTATTTGCCGATTTCAATGAATTACTAATTCTTGCAATAACAATAAACAATTATGACCTGAAACTATTTTTTATTAACATGAAGACACGAATTACAAAAAAAAAAAAAAGAATAATAATAATATGGAACAAGGTATCTATTATTTGAAATTAATGTCGGTTCTTTAATTTTTTTTCTTTTAGGAAAAACATAGGTTCCTGGTTTACATTATCGTCTGGGGCCACGAAAAACTCAGGGCCGCCCCTGATGACGGGAAACAACAGAACCAACGTGGTTGAAGTCTTCAACGGGGTTGAATGGCTGCAACGGGTTCAGGATCTTTGAGAGTTAAGTCGGGGGATTTGGATTGATTTAACTGTGAGGTTGATGGCTATAGAACCCTTTTTTTAGTCTTGAGTTCTCATATTTATACTCCTGGTGCTAACTTCCCTTGTGCCGAGATGCCGCCAAGTGTCTCCTCCAACTTCCCTCTTCGTTGATGGCTGCCAAGTGTCCCAAGTTGCCAATTTTCCCTCCATTTGCAGCAGTTATTGGCGGTTAAGCACCGACCCATTTCTTCTTTTTTACGTGGAAAAATTATTGCATGTGTCATGGCCCATAATTCTTGCCGGCATATAAGGTCCGTTTCCTTATTTTATGGCATGTAGAGATAATGGATCCCAAACAGCCAATTTGGCATTTCACACGTGCACTTCTAAGGGATAATTGTGATAATCGTATTAATATTAATGGCCTTTATTTATAATTTCACAAATTATCGTCCATAACCGCCTCCTTCATTTCTCGTGGGCCAAAATTAATCGGGCTCTACCATTGCCGAGAAATACTAAATAGGCTAAGCTCATAAAAATTAATTGGGTCAAGACTTAACAAAATAAAATTAATGCAGCCCATTAATTTTGCAAGTGAAATTAGCCCACTTTAGTCCAAAAGTAATAGCTTTTTGGCCCTTTGAAAAAAATGCCAAATTTGGGAGTATACAGTTATAGATCTTGTGTCGGAGGATCAAGGATTGCGTTTATCATATGCAATAAGCGTTTTAAACCCACAAACACTGTGAATATATTCTCCATTCAAACTTCAAATTAACATTTTTACTTCAAAACCAAGAATTAGGCGACATTCATAAATCTCACAGGAAAATATGATGGGGCAAACAAAAATTCAAAATACTATTAAATTGTAAAGAAATTGCATGGCATCAATACTCGGAGTGCGTGACAAACTAGCTAGCATGAACATGATCCCAATGTCAAAGTGAGAGAATCCGAATTTCCATCAAAAACTAAGCTTCGACTCAAAGCTCATTGGATAAGTGTGCAGGAGCCTGATCGGCTCTATGGCAATGGAAAAGTATCCCTCTGTCTCTTCCTACTCTGGCTTCCACATCGTTACTCTTGTCAACTTTACCATGTTCAAGCTTTTCATAAAAATCAAATGTAATTGATTCTTCTGCATTAGTTTCCAGCTATGCAACATTGTAACCATTTTGTTTTGCAATATTTTTTTATTTTCTCATTTTATAATTTTTCCACCGGTTCTTCGTCAAAAACTAGTGGCTTGCTCCAATCCATCACTGGATGTGGAATAATATTTGAAGTGAAATGTCACTCAACTGTAGTAGCGTCCACTGCATCAACCTCTAGGATTTTTTTTGGTGTCCTACCTCCCTGAAACTTAGGAAAGTTGATCTTTTAACCAGTTTCCCAAAGTCACTGATCCTGATTTGAAACCCTGATTGCCCTTGTCCTTCCATTTTGTCGATGGTTACCAGCCTAGACCTAAAGAGAGTGAATCGGACTAGACCTAAAGGGAAAACCAACAGACCGGGCATCATCAAGTGAGGAATGTCCATTTGGACTCATAACAGTGCTCCATTTTGATAGTTGTGTAACTTAAACAAGCATGAAAGCTAGAACTGACCCGCCACAAAATTTTATCGCTGCCGAACAGTGAGGTTACATTTCCTATTGCTTTGTTGTTCAGATTTGTACACCATCAAGCTTGTCTGCCAGATCTGTAGCTCACTCGCAAGCTCTATTCTGCCGGCTGTGTTTGGAAGAATGCTAATTCCAAATTTGAGAAGTTTTGTTCCATGAGTTTCATGTGAATCTGTTGTACCAAATGATCAAGAGCACTCGAAATCACATTTCATTCACCTGAAATTCTTGAAGATTTCGTTGTTCAAGTAATTGCCAAATCTCCTATTTGAAATCATCAGCGTTTTGTTCCATTATAAAGTTCCAGAAACTGAACTAATCGTTAATATGCAGATTCGTCACTCACACACATATGAAATTCAAACGCATACGAAATATTTGCAAGTATTTTGCGAGGGTACAGCTTCATCTTGATTGGATGTGTCGGTGTCCAGTTGCCCTATCTCCATGCACCCTCTTCCGGTCTGGAGATGCAGAAGCCAAAATGGAGATATAGATTGCAGTCAATTTCTCGAATATCTGATCTAACCTCGGCTGCATTCCTCTTGACATGTCAGTGCACATTAATCCTAGCTCTATCGACCGAGTAGCTTGGTCAAGCATGTGTTCTGCCCTTTTCTTTTTCTCATCGATCAAGCTGCACATGTTCTCGGGAAAATGCATTCTCACCCACTCGACAAAACCGGCTTCTTCCCTTTCAAATTCTTCTCGAGGGTTTCTGTTTGTTACCATCTCCAAGAGTAAGACTCCGAACTTGTAGACCTCTGCAACAGAGAATTCAATAGATTTGCTCATTTAGAGGACATGAACTTTCGAATTTAGGCTTTGTTTGGAAATTGGAAATGAGAATTGAAGTAGAGAAAAAGCATCTCTTGTGGTTAATATCAAATGTGACAATGCCAAAACTAAAGTTCGGCAGAGACAAAATCCTATAATTTTCACATCGTGCTCTCCTATTTCAAATGTTGTCCCACATATTTCCATTAATCGTCGAATGTATACTATTTGTGGTTCCGATCATGAGAAATAAGTACCTCAAGTAACGTCTGTTATTTTCATTTTCCTTTCTCTTTCACAAATTCAAGATTCAAACTCGGCATTCACAGAGTACATAGGATAGAAATAGATGACAGAGATTGACATACTCTTGTTGCAGCTGCTCTCATCTTCAACTCTGAATCTTGAAATCAACGGCTCTCGATTTTCGGATAACAAAATACTGCTACTCTTCAAATCATATCCAACTCCAGGCCATTCCTCCTGCAAATACATCATCCCTTCCACTACTTTCGTCAACACTTTCACTCTATGCTTCCATGGGGGATCTAATCTTGATATCCACATTTCCACACTCTCTCCTTCAATCCATTCAGTAACTACAGCCCTTAATCTCCTATTATCACACCAACCCAACACTTGAACCAAATTCTTGTGACATAACTGAACAAGAACCTTACATTCTTCAACAAAATCCTTTCTTTTTTCTCTTGAAAATTTGATTTTATCGAAATAAGTTTCAATTCTGATTTCAGTTCCATCTCTCAATACCCCTCTGTATATACGAACTCCCTCACTTTTCGCCACCAGATTCTTCTTCGAAAACCCATTTGTCGCGGCCTTTAGGATTGATGGGGTGAACTTGTGCTTCTTTCTAAGGAATTTAGGTAGAAAATCCGGCCGGGAAAAGCAAATCCACCAGAGGAAAATCACAAGCAAAAATACGCAAACTGGAAATCCAGTTAGGAATAGTAGAGCCTTGATTTTGAACTTTCTTTTATCTGGGATTATGCCCGAATGAATAAAACTCGAAGCATTAAACCGTTTGAATAACTCATCAGAATCGGATATTTCACTCTCCGAAAAGGAATTGTAGGAGAGATTAAGAAACGTGAGGTTAGTAAAAACAGAGAAGTTCTGTATGGGAATTTCACCCGAAAAGTGATTCTGGCTCAAATCAAGAGACTGGATTTGAGAGCAGTAGAAAACATCAGATGGGAAATTACCCTTCAAGGAGTTATTGGAAAGATCAATGCTTGAAACTGTCAAGGGACAGTATTTCCAAAAGAAGTCGAAAGACAAGTAAAGCGGGGCGATTTTGGGTCGATTTTGAAGGTTGATTGCAGGGAAAGAAACAACGCAGTTCGGGTTTCTCGACTCGTTGCATAAGTGGCTTGCAACAATGGTGAACTTGAAGATTTCAGGGAGGTTTAAGGGGTTGAAGTTGATGCAGTATTTGAGAGAAGGGTTGGTTTTGCAGTTGTTTGATATTGTGGTGTTAAAGTCTGGTGGTGGGTGTAAGTTGTTGAGATCTTCGATGACCGAGGCGGCGGAGAGGGTTTGGAGGGGAGAGGAGAGAGAGAGGAGGGTGAAGATGAGGAGAGAGAGTGCAGAAATGGAGGAGGAAGCCATAGACAGAGACAGAGAGAGAAGTTTGTGAATTACAAAGGTTTCTGGTTTCAGAGTACTAGGAGTTGGATGTTTCAAACAAAACGGTTGGATGAGGGTTGGTGTTTTTCCGTTAACTGTATTGTGGAGCCCGCCCATGTTCATCGTGTTGGCCCTAGTTTGGCGGTTGAGGTAGAAAATTCGTTTTAATAGGGGAAGAAAAAAATCCACATATGAATGAGCATAGATTCAGATATAGTTAGAATCATTCGATGTATGCGTGCTCGACATCTAGTGTGAGGAGGCTACATGTATCGGACAATTCCGAAGATACCTGGATTTGTGCAAGTTCAATGAGCCTACATGTATCGGACAATTCCGGAGATGCCTGGATTTGTGCATATTCAATTGCTTCCGTAACACTGCTCTTTTTTTCTTCTCCACCCCCCCCCCCCCCCCCCCCCCCCCCCCCCCCCCCCCCCCTAATAATAGCATTAGTGTATTAGTGATTTGTACATGACAATTAGAGGATGAATAATTAAAAAAACTAGTAAGAAATTGAATGTTTTCTCCAATTTCACCACTACAAAATTGAATTGGGATTTAGGAAATCGAATTAAAAAATGTACTCAGACATAACTCTCAATAATCTGAGATTTCAAAAATGGTAACTAATTCCATTCCTTGAAACAGAAATTTACAAGGAAAAGAAATTAGGATATATGGACAGCTACCTAGAAACCAAAACAAAGAATACAACCAAAAATAATAATTTGCTATAACAAGAGAAAAACAAAACAAAAATGAAACAAAAAACCAAATTGTGCTTTCTATTTTTTTAATTTCAGCCACTGCTCGTTTGGATCAACTGATGAAGCTCGTTTGAGATCGGAGAGTTCGACTTGAACTCGGGGTTGTTTGCTAAGGTTTCGACAAATTTTTCAGGAACCAAACACTTCTCCGATGAGTACAACTTTTCTTGAATGCATGGAGATAAAGCAAGTGCTTGGAGCTCTCGAGGATGCAGTGCTTCTTCTTCATTTTCCTGCACATCCACAATAAATAATTCACTAATTATTTAAGATAATAACAAATTCTAACCAATATATTATTAATGATTTTTCTACATAACTTGTCATAGAAGTTGTATCAAAATTCTATTTATCTACTACTTTTTTTTTTTTTGGTGAATCTACTTATCTATTATTACCACAATTACAAATGTACAACACCTCTTTCGATGTGAACAGCTACAAAGACGGCTCACTCGTTCATTTTCATATCGATATTGACTGAATATCGTAATTGAAAATTTGAAATGAGTAGTAGGAATATGTTTTCTTCCTCATCCTTGCACTTGCACGCGCATCGCGTACATATGAAGCACTCCCTCCGTCCCTAAACTTTTGACCTTTTTAGAATTGCGTGCCATTTTAAATTGCTTATATCTTTTTATTTATAAAGTTTTATGTAATTTTGAAAATTTTGTTTAATAGTACTAATTAAAATTTATCAAAAAAGATCCATATTGCATATTTTTTGACATTTATATTGAAAGATATAGGCATTTGAAAATGACACACTGTCCAAAAAGTGTCAAAAGTTTAGGGACGGAGGGAGTATGAATTATCCAAGAAGGATAAAAAAAAAAGGAGTGGAAGAGAAAGGGAAAAAAGAAAGTACTAACCTGAGTGGTAGTAGAGCCCATGCATTCAAGAATCCCAACTTGGGCTTGCAAAAACTTGATGTACTTGGAAGCAGCATGAAACATCTCAGCAGTGTTCATCTTGTGTCCACCAGGAATAAGCTTCCCTAGCTCTTGTGTCTTCTCTGTTATCTTCCTCCTCCTCTGCCTCGCCGCTACACTCTGCGCCGACAACCTCCCTCCACCACCACCACCACCAGCTCTGATATTCTTCCCACTACTATTAGCCTCCTCCTCACTACACCCATAATAATCAAAAGCCGGCAGTACCACCGGGCTGCCATAAAATTCCGGCAAGGTGAACTCCGGTAGCAGCAGAGGTGGATTCGGAACAAACACGTCGGACGTTAAACTCGGCATTAATAACTCCTCCTCCGGGTAGTACAAGTAGTTCTCATCTTCGTAACAACACTTCTGTCGTTTCGGGTACGAGCGCTGGTACTGGTACGGGTACGGGTACTCGAATTCTTGTGGAGGTGGTGGAGGAACGTCGATGGAGTCGTGATCAAGTGGTAGTGGTGGTGGTGGGGTACCGTGAAAGAGTAGTGGATCAATATTGGCGGTGGTGGAAGGATATTCTGGGTAGAAAAATTTGTGTTGGAAGGCAAGAAGCTCCATGTCTAGCTCTGGTTGTAGTGGGGCCCAGTTGGAATTGTAAACGCTTAGAGCCATTACAGTGAAAAAAAAATTTCCTTTTTGTTCGTTTGAAAGACAGTGGACAAGTTAAGACCTTATCATCAAACTACACAAAATCTAACACTGAAAATTTTAGAGAGAGAGAGAGAGAGAGGAGAGAGAGAAAGGGGGGACGGTTATAGAAACTGCATATATCGTGTAATTTTTTCCATATGGATGAATGAGGTGTGATAAATCTAGTGGAGGAGGGGAGTAACAAACTCCTCATAATTAGGAGGACACGTGGCATTCTTATGTTGTGTTTAGGGTTTAATTTTAGTTTGTCTTTGTGTTAATTATTTCATTTTCTGCACTCGAGGTAAAAATTGACAAGTAGTTATATAGACCTAGAAGGACACGGGATTGCTGCTATGCAGCCCCCGCACAGCAATTGCTGCACCATCCGAGCCGTTCGTTGTTTCGATGGATGGCCCATATTTCACCTCAGCACTTTTGCATCCGAACCGTTCATTGTTGTGCGTGTAAGATGAAATCTGGGTCATCCATCTGAGCAACGGACTGCTCAGATGGTGCACAACAGCTGCTGTGCGGGGGCTGCACATCAACAACCCCAAATCCTAGAAGATATGCTAGTTATAGAGATGGGAAAGGAACACACAATGTACATTTCCTATTACCTATTTCTCCTATTACCTATTTCCTAGAAGATATGAGGCTTGGTTGGAATTTATCATATTGGGAGGTCATGCTTGGAATTTAACATAGAAAAATGTGAAATTGGGACTAAAGTAGTAAAGTGGGAATAAAACTAATTAAGACAGACTAATTATAATTACAGCACTCTTAACGTTCAATTTGGTAAACTATCTACTACAACTTGTGCGCAAAATCTCAATTAAGTTCTCAAGTAAAATTCAAATTGACTTGTTTCTGATAAGTACTCATCTCACGAATTCTCTCCGAAACTTTAATTAGTGGTCTAAAAATATGATATCATTGAAAATTAATTTTTCTGCGAAATTATGACTACTTCACAAAAAAAAAAAAAGGAAGATAAAAGCATGTTAAGCTTCTTTCCCTTGCTCTTTTTCAAAAAAAAAAGAAAGAAGATAAAAGATAAAAGCATTTTAAGTACACTTAGCATTTTAAGTACACTTATTTATATTCTTGTTTTAATCCATTCTCGCAATAAAGCTACCGATCGAGCTATCAGATTGGGCATAGATTCGGAACCATTCAATATACGTGGATCCTTCGTTATTTTGCCTACATAAATCAAACGCTTACAAACACAAATGTATCCCTATTTGGAATCAGGGGTGTTGTAGTGCAATGCTGCAATCAACGATCCTGATTTCATCGCGCATTTTGCAGATCTGAGTTGTCCATTGCCAAGATGAGATCAAACCTGTTGATTGCCCAGATCAACGGCTTGGATGCTGCACTATAGTGTTGTAGGGTGCTCCAGCCCTACATCACTCCCAGATCCTCTCTGTTTTTGCACACCCATATTGATGTGTACATGAACTACCGGTTAATTAGTAGGTGTGAGTGCACTTCCTATATTGTTTTAGAGGATAAAAAAACAAAATTAAGGAAAATACTACAATGCACACCTTTCTTTGAACGACCTTGAATTCGTCACATTTTTTTGTAGAGCTTGCAATTCATAATATTTGCATAGAAATTCATAACATTTGTCTGTGTACTAGTAGCATCAAGCTTAATGTTATGAATTTATCTTCAAAAATATTATGAACTTTTATACATAAGTGTCTAATGTAAAATTTCCGTAAAACTCCATGAGATGGAGGGAATCTACATAAGATTTCTTTGTGGCTTAGTCAGTTACTTGTAAAAAGGATACCATTTGATCAGATCCTACAACGATTTCCTGCATCATATTTATTTTCTTGAAAAATTGTTAAATAACAATCCTTTGAGTTGTCATTAAGAGAGGAAGATGCCAAAAAAGTACAATTTCCGATATGTTAAAGCGCCTTGAAAAGTGTTAAAGGTGCATCAACTTCATGATTTGCATCACGCGTGTCGAGAAATAATAACTTTTAATTTCCCAGTAGCGTGGCCCTAGTTTTTGCTATTCCTTGAATGAGTGCTAATCCACGCTTGTGTGGAGAAGATAACATTTTGATGAGAACGTTGTAATATGTGCGAGTCAACTTCATGATTTGCAACTATGATCAATGATGGAGATGGAGGCATATTGATGGAGATGGTAGCCCAATTCAGCTCAATTTGTTTAGGGTTGGCTCTCTTGTGAATGTTGTTGCTAATCTAGAAAAAGCCAATCATGAGAGAGAAATAAAGGAAAGTGGGAGGAGAATTTTACCATTTTCCCTCCACTTTCTCCGAACCAAACAATAAGAAAGATTTTTTTTTTTTAAAGTTTCTAATATTTTTCTCTCTCTTCAGCATGTTCCAAACAAACCCGTCCTTCTTTTGAATTGGAAAAAGGGGAAAATTTAACTCTTTGGACCTTTACCCCATCATGGTTGCCATCATTTGTTGATTTCCACTAAGGTTTCACCCGTCGCGACCCCTCTGAAAAGGGAATTGGCGCGACGGGAAGAAGTTAATACTTACACGCATATACATATATATAGGATCCAACGACCCACAACTGTTTTCCTGCACTTTTTTTTGTGAGGGAATCCTCACAGGAAACTTCTTATATATATATATATATATATATATATATATATATATATATATATATATATATATATATGATCAATTTCTAATGAAGGATCTCTCATTTTAAATAAAGTGAGGACCAAGCAATTTTTCCACTTTCCGAACTGAATTTTGACGATCCGAACCGTTAGATATGTTTAAAAAATGTTTTTAAGGTCCTACGCGAGGATTCGTCCAAAAAAAATACCCAGAAGGGCTTCATCCAATCAGTTTTTGTTAAAAATGCTATATATTGTGTTACGGTCACGTAGCTGCTGTAGATTTAACTACAACACAAGATTTAATTTGCGTTCCGATCAAGGACCTTTTCAAACCTGATTCAACCAAATTTTTACGATATTGATTTAATTAATAGGCACAAAAAATGTCAAGGGAGACATGTACTAGTATAGAAAAATGTTTTCTAGCAACTAGTTAAGGGAGTAAAAGATCCAATTTTCAGGTTTATTACCGAATTGGGCTTATCTGGAAGACCACAGTCTTACCCCTGTATGGAGGCATCTAATACAATCGATGAATTGATGCAATGACATTCTAATACATAAGTTCAGAAATATACAAATCATACAAGGAGCAATTTTTTCCTCAGTGAAAAGTCTTCGTGATTGATACCAAACATCTAGAATACTTTGATAGTGAAACAAAGTATCAAGACTTGAGCTGAGATACTATTTGAAGAGTCGATATGATGCAGACCTCACAACATTTGGATAACAAGCAAAAGTTGAAGGATGGCATCAGAAAAGGAATTTTAATAGGACCAATTGCCTACACAACGCGATTATTCTACGTAGACAAGTATTCATTAACAATATCACACTTTATAACAACATGAAGAGTTCACTTCTGCAAGTAGGCACGACAACATATTACTATGTCCGCATCCTGCTATTCTCGGCAGCCCTCACCTGATGGAAGTATGGATGAGCCTGGAAGAAAGGGAACAATTGAATCTCCGTTACCAAATTTCATTGAAAAACAAAAAGATCACCTGCTCAGTCGTTATTAATATATCCAAAAATTTCTTAATGGCGAGTTCTAACATTATGGATACCTAAGCAATTAGTATCGCAATAACAAAAGAACCACTTGCTAGTAGGCCGAAAAGCTCAAAAAGTGAAGTGGGTAAGAGAAACTTTTAGAGAGGATAAAAAAAAATCTCAGACGCCCATTTTTTTGGTTCCTTTTCTCTCAAGTACTTGCATTGACCATTTACATGGCTCTAAGCAGTAGGGACAATATGCACAAACCTCGAGCCTAAAGATCTACTAGGACGGCTCGGTGATTCAAATATCTTTGCTTTGTCAGAAATCTGAAGCTACACTACAAATTGGAAGGTACAACTCCAGATGGTACATCGTTATGATCTTATTTAAACTAAGCACTACAAGTACCAACTGAATTATCTTTCATGGCTTTCATTACCTTAATGGGACAATGTCTAGGTTTTTTGATTGGCTGATGTATTTTGTGCTTTTTTTTTATCTAGTTGGTATCTTGCCGACATTTTACTTTTGTTTGTATGGGTTCTAAGGTGGCAAATGATTGTGGGGTCAAGGGTGCCAACATAGTTGGGATGCTTCTTCCTCATCATGATGCCATCGTGCTTTAGGTCCTTTCAATGGTTGTAATATCCTTCAATGATTAAATAACTCTTTTTGCCGAGCACAAAAGAAAAAGGGATAGTGTCAATTCTCAGATCATGCTGTGATGACAACTTTGAAGTACTAAAGATAACCTCCAAAGAAGAAAATGAACTAGCACAGCCAGCTATACAAAAGCATATGGCAAGACCATAATCAGTGAGACCAATATAAAAACGAGCAAAGGATCAATCGCAATCAAGTGACTATCAAGTCATACCATTGCTTCTTTTGCTGTAAGTCTATCTTGATGATCATAACGAAGAAGCTTATCAAGGAAATCAATGGACTGCATATCAAATGGACAAGAGCAAAATGAATCAGCAAATATGTATCCATAACGAGTACTAACACAAGGTGTTCTCAAAAGTAGATAATAGGCATCAATAATTCAGTTGGTGACCTCGGGGGAAACTAAATGCTGATTATCTGCATTAATAAATCTTGACCAAGGCTTCCTGCTGTGCCTGCACAAGATTTTAAGAGAATGAATACTAAAAGCTGAAAGTACGCTCTCAGGAAGTTGTATATTTTCTTCTTCCTTTCCCCTATCTTCTCCTTCATTATGTTTCAATTGTTGGTTAATAAAACATAGAACAAGTTTTCACACGTCTGAAGAGCGGCACAAGTTCATCATCTATCTTCTTGCTACAAAGGCCACAAGTAGTAATTTTTCTTCCCAGTTGAGCTGCAAGCTAGAAGAGAAGTCATGACTAATCTAGTAGCCTCTTTCTAACTTCCAACGGAAAAATTATCAGACCTGATATCTTTCTACTGGTTGGAGGTATTCACTCCTATGGTTAGGTTCTATTTGGAGTAATCATATAGATATAGTCTTTCAGAGAGTTCCTGAGTGGTTGATAGCCGTGGCCTTGAAAACCGGGACAGTTTTCCGAACAAAGAAATATTGAGGGGTTCAACTCCCCCACTTTTTGATCGTCGAAGGGACGTGTTTCTCATGAAAAAGCCGCACAAGTACAATGATATATCTTCTTGCTACAAAGGCCACAAGTAGTATTTTTGGTTTCAAGTTGGCTTGCAAGCTAATAGAAAAAAATCACTTTATACAAATACCTCCCAACAAGTGCGTCAAGTTGAGGATCAAGCTCTAGATGATACTTGCTCAGATATGCATTTAACTCATCTGTGCCGAGGACCTGAAACATAAATGTCATACGAGAGTGACATGGCCAACCACAACATTTAAGCTTGTTTATTACCCAGTTAGCCAAACCTAACTGGCAAGGGAAAAAGTAAAGATCCTCATGCTAAGCCTATTGGCCATCACTGCAAGTCTACTCTGCAATCAAGCAGTTTGCTTTGTGATACAACATAAGCAATGGACATGGAATGGGAAAAAGCATACATCATAAAGAGGCAGGCTAATACTGTAAATTACAGAGTATATATAAGGACAGATGGAGAAGTACAATATAATGCTTCTTCTGGATTGACTATATTCATCTCTGAGATCTTTTCTTTTTTCATTTTTTGGACAAGAGGGACAGACTTGAAAAAAGAGTAAATCTCCATGAGAATTCGTAATAAGAAGGAATACCCCTTCCCAGCTTATATAAATTGTGAATCGAAGAGAAACTCAACTTCAATCCTCTATTTTTGACAGGTAAAAACCAGATTCAATCTTGAAGTTTATAACTCAACGCTTAGTCGCTTATCAATATACAAGAACCTAAAGGCTATATAATTACGGAAAAACAGAATAAAATAACAATGTTATCTTTATTGAAACCCTAATTATCTATCGTCTCACCAACAGTAGAACCCTAGAACCCTTTTAGACAAAAAACGAGCTTGCAATCCACAGAGCTCAAGATCATGAGAGTTGATACAAATTGCTGCATGCCTTCCAGAAATTTTTTGAACACTATACTAATCACAGAGATATAACCACTGATTTAAAAATAGAGGAACAAAGACGAGAAAAATGTGATTATTAGCAAAGATGGAGAGATTACAGATGATGTGACTCATAGGATCCAAGTTGGGTGGCTCAAGTGGAGAAGTGCTACTAGTGTACTGTGACAAGAGGATACCCACCAAGATTGAAATGAAAATTTTATAGAACTGCCATAAGACCGACGATGATTTATCAAGAAACAAGAGAGCAAGAGAAGTATAGCTTAAATGAGAATGTTGAGATGGATGTGTGGTAAGACTAGAAATGAAACAATTCGTGAGATGGTAGGCGTTGTACCTATAGATGAGAAGTTGAGAGAAAATAGTTTAGACTGGTTTGGATATATCTACCGTAGATCTGTAGATATAGTAGTAAAGAGAGTTGATATAATAGTTTTGGGTAGTAAAGTTACAGGGTGGGGAAGACCCAAATTGACATTGGATGTTGTAGTGCTAAGACTAAGTGAACAAGTAGCTCTTATAGAGTTCTATGGAAAAAAAAAAGATTCATGTAGCCGACCCCAAACAATGAGGACATAAGGCTCGGTTTGGTTTGGTTTGGTAGTTCTTTAAACCAGCATAGAATATAGAATTGCAAAACACAACGAGAGCATCAACTAAAGAAAAACTGAGCAAGCATTTTGAATTAAATCTCCATAACTCCCAAATCTCAACTAGCCATGAAAATAGCCCAATAGCAATGTCATGAATGAGAGAGAGTGTGTGTGTGTGTGTGTGTGTGTGTGTGTGAGAGAGAGAGAGAGAGAGAGAGAGAGAGAGATTTTTTACATAACAAACGAACCCATGAAACTATCCCTATCAGCGCCCCCTTGCAAGAATACACATTGATCCCTTATTCCCTTGCTAGAATTACCCTATGTATAGTATAAAATACATTAAACAGTCATAATGGACAATACCGGCCACCCAAGCCTCAAAAAATAAAATTACCACATATGTTTTGTCAAGTATAAATAGAAAGTGGAAAACAATTACTTCATTTTATGTGTATATATATGTTTTGCCAAATAAAAATAGAAAGTTGCTGCTCATAGAGCATTATACCTTTGATTTCATGCTTGAATTTCAAATTATGTGCAAGGAAAACTTAAAGAGTCAATACCCATGTGAATATATAGGATTTCAGGTTCTAATTTTCAACCTCCCCATGTGAATCCTAGCTGCGTCCTTGGGTAGTGCCCCAAAAAAAAAAAGGATGTTCTTAGGGTACCCATATACAAATATGCAAAATTATAAGTTCTAATTTCAGTCCTCCCCTCTATGTGAATCCTAACTCTGTCCTTGTGGCAAATGAATTCGTGACAAGTCAGAACACAAAAACTAGAGAAAGATTCACCGTTGGGCATCTCATTATTTAGCTCCCTTTTGAGCCAGTGAGCCAGACACCCAAAAGTGCATGGATTTTAGGATCCATGGACCCCAGCAGAAACATGCATCAGAGTGATACCGCTGCTGTTTTTTTATAGCATTTTTTCATTATCAATCATCAACAATAATTCTCCAAATACAGAAAGAGCATTAATATTACCTTGGCAATTTTGACAAGCTGATCGTGGTTGTCATGACCATAAAAAAATGGCTCCTTACGAAAAATCTGCAAGTTACATGAAAAGTAGATCTCTTCAGTGTCGTCATTAGGGCAAAAAGACAAACACGAAATCTAGCACTACTTACCATTCCTGCAAACATACAACCCAGGCTCCACATGTCCAAGGAATAGTCGTAATCTTGCAAATCCACAAGGAGTTCTGGACCCTTGAAGTACCTAGTAATCAGAAAAGACGTTTTTCACTCCAATACTCCATGTAAAACTAAGTGAAGATGTAAAAGATAATACTCTAGAGACACAAAAAGCTGATGTACTATGTGGAACATAGGTGTACACCCAAAACACAGAGCCCAAGTCACCAAGAGAACAGAATTCTGGAGAATTTCCAACTTGGTCTCCAGGCTTACTCTTCCTCAGCATTTAAGAGAAGCAGTACCATAAACCAAGTTGAGCTTTAATAAGGGGTGATCAGAAATCCAAAAATAGAGGAAGTTGTAATAGTTTCTTTGTTTTCGTGTTACACCTTGAAGCAACTCGGACATTGTATTCTTTTCCAGGATGGTAGAATTCTGCAAGGCCCCAATCAATCAAGCGAAGTTTCCGTAGCTCATGGTCAATCATAACATTATGAGGCTTCACATCTCTGTGCATTATGCCCTGTGAATGGCAGTAGTCTAATGCCTGCAATTTTGAAAACACATGCATTAGTACAACATGCGAATAATCCACGTGGGACAAGTCCAACACTTGGCCCAACCGTACGCGCATAATTCATCATGACAATGAATCCTATAGAGAAAATACTCAAAATCAGCTGATGCATTAGTACAATACACCAATACTCCATGGGGGACAAGTAGAACGGTTGGCCCACAAGTCTGAGGATAATTCATCATGACAATGAATCCTTTACTAAGAATAGTCAATATCAGACTGACAATGCATGCATCCCTTAATGAGAATAGTAAAAATCAATGCGCCAACGCCTCCCCAAATGAGGATAGTTAAAATTAATGTGTCAATGCACTCTCAAAATTAATGAACTCAGACCAAATTAGCAAATTTGAGGAACAAGAGAAGGGAACCCAATTGATCTAGAACATCAAAGACCTAACCAATGCAATGAGAACATCTCTAAGGGTGTCCAATGATCCAATGATGCCATATTAAAAAACATAATTCACGTTAATCACCATTAGATTCCATCAAATAGCACCACATTGACTTTTACATTTTTTTTGATAGGTTGCATTGACTTTTACCCTAAGGAGTCGTGCAATCAAAGCAATCAAATCATAGAGAGAAGATAGCTGGTTGGGAAGATTGTGTAGAAGAGAGGACGGCAAACACAAGATTGTACTTTGTCCCCTAGCAAGAACTGAACCAAACCAAGCCTTGTGGCCCAATCAATTGAGGTTAGCTAAATGAATACTTTTTTTCCATTGAGCTCTGTTAAGTGCTACTCGTTCACTAAGGCTCAGTAGACTCGTATCTTTGTGCACTACAACATCCATGCTTAATTTGGGTCTTCCCCTCCCCATAGCGTTACTACCAAAAATCAGTGTTCTAAAAATCGGTCAAGTCGGCCAACTAGTCGGCCCAAAGTTGCTAGTCGGAGGTCCCCCGACTTGATCGAAACCCGACTAGTCGGCTGCCTAGAGAGAAGTCAGCGATTCGTCGGCCAAAAATCGCTAGTCCGCAGCCAACCGTCCTGGGACCGACTAGCGTCTTTTAGAACCTTGCCCAAAACTATCTTATCAACTCTCTTTACTACTGCATTTATAGGTCTACAGTAAATATGTCCAAACCACTTTAATCTATTAATAAACTCAGCGCTAAATTTTTTGTACGGATGGGTCAGCATACACCTACAAGATACTTTGAAAACCAAACATACCAAATGTACAGGCAAACACAGTCAAAACCATCGCAAGGAATCCCATGGAGTTAGAATCATCAACTACATATTAATATAAGGAAAACATCTATAGCATGTCTAGTCCACTAGTAACCGTTTCCATTACATGATGAATTCTCCACCACTTGATGCTTATGTGAGAAGTTTTAACTCCATTAATTGATGCAAATAGCTATTCGTAGTCCACTCATATATAGCAAGACATCAATTCTCAAGGACAGGATAAAGCAATGTTCTTTCTCCGTACCTTATCTTTCCATTAAGATTTGAGAATACCATACCTCCCAACCCCACCTCAAGATTTATTTACAGAGAGATATTAGAGACAAAAACTGAAATTCCACAGTTCAGTAGTATCTATAAAACATCAGAAAAAGGGAAAACCTTGAGAAGCTCATATATGTAGTAGCGGATGTCGTAATCCGTCAATGTGGGGTACAAAACTTTGAAATCTGTACTGTTCACATATTCAAAAATCAAGCTAGGAGTTTTCGAGTGCTGGTCTCTGACAATGTCAAGCAGTTTCACCACATTTGGACCCCCACAAAGATTCTGAAGTATCTTTATCTCCCTCTTTATCTGCACAATTAAAGAGACTCATAAGCATAAAGTAAAGTAAAGTAAAGTAACAAATGAATGGACCATATATTTCTATCATAACCATTTATTTACCACAAACAATAATAGAAATGGTACACTACACGCATTGAAAAAAACCATAAGACTGGAAGAAAGTTAAAAATACATTCCATAACAAAAATTCCAGTAAAGTATCTTATAAAGATATAAACGTCTAAGCAACTGTTCTTGACTTCAAATTAGGTTGAATGGGAAAGAGATGTTATATATGATATCTTTAAACAAAGCCAGCCCCAAGGACTTCACGGAAAATACTATGGAGGCAGTAAGACGCAGCTAATGAAAATATTGCACAGTGAAAGGTATTTCATTCTCCCAGGAAGCATTGTATAAAATCGAGAAATCCCAAAATCATATATACTATAGTTCAAAAGAGGGGACAGAACAAGTACGTAGCAAAGAGACCTTCACAGTTTTGTTCAGCAATAATACAGACACAATAGTAGCTTTCCATAGTCAGCATGCCATTTTCTGTCCCATAAATGTTGCATGCATGTTGACAAAAACTAGCCTTTGGTATGGCAGATGTCAATACTAGCTTTAAACAATGATTTTCAAAGATTTAACGGACATTGGTTTCTCTAAATACATATTGCCTTCTACCACTCAGAAAATTTCACATAACAGGATTGTAGCTAAAAAGATTAGACGTGTTGGTATCTGCAATAAATATATGCAAAATAACAGAACCACCCTGAAATGAAATTCAAGTTACATATAGATGTATATCCGCCATAGGCTCTGAAAATAAAGAACCAAAGAAATTAGGACAACAAAGATTATAAAAATTAAGGAATAAGATGCTTAACCCAACTCAACCTAAGGAAGGCTATGCCGTAGGTAGCAAACACAACATTCAGTAAGAAATTAGATCAAATGCAGTGATCCTCATGTAGAGAAAAAATGAAATCAGTCAATCACCTTCTTCTTCTTGACAGGTTTAAGGATCTTGATGATGCATCTTTCATTGTTGGTGACATTTATACCTTCAAAGACCTCGCTGTATTTTCCCCTTCCAACTTTCCGAACAACTTCATAATCATCTTGATCGCTAGGTGGGTATAAAGCAGAGAAAGAAGATTTAGAAACATCACACACAAAATTAATGAAAAGTTTATAATTCCAAAAAAAAAAATGGACTTAGAAAGCAGGTGTCTTTTCACTAGAGCAAAATATCAGATTTCATAAAGAGCCAAGAGGCAAAATCACCAAGAAGATACTTTTGCAACATATTTATTATTTACTAACTGCTAAAAACTCCCCTAAAAAAACTTACCTCCAATCCTATACCCAGATTTGGTACTAGTAGGAAAATTGAACACTTTCTGAACTGTTATTTATTCATTCATTTGGTAACAGGGACTCCAAGGGAGAGCCACTTATCCAATATGGTAAACCCCCATACCAGCACCCATGCACAAGTCACGTGTATCGGGTAACTCAACGCGTTAAGAGCTGTAGTTGAACACTGGTCCTTTGGATTTACTTACTAGTTCAATAAGAACCTAAAAAAACGGTGAATCAAATGTTATTTCCGTCCATGATAATATCATTTCCCAAATTACCATCATAACATATTTCATAAAACTATTTACCCAAAAAAAATATAGATACATTTCATAAAACTCAAAATGTGTTTCCAATCCTCATATCTGATCTAACTACTTAATACCGCAGCTTTAATGCGTTTTTCAGTTGCCATTTGACTCTCCCACTCAAACATTCTTGCTTCTTAGGTTGACTGGCAATATCTCATTTCCACTGTCCAAGCACACTTACACGCATCCAGCAAGAAAATATTGCAATAACTCTTGAATGCCAAAAACAACTCAACCATCAAACCCAAAGCAATCAAGTTCTAATGAAAGTCAAAGCTCTTCATCTAAATCGAACCCACTTGAAACAAAGTAACTCGACATCACTGATGGGATGCTAAATTCATGGAAAATGAAACAAAACAAGGAATGAGGCCTCCAAGGCTGAGCCACTTGGGACCCAGTCCTGTAACGCAAATCCCCATATTGCGCCTATCAACAAGCCACCCTTATCGGATAATTCAACATATTGCGAGCTAGAGTTGAACTTGTGGATTTACTATCGGTCCCAATATAAACCTGAAACCCCCATGAATCAAAAACTATTTCCGTCCAGGATAATATCATTCGCCAAATTACCACCACAACATATTTCATAAAACTCCAAATGCATTTCACATCCTATACATACCGGATCTCACCACTTAATAGCGCGGCTTTAGCTCGATTTTCAGCTGCAATTATACTCTCTCACTCAAACATTCTTACCTCTTACTTAGGTCAACTAGCAACATCTCATTTCCATCGTCAAATCACACATGCACACACGCGCACACTGCCACACACTCACACACACAAACAGAGAGACAACTAGCAATAGCTGTTGAATGCCTCGACAAAATCTCAAAACATCACTAAAACAACAAATCCAACGCATTCAAGTACTGAAGACAACGAAAGCTCTACGTCTAAATCGATCAAACTTGAAACAAAGGAAATCTACAGCACTCTTTCGATGAAAAATTGGATAAAAGTAACGGGAAACAAGGAATTAGGGCATGTAATTACCCCCATTGGACGGTGAGAGATTCGTAGTCCCAGTACTCTCTGGGACGGTGAACGTTAACGTCGGCGTAGACTCGAGCTTGTGACATTGACCTAGTGAGGTCACAAGAAGAAGAAAGAGTAAACGAAATCGGAAAGCGATTAGATTAGCCTGATTTATATGTTGGCGTCGACGGGGGTTGGTTACAGAGATGATGAGATAGACGAGCCGCAGTTTGGATCTGTCGGCCGTCGGGTTTTGATTTGGGCTTGGGCCACAGGCGAGGATCATGAATCTGGGCTTTATGGGGTAGGCCGTTGTACTGAAGAAGGCCGGTGTGCGTAAAACTGCCTCCTTAAAATTAACTATTACATAATTAAAAGTTGCTACTTTATAGATTGCTAAAGCTAGCAATGTCAAATCCCATATTGGTGGTTTTTGTCCATAACCGAAAACAATCGACTCCACAATCACTTTTCAAACAATAATCAAAACTTGCCACATCACTTTTTTGAACTACAAGAAATAGTTTTTTTTTTTTAATTTAAATAATCTTTTGAATTTTTTTTTAAAAACACAGTTTATTGATTTATTTTTAAAAAACAAACAGTTTTAAATAAACTGTTTTTTTTTAAATTTTTTTCTTCAAAAGTTAAAAAAAAAAAACAGTTTTCCAAATTAAACTTTTAAAAAAACAGTTTTTAAAAATTAAACTGTTCTTTTTTTTTTCAATAGTAAAAAAAAAAAAGTTTTTCAAAATAAATATTTGAAAAAAATAAAGTTTTTTAAATTGAACTCTTGAAAACATTGTTGAGAGAGAGTGAATGTAGAAGTGAGAAGGTTTTTATCATTTTGTGCAATGGTGGGTGTATTTGATGGATAGATGTGAGGTCATCGCTAGTGGTGGAGTTAAAAATGTGGTGTTATATGACACAAAAATGTAAAAAGTGGGTCACATTTATGTGTTGTTATGACAAAATGTGTTGTTATGACAAAATGTGTTGTTAAATTAATGTGTGTTGTAGTGGTGTTATTAAAGTACAAAAAAATGTGTGTGCGTTCCACTTTTTTCTCTCTCCTCCTTTTCCCCTCACTCTCTCTCTCCTCTCTCCTCCCTCTTGCCCCCCTTTTTGCCGTTTCTCTCACTCTCTCCCCTCTCTCAGCTGTTGCTACTGCTAGAATCACAGTTCACATCTGCATTAGTTCACTACCTCTCCTGACACAAGTTGACCACCAGTTAACTACACTATTACAAGCAAAAAAAAAAAAAAAGAAGAAGAAAAAGCTAGCTAACTAGGTTAGTTACTGACTGTTTTGTGGATTTAACACCAGCACTACAGATGGCCTGAGCCCACAAAATTTGTGGTTATTGGCAAAAGGTTGCTAATTTTGGTTATCCTTGGGGCCAAAATTTGGTTAGTTGCTAAGAGGTTGCTGAGTTTGGTTATTCCAATGTGAACACTCTTTTGAACAAACATTGCTAACCTTGGCAGCCTTTTGGTTTTGATTAGGCCGAAAGAAACATACCACTGCGTTTTTTTTTTTTACTATTAAAACATCTCATGGATGGGCCACCCTTTTTTTAACATAGAACTCGACGAGCCAACAAATTTTGTCTTTTAAGCTGAGTTTCCACAAATGTATTTTTAGTATTTTGATATTTTAAATTATAAGTTGTCAAATCTTTTGATGTATGTAGTCCAAGAATGCTGAAAATACCAAATATACCCTGAAAGAAGGATTCTAATTAACATTTTCAAATCCAGTAAATTTAAGAATTATGTAAAACCCACACTTGGGGTTTGTTTCGACGGGGTTCATTTGAAAAATGGGGATGAGTTTCTCACAACTGTTTTTGGTTTGTTCATCGAGAAGAAAATTATTTTTGAAAATTAGTTCCGACTCAATATATGACTTTTGACATTGAAAATAATTTAGACATTTAATTTTGAAAATAATTTACATAGTGAAAATAAGTTAGACACTACAAGGTATTACAGAATTGTTAAACTTTTAGGTTTGAATGACTTAAAAAGAGTTTTGAAAGTGGACTCAAGCTTCTTTTATTTACAAGACGAGTCAATTTCAAACAAGCATGTTTTAATATATTAACCGCATGAGTAGTAATAATGAACTTGCACTAGATTTGAAATTTAACTAGCTTTAAAGTTATATTTAAATATGATTTTTTTTTTTTTATATACTAGTTACAAACCTATTTTCAACAAACTTTTATTATTGAGCGAATACAAATTTAATCTCCAGCTATAACTAATTAGCGAGCATGCAAGGTAAATAACCCATAATTCTTCCACCGTTCTGAGCTTCTTTTCAAATATGTTGCAATCGTAGATTATTTTCCATTGAGAAGATTAAGTACCGAGCACTAATTCAGTTTCCATTGATGGCTAAATAATAAAATGAGTTACTACTATTTTATTTTACGGATACAAATTTATATTCTTCTTATTTTTCTAACCCAATAAACAAAAATTCTATCTTCTTTTATTTTCCTATCCTTGATTTTTCCCTCCACTACAGTAAGATCCAAATCATTATTTTTCTGTCCGTGATGTAATTCTTGTCAACTTATCTCTACAAATGACAAACAGACGTGGAGTTGCTGTCATGCACTGCACAGTAGATGTTGCACACAATTCGGGCCGTCCACAAGTGCTTTTAACGGTTCGGATTGAAAACAAACTATTCGCGTGAATAGTTCTCCTATATTCAAATCTGGGTTGTTCATCCAAGCAACAGACAGCCCAGATCGTGCGCAAGAGCAACCCTACGTCAATGACAAACATAAACTCCAACAACAAATTTCCAAGGGATTGATCTCTTTCAGTCCATGTCAACTGTACTCTCAAAATTTCTAGCATTAATAATTTTAATATCAATTCTCAGATAGGACAAAGCCCATGAATGTAAAATAAATAAAAATTGCAAAAAAAAAAAAAGCTAAAAAAAAAAAAACATACCACCACTCTGAACTGCACAGAATCTACAAGAAATGAACAATGGGAAGAAGAAAAAAAATACTGTAGTTGCCCAAAAAAAAAAAAAAAATACTGTGGTCCATGAGCAAAGCAAGGATCTCAGTGCGACGATGCTCATCCTAGATTATTCAGCGATAACATCCGCACTAGCTTTTTCGTACAAGCGATATATCAATGTACTTTTTGACATCTGGGGCTCCCTTTCCAGGGCAGCAATGACATCCTTAATGGAGATGGAGCGATCCACTTTAGATGGAAGCAGCATACCTTGGCTCCTTGCAAAATTTCTACTCCATCCTGTTGGAAAAATGTGGACAAAATCAGAACTTGTGCAAATAAATAAAATTATGGTAAGTGTCAGATGAAGGTATATTATGCATCAAAAGCCACATTAGATTCATCAACATATGTCAAAGGATGATTGAATGCATGTGCTAGTAACTGACTCGATCGCCATTGTCAGGTGTGACGTCAGCGGAGCGGCGGTTACAGTCCAGCCTAGTGCTAACGTGTGTGTTCAGTGCGCAGGCGAGGAGCTTAGGTGAAGGTTCTATTCAGGCAATGCTCTCTCCAACTAGGCGATTCAAGGACGTTGAGTCCAGAAGTGGAGCCACCACGGTAACTTGGCATGCAATCAATCACATTGGTCTACAATCACTCTACATGAAGCAGCAAGGTTCACATGCGTCACAATTTTGCCAACTGGAACCCTAATAAAATGGACACTTATGAACAAATGTACTCGTGCTCATGGGCATAGCTACGCGCAGCAACACTCTTCATAGGTTGAATTGGGCCCACGGAGACATTAAGAACTTATACGTTGGATTTTATCGTCAAATTATGAACCTTCTACATAGTGAACCCACTAAAACTCTTGGAAAAAGCTCCCAAAAAAAATCAAAATGGACAATGAGAGTTCTGAAAATAACAGCCGTAAGTTCAGTAAACGATTCAATGCCTACTCTTTTTCTCTCAAACAAAAAAATTCCAAATCTATAAAAGAGAGATGTTGGGATATATTGTAAGGAAGTTGATCTTTTCGTAGGAAAAAGGCGTATCCTTTTGAATTTGTGAAGTCAAAAGCATATAATTCATAATTACTTAATGACCTAGCTCAAAGAAAAATATGGCTCCACCACCGCCGATGCTCATACCAACAAGCTGGTTCGGGTGTTGCATGGACTATAAGTGGTGATATTTAACTGATTTAAGTTAAGGAAAATGAGATTCTACCATTTAAAAATTTGCCAATAACTAATCTATATCATACTCACCAAATGTCGCAGCATCAGTTTGATGACCTCTTTTCTCTGCTTCTTGATTACCCCTTTCAGTATTTCCCAAGGTTGATAAAAGCTTGCGGCTCATGTCAGTACCAGGTTGAGAACCAGAAAGCACGTCAACTCCTCCTCCACGTTTCTGGCGCGCCTGCTCAGCCATTAGTTGCCATTTTGACAGCATATCATCTCCTCCAACAGCTGCTCGAGCAGCAACATTTGCAGCAGTTGTCCGCATTTTGTCATCCTCTTCTTTGTTTGCCTGAATATAGACACATATACACACAAACTTCAGTTTTTGTTTGCTAACAAGAATCAAGGATAAAACATCAATTCAGTTAGTTAGGAAAAGGAAAACATTTGAAAACATTGCTACATAATGGAACTGTCAAAGGAATATAGCATCGGAGGAAAATGTCATAGTTTGATATTTCTAAAACATGTTCAAACAATTCAAGCCTTGATTCGGTGTGCTTCGGTATGTGTCAGTGTAATCATTGCAACGGAATTCCACAAAAGTTCCGTTTTGGTCTCCTAGGAAAAAAATGTTTAGGCCTTTTGATGGAAACAAAAGGAAATTAATTCCTTGAAAAAAATTGTGCCTTGAAATGAATCTCCTTGATACCTTGAATGATTTCACACGACCTTCATCCTTATCGCCATCAACACCACCTTCTGGCTGCATTTAGAATCATAATTACAATGAAACTTGAAGGAATATTTACCTAGAGGCAAATTCACAAATTATAACACAAAATCAGCCAAGGGTCACACACTTCGTTGGGCTTTTGGAGTTTTTCGGCTTCAGTCTGTTTTTTATCCATTTCTGCCCTCGCTTTTTGGTTCATTGCTGTGATTTGTTGGTGAACATCTGACGTAATTAGAGTTCTGTGCCTTGGCTTCTCTACATCAATCCGCTACATAAATCATTTCAGAACAAAAGTTAGACTCATTCAACTCTTCTTTACTTCATTCATTTAAGATCGAAGGGTAGCCACCGTCAACTTTCCTTTCCGTAATCAAGTACTCATCTAAGATCATCAAAACTAACCTGTTTTGACAGTCGGATCATATTAGTTATCAGTCCACGCAATCTTTCCTCAACACACTGACATTTATCTGCATTAGATAGGTGAAAAAGGCATAACAAGCAAAAAGCAAAAGTTACCAAAAACTAACCAATGACAAGCATCGCTCCACATCATCGCTTATACTCTTTAGACCACATTTTGCAACTGCCACAAATTTATAAAAAAAAAAAAAAAACATTCCAAAAATGTCACGTTACATGCTTCTAAAATTGCTTCTACCCCCAAAAATGAAAAGTGAAATTAAGGTAAACTCGTAAAAATAAGGATTTAAGTATTTAACTGATTTCTGCAACTTTTTTCCCAAGGGGAATCTTCTGCAAAATCAGCCTTTCTTCTTCCTCTTGCACAACCCTTCGAGATGCTTCTGAAACTCGACTATCTTCTTTGGGCCCAGAGAGCAGTTGTTCTTCCTCTTCCTATTTTAAACAAATATCAACAATGTTGGCTCCCAACTTAAAGGCATATTACAAGTCATCCCATTTGATAAAATGGGAATTCCATAAAATCAAGGGGTTAAATGAGTTGATTTTAGCAAATGGTTCCATAAAATCAAGGGGTTAAATGAGTTGATTTTATCAAGGGGTTAAATGAGTTGATTTTAGCAAATGGTTAAATCAAGGGGTTAAATGAGTTGATTTGCATTTAACCCATTGATTTTATGGGATTCTCATTTTATCAAATAGGAAACTAGGTAAAACGAAACACCATACCCTAAGATTGACTCCACTGACAGCAGTAACATCATTGAGTTGTTCAATGCTTTGATCCAAGGAAGGCCCAGATGCTTTTTGCTTCTTACTATCAGAAATTTCAAGAATATGTGCTATAAGATAAGGAAAAGGTTGAGAATGATGATGAGGGAGAAACTAAGTTGCACCAAGCAATATAAATCATTCTCCACTTTCAGATTTGAGAACATTTATCTCACCTTGATGGAGGTGGCGAAGAACAAGGGGATTCAAGTGGTTTCTTTTGGCCCATATAATTCTTTGTTGGGAGCATATCTTGATTACTTTTAGGCCCAACCGGAGATGTTGCAGATGTAATCCGAGAGTTCAACTGATAAATCAAAAAACATATAGGTAACAAGCTATCAATGACAAGAAGCAAAGCTAAAACAACAAAGTGACTATCAAGTACTTCATAACAAGAATGATGCCCAAGAAAAAAGAGGAAGAAGGGGAAGAGAGGCACACAAGGGTCAAAACCCTAATTCGCAAACAACTCCTATTCTCATTCATCAACACCTTACAATTACATCGCCAAACCTTTATTCATTGACTTGTAACCCTAATGGAAATAAAAGGAAAGAATAAAAACAACCTAATTGAAACCCTAATGAAAATAAAAGGAAACAATAAAATAACCTAATTAAACATTAAAAAGCCTCCTACTACTATTAATTAAAATAACAAAATACTTCTATAATGATAATACATTAATACTTATTAAGATCCTACTAAATCATATTTAAACATAAATATATCTGGCAAAAATATTTATGAGACCATAAAGTCTTTATTTCCTCATTAAAGAATTTGACAACGCTTATCAACTAGGCAAGAAGTATCTTTCCTAGAAAGAAAAGGACATCAGTTGAACTATACTTGAAAACGCCATAGGAGGGGCTCAACCAACCCATCTAGGAATTCTCAAACTGTGGATGGATGAAAAAGAAAAACCTAAAGATCATTCATTGCTCTCTGCAGCTTCAGCCGCATGCCCTTATCACTTCACCGAATTTGTCATTTAAGTATAATTATGGGTGCAGGGGAGGGTAAGAAAGAAATCCGAATAGTATCAATCACATCCACTAATTATAGCTCACAGTTTTCTAGTTTCAGACATTTCAAGGTACTGGTTGATAGTAGAAACTTACTCTCAAACCAGCAATTAGCAACTAATCAAATCTCCTATCTTTATTCTAGTTCCATAAACAGAATGAAAACAATAGTGTTTCTTGTGACACCTCTCTTTTCTATCGTTGCATTTAATGATGTCACAGTTTTGCAATCTGGTATGATAACCAAGAATACCAGACGATGATGGGTTACAAAACTATCCACCTTGCTGAAAATTTTTACCATTCCATGTTGAGATTCTATAACATATTTTTCTATGAAAGGCTTCCACAACAAATAGATGAAGTGGATAGAGCCCATAAGGGTAAAAGTTCCTCAAACATTTCTAATGTTCTCTTTTCCACTGCACAGTTGGTAGTGTTTTTAAGTGGGTTGGCATTTATTTCTAATCCTGAATTTCAAATCCACGACTGAGAATCTCTAACAATAAAACAACCCCATATGTGAACATGATAAAGAAGCACAAGAAGCACAAGATTACCAAGATAATGGGGTCCACCTGGTTCGTAACAGAAGACGGGAATGAATTTGAAGCCGCCATACATCTAGATGTTGAGAAGTTGTCCTTTGAATTTCCTGAAGTTGCATTCCTTTGTTCCTCTTTTAAAGGAGGGAGAGATGACGACCCATGTGGGAAAGGCAACCGCGATTTGAGTTGTTTATCACTAATACCCTGATCAATAGGCTCTTCTTTAACACACGTTATTGATGATATAGCATCATTTTTCAGCTCTATAGTTGTCGATGATGGCCAATTATGTGGCTGAAGGGTTCCACCCTGCACTATCTTTGGTCCACTAAAGGTATTTTGCCTCTCAAATTTAGGCACACTCAAGACATTTGTAACCTCCGTTGGAGCCTGCCTTGTTAGCGAATCATGGGGCTGTTGTTTGAGAGAAGATGCTGAAGTGCTAACCTTTGATCCAGAAAATTGTTGATAATTACCACTTTTACTTCCATCTATGGCCAAAGATGGCTGTGAGAAGTGCAAATGCTGTTGCTGCAGCTTGGTCAGTCCTTGCACGGGACTTGTGGGGCGTTCTCTTTCTTGGTTGATGTTACCCAACCTGGATAAAGATGTTTGGCTTGCTGGCATTCCACTTGAATCTGATTTCCATTCCATCCCTAATGACTTTTCACCATTACTATTTGTCCTTGCATTGGTTGAATAACTAGTTTGTTGCGCAGTTGAAGAGGAAACATGAGAAAGGGGAACAGTTCGTTGATTCGCACCAATTGATGACACTTTCATGTGCTGTGGTTGCGCTGAAGCTTGAGATTCTAGCGACAATTGGTTGGGTCGAATCTGTGATTTTAGAGCCTGTTTCAAGTTTTGTTTCAGGCTTTCAGCTTTAAACTTCAACTAAAACACAAAAACTTGCTATGTTTGGTTGCAGTTTTCAGATCATTTTTCTGGAATTATCAGAAGACTTTTGTTTGATGATTTTCAAATTTATTCTTCGAGCCCTTTTTTTAAAGAAATATAAAAAGATAAATTCACACTGTTAAAAAACTATTTCAGTAGAAAATGAACGAGATAAAAAAAAATGGCATGTGTTTTTCTTTTCAACAATATTTCCCAATAAGTATACTACACAACGAATATTATAAATGCAACTAAACAAGACTTTAAATAACCATTTCAGACTCACCTGTGCTTGCACTTTACATACAGCCATCTTGAGCATATGGTCCCCTACAATATCTCTCATGTGCCTGACAAATCCCGATTTGGAGATTTCATTTTTCTGAAAAATAGCAAAGTACTTCACCATTAGCATGAGTACATTCTACATTTAGTAAGGTAAGGACATAAATCACATGCTGGAAACTTGGACAATAATAACAGATAACAAGACCGTATCTGAGACCCACCTTCAATTTCATATAAAGAGTATTTAGTTGCATGCCTCTCTCCTTATCAAGTTGGGGTGACAGGATTGGGAGCAACATACCAAATGGCACTTGGTTTCCACTCTTCATTGAATTCATTACCTGTGCTCCTGCAATTGCCTGTTGATTATTCCTCTGCTGTGAGTATTGAGAACTCTCCAGGTTTTTTTCTCTGTCTGGCTCTGCAATATGGATTGGATTCTTCTCAGAATTCGGAATAAACATTGTTTTGGGAAAATGGGAGGCAATTTGCTGCTTCCGGTTCTGAGGATCAAACTCATATTGCTTTAGCTCCATTTTGGAGGAAAATTGCTCTTGTTTCTGGGAACCATTTAGATCTTGCCTATTGTCACCATTGGCGTTTGCACTGGAAGATTGCCACTGTGCAAACAACTGACTGGAATCATGATTGCTTCCTTGAGACAAAGATGCTGCTTAATATCCCATATCATAAACCATCAAAAGGTTTCGGAGTAGGGCACACGAAACACACAAAAAAAAGAGAGCAAAAAATGTCAAAGATTTAGTTGAAAATAAACAATATATGTGAAAGAAAGGCATGATTGCAAGTTGCATTGTGATCACGCATTATGAATTCTTTCAAAAGGAATCATGAAAGGCAATTGTCAATGAGGTTGAGTAAAATACGTTAAAAATTGCCAATGAGGTTGAGTAAAATACGTTAAATTTGTAAAAGAACAATCAAAGAATGGAAACTTTATAGCACTCTATATTGCATTATTGTACGAAGCATGAGTTATGACCTTTTCAGCAAAACCAAAAAATGAACTTCCTAATAATGCTCTGCTATTAATCGAAACTTTTGAAACCACAAATGAACTTCCTAGTAATGCTCTATTGTTAATCCAAAACACGTGATATACAACAAAAGTAGCAAATCTTATGACAGTTTACAGAACCAATATTTCCTAGACTCGTATAATGCTTCAATTGGGTGTAGAATCAGGTCATAATCCTAGGTTACCATAGCATGAATTATGAACTTTTTGGCAAAACCAAAGATGAACTTTCTAACAATGCTCTGCTATTAATCGAAACTTTTGAAACCACAAATGAACTTCCTAATAATGCTCTGTTATAAATCCAAAACACGTGATATACAACAAAAGTAGCAAATCTTATGACAATTTACAGAATCAATATTTGCTAGACTCCTATAATGCTTCAATTGGGTGTAGAATCAAGTCATAATCCTAGGTTACCATTCACATCCTTATACCGAAAAGTCAAGAACCCAGGTATCTTAGATAAGTTTAGAAGCGTTGGTGTACATGCTTTTTAAGTGACAAGCTTTGAGTTAGGCTTTTGATCAAAAGTCAAAAGACTCAAAACAAAAGGAAAATAACAACTAAAAAAATTAAACCAATACAAACCAGTGTAAATCAAGACAAAAAAAAAAGACAAATCACACTCTTCGCCTACTACAAACAAAAAAACAAATGAAAAATTGGTGGTTGGAAGAATTAATGTCTGTTAACAAGCTAAAATCCGGCTGAAAACAGCTTGTACCAAAGTTGTTTGAGACATTGGCCATACTCAGCAATCACATTCACAACAAGGCACCACATCTCCTTTCAAAAACAGCAGAGTTAGACGTCATGAATTGCAAAAAACGCAATTTCCAAGTTGGTTTGCAGAATTATAAGACATAGTAAGACTCAAATCATCTCCCAAGATGCCAAGCTGACAAGATTAAGTTTCTGGACAAGCTACACCAGCATGGTCTCACAGCTCAATTTGCTCCAGTGCATTACTCTATAGCATTTTGTGAGCACTCCTTTAGAGTACAAAGCCTCGAATAACTATACATTCTCTTTAAATTTACATGCCGCGAACAATGTCCATTGTCCAACCATTTCAAAATTTGTCAATAAACGGACTCAGGGCATCACCCTTGACAGAGCTCAATGGAAGAAAACATATTCATGTAGCCAACCCCAATTGATTGGGATTAAAGTCTCGGTTTGATTTTGTTTTGCCTTAAGGCATCACCAAAAACCCAAGGCATTCTAGAATAAGCTACTTATGTCTTATTTTCACCAAATCGAAGAAGCTAAGGTTTTATAAATACATACCACTGTCTGTATCAGAGGGTTGTGGTGTGGACGTATCGCCTGCTATGTCCCTGTTCAAAGCTGCTGTCAACGCCTCCACATCCGCCCCAGAATGCATTGATTCGTCCTGCAAGATGTACCAGCCCCATCAAGATTGACACTTTTCATTTGGGTAATCCAACATTCACATTGTTTTGACCTTCCAAACAATCCATAGATTCATATATACTGAAAAATCCGAATTAGAGCGGGAGAGAAGTGATCACCTCGTCCTCTTCGAGAAGTTTCATAATGGAAGGGTCCATATCACCAAAAAAAAAAAAATTTGATTTGCGAAATGTGTTACTGTTCGAAAGCAAATCTGGGTTGATTTTTCCAATGAGGAAATCCAATAGGGAATGTAAAGAAACTGTGAAGAACTCGAGTTTGTGTTCTTCGGGTTCGTTTTGTTGCACGGCGGGAGAGAGACGTAATAGCCCCAGGGTTGTAGGTAACGCTTGGCTGCCCGCCCTTTTATAGAGGCCCTGGGCCAGACGCTTACGAACTCTGGCCTTTATTTTGAGGTTTTTCACATTTAGGGGCCTGTTTGGTTCGTTAATAAAGATTTTATCAAAAGATTTTAAAGGCCTAGTTTCTCAAAAGATTTTATCAAAATTTAATAAAATCAACCCCTTGATTTTTTCCAAATGAGGAGGAGGGTTGATAAAATTTCAGTTTTTTTGCATTAAAAACAGCTGAGATTTTATCCATCATCCTCCTCATTTGATAAAATCAAGGGTGATTTTTATCAAATCTTGATAAAAGCAAACAGAAAACTAAGCCTAATATTGTTTGTTGTTTTAATTTTTGTTGATGGATTCTAGAACAAGAAAATAAAATAGTACTCCCTCCACTCCTAAATACTACTAGTCTAGTATATCATTTTGGATGGTCACGTAATAAGTGTTCATTTTAAAAAATTAATAAGTAAAAGTTAGTATAATTGCTACTTTGTCATGAGTTTTGTTAACATATGCACCTCGCACGATAAGGAGTACATTAAGTGCTTTTATAGTGTCTTTGTTTTCAATGGGAAATGTAAATTTGCCATAAACTGCTTTTACTATTTTTAACAAAAGTAGATTAAATTAGGCTGATTTAATGAACATTGTCGTGTATAATGCACATATTAACAAAATTCTTCATTTTCAAAAATTAATCAGTGAAGAGTTAATGGGAAAAAATAGAGGATAATTTTGTAAAGTGGAACTAAAAATTGATGTGAAATGTGTAATGATAATATCTCTTTAATAAGTCTGAATTATAAAGCTACATACTTAAAAAATAAATTTAAAAAAAAAAGAAACAATCTTTCGTAACTTAGATTCAGCCTGGGAGCAGGGTATGTGTTGTGCAATGCTTATGGGGTTCACCCTGTGTCCCGTTATTTGATTTGAACCATTCATTTTGTTCTTCTCGTCGAGTACATATTGCATGTGAAAATTCAAGTTAATCGGACATCGGTAACTATTTGCTATGTGACTATTTAACATACAGTTTTGTAAAAAATGGTCTTGTTAACGGGTGCAACATTACGCTCATTAAGAGTATAAAAAAATACATTTGCGTTATGTACTTTAAAATACAAGTTAGACCCATAAGTATATTTTTTTCCCCTTGTAAAAACATCACATACAAGGCTACAACTGTTTCATTTCTAAGAAAAAATATAGTTTGAAAATACAATTAACCGATATCTAATCAATCTGAATTTCTACAAAGAATGCATACTCTACGAAAAATGCACAGGTAGCACAGCAGGAACCCAGAACGCATCGAGCCTCGACTAGTACTACTATTTTTATTGGCAGTAAATTTCCCTATCGTTTAACCAAATACATATACTCCATATTCGATCGAGTCAAACCAGACAACTCAACACCACATCCAAGAAAATTATTTTCCTTATTTCTTGCGAACCAAACGGGTCCTGGCTGGCACAGTGGCACGGCTCGTGTATACTGACACCTGGCATCGTATGAATCGGCCGTTGCGACTGTATAGCGACATCGGCCAACAATAAATTCATTGTTTGCCGAAGCCCAACGATTTAATTCAGTGTCTCTTAGGGCCACCCTCCTCCTCCCCCTCCAGGCGGAGGAGACACCTTTTGAGAGAGAGAAAAAAAAAAATCAGGAGAGAGAGAGAAGCATTCAGGTCTCTCTCTCTCAATTCGATCAGAACAATTACTCATTTCGAATTGTTATAATCGTCAACAAAATCCGCTCTATCAATTTTGGAAAATAATTGGGACACATACATATATATACCTGGTGCGTTTAAATTCGTTCGATTTGTAGGGTTCTTCTTGCATTATGTTACGGTTCATTTTCTCGTGTATCGAACAGTTCGAGACATATATGTATTTGAATCTGTGTCTGACTGTCTGAGCCTATATATACGTGTTTCGTTTGATTTTGTATTCTCACTTTATTCCTGCTGTCATCACATGTATGTCACGGATTTCCCGTGCATCAGACGGCTGCAGACATTTTTTGGTTTGAATATGTATACGAACGTCTATGCCCGTAGCATTTCTGTAATTGTTTTTTTTTTTTATTATGTTGAACAGGCATTTCTATATTCTATATATATGTGTATCGTTTGATTTTTTTTATTGTCAGTTTCATTACATGTTCTCTGTATAAATAGTTTTCTATTCTAACACAGAATATTGAAGAAGACTTATTGTTTGTATCTCAGGTAATCTCACATTCTTCTCATCATCTCATTTTCTTGCTCGCCGGATCAGAGGCAGGCTCTAGATCGGAAGGGCGGCCGATAGATTCCGTGGGTGGCGGCAGCTGGTGGCGGTTTTGCGATGAAGTGGTGGCACAAAATGGTGGTTCCCATGCAAAGAATTTGGATCGTTGTAGCCAAGCGTATTGGGATTCGCAAAACCGGTAAGGATTCATTGATTTCTTCTCCAATTTCACCCTCTAATTCAGTTATGCCGGTACATTTCGTTGATCGGCCAGTTTCATTGTATTTTCGCATTGATTTTTTGTTTTTTCTTAGTTCACGGCAACAAATATTGAATCTCCATTGTGGAGCATTGGATTTGTATTTTAAAAATCCGCGTGAAACGAAACATGGAGTCAATTGAATTCTGATTTTCGTACGACGATAATAAGATCATCTCTAAGCAAATTGCTTCTGCTCCGAGAACAGAGAATTGTGTCGGTTGTAAGAATCCTAATTTTTTGAATGGGTCAGCCTTCACATATTTGAAGTCTTTTATTAGCTTAGCAAATCGGTTACCCGAACCTTGGTCCTGAGACGTATTACAGGCCTAATGCATTAACCATATATTGTGTCTGGGGAAAAAAATAGTTCAAATACATGAATATGGTGTCGTGTCCAGGTAAATGTGGCTGAACAAGGTATTTGGGCAGGGCATTTTTCAATTCTGTAAATTTATAAGTGATAATCAGTTTTGTCGCTCTGTAGAGTCCAAAGCGCCCTCAATCGTGGCCGTTCAAAAGTGTTTTCAATGGTCTGGGTTTGTAGACGGTTTTTTTCTTACCGGTCAAAAATTGTCTACAAATCCAGACCATTGATTGCCAAGTTGAACGGCTATGATGCGCGCGACAACCCTGTAGCACTTTTAGTCGCTATAGGGTCCCCGGGCCCGAACTGATAGAACGGCCTCGGTTTTCAGTACTAGTTCATTGGTTCAAATTCTCACTATTTTGTTCAGTCTGGTAGAAGTGTTCATTCCTGCAAATATTGGTTTTGCTGACAGTTTTCTCATCAGGTGAATAACTTTTTCATGCTTGATTAACAATCAACTAACTTGGTCAACTGAGAGGAGTTCGATTAAAATTAATAGCATGTAGAAGCATGATCTGTGTACTTGTAATTTAAAAAATGTGAGTTGGTTGGCAATTGGAATATTTGCATATCAAATCACATTAAGACAGTATAAAGAAATTTTGCAATATTTGACCAAGTTAAAAGATACAAGAATTTGAATAAAAAACCAGCGCGCATGATCAGCTGCTATCATGGCAGCAACAAACAATTTATAAACTACTTCCTCTGTCCCATATTATTGGTCGTATATTCTATTTTAGGATATCCCAAAATTCTTGTTCTCTTTGAAAAGTCAAACAAAGAAAGTGCTTATATTTCCACAAACTACCCCTCATAAATTAAAAGATGTTTCTAAAGAAGAGAATAATGGGTAGCATTGGAAACGTAACGAACGTTTTGAGGAAACATGCATTAATTGAATGTGCCCTTAAAAAGTTAAATTTCTCATACAAGACAAGCAATATGAGACGGGGAGTATGTTTATTGGACTTAATACTAGTGTCAGGAATGAGTATACATGGCACCATGTTCATATTTCTTGATTGATAGGTTTTGAATATAAGTTAGAGCATCTTCCAGCTTGATTTCCTCCTCTTTGATATGCTTAATTGTGAAAGAGACGCCATAAGATGAACTAGTGAATCTTTTTGCGCGTGTGCGCACGCGTTCCCTCTAGCGATTGTGCTGACTTAATGACGGTGGTAATGCCATTTTGAAAAATGTAGGGCTTGTGAAGCTTCGCCAAGATGTGAGGACCTGCGAGTACGACGATGTCCATGTGTTGTGGGATATGCTGAAGAGAAATGAATCAGAGCTCAATGGTCCAAGGACAAAGAAGAGACCCTTCTTGAATATCTACAACTGGGCCCGGCGTGCTCCATATCTGTGCCGCAGCTTTTGATCATGCTCGATCGATCTATGCGCCCTTAGTCGCGAACTTAAAACCTCCATTTTGTATCTGTCAAAGGCATTGTACTGGAAAATCGGTCGCTAAGATAACAATAGAGGGGCTCTTGTACGAGTTATTCCTCCTCCTAATTCAATACACTAAACTTTTTTATATGTATTCAATGGATGCTCTCTATGAGGTTCCTTGTTAATGCTATCAGCATTTGAGTTTGGTCTGCAGTATAAGAATTCTTCATGGTTTTGAGATTTTGTTTGTCTAATTGTCTTGGCTGGCTTTCCGTTGTTTCGTATAAGAAAATTAGGGAACCGGGGATGGATGGCTTGAATCATATAAGTGCCGAGATGAAATTAAGATTATTGATTGCGTGATCAACGACTTAAATGCCGCACTACAACCGATCCATCCATCTTCTTATAGCATCTGGACTCTGATATACTGTGTGTTGGGATTAGTCCTATCAACTAATACGAGATAAGTTGCCTCTGCAGATTGCTAATCCGATCCATCCATCTTCTTATACAGCAAAGTTTCTTGTTCTTTTAACTTTATCGTTCATGTAATTGGCGGGTTCATGCTATAGTCAAATATGCTCAATCTCTAGATGGCTCTACGACCTGGCAAAGAGAATTTTTCGAACTGAGTTTTTAGGGAGACCTCTTTGGATGATACTTCATGCAAGTGATCAATAATGCTGGTATCGATTGACAAAAAAAAAAAAAAATTAGGAAATGATTTCTTTCGCGAAAAGAAATCCATTCCAAGACCAAAAACAAGAAAATAGAAAATAAACCAGCAAACGAGAGATGAACAAACAACCTACAAAATAGGAGAATTTGTGTTTATTGTCTTGGCATGAGCCTCATGCTCTCAGACAGACTAACACATACCCAGGGTTGTCTAAATCCAAATAAAAACAAAGAAACAACTCTTTTGTTTCACCAAGTGTGGCTCCTCATTTATTTTAGCTCGATATTTGTCGGTAGTAAAATTCAATGTGTGTATATATCATGACATGACTCCGAATCTACCATAATAGTGTTGGGTTTTTGTCTCCCATGTGAGGGAGATGTACGCGTAGTAGGGGATTATTCCCCAGGGTCTCCCCATGTTCCTGACACACAGGATTTCTCCCTTCTCCCTTTTGTTTTGTATTAGGCAGGAGAGAGGGAGTGGCAAGGGCGGATTCGCTTGAGGCACAGGGGGGTCAAGTGACCCCCCTGACTTTGGAATAATTATTAGATATGTTAGCCATTTGACCAAATTGATTTGTGGTTCTGCTGATAAGTAACTTGCTCAAAGACAAGAAGGTCACGGGATCCAATTTTGTCCCCTACTACTCTGCTGTGTTTTTATTGTTTTAGATGCTCCCAGACGTGGTCAAATGAACCAAGTTGAAACAAAAGGAGTCAAAGGTTTTGCTCTTAGTGTAACTTACTCCATTAAAACTTTTTTTTTTCAGTATTATTTAATAATTCAATGAGTATTAGATAATGATTTTGGCACTTTAATTTTTATAATGACTAGCTAAAATTTGTTTTTTAATGCAAATATTATGCACGACAAAGGCACGAAAAGACGATTTTTAGAGTATCATTATAAAAAAGTGAAGTGTCAAAATCATTCTCCGTAACAAATGATGAACATCCTTACTTTTGCAAGTATTTGGATAATTTTGATACTTCGGTAGTTTGGTTATGAGTGTAATTATAGAGCACTTTTTTTTTTTCACTCTTAGCAAGTTTTTATTTTGTGATCATTACATGATCTCATTCAAAACATAACAATGTTATAACAATTTATTGACGATCCATATTTAAGACTGGGCACCCTGGACCCTAAAATCTGAGGGCCGGCCATGTACTCGAAAGGTGACCCCTCTGGATGAAATTCCTGGATCCGCCACTGGGGAGTGGTGTGTGTGTGTGTGTGCACTGTGTGACAGTGGGAGAGAGAGACGGTGAGAGCTTCCTCCCCTGGGAGGGAGCCGTGCTCCGGATACTTTGTCGGAGCACGGGGTGAGCAGAGAGGTGAGGTTTGAGCGACGGGGTACTGGTTTGTGGTCCCCGGGGAGCCGGTAGGTGCTCAAGAGAGAGGTTTTTTCATGTATATTGTGTATTGTGTGAATATATGCATATACAGAGTTTTTTCCTCAATTCATTGTGTGAGTTGCGTGCATATGGTGACCGGGGACGATTCCCAACAAATAGTACTACTTTTGTTAGGCCCAGGGAGAATTGCTGCCGTTCGTTTTGCCTATATCATAACATGACGGTGAATCTAGGATTCTATACTATGGTTAAGCCCAGGTAAAACAACCATTTTTCATTGTTCTTGTGAGAGAAAAAAACGTTTTGTACTATATTAAACTTAAGAAATTTTCTTTCATCTTTTGAAGTTACCGATTTTTTGGATTCATACTAAAGTCCATTCTAATGATAAAAAATGTTCCTTTTGTAGTGGCCGTTGAAAACATCAACTGTTCCAAAGATTATAGGGGCCGGGAGCCCTGCAACGAGAGGCTCACTACAAGAATGTAATGTAGTGAGTCCATCCGGCTATCCTATTGATTTGATATAGTAGTAGTATATCAAATGTCAGTAGACATTTATACACAACATACTAGATTAAACCCACTGTTTAAATGAAAAACTTAAACCTAAATGTAACCCAATAAGATGCTAGTAATTAATATAGTATGATTTTTGGTACCATTAATCTTTTTGACGAACTTTACAGAGTGAACGATCCAAAAAATGAAGCCAGCACAACTTCAAACAATTCCCAGTTCCAGAAGGACCATAAGCTGCATTGCCCTTATCAAGGACTCGGTTCTTGTCTAGTTTCAAACCACATTTTTTGTTTTTTTCTTTTCCTGCGCAAGCGCGATTGGCTAATATAGAAAACAAATTTTGATCAAACTGATTTTCGACATGAATATTCTTCTTTTCGACATGAATATTCTTCTCTTCGACATGGATATTTATCTCGACAAGTTCTGTAAAATTAACGATTCTGATCAATTACCACACCCTAAAATTAAAAACTAGACATGACTAGACTTTTGGAAAACTGGACATGAACCGAGTGCCCATCTCAATTGGTGGGAAGTCATCTCGTTTCTTCATTTTTTGTTTTGTTTTGTTCTGTTTTTTTTCCTTCTTTTAAATCAGGTGTCCGTCCGGTAGGGGGGCTGCATGGGCTTGGTTGTCCGATCAGCCATCAATGGTCCGATCGGCCATCAATGATCCGGATCATCTTACACTTTAAATAAACATTTGACATATATAATTTAAGGCCCATTTATCTGATTCGTCAATTGCCGATCGGATGGCCGAGCCGAGCTCACTACACGTTATAGTGAGTTTGGTTCACTACAGTACCTTTGCTTCCGTCCGCGAGGCCTAGAAAAGCTCGAAGAAGCAAAAAGGACGTGCAGAGAAAAACTTGGGTGCAAATAGGGTATGGGTGACGTGGTACCCGTTCGATGCATCCGGGCCATCCAAAAATGCATCTGACGGGTTGGATTGAAATGCACTTTTTGTTTTTGTTTTTTAAAATCCTGAAGACACTTTTAATCCTAACCGTTGATTGCGATATTGGACGGCCCGGATTCACCGGGAGGGTACCACCCTCCCCGTACCCAAATTCTTCTCCGGCAACAACCAGCCCAATTTGAAAACAGCGAAGGCCCAAGGCAAATCTTCGCCATACTCCAAGGGCTCGCTTTCCACCACGCCTCAATTCAATTCTCTTCAATCCCCACTGTTTTCTGCAGCAAATGCAATAAATCTCTCCTTTACTCTTCTGCTTCTGCACAATGCAGGATAATGAAAACCCACATGCTCTCCTTGCCGATTCAATTCAATACAGTCTTTGTTCAGCGTATGTATGCCTACATTTATAACGACATGGGATCCGAGGCGTTCTTCTCTCTCTATCTCCGTGGATTTATGATCGACTCTGCGTTTTTAAATCCGAGGAAGGAGCATTTGTGTTTCCATTGTTTGGCGAAGGAAATTTTTAATGGGTTGAGTTATTTGAGAAGATTTCTTTGAAGGGTGTGAACATACTCAAATCTGAAGAGGGATTTTCGTGTTGTCATTATGAAGGGGTTTGTGTGCTGGGTTTTGTTCTTCGTGTTTGGGACAGCCATGGTGTTTCATAGTTTCTCTACCGAATCAAGTGCCTCATTTGCTGGTAAGCTTCTTTTGTTACAAAAAATGACTATTTTTGACAGCGTATTTGGAGCACCACTTTTACTTGAATGTTGTTAAATTTCTGCTGTGACAGCCATTTTAGGCTCATGGTTTCCTAACTCTCATGTGTCTTTTTCATGGTTAATAATTTATGAGATTTGCCATTTTATTACATTTTATTGGTAGATAGCATTATAGCTTAGGAAACAAAATTAACCCCCTATATGACTTTTGAAATTAAAAAAAAAAAAAAAAAAATGACACTTACATAAAGAATCAACAGTATCAATGCTGGTAATTGATATAGCTGGAGGTCAGGCCATTGATTGTAGGAATGCTCCTAAAACAGAAGCTTAATGAAGGAAACTTAAGACTAAGAGATACAAGGGTGAACCTATTTACATTGTTGAAATGCCCATAAATTAGAGAGGTTTTACAAAAATTATGAAAAACTTGAGGGAGCCATAGCATTCCACTAACTTCGTCCGTAAAAATGATGGCGTGGGTACCAGTGGCTTGTTTATGAGAAGGTTTTAAGATTTAACTGCTAGTAAGATGTTCTAAAATACATAGCCAGGTCTAATCCACATTTTTTCTTGTTTGTAATATTCATATGTTGTTTCATTGATATACTTACGATATTAACTTGAGGGTACATAACGAAGAAAAAAAACTTGAGGGCTTGTCTAGAATGTTATTGATGATGCACAGATGTTGACTTCGATGGTCAAGCTGAAATGTAAATTGAATACTTTGTTAACTAGTAGAATTGGCAAATGCTGGTAGCGATATAGCAGCGGCCCAAACCACATGTATTTCTATAGTGCCATTTTACAATCGAATAGCCAGAATCTCCCTTTCCGTTCGCTACCAATCCTCGATTGGGATAATTGGATCTAGGTCGCAGTTCGTGATAGCTATAGGAATTGTGGTAACTGTGGTGATAACTAATATCATATTTCATATTTATGTATTGGCAGGTCAAAGTTTGCATGTATAGACATTGCCGTCATTTTAATTTGAACACGAGGTCAAAAACTGACTTATTTCCACACATGTATACTTATTTCACGTACTAGTTTTCATCCGCAGAGGCCCATCTTATAGAACTTTTCTAAACTGAGTTGAAAAACTAGTACAATTAAAGATAATATCTGGAGTTAAGCAGGACGGGCCGTTCCATCCGGCCATGCTCACTCAAACACCAAAATTGCCCCCAACTCTGAGATTATTAATCCCAAATTATCCCAAGTCTTTAATAGCATTATAAACGAGATTATCATACTTATTTTGGATCATGAAAAATCATCGTGGTCAGTTGTGACTTAAGATTTTGTATAGTGAATTTGTTTAGTTTTGATTGGTATTTTTATTAGATTTTTCCGCTCGATTATCAACTGAAAAGAAACCTATGCCTTAGTTGCACAAAGCGGGAGCGGATGTGGGAGTAGATGCGGGGGAGCGGAGGCACCTAGAAGTTCCCAAGGTTGGGAGCGCTTAAGGAGCGTATATAGATCATATTTAAATATGATATATAATATCTTTAAATATGTAACCATTGAAGGAAAAGTGATACTTATAGAGAATTTTCCCTATTTTAGAGGGTAAATTTTTTGGGAAGTTAGATATTTTCAATTTGCAAAACTTCTTCACTCATGATTTTCATATTCTTATTTCCACACCCATAAAAGTATGAGAATAATTGTTTTAATGGCCCAATAAACTTCCATCCTAGTTAGGAGCGAACTCCCATCTCGAGGGAAGTGACCTCCCGTCAAGCTCCCATCTTGGGAGCGCCAATTCGAGCTCCCGTCTTGGGAGCGCACCCATTTTAGAAGGATCCTGCAACTAAGACCTGTACATAGTTCTAACTTTTAAGTTTGCCACCACACTAGCTTAAAATTCTTGCTCCGCCGCTTACTAAATGTACAATTTTTTGACCAATTCAGTGTAACTTTGGTGCATAGATGAATTCACAAATTTGGCCAGATTGCCGTCTAATCACATAGTTGATCCTTTTTGTTATTCTCTGATGCAAGTCTTTTTAATCAATCCCAGATATGGCTTTAACTCGCTACTGGGATGGAGTGGCCGTGAGGGCAAGAAACAGGAAGCTGAAGGTACATGCACTTCACTGAAGAACTTTTGGTATTAGGAAATCGATGTTATATTAATTCAAATTGGTTCTTTCCCTTTAATAATATCATAGACAAGGATCCTAGTGTTAGGATTTGATGCGATCATTTCTCTTTTGTTTTGTCCCCTTTTTCCGTTCACAGGAGAATGATTATGCTTCAAGCACTAAGACTGATGCAGGCGGTGTGAATCTGGAGGACTACCACCCTATTGATCCGGTTCCTAGTTCAAAGGCTTCCATAAGGCCTGGACCTATCCAACATGGCACTCCACTCATGCCTTACATCCCAAAGCCTTCACCTCCTGGTCACCCCAAGCGCGGTGGGCTTCCTTAACCTGGCTTAGAACCTTTCTCTCTTTGATTTGCTGTGCTTGAAAACTGAAAGACGTAATAACTTATTAGTTGGATTTGTTGTTTGAACCGTGGCGAGTATCTTATCAGACTACATTGCCAACTGATATACCTACTTGAGGTGTGTACTTCTTTGAATTGTAAGCACTTCTTGCTATTATGTTGTTCTTTCTTGTAATATGGTTTAGGAACATTATCTAGCATCAGATTTCAGCTATTTGAATCTGTTATTTGCTTAGATTATATGATGTTATTGTTATTTTTATGATCTCTGCTGCTGCTGTTTCCGCATTATTTGGCAATGCTGTATGTCTTGCATGTATTTTGTAATGTACCTGTGATGAGTATGTGCAATTAGTTTGAGCGAAAGGCAAAACTTTTGATTGCCCACTCAGAATTTGACTATTACTGACATTTGAGCTTACGGAGATTTATTGAAGTGTTCATCCTCCTCTTATCTTAAAGTGATCATATCTTCAATTCGTCGATAAAAAAGACTGCAGTTCTATCCTCGAATGGAATCATTGGTTGTCTTTCTTGGTCATATACTCTTCTTGATGATGAAGCTGATTGACTTGTACAATTGTTACGAGTCTGTTGAGCTGAGAATCCATTGATCAAAGAAATACCGTTTTGGGCTCACCTGATGTGAAGCTATTGTGTGCATATTAAAGGCATCTTGACAACAACGGCAGATATATAAATTTTTTGGTTGAATATCTTGATCACTATGTTAATACATTCTCAATCAATCCCGCAAGTGTTACCAATCAATGCTATTAGCAAAACAAAATGGGATGAAATTTGGCAAAACACCGGGGAAGTGGGACTTTTTCAGAGTTTACCGAACGAGAGTCATTTAGATCCAACTTATCGGACTAGGTTGCACTAATTAGGTGCAAGTATTTTGTCTTCATAGGGTTCATGCCTGCGATTTCACACCCAGTAGGGGTGTTGAGTGTTTAGGGAAGAAAGGATTTTGTGAAATGATGACACCACGTGGCTCGTTGACGTGGTGTCACCGATCCATTCATTTTCTGCCGCGTATGCCCGAGGCCCCGAAGCTAAGATGGCAGTGCTAAGTGGTTGGCCATCTCAACCCTGGAACCCGCCTTGGACAAATTTTGCCGACTTTGTATGGATTAATGACACCACATCAGCGCACCATATGGTGTCACGGTTCCATAAAATATTTTTGTGTCTAGGAATAATTATTCAGTGCCCCTAGGAGACCGCCATGTGGTGCCCCTGGCTTCTTATCCACCATACATTGATGTGGAGCTCAATACTAAGTGTATGGACCCCATATTCATGTCTAGTGGGGGAGGAGCCTGGAGGCTGGAGCACCACATGGGGTTGCCCAGGGGACCATTGTGCACGGCGCGCCCCATATCACAGCGAGGCGCAATTCATTATAACGAGTAGAATTCTAGTATAGGCAAACACTTTTAAAACCTTAAAATGTCATAAAATGTTACCATTTCAATATTTAAACCACCAAATACGAAGCAAAAAGGCAGAGAGGGGAAGAGGAAAGGGGACACAGCACCTCAGAGAATAGATGGCTTTTGGGTTTGCTTGTGAATCATACCTATATGTAGTGTCTTGTTTATCTTTGTGTTGGAAAGTGGGAGCTCACATACACTTGTTTTGTGGGAATAAAACAGTACTGTGTTCCTCTTAGTGAATACTAATTTTTAATTGAAATTTGGCTAAGCTTAGATTTCTCATTCATTTGTACCGGCGATTATGTTTTACTTAAGACAGAAACGATTGCTCAACATTTTAGAATGGTTAACTCTCAGAAGTTGACGCAGTGATAGTCGCTTGGCATTTGGCAACCAAGAAGCCTCAATACACCTTTGTTCGTTCACTTGCTATCAACTCCCGGACCTGCCTTTCAGTCTTGGATGGTGGAACTGGTCTCCTAGATATAGAGTTGTTAAAAAGAACATTTATTTATTGTTTGTAGAATGCTATTTGCTCAGCATCATGCCCCCTTGGTGTCTGATTATTTATTGCTTAGATGATTTATGAAGTTTCTTACGTGCGAAACATTTATATTACGGAATAAATAATAATAATAAAAAAAACAAATAGAAATCCTTGTCAAACTTAGCTTTGAAGGACTCCTTGGACAGGCAGCAAAGGAGGAAAATATTGCTTGTAAAATTTAAGGTGGCATTCAATTTTGAGTATATTATGACAGGAGGAAAAGATTTTACAAGTTAAGTTGTTGGAGAAGAAATGAACCTTTGGAAGTGGTCCTCTCTGATACTGATAGTGAAGTACATGTGCTCTACATCTGTAATGTAATTTGGACAAGAAGCCTTACATGTGCCTTCACTATATATCGTTCTCAAAATGGCTGGAATTTGAAGTTGTTCTTTAATTATTTCTGTGATGTTTTGGACTTGATCTGGACTGGAGTTCATGATTAGTTTGTTTATTAGCCATGGAATAGTGTTGTGAAGGAAATGATCAAAGGAATGCAGAAGCCCTCAGCAGAATTGTCGGTTTTCGATAGGGGGCTCATCTCTGGCCTGTAAGTTTGACTTGAACCGTTCATTTTGTCACTTTCTATACGTTGTCGTGTATTTCATGCTCACGTCCAACCATATATGCGTTTAGTATCTTGTATACTATATTAAATCTCCGGTTAAAAAAAGCGCTGACGCCCTATAATCTCTTCATAGTACCCAACAACTCAGCCCGTGTAATCCTTCATAGTTCTCATTTGATTATAAGAAGTCGTTTATTTACTTGGTCACGATGTATACATCCATAAATAATAAGTTTAAAGCGTATGTAGTCATCTGAAAATATCATATTCGTTTTTTTTAAAATTAGGTTGGTAAAACTTGACCATCGCTATTATGACTTTACCAAGTTCTATTTTACTTTAATTAACTTGATTTTTTTAATGAACCATTAACACGTTGATAGCCAAAAAAAATCAAAAAAATCTTGGACTTCATAACGTGGCCCGTAAAAGACCTCACAAACATGCTTGTTAAAAAAATAAAATGGGGTTGAAGAGGGGCAAGATCCAAAACAAGAAGTGCATTAGAGTTTGCATTTCTTTCTCCAATCCCTTAGGTTTTGAAATCCATAAACCAATGAAGTGTTTCTAGAAAATATAATTCCAAATACAAAGTGAATGACCAGGCCATACTTTGTCCCATAATCTTCAAATATTGTCCAGCTGAGAACTTCAATAGATTCATCAAAATTAAATCAGTGATAAAACTTGACAATATTCACCAAAAATAATTAAGAAAAAAACAACATTTCTTTAAACTCTTACCTGACAATTGAAGTTTAACCACAACTACCAAACAAAAAATGATAAAAGCAGGCAAAAACAAAGGAAATTGATTTTGGCACTCCCAAAATTGTTAACCGCACTTCAAAGTGGAGTGTCAAAATTAATCCATAGATGGACTGAATTTAGGCACTAATAGAGTTTTACTAGGTTGCTAGGCTTAGTATAAATATTGTGAATTTATAAGCCTCTAATAGAGTTTTACTAGGTTGCTACTTGCTAGGCTTAGTATACAATTGTGAATTACTCCATTATATGCCTGTAATAGAGTTTTACTAGGTTGCTAGGCTTAGCATTCAAATTGTAAATTAATATTATAAACCTCTAATAGAGTTTTACTAGGTTGCTAGGCTTAATATAGTTGACTATGTGATAAGATTGCAAATAAGCAGCTTGACAGTGTACATTGATCACAGACATTTAACGACCGAAGCAAGCTCTCAGCAGATATATATCCTCCATTGTTTTTGGTTCTGTTTTATGTTGTTCTCGTCTGTATGCTGTTATATTTCTGTTGTCTTTATTTCCAATAGTTTGTAACAGCTTTACCGTTTAATGAAATTCTATCTCTTCTACCAAAAAAAAAAAAAAACGATTGCAAATGGAATCAATCTAGGTTGCAAGTCAACAACTGATGCCATGGTATCCATTACTACAATCCCACATATCATGGGATGTGTTAACAAAATAGTTAGTGTTATTTGAATTACAAATTGACAATGATAAAAATGACAAACTTAGGGATTGTGGGGGAAAAGGATCTGTCTCGAAAATCATAGAAGTCCAAAAATCCCAGTATAATCCCAAAAATCCAGGTATTGTTCCGCTAGCTGACCTTTTGGCTTTTTACAGCTTTCAAGACAAGTTATTCTTCTCCCATACATCAACCTAGAAAGTAGTGAAAAGCCAAAAGGTCACCTTAGTGGAACACCTCAAGTGGAGCAGGCCTTAATGGGTAGGTTTCTTAGTTAATTAAATTTTGTGCAAAAATGAAGGAAAATATTAACCTCCACCCAATAGGTGGAGGATAATAAATAGAAAATGTATAGATATCCGATAAAAATGTATTAATATCTGTGAAATGTGCATTGATGTCCGAACTAACTTGTCATTACATGTAGTGGCGGAGCCACCTTAGGCAAGTGGGGTCATGTGCCCCCCTGAAATTCCAAGATTTTTTTTTTTTTTTTGGGTTTGTAAAAAAGCCAAGCCTTTCACTAACCTTAAAATATTTTTTCAATTGGTCTTGTAATTTAGCTCAATCAAATAATTTTAGGTGCTTAATCGAACCTTTCAATTTTGCATTCAGGACATTGGAAGTACTAAATAAATTTTGAGGAAAAGTATGATAATTGTGTGTCTAGTACCCTAGTGATCTGAATCGTTGATATTGTAGAGTTTGTTAAGAAAAACATTTCTTAAAAAAAATTATCTTGATCCGACATCTATAGATATAAAAACATAAAGATTATTTTTAAAATATGAATTGAATCAATACCTATCGATGTTTGATCAAGATAACTTTTTTTAATTAACACTCTTCTAAACAAGCCCTACAATATTTACGGTTCAGAACACGAGGATTCCAGACACACAATTATTAATCTTTTTTTCAAAATTAATTTACTACTTAGGGTCTTAAATTCTGAATAAAAAATTGAAAGGTTTGATCAAGTATCTGGTAACTATAACTATCTGATTGGGGTAATTGTAAAAGATTCGATCAAATCCATAAGTTTGTTTGCTTATGTATGAAATCTTTCATAATGTTTTAAGTTTTAACTTTTTTGCTTAATGAAGAAACGTTTAAATATTTTATCTTCTCGATATATTGGCTTGTGATTGTTTTTCAAAGTTGTACTTGAAAGGTGACCTCCCTATGTGGAATCCCTGGATCCGCCTCTGATTATATGGGTATTACACTCCACCTATCAAGTGAAAGTTAGTAAGATTAAAAGATGAATAATACTCCTAGAATGTCTTCCATCTAATTTACAAACCCATGAAGCCACGAGATTCATTTTTTTAGTGGTTTTTCATTACATATATACATGTCAAGATATATAGATTGGCCAGTTTATTATGCTCCACATTTAACGATGATTATGGAAAAAATTTCAACACCGTATATATGCATATCCTTTCAAGATTTGTTAATTGATTTTATAGGATGAACACATTAGATAGTCACGTTGATGACGATATTGCTTGATTTTATCAACAAAAGAAATTGCTTACATCACCCAGAAAGGATTGCATGCGCTGCCCCTTTTCACACACCATGTAAATGTGTTGGAGATTTGTTAGAATTAGTTGTTGTACATCTATCATTTTTGAAAACGAAAACATCTTCCTCACTACCTTTGTTCTCATGACCTTTCCACATGCCAGGCGTGCATTTAAAGTTTGTGAAAATTTCCAAAAAATCCCTGAGCTTTCCCTAAAATTACAAATAGATACCTGAGCTTTTCAATTTGCCAAATAACCACCTGAACTATCTTAAACTCATCAACGTCCCCCCTCAATCACACTTTTTCTCCCGATTCTCAATTTTACCCCTTGATTATTTTTTTTCCAATTTCATCTCTTTGGTCACCCAAATTCAATTTCTTGGTTCTTCATCATGCCTCCTGCGTTGCGCACATGTTCTTCCAATTCATTGCCACCGGGGTTCGACCTGGTGAGTCGGTGAGTCTTAACCCAACTTGTCTGGTCCACCTTCTTCCCTTCGTTGAACTACAAGGTCTACATATTCCGTGAAGGCACCTCATCGTCGATCCAACAAGCTTTGGAAAGCTCGTTGAATTACGCCCGAACCACCTAGGTGACATACTCGACCCGTGTTTGAACCGGGTCATCCACCTAGACTCTGATATCATCCTCTTTGATGACATTCAGAAGCTTTGGACCATAATCTTTGAAGAAAAACTAGGTCATTGGAGCGCCTGACTGCTGCCACGCCAACTTCACAAAATACTTCATCGACAACTTTTGGTCCAACTCGGTTCCCTCCAAGGTATTTGGATGGAACTACAGAGGAAGAGGAGAATATACGAGCTGGGTTTTCTGCCGCAATTCTTGGTGATTTTTGGGGGTGACGTGGAGGTGCTGGATCATCGTTGGATCCAACACGGTCTAGGTAGTGACAACCTCAGGTCGCTGCACCTTATTTCGTTTAGCTTGTTGCATTGGAGCGGTAAAGGAAAGTCGTGGGGCCGGCTTGACAAGAAGAGACGGTGTCCATTGGATCATTTGTGGGGAGCCGTATGATCTAGTCAAGCCCAATTGAGGCTGGTTGAGGCAGTGTTCGATCACCTGCCGTTGGTTTTGTCTGGTTCGATTTCGTTTGAGTACTCCAATTATTTTGTTTGATTATTTTTTTAGTATTTCATTTGATTTTATTTTCTTGGGGAATACATATACACGAGGATTCTTGACAGGGACGGAGCCAGAAATTTCACTACGTAAGGGCAAGTTTTTTTTCCAAGATAATTTGCAGGGGCGAGCCTATATAATTAATAGGAAAAATTATTTTTTTTGTATATAAAACTAGAGGTTTTTTTCCTTTGTAGGGGCGACTGCCTGTAGTTACCCCTCCCTGACTTCATCCCTGATCCTTGAGACATTTTTTGATTACTGTGTATAGTAGAGATTGTATAAAGACATTCTAATTCAGTAATTCTACTTTTATCATTTGAGAATTTTAAATTTTATAAAAACTATATTTTTTATCATAAAATCATTTAGAAAACACTCCCGGCTCCCTCAAAGTCACTGAAGTGAATTCATTATACAAAGTCAATGAAAATGTATAAAATAGCTCCAAACAAACGAACTGGTACGGCGGTTATCCCCGGAAATCTCTCTCTCTCTCTGTGCCCGCGTATATATTCTCTCGCCGCCATCGTTTAACGGTTTTATCTCCGATCACTCTCTCTTTCCTTTCCATGCTCTCAATCCTCAGGCAGTCAGTCCTTCCTCGCCCCTGCCATCTTCTCTCTCTCTCTCTCTCTCTCTCTGTAAACACTCAATTAAAGGCAGTGTTTTGGGCAGAAATTAGGGACAGAGAGAGAATGAGCTGTTAACTGAAATGGTGGCTGCCGTCTCTGATATGCCCAGTGGCGGAGGTAACAGCGGGCATAATATTCTCGCCCTCTCTACAATTTTGAAAAAACAACGCATAAACTCTAGTTAATAATCGAAATCTACAAATCAACTTTACTTTTAGCATACTAATTTTTGTAATTTTTTTTTTCTTTTACAAATACAGGATATTAAGAAATACATCAACGATTTTCCTGCATTTAATTTGTGAAAAAATTACTAATACTGTACTTAATTTGTGAAAATTATTTTACGAAAATTAAATAAACTATACTACTGATTTTCAAATATTGAAAAAAATTGCCCCCTAAATCGTCAGATAGAGTGGGAGACCGGAATTGGCTATGGCTTCACCGAACCATAAAGAGCCTCCATGGATACATTCCGAGTACGGCAATGTCGTGGTGGGCCTACGGCGACCCAAATCCAGAGAAGGAGTCACTTCATCCTCCTCGAATTCCACTGCACCGCGGCGGCCTACATCGCCGCTTGGTTCGAGACCACCACCGGTGAAACAATTGCCGCCGCCGTCTGCGGCGGCTAAGCGTACTCCTTCGGTTGAGCGGAGGCGGCCGAATACTCCGGGGAAAGTGCGGCCGAATACTCCGGGGAAAGTACCGGCGACGCCCCTGCCGCTACCGCCGTCTGCGGTGGCTAAGAGGTCTCAGTCGACGGAGCGGAGGCGGCCAAGTACGCCGGGGAATTCTGTCGAGAGGTTGGCCGCTGCTAAGGTATTGGGCACGTTGAGCACGAGGAGTTTGCCATTTTCTTTTCAAGAAGAGTCGTTTTCAGTTCCGATCAACAAGACAAAGCCGGCTCCGGCACCGACAACAAATCAGTTGAGTAGTGCCAGGCAAGGGACGCCGGAGAGGAGTAGACCGGTGGCAAATTCAAAGTCAATTGACCAGCGGCAGTGGCCGGGGAGGGCACTGAAACAATCCGTGATAGACGACGGTACGAATGTGTTTGGACTAAATTAATTTTCGTGTTAAAAATAGTTGGATTATATTTACATGAAATAATCATAAAAGCCGGAAAGAGCTAAAACTACTGATCTGGTGACACAAGCAACACCTCAGATGGGCACTACGGGGTACAATTTTTATTTTTGTTATTATTTGTACATGATTCTGGTTTCGATAAGGAGAATTGGAAAGTATAAAAATATCGAATAAAATTAAAAGTTCATAATAAGACAATAAATACATTAAAAAGATTATTTTTTCCATCTTATTATTATTAATTTTTTCATTTTTAGTGAACTTTTCGATATTTTTATATTCCTCTCATCGAGGCAAACGATAGGATACTGATGCTAATTCAGCTGCAGGAACTCCGGCTGTTGATCAGGTAGCTTCTGATACCGAAAGTATTTATTCTGAAAACAATGGATATGTACAAGGCCGTCGGAGTGTCGCTAGGTTTTTGGAAGAGACTAATAAACCGAAGAACACATTAGCTCCATTGAAAATCAATGTAACGAATAAATTGTACGTTGATAGTAGTCCTATTTCAACTCCAAAAGGAGTTTCAAGTAGCAGGGGTTTTCCCACTTATCCTATTCTTGGGCCTCCTCGTCCGGCATCCCCAAGCAGGCGTCCGACATCTTTGGCCTCTTCAACGCCAAGGGGAAGGATGCCCAGCTCGTTTCGAATGAGGAGTGGTGTAACAAGCGCGTTGGATGACAATTTGAGCAATACTCCATCGATTCTCAGCTTTGGTGGTGAAGTTAGGAGAGGGGGAAAGGTTGGGGAAAACCGGATTGTTGATGCACATATGTTGAGGGTGTTGGATAATCGATACTTGCAATGGCAGTTCGTAAATGCGCGAGTAGATGCTGAAATGTTGTTCCGGAGAAAAACTGAAGAGGTACAATCCCTTGATTTTTCAAATATATGGACCTTCTGTTTTTTCCTGCTTGGCCTTGCTTACGAAGTTTTGAGAGGCTTTGATTAATTTAGTTTCAAGTTTCAATTGTTCATTCAAATGTATAAGTTGCTTGTGTATACAAATTCGTGCAATGACATCTCTAGGATGACAAACATATGGCATTAATAGAAGTGAGAGCAGATGGCATTACGCCATTACGGTTAATCAACAGATAAGAAACTGATTACTAGTAGGCTGGAAACTACATTTTGCTCCGTTTTGGATTCAACCCAAGTTAAAGATCTACATACATTTGGCATTCCTTTACATATTTAAGATTGAGAACACCATTTTTTTTTTCTCACACACAGTTGGCATTCCTTTACATATTGAAGATCAGAAAATATGTGGACTTCTAAATGTTGATAGTTTCAATTTACAATATAGAGAGAAGTGTGATTACTGTGCAGCTAATATGTGTTAGGTTATGTGCATCTAGTCTGAGAGGGGCTATTCTTTTCTGAACATTCTGCTCTCTATCAGAAAAGCCTATACAGTGCTTGGGTGACGACCTTAAAACTGCGACGATCTATCGTATCAAAGCGAGTAGAGTTACAATTGCAGCGGCAAAGTTTGAAGCTGTATTCCATCCTCAAGGGACAAGTATGACTTCTATTCATTGAGTTATACATTTAAGGGCTTCTTCAATGTATATATACATGTACTTCTACATATTTTCTCAAATCTTTTAACCACTTCAAAAGTCAAGTTATATTATGGCCATGCCAATAATTGCTTAACAAATTGTTGACTTGATCTTTAGACTTGAGTACTTCTTTTTCATTGAGTTATATCTTCCATAGACACACGAGCGTGCAATTGCTAGCTCTTCTTCTTGTCGTCTTTTTTGTATTATTAGGCTTAAATACCATGGAACGGCCCCTCTGTTACTTTCTCTGATGCATTTCTTGACTATATTGTGGAACTCTGTATCTTTATGCTGGTTTACTTGACATACAGGCGCAAACATACCAAACCGCACATATGTGCATGAACTATGTGCTTGTTCATGCACATATGTGGTTGTTTTTTTTTTTTTTTTTTTCCTTTTTCTTTTTTGATAACCGAATGTCCGGGTCAGCTTGTGCGCACCTCGACTTACAGTATATGAGTGGTTCGTCATTTGATTATCCTTCCAATGTAGAGCTCAATAATATTCAACACGGAGATTCATTTGTTCATCGGTGGGGTCGTTTGTTCTTCCATCTATCCATTGCATTGAACTGATTGTGTTTGATGAATGCAGATGCTATGCTTAAATGATTGGGATCTTATTGAGGGGGATAATTCCAGTTCCTTGTCAGGGGCTGCTGAAGCTTTGGAATCCAGCACTCTACGGCTTCCAGTTGTTGGTGGTGGAAGGGTATGTGCTTTTCTCTTGTGTTTGAATTCACATTGACATCCTATATCTCTATTATACAGACAAGTGGTGAGAAACCTTACTTTTGGTGTGGTGTTGTGTCGGAATTCTTTATCTCTGCAGGCGGATATTAAAAATGTCAAAGATGCTATCCATTCAGCAGTAGATGTGGTGCAGGCAATGGCATCACCAATAGGTGCTTTGATGACAAAGGTAATATTGCTCCTATTGAAATCCATTCTTTGTTTGTTGCAGTTGGGATCAACGTCATATTTGGTGTACATTCTTCGTATTTGGCTATTTGCTTATATATTTAGCCTAAAGATACAAAAGACAAGGAGCAAATGGTGTTTTCACCGGCCCTTAGTTGATAAAATGCGCCTTAAGTAGTATAAACTAATAGCTTTTCCCTAACTTCGAATTTGTAACACAGCTCTTCGAAGTGCTGCTTGATAACCAAATACTTCACGTTCACATTACAAGGAACTTAATTTTTTGCTAGAATTCCTTGAGAATCATTTTTGGATGGGCAGGGTGGATTGCTTATACCCCTCCTTGCTTCCCAACTTAGAAGTAATTACTTGGTTAGATATTGCTATCGCAAATTTAAAGACGTGTTCGGTTTCTCTTTGTCCATAAACTTAGTTATCTCTTGAATGCGGTTTCTAATGTGTTTCTCTAGCAGGTAGATAAAATGAACTCACTTGTGCGTGAACTTGCAAGCATAACCTCAAAGGAGCGTGCTTTACTTGGAAAATGTGAAGATCTCTTGTCCATGCTAACAGCTATGCAGGTAACGATGAGTTTAGTTCCTTGATTTCTACAAACTTCTTATTTTTAGAGGGAGGATGCTGACCAAACCAAACCAAACCAAACCAAAGTAAGCCTTGCGTCCCAATCAATTGGGGTCTAATGTGTGAATATTTCATTCTGCTCTTTCAAGGACCACACGATCTATGAATTTGGTAGGTTTATATCTTCTTTTTTTATCACAGCTGCTTCTCATGGAAGTTTTGGTTGCCTTCTCTCCCCATTTTCATCAGCTATAATCACCTTTATATTAATACAACAATAATAGAACCCATCTAGTCCCCAATCATTGGGAGTATGGGCAGGGATGATTGGAGCCAGACCTAATCTTTCGCGATATGCACAAAGGTTGCTCTCAAAATGCCACTGAAACAGTGCCCCCCAAACCTCTAAGAACTGAGGAGTTAAAGAGATGTTTTGCTGCAGAACCATGTACCCAAATCAAAGCCGAAAGACACTAGAGAGGGCAGACCTACAGATTAAAATCAATTTAAGTGCTCATTACATGCTTCCTCCATTCATGGTCCACAGCATGTGACTAATCAACTTTATATTGATGATTAACAATATATTGATGATTAACGCCAATGCTCTGGATGCTGAATGAAAGAAGCATGGTAATGTGCACATAATTCAAAATGATTCTTGGGTCTGCTCTCTCTGATGCCTTTTGGCTTTGATTTGAGGGTATGATTCCGTAGCAAACGCGACGGTATAGGGGGACCACTGTTTCAGTGGTATTCTGTGAGCAGCCACTTTGTGTATTTATTGCCAAAGACTAGGTCTGTTTCTTATCCATCCCCCGCCCATACCCCCAATTATTGGGGACTAAATGAGTTATGCTATTGTTGTTATTGTTGTTGTGGGACGTGTTTGTTTTAAGACCTGAGAACGAATTGTGAACGCAGGTGAGGGATTGTAGCATGAGAACACATATGCTACAACTAAATAGCGAAGCCTCAAGGCCGGTACTAGAAGTACAAAAAGATGATTTTACGTACTGCTAACAGAAAGGCAAACCCTTTGGATCTTGGCACCATGAAACTCCCATGGATAAGGAAGTGGAGTGGCGAGTGGTTGTTTGCGGCTTGCAAAAGCTGAGAGCCCTGTTGAACAGCAGGTGTACAATATATTTGTAGAACTAGATTAGTATGAGATTTGGCTTCGTGAAATTTGAAAAGAGAATAGTGTGTAAAATGTAGTGTCAATAGGTCAGAGAAAATGTGTAAATTTATAGCATGTGCAAAATCTTCGCAATTACCTCAATACAATGGGTCTTCTCAATACTAATTGCTAATTGTTGGAAGAGAAAATAAACAAGAGGTAAGATTCTGTTCCCTCCTCTTCGCGGTGAAAGGGGCAAGCACCTTAGGCGCGAGTGGTAAACAGGTGTGCCACGATTGAAATGCGATTCAATTGTGAAGTAAACCTGAGGGCAGCAATTTGTCTTCTAAACTAGGATTGTGTGGCCGATGATGTTTCAACTACTAATGGTTCTCTTTCCCTTGAGCTTCAAATTTCTCAATCGTGTCGTAAATGTATGTAAAAGCTGGATCGGTTAATAATTAAGGAAGTGAATAAAAGCAAAGTAAATGACTTCATTATCCTTGAAATAGCTAGCGGAGTTGCATTTCGATGGAGCTGAATGAAACAAAATTTGCATTAAAATGAAGCTAAGAGCATATGCATCTCTCTCTTCCGCTAAACAAGCAAGCAAAACCATAAAACGTGAGTTTATCTGCGCATTCTGGAAGATCATTTGGTGCCAAAATGGAAAATTATATGGTGCCACAACTGAACCTCATTCTCTCTCCCCCATTAGCTCTCTCTTCCATCGCTCTGTTATCGTGAACCTCATCTCTGCTAATTGTGATGGTATGCTTTGTTCTCTCTCCCTCTCTCTCTCAACTTCACATCCTTATCTCGATATGCATTTTTTATTAGAGCTTAATCAAGCTTCCCCCTTTTTTTGTGCTCTATTGGTTCATTTATTTTATTTTTCCTTGGAAGCCCTATGCAGTTTTTTGTTTTGCTTTTTGGTATTTAGTGTGAAATTGGTAATGAAATAGCCATATATGTGTGGTGTTTTACATATATTAGGTATTTGTTTCCTGTGTATGATTTTGTTGTTGGTTCAGTAAAGTGTGTTCTGCATACAAGGTGTTAGAGACAAGGAGCCAATGACATTTTTCTAGTAAAAGTGGCCACTGATGATACACCACCTAGGTACTACGTGACAGTAGTCCATGTCTGAACTAGTAAGAGATCATGCCGGAATAGTTTAAGTGCCCAAATGTCTGAACTTAATTTCCAATGGAAAATAAAAGGATTGTGGTTAAGGAAGCAGATATTCACCACTCGCTGGCAGCCTAGCGATGTCATTATTCTTTGGGGATCTCAAGTACTCGTCAGGGAAAGATGCAACCACAACTTCGACAATTTTTTTGAGGCTTTTTAGTGGGTTCTGATACGTAGATATTCGTCAATAGAAACAGTTGCTTCTGCATAACCAGGTATTTTTTGAAGGGAAGACAAACCTAGCACTTCAGAGGCAAAATATGGTTCATGAGCTACCACCTTTGATTGAATATGGAGAAAAAGAGACAGATTCATTTGAAATCTCCTCGGAAATATATTGGGTGAAAATCCTGTTGAATCAACAAAATAGTCGAGAAAGACCCCTCAATGGTTTCCAATGAGAAGACACCTAATTCTTTTTTGTCAAAATGATAAGAACTTTTATTGATGACAACCTAAGACATCAGTTCAACTAAGTTATTAAGTTGGTTCCTTCGTAGGGAGAATCAAATTAACCATCATTTGATTTTTTTTGTTACTGTTTAATTTAATGTTGCAATCCCAAGACTCATCAAAGGCTACTAATCAAATATTCCAGGGTCGAGTGATGTTATTATGGATACAAAATTACACCTTAACTTCAACTTATTGGCCTCTAAATCTTATTCTGATTGGTAGACCTCATTATTCCTCCATATCAATGGCCTTTTTTCATGCAACGCTACTTTGGCCGAGCTCATTGACAATGGGTTTCAACAAGAAGGTGTCCAATTGTCATAGCCACCAATGTTGATATTTATAATTATGCTATCAAATTGATCAAGGTAGAGCAGCTTCTAGGATATATTCCAGAATCGGTGGAAATCTGTGGTGGCAGAAGGCAAGAGTCAATTGGTTAAAGCTGGGGATTGCCAATAACAGATTTAGGAAGAATCTTATCGGCTCTATGAAGATTGATGGCAGAATCTTGGAGGATCCATTTCAGATTAGATTGGCTGCTGTTTCTCATTTAAAAGAAGCTTTTAAGGAGGACAGAAGTTAAGAGGACTACTCTAGGTGATGACTTTATAAGGAAGATGTCTTTTGGATAATGCTTCAGGCTCTGAACTGCAGTTTCAAGTGGAGGAAATCATGACAGCTATCAAAGAATGAAACAGCTCAAAAGCTCCAAGGCCAGATGGCTTTAATTTCTCTTTTCTTAAAAAGGCTTGGAGCTTGAATTGCTAATGCAAAACTGACCAAATGACTGTGTCCACTGGGTAGTTTTGATTGATATGCTCAAGAAGATGGGATGTGACAACCAATGGTGTGATTGGATTTTTGAGTGTATTTCACGTGTCCATGTCTGTTTTGATCAATGGTTCTGCTTCCAGTGAATTCCAGACCCAGAAAGGGCTAAGGCAAGGTGATCCCCTCTACCCATTTTTGTTAAATATTGTTGTGGAAGCTCTAGTGCTGTGATTACATCAACTCACTTACAATATGCAGAAGATACATTCTTATTCTGCAAAAAGGTTTATGTGGCTTCGCTCAAGAACAAAGCTTGAACTTACTCCACGAGAGAGGTTCACTATGAACGAGGAGAGAATACAAACAACAGGTTTTATTCGTCACTCTTAATGAAGCACCAAACGATATTTAGGGGAAAATCTTTTGTGGAATCCAAAAGGGAGCACAAACCCTAGGTGGAACCCAAAGAGACAACTCATCCTAACATCAAGCCCCAATAACCAAAGAAACAAACCTAAGGAAGCCCCAGGGTCCCTTTATCTCGGAAAGCACAAAAAATAAGCCCTAACCGACTTCAAATGTGTGCATCGCTTGTCCGACCATCCGGATAGTCATCAGCCCCGTTTGGATGACCGCAAAGCAGCAATACCCGTCTAGACGGACGTGGCTCCCCTCCAGACGAAACCTGCAGAATTCAAGGCATATTCTAACAAAAGGCATTTTCTCTGGGGAGATTCTGAGGAAAGAAAAGGCTGCATCTAGTTAATTAACTCGGATTCACTTTCGAGAGGAAGAATTTTTTGGTGGATTAGGTGTAAAGATGTTAGTAGAACATACTACTGGCCAAGAAGTGGTAGAGATTCAATAAAGACTGTAACTCTATGAGGGTGAAAATCATTATAAGCAAGTATAATATGGATTTAGGATACAGCTTGCTGCCCAAAATACCAACTTCTGAGAAAGTTTCAAGCATCTGGAAAGACATGTGATGTTGGGAGTGTGCAGTCCCAGACTGGGAGAGTACTGCATCAAGGCTTTGGTGAACGTAGATAATGCCAAGAAGTTTCCCTCAAAGCTAAGTTCCCAAGGTTCAACCTTTTGTCTGCTAAAAACCAAGCTATTGTAGTGGGAAATGGAAGCTAACATTAGCTCAGGAATATCGAATTTACATTTTCGAGGGGCTTTGTTTGTTTGGGAAGCTGATCAACTCAAGTAGATTGTTGCAAAGATTAGGGGTTTTCAGGTTTGATAAATCTAGGAGGGACATCCTACAATGGGAATGGGTCTCCGACAATGAATTTTCTGTCAAAGCAGTGTACATGGAATGGGAGAATAAAGTCTATCAGAAGAATCAGTATTAGTCTCTTCATTGAAGAATCACAGCCAACTGAAGGTGGAAATTTTTGCGTGGCAAGTGATTCAGAGTAAAATCGCAACAAGATCAACTCTCGTTTCCAGAAACATTATTGTGGTTTCAAGTCAAGCTTTGTGTCTATTGTGCCCCGACTCCTAATCACCTACTTCTACATTGTCAATTTTCTTGGAAAGTTTGGACCAAAATCATGCAATGGTGGAATATGCTTCAGGTATGCCCTGCAACTGTGTCCCAGTTGTTTATCATTTGCTTTTCACATACATTTTCCAACTTGGAGAAATTCTGTTGGGAGGGTTTTATGTATGCACTATGCAGTGTTATGTTCTTTGTGGCTTGTTAGCTGGTTTTCAGAACCCGAAATGAAAATGAAGTGGTGAATCTTGCAAAAACAAGGGTGGCGGTGTGGATCAAAGTCATATCGTTGTTCCACACCAACTGGCTTTTCAATTTTTTGGTTTTGACTCCCTGGCTTGGTCGAAAGCAGGCCATCCACGTCGGACTGTGTCATCATTCAACACTCATGTTGGATGTGTTTGTTTTTTCTCTCTCTTTGTTATGTTAGTATACAGAATTAGGTGTACCAATCAGATTAGATTTTGAGACAAAAAAATATTGAACTTAAGGTGTACTTTTTTAATATGTTGTCACTAGAACCTGGGGGCCGGCTCTGCTGTCATTAGGGACGGCTGCCAATTTTCGATCTTAGCCATCCCTCTCCGCAATCACCTGTTCTGATTCACTAATAAATTCTTATCGGCCAAAGTCCCTTACTAGCAGCTGCATATCTAAACCATTGATTGTCGAGATGAGCGACTCGGATGAGTTGAAAGGGCTTGCTGTCCCTAAGGGACAACAGAGCCGTAATCGTGAATTCGAAATGAAAAGTTGTCAAAAAATTATCTTAGTTTTTAGTTGTCGCCGGATAAGTTTATAGTTGAAATTAATAAACTAGAAGAGGTTAAAAGTTTAATGTTGCAACTCCCACAGCTCATCAAATGCTACTTAAAAAATACTGCGGGCCGGAGTGTTATTATATAAAATATTAAATTGTACCTAAATTAATTTCAATATTTCTGGTCAAAATCTACTGTGATTCGGTGGGTTCCAATGAAAAAGCGTCCAATTAACATAGCTTTCAGTTTCTCCGCAAAAAGGTCAAACTTGAATTTTATAAACCACAAATGGTTTACTTAGGAATAAAATCGGGGAGAAGAAACTCCTGTTTCTATTCCACTGGAATATTCGGAATTTGATCCTCTTCGGTCCTTAGTTTGGACTAGACGGGACAATCATCTGAATCATCCATTACTGTAGATAACGATTCGGATATTGTACGTCTTCCAAAATATTATGTTTAAGTTGTTACTCAGCTATGAATTGGGGGAATATTCGGAATTGATTTTTCTTGATCCGCACCTTCTTTGCCACTTTGTAATAGAAATATACATCTTTTCACACACACACACACATATATATATATTTTGAAATCTGCATGTTTTACTTGAAAGTTGAAGATTTTTTGATCCGCTTGCGTGTGAATAAGTTGTCATGGCAAACATACTTATCGAAACAACTATTGTCATCCGATTCGCTGGCTAACGATGTCGAAATTACACTGGCTGCCATGCGGTCTCCAATTTGCCCGCAAAACATTTGCTTGACCCCCGGGTGGTGTCAGTCAAGGACCCTTTATGTACGATTATAAAAAACCACAAAATAATGAAACAATTGTGCCAGTACTATTGCATACCTTTGATCCTCTGGTCGTGATATTTTTAAGGGAACCGATTTACGGCCAACGTAGGAAAGGATATTTCGGGATTGATAGAAATCTTCAAGATTCTGCTGATGATTAGTTTGAATACTGAAATTAAAGTGATCTTAAGAATGATTTTCTGGGCCGAGTTAATCGTCTAAGTAAGAACACGTCAATTTGCGTATGTGTCACTCTTTTATTAGAAATGGAAATTGTAAGTATATTAGACCGCCAATGTATCATTGATGCCTTGACTTGGAGGAGATATCGATGTGCAAAACCGTATGGATACGATCCTCATTATGGGCTTTGTAATTTTTTTTGCAAGATTTTTTACTATTGACTTTGAATAACTATCCCCAGGCTAGCAATTACCAGGAATTGGCAAATAGTAATGGCCATTCGATGAAGCATGTACATTTTCTAAAACCATGGCCCAAGAAATAATTGTTCTTCTTCTTCACACTTGGTAAAAAAAAAAAAAAATCTTAATTGATCACGTTTTCTGTTGAATAAATTTTCGTGGACAATTCAAAGAAATGCTTAATTTAAAGTTAATTCCGGTATAGGCGACCATGCCCGATTTTTGGACCGGGGGAGCCAGATCTAAGGTTTCTAGATCCAGACTCCTGAGAACAACGTCGGCGGCGGCGGGTGACAGCTCTTTCGATTTGCTCCGGCGTTTTTATTTTTCTGCTCTTTTTATTTTTTATATTTTTTGTTGTTAGTTTTGTAGGTTGTTTTGGCCGGTGGTTTTTGTTAAACTAAAGTGATCTTTTTTAAACTAAAGTGATCTTAAGAATGATTTTCTGGGCTGAGTTAATCGTTTAAGTAAGAACACGTCAATTTACGTTCGTGTCACTCTTTTATTAGAAATGGAAATTGTAAGTATATTAGACCGCCAATGTATCATTGACGCCTTGATTTGGAGGAGATATTGATGTGCAAAACCGTATGGATGAGATCCTCATTATGGGCTTTATAATTTTTTTTTGCAAGATTTTTACTGTTGACTTTAAATAACTATCCCCAGGCTAGCAATTACCAGGAATTGGCAAATAGTAATGGCCGTTCGATGAGGTATGTACATTTTCTAAAACCACGGTCCAAGAAATATTTGTTCTTCTTCTTCACACTTGGTAAAAAAAAAAAAAAATCTTAATTGATCACTTTTTCTGTTGGATAACATTTTCGTGGACAATTCAAAGAAATACTTAATCTAAAGTTAATTCCGGTATGGGCGACCATGCCCGATTTTTGGACCGGATGGGAGCCAGATCTGAGGTTTCTAGATCCAGACTCCTGAGAACAACGGCGGCGGCTGCGGCGGGTGTCAGCTCCTTCGATTTGCTCCGGCGTTTTTATTTTTCTGCTCTTTTTATTTTTTATTTTTTGTGTTGTTAGCTTTGTAGGTCGTTTTTGTTTTTATGCTCTTTTTATTTTTGTTGTTGTTAGTTTTGTAGGTTGTTTTGGCCGGCGGTTTTGAGGGCTGGTGGTTTTTGTTTTGGTTGTATTGTTTGCCGGTTTCTGGGCCGATAATTTTGATTAATATATTTCTATCTCTTCAACAGAAAAAGAAGTTAATTTCGTAATTTTGTGAAGGGTTTCATTTAGAGTCTTAGACCGACAATTTATGTAGATGTTTATCAAGAGACCAAAATGATTAGCAAATGAAGAAAATCAAACACAGCTTAGAGGATCCAGAAGAGGTATTTAAAGAAATACTATATATAACAAAACGAAATAGAGTCTTTAAGTTTCAATTAATTAGGGCTGACTACTACATGAATCTATTTCTTTTGAAACATGAGAAAATGAGTCTTCAAAAAAGGAGCATTTTTTCCAAATCATTAATTTATGTAGTGGTTAAGAAACTAGAACCACCTCATTCGCGCGTTTCTTTTAGTGCATGCCTTTTTGATTTGGAAAAGGGTAATCCAATCCCGAAAGAAGGAAAATTTTTTGGGTGCCGAGTGGGTATTGCCACTTGGTACCCAAGCATGATTTGAGCCGTTCACATGTGTTTTGAGTGGCCCCAGATTGATTCCTTCTCTCTCCTCTCACCCAAACACACTCTCTCTCTCTCTTCTTTTTTTCTCTCTAAAATCCGGACCGTTGGATCGTGTTATGGACGGTTGAGATTGCCGAGTGGGTACCATGCGGACAATACCCACTTAGCATTGAAAAATTTCTCAGAAAGAAGGTCTATTAGAGCATCTCCAACTTTGACCCATTTTAAAATTATCAAAAATTCATCTCCAATCTTTACCCAAACCCTATTGGAATTGTTGAAGACCATTTTTCAGTGGTGGCTGTCGGAACAGGGCTAAGGGCCGTCCGGGCGAGAAGTTCTAAAACCTCCCCAAGCCGGTTTTGATCAAGTCTGAACTTATGGAAGTTTTGGTTTGGACGGTGGTCAAGTCCGTCAGGACGGTCGGGATGGAAAAACGCGTGTTTTCGTCTTCTTTTTGTTTAAAAAGGTTTTTGATGCTTTTGTCGCCTCGTGTTACAAAAGGGACGCATAGAGCAGCACCCATTGTAACTTTGTTCATCTTTTTATAACAGTGAAACCCCCCAGTACCCTGTGGAGTACAATTGAGCAATTTACTCAAGTCGGAACCACGTATATCGTTCTGTTCTTGTTCGTTCTTACGATTGCTTACTTATATTTTTTGCGTGCGATTGTTTTCTTGCCTTAACAAACCCTTACCAATGTGGGGTTTACCCATTTCTTTCCCCATTTTAGGGACACCCCAAACCTTTACCCATTTTTCCGACGTCTACCTTTCTTCGCAGCTTCACCGATCCTCTCAATATGATGTCGAATCTTCACCAGCCGTCTAGAAATGACGATAGAGTTTTGCGCTCTTTCGATTTGAGGCTGAAGCTTTGCCGAAGTTGCTGGAGGGTCACTAGACCTTCACTAGACCTGCTGACCCTCGCTGGAGTTGATTCCATCATCTCACTTATTTACATATATGCTATTTGTAATTTTAAAAAATATAGTTGGGGTGAAAATGGGTTTTTCCATTGGGGATCAACCTACCCAAATTGGGAATTTAGACAATTTTTTACTCAAATTTGAGAGAAAAAAAAAAAAGGGTGAGGATTGAAGATGCTCTTACAAGTTTTTGTGGGTTGATCTCGGGCCAATTTTAATGATGAAATGCATTCATCTTAGAGCTGGCCGAAGATGCTAATATCCCAAAATCTGATAATTGGCTCGAAACACGTACGTTTATATATATCTTGAGATGAATAAATTACAACCCAGCGTGTCAATATAATTTTCAATATAAATGTACTTTGAAATTATATTCATCGTTGTTCGATCAACATAATCTTTGATATCGTCAATGTTTTCGACTAACTTTAAAAGTTAAACGTACGATTTTGACATGAAAGTCAAACTAGCCCGGTCTCCCATATGGGACATTTAAATTGGAACGGAGGGAGTACCTGATCGACAACAAAAGCTAAAAACTCATATCTGAAAAATAATTTAGGGCTTTTTTATAATGTGACGGGGTGGGTCAACGCTACTATACACCATCAAAAATTGAAGGATAGTTTACATTAATACACACTTCTTAAATATGTGTACAATATGCATCTTGTCACCTCATAAAGATTCATAATATTTTGATGTGTCTCGTAACTTTTATACTTAAAACTCACAACTTTTCAACAATGATCCATAATATTTTCACTAGGAATCATAATATTTGCTAGCTTTTTGTAGTTTTTCAACAATAAAATTCATATCACATTGGTACGTGTCGTAACTTTTATACTAAAGACTCGTAACATTTTGGAAGTGCATATGGTATACTCTCAAATAAGGGTCTAAGAACGCGACAGCCACTTTGGGATATCCTCTAAGGGCGCTTTTCGGCCCTACTTCATGTCAAAATCGTACGTTTAACTTTTAAAGTTAGTCGAAAACATCTCCCTCCGTTCCAATTTAAATGTCCCATATGGGAGACCGGGCTAGTTTGACTTTAAAAAATAAAATACATTCAAAATTACTTTTTAAATTTTTTTTGCACTGTTCAAAAGATCTCAACGAGTACCTTTGAATGGTGTAAAAATTTTGAAAAAAATATATTTAGAACTACATTTTCTTTTAAAGTCAAAATGACACGACTTTATGTAGGGGACATTTAAAATGGGACAGAGGGAGTAGAGATCGGGTCGCCACTTCTCGTACTAATTGGTTTGACCCACCAAGAACAAACAAAAACCAAACAAAAAGATCCAAAATTCTAGAGTAAAACAAAAACTTAAAACCCGATCAAAAAAAAAAAAAAAAAACAAAAACTTAAAACGAACATTAAAGAAAACAAAACTTTCATTAAAGTCCCTCACCGGAGATTAAACGCCGGCGGGAGTACTTGGGAACAAAGTTCGACTTTTATTCATCAAAAAGCACTCTATAGTTCAAAAACCTTGAACTTTGAACTGAGTATTCGTCAGCCGGGAATTCTTCTAACACAAACTCGGACGCAAGTTTAACTCATACAAAAAGGTTCAAGAGCTTTGGCTCTTCTCCTCCCAGATCATTAGTCGCATCACTATCGCTGCCGTCAAAGCTGATCAACACCTCAGATTCTTCCGAACTGAATGACATGTTCCTCTCTACCGAGGATTGTTTGGTATTGTTGTACCACTTCTGAGTCGAACGAAAGGCCTCAGATGCTTCGTCGGTCTGCGGGGTTAAAATTCCCGCACAGATCGGACGTATAGTGCCACCGGAGAGAACCGTCTGGACGGCAACCTGGCATAGGTGCCAGTTGCCGGTGGAAAGGAGACCGAGGGCTCCGTTCACTGGATTCACCGTTCGACCGCAGGCTTCAAACAACAGGGACCGAAAGAGAGCTGTGTGGTATGGACAAAAAATGAAATTAGGAAAAAACAAAACAAACAACCAGCTGAAATCGAGAAGTTCCTTAGTGATCTTTGGTTTTCTTAAAAAAAAACAGCTGAAACAGGGATAGGAAAATTACAAGGTCGATTTTTCTCGGACACGGCGGCAATGAAAGACATGAGGTCGCTTCGGCCGAAGAACTTGGACACGAAGAGGGTGGCGTTGCTTTGAGCCTGCGGACTATCAATCCAATCCAAACACGGCCTTAGTATGCATGACTGGCTGCACCCCCTCCTCAGAGCTCGACAACCATTGCAGCTCATCTCTCTCTCTCTCTCTCTCTCTAATTTGTAGAGAGCTGAAAAAGGAGAAGGAGAAGAAGATGGCTAAAAAGAGAAGAGAGGGGTGAAACAAAGTTGAGGTGTTGGAAGGACTATTAATAAGGACAAAGTAGGGATGTGGGTTGAGTTAATTAGTTAACCGTAGTTAGTTTAGTGACTTTGTCGTTAATGGTGGGGTGGTTGTGTAGTGTAGTGAAGTAGTGGGGTAGCCTTTTGAAGAATTCTTTTTTTTTTTCTTTTCTTTTCTTTTCTTTTCCGAACAATGGGCACCAGCAGGCGGCTTCGGTTTTCCTCAAGCCCTATTTGTCATCCTCTCCGTCTCCTGGAAAAAAAAATTCACCCTCACCGAGTACGAACAAAATCCTCACTCTGATTGATTAAAATGATAAAAGGTGAGGGTGAACAAATTTTTTTCCCGAACTCCTAGGTAGGATTTTACACTAAAATTCTTTACAGGAAGCCCACTCGCACAATTGTGCACGGTTGATTGTAGGGTTCATATCCGGACACCACACAAATGATTCTAATCATTCATTAAATTTAAAATAATTTTCAAGTAGCTTCACAAAAAATCAACTCAATCCGATTGTGGTAAGGTCTTAATTTAATCTTATAATTTTTCATTCAAAATTGAGGACTATTTGTTCAGAATAAAAGGTAGAAGATTGGGCTCACAAGATGTCTGTGCACGATCTATGCATTCATCAACTGTGCGAGTAGCAATGTTCTATTCTTTAAGATCAATTGTGCTAGTGTATGAAATTGGGGAAGCCATAACCAAGAGATTATTCAACATATGAGTAGCCCTTTCCACGGCAGATTTCCTCAAGGCCTATTTGTGATCCTCACTATCTCCCAGGTAGGATTTTACTAATATTATATATTTACAGAAAGTCTACTCGAACAGATGAGGAGTGCACAGATCGTGCACAGTTGATTGTAGGGTCCAGTTTCGGATTCCACACAAATTATTTAAACCGTTCATTAAATTGAAGTAACGTTTCAAGTAGCCTCGCGAAAAATCAACTCAATGAGATGATTGTAAGGTCTTAATCTAATTTTCTAATTTTTCATCAAGAATTGAAGGGACTATTATGCAGAATGAAGGTTAGAAGATTCCAAGAACTTGTAATAATTGAATTAAGCTGACTTTTTGCGGAGCTACTCAAAGCATTGCTTTTAAGTTTAATGAACGTTTCAGATCATTTTTATGGGACTTGAAAGTGGCCCCACAAGATGTCCGTACGATCTGTGCATTCCTCTTATGTCCACAAATTACACGTTTTTCAAATGTATCACTTAAAAAGGGACGAAGGGAGTATGAACTAAGGTGTTGTGGTTTAGTGTAATGTACTGCACGTCTGTACTCACACGACCGCAACAGAACCTTAGCGATCTAGACCGTTTGCATTGTTGTGATTGATGTTTTAATGATTGCGACCAATTTTATCGTGTATCGGTTTTAGGAAGCCCCTTTATCGGCACACGTAAATTATTGTAAATTAGTTATTTACTGTTTGATCACTCGTTAATCAAAAGACCACTTCATTTGTTAGTTCTGAACTAATCCATTACACACGTGAAAGAAAGATAGAACGTTTCGATCGCCCCTAAAATGTCACGCAGGGCTCGGGTGCTTCACTATAACACTTTATTCCTCAAGCACAATTGTACTGCACAGACAGACAACAATGATACATGTACACACTCATATGGTGTGTGAAGCCCATACACAATTGAGTGTGAAGTGTGTGTGGGGTCCATACATTATGTGACCATGTTGGAGACAAGTTGAAGACTTTTGTTGTAAATTTTTCATTCTTGTACAGCATAATATTCCTGGAAACCCTAATATTCCCTATTCCCTATTGATTTTCCTTCCAAATCTCCCCGGTGTGGAAACAAATTTGTGGAAGGTAGAAGTCCACCGGACATCCCCATACGTAAGTTGCGTAATCCCTCAGTCTCACACTCTCACTGTCAATGAGTCTCACTTGTCAACTTCACCTTCTCCCTTTACTCTACTCTGAAGTCTGAAATCTCTTTCACTTCCACCACCGAATGTTCCACAAACCCCCACCGCCATGACCATCTTCACCTCCCTCTGCTTAGACCATCCACACCATTGACGCCTTCCATCAGCTTCCACATCCTCCATCGCCATGTCCATCCACAACCACCACCAACCGCCACCATCAGAGTTGAATCGGCGTGCGTGCTACTTAACGCAATCCTTGTGTCACTTTTAACCTTGCAGAAACCCATGCCCTAGTTTTCGCAAGTAAGTCACTGATGCCCTAGTTTTCTTTGGTAAGTCACTTGTGCCCCAATTTTTTTCTTTCTTTGGATATCCTTTTGGCAGAATGTTGAGGGAATAGGTTATGCTAAACAAAAGAGGGCTCAGAGTCTCAGACCCACACAATGTGCCATCAAAAATATAATTGTCGGACGTATTTTTGGGGAGAAAATAAGAAAATATCTTCATATTTTAACTATGATTTGATGAGAAAAAAAAATGTGTAAGCTCGTTCAAATTTTTTTAATTAAATGTAAGAACATATTCACTTATGCACTATTATTGTGTTTGTCAAATGCAAAATTTTGTAAAGTAATTGAGTAATGTAGTTATTTTTGTAATACTGTGGATTGGGAGAGGGGAGAAATGGATTAGAAATAACAAAACTAGAGAGAGTAAAAGAGAGAAAGAAGGCATGTCGGTGAAAAAAATAAATAGACAAAGCCTTAAGCCCTTGGAATCGAGCTTGGGTTACTCGATGGATTGTTGGCCCACAGGTTTAATTGTTTAGGCCTTTTTCTAAGTAAGATTGGCCCTTTGTTCAATTGTTTAGGACTTTTTCTATGTAAGAGTTGGCCTTTTTATTTTTTTTTGTTGGGTAGAAAAGAGTCTTACTCAAGCCTATTACGAAAAAATATGGGAGTGTCCCAAAATTTTGCACTTTTGGGAGTGCCCGACTATCACGATCTTAACCCGCCCCAGTAGGTCTCAGTCACAACAGAGTGCTTGCGTCCTTGGATTGTACTTCAAATGATGTTTCCCCAAGCGTAGGGTTTAGGTGTCGCAAAGCATAATAACTCGGAAGTCCGAGGTCGAATCCACAGGGAGGGGTCGGGGCTAGTGAGAGGTTTTCTTTACGGTAGGGGTTTCGGCGTTAGGACGGCCAACCTTTTGATTGTGATTTTTGTTTGGTGGAATCTCTCTACCTCTAATGCGAGTGAAAATGAAATTTTAAACTACAAATTAAAGGCGGCAAGGTCTAGAGGTTCATACCACCCATGACTAGGGATATTCAATGGCTCTCAACTATAACTCAAGTGAGAGACAACGTCACTTGCTCTCACTCGGAAGATTTAGCAATGAAAATCATTTTGACTTTAGAAAATTGGTTTAACAATGGGATAAGTTCTTTGAGGCAATTTTACAAACACTTAGATTGACATAGCTCTAAGCATCATGTGTGGCAAGTGGTCAAGCCCTTGCCTACACAAGATCAAAAAGGTTAACAAGACTAAGTTTTGATACATAAAATTGAACTCACCCAATGAAAACCAATCTTTGCCACAAGGATGAGGTTTGTAAATGGAAAGAAACTCTCTTAGACATTTTATCGAACACCTAAAGTGACATAGCTCAAAGCATTGTGTGTGCCAAGTGATTTGTCTACACCCAATCAAGGAGGTTAACAACTCTAAGTTTAGACCGAAAATAGAGTGATTAATCCATTCACAAACCCACAATAAGCATAAAAACGTGAGAAGCCATTGAAACACCGAAGTCATGGGGTGATATTCACCCCATAACCAAGCCTAAACCACTACTCAAACATGGTTAAAGTACACAACAAAGAGAAAAACGTGATTAAGGAAAACATGACGAAAATGAAAATAAACACAAGATTTAGATAGATAAAGATGAGTACTACAACATTAATAAAGAAGATTTACCTTGAATCCAAGTGCAAAAACATGAAAATCTAGAGAGAAGTTGGAGCTAAACTAAGGGGAGGGAAGAGGGAGGTAGAGAGAGAAGGTGGAAGATGAAGAATGACCTAAATTCTGATGTTTGGGACATTTTATAGTCCCAAAATTACAATTGAAATGTCCAAAAAGCCCCCAAGGAATATACAAAAAGTGCACAGAAAAGTGGTTCGGAGTGGTTTTGGACCGGTCCAGAATAATTACGGATCGGTCCGAAACCTTCTGGAAATTTTCGGCCAATTCTGGATCGGTCCAGAATAACTCCGGATAGGTCCGGAATCGTCTGGAAATTCTTGGGCAATTCTGGATCGGTCCATAATAATTCCGGATAGGTCCGGAATTATCTTGACTTGAATTTGACCTCTTTGATCCCTCTTGTTGAATTGCGCGCTTCCGGACTTCCTCCAAAGCACTTAAATGAGTTGTGCGACTCTCGGGGGAGGTGTTCCTTGGTCACTTGAGTGCTCGTTCACTCCCGGACTTCACCGAGAGGTTTTTGAGAGAGTGAGACGCAGCTTTAGCCTTCCGGCTTGGTTTTGTGCCTTTCCGCATTCCCGGACCTTAGCCGAGTCTTCATTTCTTGGCTCTTGAGGCCCGGTGTTGGCGTGCCATGGGGCACTTGGCCCTCGGTTACTTGGGATGGTTCCAAATGCGCTCAAAATGCACTTATTTGCGTGTTTAACCTGTAACTATCAAGAAACAACACTACGCGCATATCAAACATATAGGGCGCAAAATCGCGTGTGTGTGTGAGCAAAATGAGTTAGATAAGCCCCGGATATATACAATATTGTGGGCTTATCACAGAGCGCCGGTGAAACTATCACCAAGGCCATATCATAAAATTAACATTATATAATCACGTAATTAAGAGGGGCTAGAGTGTAACATCAACGGAAGCCTATTTAATAATGTCCATCTTGTCATCCGTTTACATATCCAAAGAAAAATAAATTCCAATTTCACGCCTTAGAGCTATGCGTATATGTCATATACATGTCATAAACATTGTTGATAATTACTAGAATGCCAGAAAATAGCCTGAGCACAACCTTTCTACAATCAACATGCACCTATGCCCTCACTCAAGTCTCAACACCACACGAAAGGTAACATATCATTCTATTCTTCATGTCCTGAAAGGTGAAATAGTTTCATTAGCCGAAGCTCGTATGAATGACCAACACATAATTATCATGCTTTCCATGGATATTTTTAAATACATTTCAAATTGATTATTCATAGCTTTTTCATATTCTCAAAGATTCCATAGCATTTATAACATAGATTTATAATGCACATCCCACTCTGATTCACATTGCATCACCAGGCGTCCTTGATGCGGATAAGCTAGACGTCTAACGCATTATTCCACAGCATAGCACAAACACATTTTGCTAGCCTTTTGGCACTATCCCCTAGCAAGCTTGGACGTAAGGGATGCCATTAATAGATAAGCAAACGAGTTCACCTTTCATTTAATATCCATGGGCTACCAATAATACGGCAAAACTTGTCATTAAAGTATACCTCTTACAAAACCATGTAAATTATGTATTAAGTCACTCACCTCAGTCCACGAAATCACTCGGACCTCCTATAACAAATGAACGATGAAAATATAATTAGGAGATGCCAAATGAGTGTAAAACATGCCTAAGATGAAGTCCTGGAAGTGGTGAAGTCAAACATGAAATTTAGAGCCCTTTTCAACACTTCAAACTCAACTCAACCCAAGGAAGACATGCTCACACCAATAGAGAGCACGAGCTCTTCCAGTAGTAGCCAATTCATGTCTTAAACAAGCATCTTAAGCACCAATTACAACTATTAACCCTATCAATTCATGAAATTCTAGATGGGGTTCTTGGATTTATACAAAAACCCAACCCATAGACTCAATCAACACCCAATTTCGTGTAAATCTTGAGATTCATCATCTAATTACATAAAGCATAGCTATTGAGTCTTCAATTACTTCACTCCAAAACCCAATTACATAAAGCATAGCTACGGTGGAGATAAGAACAGGATGAGAAAAACGTAAGAATACCCCCTTTTGTATTATTAGGCTCACAAGAATATTATTCGGTGTACGCGACTGCATATATCCCACAAGCTATGTTTCAAGCCAACCAATAATATAAAGACATATACACAAAACCACACGTACACACGACGAGCACACACCATAACTAGGCTAATTAACTCGTAAATCCACACAATTGGCTAGACTCACCACGTAACCAACTTATAAGAACAATTAAGGGTCGGGGTATTACACCTATGCCCAGACCTCTTGGGCCTAGGGCCTGGGCCGGCCTTGATAGGGAGGGATGCGGCAGTTGCTTTACTTTTCATTATTGTGTCCTCGTATGTATGTAATTTACAAGTAAATTTTCATTTCATTCCCCTTTTATGTATCCTCTGCACGGATGAAGATTGGATTTGGAAATGAAAGAACTACTATCTCGTGCCTGCTAGTTACACTAGTTATAATGCGATAGAAGATGTATCTCTTTAAGGTGATCTGATATTGATCATATGGGATCCTATTGTACAGGTGAACCTGGAAAGTTTCATCAACTGTTGGGAACAAAAAAAAAATTGACGCAAAGTACAAGTTAAAGCTTCAAGTTATGGCGAATTTGGCAAAACAAGAGCAGGACAAGCATAAAGGTTTGCTTGTGCGGAAACCCAGGAAAGTGAGTACAAATATTGTAGGGATTATATACCTATCACAAGTTCATCAAGAGTCTACCTACTATTGGAATGTGAACTTAATTATTTGCTGCTCTTGGCTGAATTTGCAGGGAAAGGTATAAACTCGAGTTCAATTAAAGGACATAGTTGGAATAGTTAAAAAATTTAGCGACCAACAATGCGATGCTGTTCGTCAAATTGGTTTGTGTGGAATATTGCAGTTGAGGTTGACGGTATTAAACCATTGTCTATGTGGTTGGTTGGTGAAAAAGTTTGATCCCGGTTCATCTTCCATTACGTTTCACGGCCAGACATTCCTCCTTACGGAATCCGAAGTTCACCAATGCTTGGGCATTAATGCAGAAGGCAACCCTCTTGTGGAGACAGTGTTGCAAAGATTTTATGATCTATGTGACTTCCTAAAAGTTGGAAGGGGGCAGTAAAACTCAGCCGCCTGAGAGAAGATTTTAAGAGTATGAAAGAAGCAGATCAAGTTTTCAAGATTACCTTTGCTTTATACATCTTGGGAGCATTTTTATGCCCAACCACAAGGGATGATATTAACCAATCATTTGTTCATGTTGTTATTGATGTTGAGACGATGGAGAAAATGAATTGGGCAAAGCTCACCCTTGACTTTTATGCAAGGGTATACGGGAGAAGCGCCGAGATGGTCGTGTACAAGGAAATTGGTGGCTATTCCTCCTTATGGTACGCTATCAGTGAACGTGCATTGATACATTTTTTTCATACTTATTGAATTTGGTTAAGTTGAATGATTGTTGTGCATCTGTAACTTTAACATGTCGTCATGTAGGTATTCTACTTTGAATGAGTCTCACCAATTCAAATGGTTGACCCTTATGTTTGAACTGTTCCTTGTTTGGCTGCTTGGGGTGATTCAGAAACTAAGGAGATCTTGCGCCGGTTTTGTAATATCAACAGTTATGACATGGAGGGGGTGGTGGTTCACTTCTTAACAGAAGAAGGGAGGGTGAAAGAAAAATCGGATGGCCACGAACGTGGTGAGTCTAAAAGAGGAGTCGGTGACATAGCTGGGTTGAAAATTTGTACTTTGGCAACTTTGGTAGGACTCACTCTTTGGAATAATGTATTACTGGCGAAGTACTTGGGCTCTCCCATGCTTCGTCAGCCACAGCCAAAACCCGATGAAGAAGTTGGCCCGAATAAACACGCAAGTACTTATCCAACACCCAACCAAGTTCGATTGGCCCAAATGAAGGACCCAAATGAAGGCTAGGGTAACCTATCACCTGGGACCCCCATTACGGGAGTAAGGCATTATAGTCAGACCCCCATTACGACCCTAGTTAAAACCCCAAAAATTGTGGTTGACAATTCCAAGGACCCGGAGGAAGGGCACTGTAACCTATCGCCTCGCACCCCCATCATGGGAGTAAGGCATTGTAGGCGGACTTCAACTTCCAGCCCATTGAGGATTGTAACAAGTGCAAAGAGGAGTATAGAAGTGGACATAGATGATTCTCAGCAGTCACCTTCGCCAATATTCGCCTTCAAGCCGCACGGTTTGTTGAGTAGAGGCAGGAAATTCAAATTGTCCAATTTCAACCTTAGGCGATCTTTGCACCTTCATAATGATGTTGAACCACCGCGTTTGCGACAGCTCGATGAGCTCACAAGAGGCCACTACCTATTAGCACCCTATACGAAGGACGGAGTTAAAAAGACGAAGGCCCTCAAAATTTGACCTCTAACCGAGTCGACGAATAATATGGACGAAGATGCCCAAGTTACTTAACCCAATGCTGTGTAGGAAGTCATTTCAGGAATGAAGGTTATTACTGATTCACAATTCCTTTGACAAACCAGAAAGTTGAATTGTAACCTCCATTTGTTGTATATTTCTTTCTTTTGTAGTCCTTTGTCCTCCGAAGTGAGAAAACTCCTCTTAAGAGGAGTATAGAAGTGGACATAGATGACTCTCAGCGGTCACCTTCGCCAATATCCGCCTTCAAGCTGCACGGTTTGTTGAGTAGAGGCAGAAAATCCAAATTGTCCAATTCCAACCTTAGGAGATCTTTGCACCTTCATAATGATGTTGAACTCCCTTACAAACCACCGCGTTTACGATAGCCCGGTGAGCTCACAAAAGGCCACTACCTATTAGCATCCTATACGAAGGACGGAGTTAAAAATACGAAGGCCCTCAAAATTCAACCTTGAACCGAGTCGACGAATAATATGGACGAAGATGCCCAGGTTGTTCAACCCAATGTTGTGTAGGAAGTCATTCCAGGAATGAAGGTTAGTACTAATTCACAATTCCCTTGATAAACCAAAAAGTTGAATTGTAACCTCCATTTTTTGTATATTTCTTTCTTTTGTAGTCCTTTGTCCTCCAAAGTGAGAACATTCATAACTTTTCAACTCCAGAACCTTTAGATGACGACGACAAGCTATTAACGCCGTTCATTTTCGATTCTCAATTGGAATGTAATGGGTAAATTTTTTGTTATTATATATTTCCCAAGCTCTTCCCTTGTTAAGTACCAGTTTCGGCGTTTGACATTGATCTACATGTAGGGAACCTTACCTTACAATGGACTTGTTTTCTCGTGAAAGATTCCATGACACACTGTCTAAATTGTCTTCTTTGAAACCCCTTGCTTGGATACAAGACACGGTTAGTGTAATTCTTTTGCCACATGGTTCACTTATCAAATTAATTTACCTTTACGTTACTCTGGAGTTGAGTTAAGTTCCATTACTATGATGTATAAGATAGTACTACGAACGGTTAATTTATTGATTCTGTCATTGTAGATTATAAATTTGGTAGCGGTCCAATTGACCAATTCCGAAAGGTCTATTCATAAAGACCGGCATCACGTTTTCTGGTATTTACCGGTTACTTTTTCGGTGAGTACAGTTAATCTCACCTCTCTTTCCTTCCCTTATTTTCCATGTTTTTCCCCTTTGTTTAAATTTTGTTTTATTTTGGTAGGACGATGATATTGGGCAAGACCAAACTTGATGCCTGGGATGTGAAGAAGATGTGAGAAGACTACTTTGGAGAAACAAATTATACTGCTAACCTTCACTCATGCTCAAGGGTAAGAATTCAATGTTGAACACTTTTCGGTTAATGTTTTGAAATCAATTATACTGTAAGATTGGAAATGTTCGTGATGCATGATTTGGCTAACATGTGGTCGTAGATATACATACCAGCAAATGATAGTAATTCCCATTGGTTTTGCATCAAGGGGGACATGGACGCCCGCGTAACTTATATTTTTTATTCAAGGTTGGGATCGCGGTCTAATTTCAGTCGCAAAGGACTGGCAAAGAAAGTGGTATGTCACACTTCATGCAGTCAACGTTAATTGGAATTCACGATTAGTATTAAAACTATTTACTACTTGTATTCATGTTCAGATGATTGGCTTACATTTCTTGCTTCGGTTGCAATATGGAGACGTTTATCAGGTTGATGAAAGCAAGTTCAACATTGCTAATGTTGGAAGCCAACCCCTGTAACATGGCGCCGACAGGTATTTCTGCAACTTGATTCTTGTTTTATTTGCAGAAACGTCATTCCTTGCTTTACTAACATAATATCATCTGTCCAATTTAGCTATGATTGTGGGTTGTTCGTTATTAAATTCATGCTAGGGAATGAATATCCTTCAGGTGTACACGTGGTTAGTGCTCTTATAGTTATATTATCATTGTGAATATATTGTGGTGCTATAGTGTTCGTTGTCTAATATAGGTTTGGGTTTTCTAGATGGACAATGCCGAAAGGCCATGGTTGTTGTTGGAATTGCTTGCTAACAGTAATACTCGGGGGGACAAGGTGGTTATGGAGAATTTTAAGGCATGGAAGTTAGCAAGAGGTTTGTTATGGAGAAAACATTATCGTATGTGTATATGTTGGGGATACTCTTGATTCAAAATGGACTCCAACATTAAAAATAATCCTATTTTGGTTCTTATTTATATGCAGGTCTTTGACGGAGTTATGTTAACATACTTGAGGCAATCGGTGTATTTTTTAAGGTTAACACCCTTTTTTGCATATCATGTGTTGCGCATGCTTTTTTTGTCCAAGGAAGGAACTAGGAAGACATACAACAACTGTGGGATTGACGTATATCTGGGAGCCCATGGGTACCTTGGGGAGCTTTATTTTTTGGGAGCATGCATATGCTATTGTCTGAATGTAAATATTTAATTCCCCCCTTTGACCCATGGTTGTTAACCATGGGTCGGATCACTTTTTTTTTTTTGGTAAAATAAATAGTACATAATTTTGGTTACGTTATGATCACTCAAAGCTTGAAGGGGGTACATAATGAAGAGGTTCCTTGAAATGGTGACGAGGTGACACGAATATATATAGTTACTGTTCTCGTTTTGTAAATTACGAATTACGAAAAATAATTCATATTCTTGAATCCGGTAGTGTCGTTTCACCATTATCTACTAGTACAAATCTTGAGAGGGATTACAGGATCTTTTGCCTCATTGTTGTACTAGTACAAAACCATAATTGTATCCTATTATCGGACTTTATAATTTGACGTTCGTAAAATTTATCAAATTCGAACATACGATACAAATTTTGACCAGTATAGCATTGGTATAATGGGTTAATTTAAAAAAAAAAAACCCATAAAGGAATGGGTGATTCTATTAACAACCATCGATTGGCTAAATTCAGCCCACTGGATCTATGGGAAGGAAATGAAGCTTTGGGAGGCAAAAGCACCACATAAGATGCAGATTTAAATTTTTTCATTTTTGGTCGTCTGTCATTCGGATACCCAGTATTAAATTATAACAATATGTTTGGATTTTAAAGTTTGAAAGATGTACCTTAATTCAGATTTTTTACAACATGAATGATATTATTTGAAACTAGTAGATCTAATTTCCGCCATATGCTTCATTTTTTAATTTGAATTTGCTTTAAATATTTTGGAAATTGTATATAAAATGAGAGTGGAAATGTATCTTCACCAGTACCGCTCCAGTGCAACAACAATGCAGTAGCTTCTTTAACACCCGACATACCCTTTGTACCAATAGTAGACTGGTTAAATATTGAAACCAGATTCTACAATCATAGATACTTGGCAACAACAGATACTCTAGATCTTTCATGTACCTGATGTTGTGTACGTTGAATATGCAAAATTGGAGCTGCATTATGTAGTGGGCAAGTTTTTAATAGACAAATAAAATTAATATGTCTTTACCGCTTCGAATTCCTACATACTTCTAATGTGGAAGTTATTGGTAGTTTGTTTCACTTCCAATGAAGAAGTTATGAATGGTTCCTCTATTTCCAATGACAAATTTATGGGTAATGGGTAGTTAATCTAGACGTTCTCTATTTACAAAATTTGAACCGTTTCATCATCAAATCTCATCCATAAATGTACCCAATTACTGGTTAACATTCAACACCAATTTTCGAAATCAAACTAGCGCAAAATGGCTGACCTTACCAATACCCAAAACGCCTTTGAAACTAATTGGAAAAATAATTCAGTTTTGAAACTATTTGTAAAAAAAAAAATGATAAATGTGCAACAAAAGTCTTCAACATGGCTCCAACACACTCATGTGGGGCCTAATTCGAGATCCCACACGAGTGATCAGAGTCGCTCAATTTATTTAGAATATTTTTTTAAGAGTCCAGCTCAATCGGGTACGAGTAAAAACTTGATAGATTCATTAAAGTTTCAATTCCTAAATCGAACGGCTAGTAACTACGGTGTTAGGGTTTGGAAATTTGAATACCGCGGGACAAGCGTATGACATTTCATTCCTCCCCCCCTTCAGACGTCTGGGATTGGGCGATCGGCGATCGCGTTCGTGACTTTCTCCGCTGCCGTTCGTGTAAGTTCAGCGGCATTCTCCTCTCCCGTCAACCAGTCACCGACGTTGCTCTGTGTGTGTGTTTCTGTCTCTGTCTCTCTCTGTAAGTCCACCTCTTTTTCCTTATTTTTTTTATTTATACAGATGCATAGATAGTGATTGCAAGTGGGCTTATCTGTGAGTTTAAGTTTGTGCTTGAATTTTCACCCAAAAAATGGAAAAGGGTTTTGCTTGAATCACTCGGTTGCTGATTTTTTTCTGATCAAAGTAATGGATTCCAATTGACAGTGATTCATAATCACTATGGTATCTTTGTTGTATAATTGTGATGATTTCTTTGGAAATCTTGTTAGACTGAGATTATGGAATTGGGTGCCTGTATTTGGAGTAGAAATTTGGAGTTTTTACTCCTTACAAATAGACCGAAAACAAAAATTTTATTTCTTTTTGTTCAAGATATTGGTAAATTTTCATAAAAGAGTGATCTCATATGAGAGTCTTTCATTGGGATTCCAGCTGAATGGCTGCGGAACTTTCTTTCCTGACTTATTCAACAAATGAGATCAGTACTTTTTTTTTTGAATGGCAAAAAAGATTTTATTAATCTTTGGAAACAAATTACAAAGATTAAAAGGATCCGAAAGAGACATCACAAAGCAAGGAGACACCCCAACTAGGTTGGCACCCCTCCAAGCGACAATGCCCTCAAGGACCCAAGGGGAGATAACAAAGTTAACCAGAGGTCAACTAGAACAGAGGTACAACTCAGAATTGATACAACTTAGCAACATCAATGAGCAAAATTAGGCTTAGAACAATCTCCACCCAAGAATTAACGAAAACATCAACAGAAGCTATTGTCCAATAGCGCCATCAGCAGCTAGAATCCAACATCATCTTCAGAAGCACCCAAGTGAATCTCCAAAGATCAACCAATAGCACAAGACAGCATCCCATCAGACAACAACAATATGAGCAGCAGAAAGTAGCAATCGGTGGTCCAAATCCGCAGCAATCGAGAAACAAACTCCCAAAGATGCTCCAAAAAGCAAATGATAACACCTCCAGCTATGATAACCCCTCCAACTGAGGATCCAGAATGAGAGAACATCCCAAACAAACCTCCAAAGATGCGCCAAAATGCAGATGATAACACTATGATTATCCTCCAGCTATGATAACACCTCCAATGATAACACCTCTAGCTATGATTATCCTGTTCCAAATACATAAAAACTCAAAATTATCTTCCCTCAGATGGACTTGATAAAATTTTCTAGAGCCTAGCAGTTTTGTGGGGGAGGCAGAATTTTATCTTCCACACCCTCCTCCTTTTCTTGAGCCTCCAATTCTGCAATTTTGCTTATCACCTCTTCATCCTCTCCATCATATTTATAACCAATTAATCTGTTCATCTGACGAATTGCTTGGGCTTCACTGAGAATGATTTTATTCCTGTTGCTAATCCCTTCTGTGGATACTGATGCAGACAAAGCAACAGCGGCGATAGCTGACCTCAGAACAACACATTTATTTTTACGTCTTCCCTTCTTCTGATAGCATGGTTTCTCCTTTGAATAGCCCAGAATTTCATCAATAGTTTTTCTCTTCTTCTTCCCTTTGGCACTCTTAATTGTAGCCTGAACTTGGGGATTATTTTCTGCAAAGAGATCCATCTGAGATTCATCATTCCCGTCTTCAATTGGATTATCCTCAAACTCCTCGCAGTTATTAATGGAGATAGATTTATTGTTATCCTTTTGCAGAAAAGTTTCTTCTAAGGCAGTTGTCATGCTGGTTCCCAAATTTTCAGAGTTAATGACTTCATTATTTGTTTCCCCAAAGCAGTTCGGGTTGTTAAGAGCCCCATCAAAACTATCCATTACCTTCTCACTGTCAATTACTCTTGCGCTTCCCACTGCAGATGCTACAAAACCCGAAGAAGTAGAACTTGCTGTAGTTGCCAAATCATTAATGAGTTGCACACCGGTGCATGCTTGCAGTTGGTTGTTGACACAGCCTTGATTCTCCTTTGATACCATCTCAGCAATAACATTCCCTTCTTTAAATGTGTTTGCCACCACGTCAGCATTTCCAACCAATTGAAATTTGTTCTTTTCCACATCCTTAGCCCCATCATCTTCCATGTCATCATCTTCAACCTCCAATCTTTTTGTTTCCTTGTTATGAGCAGTGAGTAAGTTTCTTTTGATAACTCTGAATGAGTCTTCCTCCTCCACTCTGACCATATACTTTTTTCCTTCAACTATAAGCTCAATGTTTCCTTCAATTTTCTGGGACTTCTCCGAAGTTATTAGAATACGAGCTTTTTCAAAAGATTCTCCTTTTAGTGTGTTTTCATCCACCTGAAAGAAGTGTCCCCATTTGCTACCTATCTCCTTGAATGTGGGTACTGACCATACATTTAAGGGCATACCAAAACAAGCTAACCAAACAAATCTTTCCACTTTAGCTTGTTCCCCTTCCCATGGTTTGAATTCCTCGAACCAGTTGGAGATCCAGTCAAGATTAATTGCTGCATTTCGAGCTGCTGGGTCAGAGAATGTGATGATAACAAACCTTCCTCCAATTGCCTTGATTTGAATATTCTGAATTCCATTCCTCAAGAAGATAGACTCCAAGTCATTTGTTGATAGTAACCTCTTGACTTTTGCTATTGCACTTCTGAGGAGCCATCCATTACCAACGGTTTGGATATGGATGCTTAAAGTTTTTGGTTCAGAACTTTCGTCGAATACCTTCTCAGCATCAATAATTCTCTTATTTCTTGCTTCACCTTGTTTGCTTGATTCTGTAACCCCTTTCTTTCTCCAAATCTCTTTCCCTCTTTGCTCAAATTGAGTATTGAAACTCAAAGGTTTGGCAAACTTCACATTCATATGCCTTTGAGTTGCTGTATTTCTTCTGGACAAATTGATAAAATTACCATCAATACTCCTCAAAAATCTGGCATAATGAACAACTAACCTCTGGCCCCAGTACCAAGAGTTGTTCACCTCTGAGATAGCATAGGCTGCATCGTCACTTCTATTGAACCTTACAAACCCAAAACTTTGACCTGTGATCTTGCTTTTTTTGTTGGGGATAAAAATGTCCATAATTTTGCCAAACTTGGAGAAGAGGTTGTACTTGAGATCAGTACTTGACATTGTGTATCTGAAGTAGATAAAATGCATAAGATAAGAGTTGGACTATTAGAGTACACTTCATTATTCTAAGTCATTATATTTTATCGCAGCTATTTTTGTCATATAGTGATTATCAGAATATCGACAAAAAATCATCAAGATATAGAAATAGTGAAATGATTGGACTTACCATTTGGTTTGTCAAACAAGAATATTTCCGTACCTTAAAAGTATTAAAAAAATAAGCAAGTGAATAAAGATGTAGATATTTTTCTTGTAAAACACTTGAAATTTAAGTATGTGGAGGACCCAATCGTCGAATTCCCCGGAATTATTGCTGCTTATGCCAAAAAACAACATGAATTCAATGAAAATATATTCAACGAAAATATATTAGAGGGACAGGAGCATCGCTCTAATAGGGGGCCGGTGTGGGCCCACTAAATCAACCTCAGTTGCCCAATTTATTTACTTCTTAGGATTCATTAAACATCTGTTCACAACCATATAAGATCCACGTATTTGGCCGTGCTTGTTATGACAAAATGAACAGTAATAGTCAGATGTGAGAATGGAGTGATTTTAGAAGGATGAAAGTGAAGACAAGAGATGTTGGGAGTTTGTACTATACATCGATCCCGCCACGGCGTGAAGAAGGCCTAATATTCTGGGGAGTATCATCAAAGAGACCACCACATCAATTGGGCCCATCATACATTGAATGCCCCATATTCACTTAAAAGGCTAAACATTGTAAGTGGTGAGTCATCCAATTGTATGTTAAGGTTCAATCACTTTCTCATTTTTTCCAATGTGGGACTTAATGTTCACACATGTTCTAACAAATATTCTCCTCATGTGTGAACCACACATTCAGCCTTGTTATCTTTATTTGCATCCAAACTCCCGCTTGATTCCGATCTACTACTCTACAACATTACCTCCAAAACTAGGCTTCTTCCGTTCCCACTCTATCAATTCAGAGCTATCCGTTACAGCACTCCAACATTAGGCCGCCTTTGCTTCATCGAGGAGAGTTACGTCGATATATATCCCACCATATCAACTTGAAGCTATCCATCGTACTCCATTGAATGCCAAATTCACATTTCACCATTAGTATAAAAGTTACGAGGCACACCAAAATGTAATGAATTTTCATGGGGTGACACAATTTGAACCACTTATTAAGTGCATGTGGTACACACATTTAAGAGGGGTGTATTAATGTAAACTTTCCTAAAACTTTGAGATGGGTTATAGTGGCGTTGAGGCACCCGTGATGATCGCAGACCAGAGTTTTTAGCTTTTGTTGTCGATCAGGTAGTAGGGATCGGGTCGCCAATTCTTGCACTTAATTAGTCTGACCCACCAAGCACAAACGACAGCCAATCAAAAAGTAAAATTACATCATAAAAACTTTTGTTTTTTTTTTTGATCGGGAAAAATTGCCCTCAGGCTACATCATAAAAACTTGAACAAAAAAAAAAACATTCATTAAGCCCCTCACCGGAGGAAAACGCCGGCGGGAGTACTTTGGAACAAAGTTCGACATTTATTCATAAAAAAGCACTCTATGGTTCAGAAGTTAAGATTTTAACTTTGAACTGAGTATTACAATAGCCGGCCGGAAATTCTTCTAACACAAACTCGGACGATTTTAACTCATACAAAAAGGTTCAAGAGCTTTGGCTCTTCTGCTCCCAGATCATAAGTCACATCACTATCGCTGCCGTCAAAGCTGATCGACACCTCGGATTCTTCCGAACTGAACGACATCGTCCTCTCTAGATAGGATTGTTTGGTACTAGTATTATTGTTGTACCACTTCTGAGTCGAACAAAAGACCTCGGATGCTTCGTCGGTCTGCGGGGTTAAAATTCCCGCACCGATCGGGCGAATAGTGCCCCCAGAGAGAACAGTCTGGACGGCAACCTGGCATAGGTGCCAGTTGCCGGTGGAGAGGAGACCGAGGGCTCCGTTAACCGGATTCACCGTTCGACCGCAGGCTTCAAACAACAGGGACCGAAAGAGAGCTGTGTAGTACGGACAAAAAATTGAAATTAGAAAAAACCAAACCAAAACAAAAAACTAGCTAAAATCGAGAAGCTATTTATCTTTTGTCTCATTTTGTCTGTTAATTTTTGAAAATCGTGTTATGAGTTAAACACTTATAACTTTTAATCTATAATGTTTTTCATGAAGACTATTTAACAAGATACATATAGAATAATTTATTATGGATATAAGTAATTAAAATTAAGCATGGTCAGTTAAGAATGACAAACAAAATGGGACGGAAGAAGTATATATTTTTTTCTTCTCTATTTGAGAAACAGGGCTAGGTAAATTACAAGGTCGATTTTTCTCGGGCACGGCGGCGATGAAAGACATGAGGTCGCTTCGGCCGAAGAACTTGGACACGAAGAGGGTGGCGTTGCTTTGGGCCTGCGGACTATCAATCCAATCCAAACACGGCCTTAGTATGCATGATTGGCTGCACCCCTTCCTCAGAGCTCGACAACCATTGCAGCTCATCTTCTCTCTCTTTCTCTCTCTAGCTCTCTCTATAATTTGTAGAGAGCTGAAAAGGGTGAAGGAGAAGAAGATGGCAAAAACAAGAAGAGAGGGGTAGGACAAAGTTGAGGTGTTGGAAGGCCTATTAATAAGGCCAAATTAGGGGTGTGGGTTGAGTTAATGTGTTAACCGTAGTTAGGTTTGTTACTTTGTCGTTAAATGGTGGGGTGGTTGTAGTGTAGTGAAGTAGTGGGGGAGCTTTCTGAAAGAATCTTTTTTCTCTTTTTCTTTTCTTTTCCGAACAATGGGCACCAGCGGCTTCGGTTTTCCTCAAGGCCTATTTGTCATCCTCAAATCCTCCCTATGACTCCTAGGTAGGATTTTACTTTCTTTAAGGTTTAACTATGCAAGTGGATGGATTTTGTAAAAGGCAGGACCACATGAATTATTTAACACACAAACAGCCTTTTCCACCCCGCATTTGTGCAGACTATGTATATTTTATTTTGTGGTTTACAATATGATAGGAAGGCTTCAACAGTGTTGTTATGGCCGTATTGAATAATTTATTTATTTGCAAAACAACGCATTCTATAAGGGAGACAACGCACGACAATCCCGTCCTCGGGTGATAATCACAACCGTTCAATTTATTGGACTTTTTGGGTTGTTCATTCTTGGAAAAATTGAACGAATCCGACTTTAATAGGTATATATGCAATCGAGTTATAATTTATCTAAACAAAAAATGAAAAAGCTGTACAGTTTTGATGAATACTTTGAGACACGTAGCATGGGAAACGTAACTAGCGATGTTCGGTCTAATGAAAAAACATCATAGCCGTCCAAAAGTGTTTTCAAAGTTTTTGATTCGCATACGGTTTTTTATCTGTCAAAGGGCTTTATTACCCAAAGTTTCAATGAATCCGGACCATTAATTTTCAAGATGGACATCTGTGATATTCGCGCATGGTATGCATTGCACCATCCCCGCTTCCTTGACAGTATTGTCCAATTCCTACACGACAGTGCGGTCTGAGAGAAAAGTTGGCCACCTTAAAATAAAACTCAATCAAAAGAAATCAATGGGGCCTGCCAACTACAATATTTACAAATGCGGAGAAACACAGCCTCAAAGCAAATCTTTTGGGTAAAGCTCCGAGCATTTCTCTATGTTCTGTTTTTTCTTGATTTTATGTCATTGTTCTCTTTCTTCTTGACACCACCAAAGATCTTGCAAGACACCCACTCATTTGCTAAAATTCTAAATAATTCTTTAAAATCTTTGCTCTGTCTATCTCTATTCGATCACAGTTATTTTTGCTTAAGCAACGATTATCAGAATATCAACGAAAAATCAACAAAGATAAAAATGTAGCAAAATGATTGGACATACTATTCGGCTTGTCAAACTAGAATATTTCCATATCTTCAAGTAATAAAAAATAAGCAAGAGAATACAGATGAAGTTAATTTTCTTGAAATTTAAATATATGGAGGACCATTAAAAATATAATATCCATTTCTGTAAGCTGTCTGGCCAAGTTTTTTGCTTAGTAATTGTCTCTTTGATGATTCTTTTGCTAGAATTTTTCGATGTCCTGTATCTTCTTAACATACTTATATTTGTGTGTGCCGTCCGACGCATCACCAATTTATTAATCTTTACATAGAAATATTGAACCATTTCATTTTCTTATGCTATTTAAAAGTATACATTGGAATAGGATTAGACTTGTTATCTCTTTGACTTTTGGACTGGAGCGTCCCTCTAATTGGGGGCCGGCCGGTGTGGGCCCACTAAATCAACCTCGGTCACCCAATTTGTTTACTTAGGATCCATTATACAACTGTCCCAACCATATACGATCCACATATTTGGCCATGCTGGTTATGAAATTAAAAATGGACAGTATAGCAATATCTGATCGACTTAATTTTTTTTTCCATAGTGTAGGACATGATCAAATCAGAGCGAATATTCTCAGGAATAGATGCTGGAGAAGCTTAGAGAAGTCAATAGTCAAGATATGAGAATGAAGTGATTTTAGAAAGGTGAATGAGAAGGCAAGGCACAGAAGAGATTGAGGCAGTGCAGTCCCTAATCCAGTCTCTGGGGTGAGGAAATCTTAGTGCTCTTTAGAGAATACTTGGAAAATTTAGTCCAGACATGGTGTTCTTCTCTCTAGCAATCAGTGCCCAATATCACTACTCTGAAATTTAGGAATAACATGTCATATTTATAAATAGCTTGGGCCACTACTCGTGCACCAAATGGTTCAATAAAGTCTCGACACGTGTATATTGTAGTAGAAAATTTAGTCTGGACATAATGTTATTCTCTCTCCTTTTTTATTCTTCTTTCAAGAGGTACGGGAGGGATGAATGTCGACAATCGAATAAAAGTATGTGTTGTAACAAATGCAGTTATAAATAAAGAAATCCCTAAATAAGTCCAATTAGGTGGGGACTATTGCCACCGTGGAGAAACGCAATTCCCAGACCTATTGTCCAATTTATTATTATTATTATTATTATTATTATTATTATTATTATTATTATTAATTTTTTGTATTCCATTAGATTTTTGTTCCTCTCCTTTTTTAATTCTTCTTTCTTCCTTTGTTTTTGACGGAAATCTTTACTATCCTTTACCAAGGAAATCTTTAAAGAATATACGGTGACGTGGAACTCACTTCCTATGGCCCTAGAAATATCACCAAAATCATGGAGAACCCATCGCAGTAAATTGTGCATGCTCTATTGAACATGAAATGATTGGACGGCATGTCTCCTTCCTCTTTCATTAAACAATTAAAAATTATAATTGTGTTTCATAAGCTGATGCCAAAGTCAGTTGGCGCGTAACTCAATTATTTTTGAGACCCATAAGTACTTATTGTTTTTTGAAAGACGGACCCAAAAGTATTTAACGAATGCCCCAAGGTTTCGATTATTTGGCATTAGTAGGATTTGAACATGCGATCTCATATACAGCGGAAAAACACTTATTAATGCTTTCTCATATCCACTTGGCTTGTCCTACAAAGCGGATTATTTAGCTTTTTGGATTTTTTTGGCTTTTAACATTTTTCGATACAGATCATTCTCCTCACATATATACATCAACTAAAATTAAAGACCAAAAAGCTAAGTTTAGTGGAGGGGAGCTAGAAATTAGTGGGAGGGAACAATGAACTAATAAATTGTATTTCAATATAATTAAGTTTTGTAGATTGGGTGGGCGAACATTATAAATTTTTTTTTTGGAACATTGCGATTTCTTTTTTCCACTTATGAAAATATTATCCATGTATATTTTATCAATGTATTCAATTACTAAATTAAAATTATATTTGATTATAAATTCATACGATATGCATTTATAATCCATTTCAAAAAGAAAAATAGTATTATAAACAATTACAATTTTTGTAAAAATAATGTTTCCGCGGTTGATTATTCAAAACGATGTTGAACTTTAAACTTTTGTGAAAAAAATTAATATAATTCTAGTAAAATTTTATACACATTGAACAGTTCGGATCATGCATCAACATTCAACCAGGAAATGTGATAGTTTGATATGTGTGTGGTGCCTTGGAAATTCATGAATCAACAATGTAACAGAGTTCGAAAACTTAAGTTCAGAACCATAAGCAAACAACAAACAAAGGACCAACAAAAGTAGGGAAAAGTCAATCATTGAGGTGTGCAACACCTGGCCCTGACAATCCTTATTAATAAAATGGAATGTCAACTATAACCACTAAGTCTTCAGCTTGTTCGACGCTAAGTCTGGCTAGGTACGGTTGTCGACCTTTTGGTTGGCTACACGCACGGTAAATATGAAATAACGTCGCTCAATTGTGTGTCATGAGCATCTTCGAGTCCTCTATAAGAGCACAACAAGGGTGTCCGTTTGGCAGCCTTCATTTGTCAGATTCATCGCTATAAGGGAGTCAGATTTAATCTTCACTTTAAGAGCTCGTTTGGATGAGGGTTTCAACACCCCGACTAAATCATCAGGCCTCCCTCATCCCGGTCCCCCTCCTCATCCGTGGTTTGGAAGCACAAAAACCCCACCCCGACTAAATCATCCGGCCTCCCCTCATCCTCCTTCCCCCGGACTAAACATAAGCGGGGGGGGGGGGGGGGGGGGGGGGGGTGCTTATGTTTAGTCCGGCTTCTCATCCGGGACCAAATGACCCATGTACCCCTCTGATTCAAGCACAAGAACAACCACAAACCACCATTTTTCTAACAAGTTTTAAACAAAAAATTCTCAAAATTTTCAGATCTACAAATTTCGAAAAATACAGGTGATTAGGAAAAAAAAATACATATCTGGGTGAAATTGTTGACCACCGCCATCACTATCGCCGTTGTTGCCGTCGAATTGGCAGTTGTTGCCGGTCTACTGGTGGTTCTGGGTTCTTCAGGAGGAAGAAGAAAGAAGAGAGAGAGAAGAAAGGAAGAAGGAAGAAGGAAGAAGGAAGAAGAAAAAAGAAAAAAACAAGAAAGACAATTGTCTCTCTCTCTCCTGCGAGAGAAAGGATGAGAAACAAGTGGCCCAACCACTTGTCCTTTATTTAATATGCAATTAGTTTTTTTTTTTTTTTTTAAAAATTTTACCACCAACTTTCATGTATTACACAATTTTGCCAAAAAAGAAAACTTTTAATTGTTAATGCATTTAACTTTACAGGAGTATAAAAAAAACTAAAAAAAACTTGTTATTGTACCTCAATTGTTGGCAAGATAATCTAAAAAAAACTAAAAAAAACTTGTTATTGTACCTCAATTTTTAATTAATTTCGGTATTTATATAATTATTTAAACACATAATCTAATATATGAATTACCAAGGGCAAGAAAGTCTTTTGACATAATTTTACATCATCCACCCTCTTTATCCCTCCTTTTTCATCCCTCATCCAAACCATGGACTATTTAATCCTCCCTTCTTAACTGTGGGTCCACCCTTCTTATTTTATCACCCCGACTATTTAATCACCCCTTACTATTTAATCCCTCTCAAACTAATACCTCATCCAAACGGGCCGTAAGCATTCCTTTTCCAATACAATGGCAAGTCCTCTATATATTGCCCATAGCTCCGACTCAAGGCTAAATCCACTTGTGAGTTTCCCCTAATAATAACCATGAAATCTAGGTTCTTTTACAATTCCAGAAGAGGCCTCCAAATCCAGCCTTGTCGTCGAAGTCATACCAACACCCATTCGTGTTGAGCTTTATTTTCACCTGTATAAGATAGCTTCCAAAAAATTACCCTTTTTTTTTTTGCACGGCAAAAAGAAAATTTTATTGCTCCATATAAAATAGATACAATAAAAGGGGGCATAGAATTTAGGCATCACAACGAGAGGACCTAACCCTCGCGACAATCATATGCCAGTACTAATTCTCAAACAAGGTTGGCAAGAGATCAACTAGCCACACCTAAACACTCCTCAGAAAATCATACAAACCTTAGCAAATACACCTAACAAAATGGATGATGATCATCTAAAGATAAGCTATTCCATCACAAGATATGTTGAATAAGAGAGAACAAAATGACGGATGAACTTCAAGTTTCCAGCTGATCGAATTCATTTGATGTAGATGTCCTTTATCTTGCCAAAACCATGAGGCATGCACATCCCAACAAAGAGGCATGCTAATCATAAAGCCCATGAGGTTTGCAGCATCAAATAATTCAGCAGTAAGAGGAATTTCTTTACTGAACAGCATACCCAAACACCCAGCAAATAATTAGCAGAAACAGACCCCGGCAAAACACGGTCATAGCCTTGCCAAAGTTGCCAAATTAAAACCCAAAGAATTCCATAACCCTCCCGACCCTAGGCCCCCACTCCCCAATGAATTCCTCACAACACTTCCAATGAACTTCTGAAAAGATCTATGAAATATAATACTCTCAAGCCTGAAAATAAAATCATTGATTGAATAGACCCCATGATAAGGCTTGAATCTGCAGATCAACCACCAACGAAACAGGTATTTAACACCAATCTGACCACATAAAAGTCTTGTTAAAGACTAAGATTAATTTTGACAATCAGCCCTTGCTTTGTTAAAAGCTTCCATCTCAGCTATCTTGCTTACAACCTCCTCCTCATCACCGTCATAGCGTATGCCAAAAAGCTTGTCAACTTCCCAAATTGTTTTTGCATCATCTAGAAAAATTTTATTTCTATTATTAATACCTTCCGAGGATAAAGAGGCAAACAATGCAGCAGAGGCTACTGCAGATCTGAGCACTACACATTTGTTTTTATTCCTTCTCCCTTTGATGTTGCCTCCTTTTTCTACTTTCGAATATCCCAGAATATCATTGATGCTTTTCCTCTTGCTTTTCCCTTTTACTCCTTTAATTGCAGCTTGGGTAGAGGCATGATTAACTTCAACTTGATTTTGATCTTCCTCATTGATTGCATTGTCATTACTATCGAGGTCCTCATATGCAAAATCAGCTACTTTGCCATCTCCAGTATTAATTTCATCTTCCCTTGAAACAACATGTAGTAAGCTTTCTTCAACCTTCAGCCCATTACTAGAACATGTGTTTGTGGGTTTGTGGGAATCATCTTCTTTAATGGTTTCCAAAAGGCAATTTGAGTGGGGATTATCTCCAAAACTGTCCTTTACTTGACTAGTATACCATCAATAAAGCGAGATTTAAGTGCCTTAAGAATTTTTCATTGAATACAACATGATTGCCTTGAAGCCAATGGGACTTGTGATATCAATATTGTCAAAATTCTTCTTGTTGCGATCTTTCAAAAATTGCCAAAGAATATTACTCGTAAAAAATAAAGGTCTCCAAGGTAGCTCATTATCAATTCAAATATTCTTTTAGACGTAAGATAGGAAGAGATCCAATAAATAACAGGGCATTCCAATTGATCCCCCAACCAGTGGCTACTACGAAACACGGCCAAAGCCCCTAGACTTTAACACAATGTCTTTAGGGGTGGCAACATCAAGGGCACAGGCCCAAAATTGTAAGTAATGCCTCTATGGGCTTTAAGAAGTCTGATCTCTGCATTAATCAAATCATAGGCATCATAAGTAATAAAATTTCCATTGGAAGATCCAACCCAATTAGGTTAGTCATAAGAGTTAGTGTATCTGGGAAGATTAACATTGCCAATGATATCAAGATTTTGGGTCAACAAAATTTGAAATATTGATTAAATTCTTGTTGCCATTCTTATCAATTAGATCCTTAACTCTAATTAGAGTTGGTATGAGGTCCAGGGAAGGAATGCTTTCTAATGTACCTGTCCCTTAGAATTCTCAGCAAAAGGCTATGTTTTAGTCATGACTACTTTTCAATTAAGCTTAGCTAATAAATCAAAAGGTTATGAATTTGGTTTTATTGATTCCTGGGCCACATCTATCTTTGCTCTAACACACTTGGTGCCAAGGTGGATCTTTTCTTTTAGACTATATCCCCCGAGGGAATTCTTGTTTAACCTATCAATTCTATCATAAACAGTGACATAAAGGTCCATGGTTTGCATGATATAAATGGGAATAGTCTAGTCACAAAATGAACAATGGTAGTCCCACCAAATAAGGAAGGAGTGCTGGTCTTCTATCTGGTTAGTCTTTCTTCACTTTCTCAATAAGATACCCACTACAAGAAAATGCACCAACGCTGACTAAAAATTTAGTGGACTTAATGTGATTTTTAGTCGCTGAAAATAACTCTCAACTAAATTATTTAGTCGGCACTTTCGTCGGTGAATGAGATTCAGCAAATGTAGCGACAAAAGTTTAGTCAGCAATTCTATTTTAGTCGGTGAATGTGTATACTAATCAGTGACTAATGTTTTAGTCGGTGAATGTCAAACCTATCATGTAGCAGAATCACTAAAATACCAACAACATTGCGGCATCAAAAAGTCATTAAAACAAGCAGCATCATCATGTAGCAGAATCACATGGCTTAAGAAACTTTTTCCATAGAAATACTGAAGCAGATTTGAAACAATGCATCAGTAAAAGATATAGCAGTAGGAACCATTATCCAAAGCACCAGAAAACAATGCCATGCTTCCTACAGATTATATCAAGCAGAAATCCCTTCTTTCCAGCACTAGAAAAAAGTGGCAGCAATTATAGCGTATAAGCAGCAACAATAGAGTTTAACAGCAATCCAAAGCACAAATCCATGCTTCCTCCAGATTATAGCATGACTTGGATGAAAACTTCAAAAAAGAAAAAGAAAAAGAAAAAAGGAAAAACTTCACCACAAGTGACTGATACAAGATACAAAAAACCACACAAAATAGAGTAGACAGGAACTGACTCAAAACAAAACCACAATTGCACAGACACAAGACACTAAAAGACACCACTAGAGAAGACAAGAACACCCCCCGGGGATAAAAGAAAGCCAAAATAGAGGAAAACCCAGCCCATCCCTCACGAAACCCAAACCAAACAAAAAATGTACCAAAAAAATAGAAAAATAGACAAAGAAAAGACTCCTCAAAGGATATCCACTCCCCAATATACAATAAGCCCAGAGGTTATACAATCAAAGACATTTAGATACGAGCAAGAATACTATCTAAGCTGTTCATGAATTCATCTATAGAATAGGTGTTTGGCCCCCACTTTGTTCTGACCTAGAATACCACCTGAGTTTGATCAGCTCCAAAATCTCCAACCAATCCAATAGAGCATTTTCAAAAGTATGTTTGTTTCTCATATTCCAAATAGAACAAAAAACAACCAGGGGAATGCAATCCCAAATTACTTTCTGCCTTGCATTTACTTTATGCTCCATCCACCATTGAAACAAATTAATAACATTTGGAGGCGATATCCATTCAATACCCCACCAAAAAATGCACGTGTGACCAGACTGACCAAACAGGTTTGCAAAGTAGAAAGAGATGGTCTAGTGACTCTTGCTTTCTCTTGCAAAATTTACATAGAGATTCTTGAATAATTTGAATGATACTCAATTGGTGTAAATAGGCAGCCGATTTAATTCTTCCCGATTGCACTAACTAAGCAAAGCACTATACTCTATGTGGAGCCACACATTTCCAAACGAAATCAAAGAGAGCATTGGTAGTATGATCCTTGGATTTGGATATATGGTACATTGAAGAAAGTACTTATTCGAGCCATCTGTTTCCCAAGTGAGTTGGTCATTCCTTCGTTGCCTTAGGATTATCCCACTTCTAACACATCATAAAGTGCTTGGAGAGCCTCCTTTTCCCACTGATATAGTCTTCTCCTAAATTGAAAGTTCCATTGCAGTGTTATTGTTTTTCTTGCAATCACCTCCTCAAGTGCTTCATCCTTATTTATTATAATTCTGAATATCGATCAAAGGATATGTCAAAGCCAAACATGCTTCATTAATCCAATTATCCTTTCAAAACGATATGCTTCTCCCATCTCCCACCTTCAACTTCGCATTTTTCATGAACTTATTGTAAATGAAAGGCTGCCTTGAGTGAATCAAAATGATATCCTTCCATAAGATAGACATCAATCCTTCGATTGGTTTCGAAGGAAGAGAACCATTTTTCCTCTCCTAACTTGTATTTTGTAACAATAACTTTTCTTGTAATATCCCAAATTTTTATTTTATAAAATAAAAATTTGTGATATCTTATATCTAAACAAATACTAATTATCTTAATTTGAGTTCCTACTTTTGATAATTCAATTTTGACTTCAATCTTTTTCTTTTTTTACTAAGGCCTAATTTAATTTTTACTTCACTATATTAACCTAGCCTATATATATATAGGTTCCACTTCCTATCCGGACTCTGGACCTCCGTGATCTGAGTATTTTTTTGACGATCCGAACCGTCCAATGTGTTCAGAAGGTGTTTTCAAGGGTCCACACGGGAAATCCTAAAAAAAAAATACCGGGAAGGGCTTGATCCAAGCAGTTTTTCGCAAAAATGTAAATAACATTGGACGGTTCGGATTTCCCAAAAACAAATTTTAACGTGAAAAAGTAACATTTTTTCTTATTTACGGGAGGTCCTTACTAGAAAATTTGCCTATATGTGTGTGGCACACTCCTAACTTACACCATTTTCTTATCCTACACCATAATTCTCTCCCTCATCCTTTTCCCAATCAAGAGCAAACCCACTCTCCAAAACCGTGGGTCAAAACCATCAACTTGACAAACCACCTTAGGCCATCCTAGACCATGAGACTTTTGAAAATGCAGACCTCTATAGCCCTCTTTTCTACAAATTTCAGCCACCAAAAACTCCCCAATCTTCTCTTTTCCACTTGCACACTCCTCCAACATTTGGCATTCAAGGCCAATGCATGTACATGCAAGTATGCATCTCCTTCCATACATCCTACCACTCTAACACTCATTTTCGTCCTCCCCTTTTACTGCATTTTCAGAAAACATATTGAGAGAGAAAAGCACACAAAGAGATAGAAAGAGTTGGACAAATTCTAGTTAGAGAAGATACGACATGCAAAGTGGATTTCCTTGAGTAGCATTGTGAGGGTTCAATTGATCACGAACTTGTGATTGTCTAAACTCCTCACAGAAATCACACTCCATCATCCTCCATTGAAGCTCAAGCACACCCATCGAAATCATCTTCTTCCTTGAGTTTCAAATTCCATTTTTATTTTCGGACATATTGCGCACCCTCTGTAGATCGCCATTTTTCTTATAGTTTGATTCGTTTTCTAAGTTCAAGTTTCTTCACGGTTGTAGAGGGCTTCAAGCCCTTCAATTTAGGTACAAGAACCACCCAAAAAGGTTTAGAAATGATCCCAATGGCCCTACCTGAATTTCTGTTCTAATAGGTTGTTTTTGTTTTCAAACAGCTCTCTGTCCCTATCATTTTTCTCTGAGTTACAATCATTTTTAAGTTTATGTCCCTTCATCAGAGTTGTAGAGGGTTTGAAAATTTCATTTTGATACAAGAATCACCTAAAACAGTTGTGGAGTGACCCAGGTGTCGCAGCCCAAAGTTGTTGTTCGAATATTTTTCGGGTAGCAAGTCATTCTGTGCGAATCTCCATTTTTCTCATAGTTGGAGCAAGTTTTTGGCTTAGACTTCCTCACCAATATTGTAGAGCATTTCGAGCACTTCGTTTTTGACTCAAGAATCGTCCGAAAAGGTTGAGTTTTGGTCACGATATTGCTGCCCAAAGATTAAAGTTTGATTTTTCGACAACAATTTTTGCTAAGCCGAGCTTATTCGTCGGAACAAAGGTAGATATACCTTCCCCCTCTAATCGTAGTATAAGTAGTGATTTAGATTAGTTTTGATGTGTATTTGAGGCTCGAATCGAGCCCAATTGAAAGGTAAAAGTACTAGTTTAGGTACAATATTACCCTTGTACTTCATCACATTTGACCCGATAAGTAGGTAATTACACCTAAACCGGAGAATTTTCTTGCACGTGACAATTGACCCTCAAGTTTTGTTAAATTGCACTTAGACTCCTGACATTTTTGAATAATTACACCACAACCCCTAATGTAGGGACCCGTGTTTTTAAATAATTTTTCGAAAATAATGTCAGGGAAATGTGAGAAATGTTTTAAAATGCAAAATGGGGTCAATGTGAGGTTGGTATATGCACTTGGGTGTCCTTGCAACGCTTTTGAAATATGAGGGGTGGAAGTGCGATTTCCGGGGTGCTTTTAAAACTTGTGGCTTGGTAATTTTTTGGGAGAAAAACACATTTCTCCTCCTCTCCAAAACCACCGAACCTCTCTCTCTCTACTCCTCTCCAAAGTTCACCCCACTTCTCCATGCAATCTACACTCCCACTGTAACGCCCCATGTAGACCACTAGCCCAGTACCTTGATTTGATCCACTAGCCACACCACATGGCCCAAAATGCTTAAGCCCAAGGTACTAGTAGTAGCCCACATGGTTTGTTATACACCCAAGACCACTCATGTAAACAACCAATGCGGGACTAAACACCATCTACCCCCAAACCTGGGGTATTTTGTGTGGCTAGTGGATCAAATCAAGGTACTGGGCTAGTGGTCTACATGGGGCGTTACAAATGGTATCAGAGCCCCGCCCTGGTCCAAGTGGTGGGTCGGATGCGCTCTACCACCACGGACACCAGGGGAGGTTGCTGGGACGGAACGATGCAACGAGGACGTTGCATCCCTAAGGGGGGAAGATTGTGATACCCCAGGTTTGGGGTTAGATGGTGTTTAGTCCCACATTGGTTGTTTACATGAGTGGTCTTGGGTGTATAACAAACCATGTGGGCTACTACTAGTACCTTGGGCTTAAGCATTTTGGGCCATGTGGTGTGGCTAGTGGATCAAATCAAGGTACTGGGCTAGTGGTCTACATGGGGCGTTACAGTGGGAGTGTAGATTGCATGGAGAAGTGGGGTGAACTTTGGAGAGGAGTAGAGAGAGAGAGGTTCGGTGGTTTTGGAGAGGAGGAGAAATGTGTTTTTCTCCCAAAAAATTACCAAGCCACAAGTTTTAAAAGCACCCCGGAAATCGCACTTCCACCCCTCATATTTCAAAAGCGTTGCAAGGACACCCAAGTGCATATACCAACCTCACATTGACCCCATTTTACACTCCCACACCTCATACCCTCAAGATTGAACCTCAAAACCGTCATCCACGCGTGATTTTGAGTCCGGGTTTCATGGGTTTCACTTGGAGCAAGCAAATTTCTGTTGGGATTCAAGAACAAGGGTTAGGGTTTCTTTCTCACTCATTGGAAGCTTGATTTATGAGGTAGGGAACAAATTTCTACTCCCTCTAGTTGTATTTTGGTGATTAGTTACACATACTCTTATATTGCTCATCAATTTTTTTTTTTTTGTAAAACTTGTTTCCACCATTAGAATGGGTTTTGTTCAAGTTTGATCCTTGACGCATGTTTGAGCTTGTTGAATCACTCAATTGATGCATGATTGATTATTCCTCCATGTTTGGTTGTTCTTTGAAACCTTTAATTTGAGCTTAAAACATCAAAGATGTGCCTCGGGTTGAAATCCTCTCATTTGGGAAAAATCTGTCCAGTTTTCGTGCATAATCTGTTCCCTTTGTCCGGACAAGTCGTCTGACAAGTTTTCCTTGACAATCTGTCCCCTTTGTCCGGACCTTGGTGTGCTTGGTCCGGACAAAGCCAGCAGTTTGGTCACAAATTTTCACTTTGTTTGGGGTCTTTCCTTGATGCTTGGTTAGTCCTTGGTCGCTCATATCTTCGCTTGTTTGGGTATTTTTCCTTCGAAAACTATCTATGTTCTTTTTCTCTTGTGACATGGGATTAAGTGATGATATTGAAACTTGATTAATGTTTAATCTAGTGAGGACATGATTTGTGAACGGATACAAAGCGTTATATTTGGATTGAATGACGAGTCCGTGATGTTTGGGAAAGGACATTGTGACGCGTGAGTTATGTTAGATACAAAGATGACTATAAATTGATGAGTGATAATGTGAATGTGATATATGTGACACGGGACCCGAAAGGGTATGACCGGAGTGACACGGGGCCCGAAAGGGTATGCTCGGAGTGACACGGGGTCTATATGGCATGCCCGGGGTACAACCGAATGCTTTAAAGGAATGAGATACATATGGTAAATGTATGGATGCATATTATGATTGGTAACGGATAAGAAGAGGTTGATGGATACATCGGTTATTTTGGAATGAGATGTATATGGTGGACGTTTGGACACACAATATGATTGGTAACGGATAAGGAGAGGTTAATGGATACATCGGTTATTTTTGGACACTTTGCTATTTCCTTGGACACGTGAATACCTTGTGGTCAATTTGCACTTGCTTAGTCCTCCTTTTCATATGTTGTTCAAATCATTCATGGTACTCAACTTCACGTGCACTTGTCATCTTTATACACCTAGCGTTAGTAGATTAGTTTACCTATTGGGCTAGTGAGCTCACCCTCTCATTTGCAGGTACTCAGCAAAGACCATGAATTGGATGCTCAGAGTGTGAAGGCATGCCATGAAGTCTTATGATCATGAAGTTATTTTCATACCTGCACTCCTTGCATTTTTTTTATTAATTATGTAACCTTAATTTCTTCAAACTTTTGACAATGTTCGATATATTTTAAAACTTTGATTTTGATACTTAGTACTTGGGTACGGGTACCCTTTGGTGAGAGACACGAGAAACTTGTATCTGGAAGTTGTATATTTGACTTTGACTTTTCAATAGAGATATGCATGACTTGATTTATCCTATGTGGAAATTACATGTATTTTGGTTATAAAAAGTGAGGGCGTGACACCTAAAGTTCTATAAATTGCAAATTGATCCTCGAGATTTATGTAATTTCACAAGTACTGTAGATATTCAATTGATTTGTGGAATTGTTAAGTTACTCCTCATGTTATTTATGTTCCTTATTGATTTGGAGTCTCGTATATGAATTTGGTTGATCAATTGTTACAAAGATCATAGATTTGTTCGGTTCATGGGTTGGGTCACGTGCTTCGAAAACATAGAAAATGTTAAGTTAAAGAACAAATGAATCGATGGAGGTTATAGTGATGGGACCTGGGAGGTTATCTAGCAGGATCTCGGAGTTGTGGAATGGCAGAACCAGGTTATGGTTGCCGGTTTGGTATTATTAACTGTACAGATGGATTAAGATTTGAAACCCTAGATATGACGTTGCGTGATCACTCCTTACGACTAAAGTGGTTAATGATGATTTTGTATTATAGATCCAGATTATGGACTATATAATCCCAAGGTTACGATTAGTTCCTTGTGGGCCCAGTAGTACGGTTAGTCCCTGGGAGATTCATCCTTGTGAGGCAGTTGATGACTCCGACTAAGTATGTAACTTAATCCGTTTCATCTGGGCTCCCGGGTAGGGCAAGCAAGGAGGGAGTGGAATCACGAATGGCCGTAGTCTAAGTGGTTAAATTGGGAGGATTGATTCTCGAGGATGAGAATCATAGATTTCACACAGGTTAATGGCTAGTAATGAATAAATGGACCGTTGTGACTTTTCTTGATTCATATATATGTTGTGTATACTCCGTGTGTAATGTATGGATTAGAAGGGTAGGGATTATCTACTGAGAGTCATTCTCTCATGGTGCTATTGTTGGCCCTGGCATTTCATGCCAAGTAAGAAGACAGAGGGAGGTGAGAAGAATTTTCAAATTGAAGAGCAAGCGCCAAAGCAGGAGGAAGCTTAGAACTCTATCCCGATTAGAAGCTTTGTTATTTAATTTCAATGTATTTTAATTTCAGTAATTCGGTTAAGATCCAAGTTATGTATTTTTTTTTTAATGCAATAATAAAACTATTCTTTGATGTTTAATTTAGAGATTAATATTTTAATTGGTTTAATTAACGAAATCATTTTCTTATAAATGATTTAAATAACGTTTCCGGAAATCGGGGCGTTACATTTTCTCCACAAGGCTTCCTTTTCCATTCCCAACCTCCACCACCATTAAAGAAGAAGAGATTTATTCATTTCTCGCACACTTCTAATACCCAGACCTCCAAACTTTTTGTCTAATGTGATTTTGACCAGCTTACCATATGCAATTTTTTTTTTTTTTTTAATGATCCACCCCAAAGGTACCTAGCCTGTATTTTGTGTTAGTAATTAACCTCTAATAAATTTTTTGATACTAATTAACCACTAATAAATTTTGTTTATCTCTTCTGTATGGATACAATTGTGTAAATGACACTTAGGTTCTGTTGGTTTCGATGTAAAATATTTTATGTTCAAACAAATAGAGCTTTAGTTAAAAAAAAAACAAATAGAGCTTTACAATTATGATTGAGTTTTCACTAAGGTGTTTTTGGTATTCTGTCACAAGTCATTCTCCTCACATATATAAATTGATATTACAACTTGTAATCAAGAATACAAAAAATACCGCAGTGGAAACTTATTCTAAATAATATTCCAACAATGCTATGGGTACACCTAACTTGCACCCCACATGCACGTGCAAGTTAGGTGTACCCATATCATTTTTTATAACACTTACATCTCATGTACTTTGAGCAATTTTTAAAGGCACTCATCAAGTACAAAACTCGACAGTAACATCTTTGGACTATATTGACTGTGTTTGGTTATATAGTTTAATTTAGTTTTGATGATGTCAACAGGTGTAATGAGTGGAGAGATAGAGAGAGAAATGAGAGAAATAATGATGTCACAAAAACTAAAGCTAAAACTAAACTGAGAAACGAACAGGACCATTACTTTCCTGAAAGCTGACAAAAGGTGGATTTGATGCAATTTATTTATTTTCCTAAATGCCTAAAATACCCCTAGTGGGAAATGGTCAATCCCCCTACCAGTTGGAGGGACCTTGGGGGGGTGCTGTGCATGGGATGCACAGCACCGTGCTGTGCAGCCATGGCACGGCGGCTCCGGCCTCGTTCCGACGATCGGAGAAGCTCATTGTGTAGAGTTCGTCGAGTACTACAAGTGTACCAAAAATCAACTCGATTGGATATCTTTAAGTGCCTCATCGGAACACAAATAACTTAAAAAGAAATGGAACACAAATGGATACAAACATGGGATCAAAACCACTTTTTAAGTTATTTGTGTTCCGATGAGGCACTTAAAGATATTTGATCGATTTAAATTTTGGCACACTTGTAGTATTCGACGAGCCCTACGCGGTGAACGTCTCCGATCGTCGGAAAGATGCCGGCGCGACCGCGCCATGAGGCTGCACAGCACGGTGCTGTGCTTTGGGGTGCACAGCACCCCCCTGGTTCCCAGTTGGAGAATGAAGTTTTCCATCTCATTACCGGATTACCTAATAGTCGGTTTTAATTACTGCTTATGTTACTTTTTCGTTTGCTTTTCAAAGAGCAAAATCACTACACGTAAGAAAACAAAAAATCCTGTACTAACTCATAGGATAAGAGAATATCACCATTCGAGGTGTTTTCCTATTTAATCTTTTGCCTGTATCTTCAATTTTTTCAGTGGAAACTAAACTTCTTTTTTTTTTTTTTGAATCGGCAAAAGATTTATTGGAACTAAACTTGACTTTTTTTTGTCGGCAAAAAATAAGGTGGGTTAGTTATTCTCCGATCACACGGTGTAAAACCTACTCGATCCGTGTTTGTTGGTCCATTTTGTGCATTTGTGTCATGTTTAAAATTGTTTATATCTTTCAATTTATAATGGGTTTCATGATTTTGAAATTTTTTCATATTAGAACTAATTGAGATCTATCAAATAAAATGTATATCAACTATTTTTAGAGATTCGTATAAAGAGACATGCACAATTTTTCAATGAGTATGAACTAGTATATAAAAGTGGACAAACAAACATGGACGAAGGTAGAATATCGAAATTGTGAAGCCCACTTCTTCTTTTATTTTGACAGAAATACAGAGTCTCACTTTATAGATGTGTGTATTCATTTTTGAAGTTAAGAGGTTGTCTTTAAAAGTAGCTCAAAATCGAAGGTTATAAGTGTAATCTGCCCAGAAAAGTGTCGTTTCCAAAGCTAGAGTCAACTTGAACCCCCTCAACCTCTAGTTCGCAACCCCTTGCTACGAGTAATTATTTAGTGGTCTTGGGTTAAACGTGGTGTTGTCTTAGGGTTCGGAGTTGGTGCTGTGCATGATCCTCGCCGTCCGTTCGGCGATCCAATGGCCTAGATTGAAACTTGCAATGAACGGCTCGGATGTCGCAAGGCTCGGATTCAATCTGGGCCATTGGATCGCCGAACGGACGGCGAGGATCGTGCACAACACGCATGCTGTGCACTGGTGCACAGCACCAACTCCAAACCCGTTGTCTTAACACTCTTATTCAATAGGTTTTTTTGTGATGTTCAGTGTAAAATATATTAGTCCTACAAAAACGTGCAATGAATAAGAGAGTTTGTTAAGGTGATCGAGAACTGTCAAATAATTCCAGTTACAACATCGGGGGTGAGCCACTGAAGTACTTTCCAACGATAGAAAGAAGTTCAACTTTTATTCAACAAAAAGGCAATCCATATTACATATTTCCAAAGTACCAAAAAAAAAAAAAAACAAGAAACAGTCCATATTACAAAAAGGTTTGAACTGATAGTATTCAAGTCTCTCGAAAGTCTAAGGCCTCGTTTCTCTAATCGACCTTTTTGACTTTTTGCTCAAAAAGTTTAAAAAGTCCAAAAGTTTAAAAAGACACGGTCAGAGAAACAACCTTAGTTTCGTCTACAACTTAAATAGTAAAAAAAACTACGAGAAACACACTCTAAGTTTAAGTCGGCGAATTCGATCATGCAAAAAGGTTCAAAAGCTTTGGTTCTTCTCCTCGTAGATTCTTCGCATCATAATCGCTGCCGTCAAAGCTGATAAACACCCCAGATTCTTCTGATGAGTTGAATGATACCGTCATCGAATTCTTCTCGACATCGAATTGTTTGGTACTCTGATTATTATTGTACCATTTCTTAGCAGAACGAAAAGCCTCGGATGATTCGATGGTCTGAGTGGTTAAAATTCCGGCACCCATCGGCCTCAAAGTTCCTCCGGAGAGAACCGTCGTGACGGCGAGCTGGCACACGTGCCAGTTGCCGGTGGTGAGGAGACCCAGTGCTCCGTTCACTGGATTCACCGTCCGACCGCAAGCTTCAAACAACAGAGACTGAAACAGAGCTGAAAAGTACAAATACAAAAACAATCAGAAAATCTTTATCGGTGATGATCGATTGGTGAGAGCCAGAAATTTGAGAAGGTAGATTGATTAATACCCGGTCGATTTTTTTCCGGCACGGCGGCGATGAAGGACATGAGATCGCTTCGGCCGAAGAATTTGGACACGAAGAGGGTGGCGTTGCCCTGGGCCTGAGGGCTCTCAATCCAATCCAAACAAGGCCTTAGTATGCACGATTGGCTGCACCCCTTCCGCAGAGCTCGACATCCATTGCAGCTCATCTTTCTTCCTCTACCCTTTACTTAATTTTCCTCTATGTATGATTTAATTTCTGGAGAACTGAAGAAAGAGAAGTAGAAAGATGATAACAAGACAGAGTTGGTTAGTGTGTGACAAATTTGAGGTTTTGGAAGGCCTTTTAATAGAGCCAAAGAGGGGGGTGTGGGGTGATGTAAAGTTAACTGTAGTTAAGCTAACTCTAACTCTAATGATGTTGCCGCAGTGTTTAACCGACTTGTCTCTGCAAGATCGCAGGGTCGATTTCGCTCGACAGTGATTTTTTCTTGGTATTTCACCTCACACGTACGCGTGTAAAAGTACTATGGGAGGGATTGGGAAAATTAGTCCGATTCAGTGGCGGACGCAGGATTCCTATCACGGGAACCAAATCATTTATATTCATAAATTAACATCAAATATCATTCTTATATATTAATAAAACAATCTTGAGAGAACTTTTCTTCATAATTTTTAGAAGCAAAACCTTAAATACAGTAACAAAAAAAAATGGGACAATTGGGGGAGAAGCAGGAGCCCGGGCCCTCGTTTGCACCCCTTATGTCCGCCCCTAGTTCATCTGATCGGGACACTTATAAAAAAATTGTATTTAAGATTTGTTTATTTTTTTAGCGTAGGGGATTAGGTGGGGCTTTTTTGGAAGGAATCTTCCATACAAACGGCTTCGGTTCGCCTCAGCGTATTTGTTATCTTCAATCTCCACCGTACATTTTCCTAATCCTAGGGTGACGACAGTGGGAAGTGAACGGTCGACAAGATAATCATTCAGTACCCAAAAGCAATTTTCGCCGCATATTTGCAGCGAGACTCTACCATCGATCTGACTCAGCTAAGCATCAAAAGTGGACAAAATTTTGTAACTTCCTTGGGTGAGTTTTAATTCTAAAAATACTGTAGTTAAAATTTAGTATAGTTTTCGATAAATAGTATTTTTGTGATGTATGTGAAAAGAATAATTTGTCTTCAAATTTTAGACAATTTTAAAAATACCGTAAATTTTGTTATCATAGACATGGAAAGTTAAAAGGATTAGCTTAAAATTCTAAGTTATAAACTGTAATATTTTGATCCAATTCTCTTGAAATTTTAGCTTCAACTCTCGAATCAACTACTATATCGGAATCATCTACACGACGAGTCAAACAAGCATACCGATATAAAATATTAATTTTTATTATTTTAAAAATTTCCAATAGGAGTCACCTACGCGGCGAACCGAAAAAGTAATCGATTTTGATGAACTCAGTGGATCCCGGGGGAATCCCACTGTCCTGAGTAGGAACTTACGAATCAACAGGGGCCCATTTGAAAGATGCGAAGAAACGCAGCCTCAAGAAAATCTATTGGCAAAAGCTTCCTTCTTCCACAAATTCCTATTTTTCTAAATTTTCTGTCCTTCTCCTGTCTACGTCGTCCTTAGCTAAAAATAAAAGAATACGGTGGTGGTACACATCAGCTCCATCAGCTTTTGAAAAACAGTGTGCTATTTGCCGCGTAAGTACGGATAAAGTAATGGATCCGGCTCGTCTCTGGTCCTTTGTGAAAACAGAACTGTCAAAGTTAGATTCTTTGTGCGACCTTTTCAATACGACTTTGATGATCATAATCGTTTGATTTTTAGAGCTCATCAAGAATATTAACGATGCGAAAATTCATGTTCATCGGATTTGTTTTAATATGGTTCGAAATAAAACTAAGGTGAGAAAAATGAATTCTGATTGAGTATTGAGTATTGTAATCTTTCCTTTAACACAGAAGATTCCGTAAGTTTCAGACGATGTTCTATCGACCTACATTTTTACATAGCTGCTCGTGACAAACTCTAGAAGGTGAATGACTTCGATCATCAATGTGAACCAAAAAACGAGCTCACAAAGAGTTCGACACCACGGTTCGAAAGGGACAGTGGAGTATCCAACTCCTTTTGCTAAGCTATGTATCACCGTGATTGAGTAGGCTAATTGACCTTTAAAATCATTGGAGGGACAGTGGAGTAACCAAATCCCTTTTGCTAAGCTATATATATATTACCGTGATTGAGTAGGCTAATTGACCATTAAAATTATTCGATTATAAATGCCTCCTTTTCAATAAAAAAATCCAAAGTCATCTTTACTGCAACTATTCTAGCTCCGAAGAGTTCAATTTGGTGGGGCATAAATTACGTAGGGGGTGTTTGGGAGCCTACTTTTTAACTTTTGATTTGTGACTTTTTGGCTTTTTGGCTTTTTGGCTTTTGATCAGAATGAGTTTTGGATGTGGGAGTAGTGTTTGGGAGAAATGTGGAGAATGTGTTTTGGAAGGGAAAATGAGAAGTAGAAATCAAAAAACACCTCCAAACCTATTTTTGATTTCTGGCTTCTATCTTCAAAAACGGAAAAACAGTTTTTGGTAAAACAACTTCTGGGTGTGTTGGCCAAACACCCAGAATGCGAAAAGGAGAAATCGAAAAATAAAAAAACAGTCGGCCAAACGGCCTCTTAAATAAAATCACAGAAGGTACCATGACGTGGTCGATGTATATATAGAGCGCATATTATTTAATTGTCACATACAATTTCGGAAGAAAGTTCTTAGCATAAAAGTGTTTCAGTGGCGGATCTAGAAATTTTATTTGGCGAGGTCTACCTTGCCTAATTTTACCCATTCATTTGCATGCAAGATGGGTTCTACATAAACTACATAGAAGAATTATTTTTATTTTGTGGGATCAAATATAAACAGTAAAAAACTTCAAATCTAAAACAAAAAGTACCAAATTATTGTAATTTTTAAGTGATCCCACATGACCTTCCTTCTCTCCAAAATTATTTCAAGGAGATGGATCGAAACATTACATTTGGATTCCCTTGTTAGTACTTAGGAGTAGTAAAGTTCATTTGGGAACTCTATTCGAGTGCTTGGCTTGGTTAGTAGGGGTAAACGTGGACCGGATTGGTCTAGTTTTATAATAAATCAAGAACCAAATTACTACCTACGGATTATGAATTTGGAGAACCAAACCAACATATAAGATTTATAGCACCAGACCAGTCCAAACTATTTAAATACGGTTCAGTTTCAGTTTTGAACCACGGTTGCACTTAAAATTGAAACTACAAGCTTGATGCTCGTCCCTTTCTCGTCAGGGGCTTATGTACTCCACTCAATACAACTAAACAATATGACGTCAGGAGCAGAAGGAGGGACTTGAACCCTTAACCTCGGTTTGCTTAAAATTGAAACATCATCTCCATGAATATTATAGAGTACTTAAAATTGCAAAGATAAATCAAAACTTATGTTAAAATGAGTTCTATTAAAATACTAAAAAAAACACTAGCACAGCCAACTACAGAAGAGAAGAATAACATTAAATGGTCAAGGAATAGGACCATATGGAATACGATATTAGATTAGAAGATTAGTTCCAAGCAAAAAGATTAGAAATCTGCTGAATAAGCCTAAGCCATGTATGTTTTAGTCAATTAAAATTATAGGAATATGTTTTATATATATACGGAAATCTTCTAGTCAGGGATCTCAGACTTTGCTTAAAGTCGGGACCTCACGTTTCCCAATTGAATTTTGATGATCTGAACCGTCCAATGTGTTAAGAATGTGTTTGTAAAGGTCCCCGCGAGGAATCGTCAAAAAAAAAAAATACCGGAAAAGGCTTCATCCTAGTAGTTTCATAAAATATATATCTATGGTTTGTTTGAAAAGTTGCTCGGATGAAGCCTTTCCCTGTCATTTTTTTTTTTTTTTTTATGATTCTCGCAAGGACCCTTAAAAACATTCTCTAAACACATTGAACGGCTCAGATTATCAAAATTCAATCGGGAAAGGTTAGGTCCTGACTTTAAACAAAGTCAAAGATCCCTGACTAGAATTGGAATCTTGGAAGTGAAAGAATAGGGTGGTGGAATAAAGAATTATATAGGATTTTTATTGAGTATGGAAAAAAAGTTTATTAAGTCTATCGAAACAATTCTATGAATATATTACATTGTACGGTTCAGATTGGTTTGGAACCGGAACGATTAAAATAAAGCTACATACCAAACCATTTAACATGGTTTTTGATTTTTTATAACCATGACCAAATCACATCACTATAAAACCAATCGAAACACACAGTTTGAATTGATTTATGAACTGGATTCGAAGTTTGATGGTTATTTGCTCAACCTAGTGGTTATAAAAAGACAAATTTTGTAGCCTTCATGGGGCACGAATTGGCTGCTTTTATGTAATATAGTATAGCGAGAGATAAGTGAATTTTTTATTTATTTATTTTTTTGTCAGAAGAAAGAATTTCCATTAGAGCAACCAGCATACAAGGGATATAGTTTCAGAAGTACACCAAAACAACAAATAGAACATGAACTGTAACAACAACAGAGACCGGAAAACTACAAAAAAAAATCAGGAAGTGTCCTGAAGAAGCCGGCCTCAGTCCCCTGTATCTGGACGAGGCATGAAGACAGAGAGAGCATGTTTGGCAAGCAAGTGAGCTCTGACAACCTCTTGGCGTGGAACCTTTGAGATCCTACAAAAAGAAAGGCCATGGATCTTCATGATGAGGTTGTCAATAAAAAATCTGTCCCTGTGGTGACTCTCATGTCTCCCTGCTAACTGCATAACAGTATTATAAAAATCAGTACGGATATAAACAACATTAAATTTATTATTTAGAGACCAAGAAATTGCTTCCTAGATAGCTAGAAGCTCAGTTTGGAGGGGATTGCCAGTTGTTTTATCAGAGACCCATTCGTCGAGGAAGCCATGAAGCCCAAGCCACACCAGAGATTTGCTTCTTTCCAAGCCCCATCAAATATACAGGATGCAAGTCCTTTGAGAAGAGATAGAGGAAGGGCACGACTTAATGGTCAAAGGAGGAGGTTGGTTAAGCAGCATGGCAGAATTATGTGAATGGTGGTTATGCCAATTCTGTGAATTGTGGTTCTGCTAACGAGAAGCCCTATGAAACCACTGGGAATTATCCTTTTCCATAACCATAACAATAAGAGGATCAAATTGAAGATTCGACAAAACACACTAGTTTCTATGTTTCCAGATTGCCCAGAGAATAGAGATGAAGAGAAAGAGTTGTTGTTGTTTTGTTGTAGACACACAAGGCCGTCCATAAGCCAATCCTTAAAAACCAAAAGCGAAGAGATTCCTAGAGAGGAGTAGGGTAAGTTGTTGATATTCCAAACCATTCTAGTCTGGTTGCAGGAACAAAACAAATGATCAATAGTTTCTTCCTCAATACCACAAAGCGGGCAAAGTAGGGAGATGTTCTGCCTTCGGATATTTAGGCCAATGGACCGATAAGATTCTCCAGACACTTTCATATAAACACTTTAATGCGCTTTGGAAGCTCTAGGTTCTGAACTAGATTCCAAGCATTATGACCTTTATGAAACCATTGAGCATAGGGGAAGTTGTTTCTTTGTTTATCATATAGGGATTTGTACCCTGATTTAGTACTGTACTTCGCCGAGAGAGTATAAGGCCAGATGCGCCGATCCAGACAACAAATAGTAGGGAGAGTGATTGTAAGAACTCTAGAGACCAGGAAATGTGGAATGATGTCATGTACTTTCTCAATATTCCAATCTGGGCCATGGGGAGTGGATCTTAAGAGGATAGAAACGATTAAATCCTCCGAGCCTGCATGGCCACTAGGTGACAAAGCGGCTTGTTCCAATTGGGAATCCGTTTGTCGTGAAATAGCTTAATAGATTCACCATTGCCAACTAACCAAGAGATAGGTTTGGCGATAAGGTATCGGCCATACATAATGCTCTTCCATGCCCAAGAAGAATTAGAATGAGGCTTAACCTGTAGGAGGTCAACTTTGGAGTAGTATTTCGGCAAAATAATTTTGGAACTAAGGAGGGAGAGGGTATTAAGAAGCCGCCAACATTGATTAGTAGGTAGAGCCTGATTTAGGAGCTTCATGTCTCGAATGCCTAAGCCTCCTTCATTTTTATATGCACGGATTTTTTCCATAAAAGCCAATGGATGGGCTTTCGATCCCCAATCTTCCACCAAAAATTTGCCGAGATAGCGTTAAGCTTATCACAAATCGGGATGGGATTTTAAAGGAGGAGCAAAGGTTGAGAGGGAGCCCTGATAAAACAGATTTGATTGATGATAATTTGCCCGCCAAAGAGATGTCCGACTTCCATCCAACAAGAGATTTTTATATCTTATCCACAATGAAATTAAAGCAAAGCCGTTTATCTGCAGTAATGTTGAGATGAAGCCCTAAATAGAGGGCAGGATCCAAACTAATAGGGACACGAAAGAAACTTTTGAAACGTCTGGCAAAGGTGGAAGGAGTATTAGGGCTGAGAGTAATCTGAGATTTTTTATGGTTGATGCACTGGCCAGAGACTCTACTAAATCTCTCTAGAGCTTGATTGAGGGGTTCCACAACTCTCCAGAGATGGTTCAAAAAAGATAAAACAGTCATCTGCAAAGAAAATATGGGAAAAAGAGATGTCATTTCTGGATAGCTTAAGCCCTTGCACTTCCCTTCCACATCCAATCTATTAAGCGCAGAGGAGAGGGTTTCCAGGAAGACAATGAACAAGTGAGGAGAAAGCGTGTCCCCTTGACGTAAGCCTCTTTGAGGGGAGAACCATTTCGAAAGATCCCCGTTGACAAGCAGAGAGAAGGAAACCGTGGAATAACACTGATGAGGCAGCTTACTCCATTTGTCAAGAACGCCCATTTTTCAGAGAGTGAAGGCAAGGAATCGCCAGCTGACTCTATCAAATGCCTTACTCATATTCAATTTTAGAGCTACTCTCCTTGTTTGGTGTGCGCAATGAGATTGGAAAATTCACATGCCAAAAGTGGGCTGTCAGAGATCAAACGCCCCAACACGAAGGCATCCTAAGATTTAGATATAGTAAGGAAAGATGTGTTTGATCCTCTTAGCTTGAGTTTTAGAAATGATCTTATAAATAAAATTACAGAGGCTAATAGGTCTGAAATCACCCAGAGATTTAGGGGAAGGAATTTTAGGGAAATTATGGTCAAAATGTATTATTGAATTTGTGAAGTGTTAGTTTTTTACATGGTTTGTTATATGCGCAAGATCACTCATGTAAACAACCAATGTTGGACTAAATACCATCTACCCCCAAACTTGGGTTGTTACAAGATCCATCCCTATAAAAATTTTGAATCGATTAATAAAAGTTACAAAATTTTTTTTATTTTTTATAAAAGTTAAGAGACGCGCCTAAATGTTATAAATCATAGAAAATGCTGCGAATAACATTGCTAACAAGTTACGAAATACTAAAAATTTTACAATTGCTAATGAGGTAGCACAATATGGAACCATATAATAGGTGCATATGGTACACACCTTTAATGAGTGTGTATTATAGCCATTTCCCAAAATTGATTCTTTTTACAAATTAGAAGTAGTTTTAAGAGGGCAAGCAGTGGGATCCGGGACAAAAATTGAGGTTTGGAATCTTTGAATAGCCTTATAATATGGCCAAAGTGGGAATGTTGGTTTGGTTAATGAGTTAGCTTTAGTAAGTTTCTTGCCAAAGAGGAGGGATTTTTGAAGAAACCTTTTCCAAAGGTCGAGCTCAAGCGGGTTCAGTTCTCTGCGGACTATTTCGGATACGAAAAAATGATATTACTCCATTGACCATATTTGATGACCACAATATTTGTGATTCCACCGCGTCTTGATTGTATTTTATGTAACACTATCTTTTATTTTAAGAAGGAGCCAATTAGAGGTATGGACATGAGGAATCCGAAATCACATATGTTGTCGTTACCTTTCTGACCAAGAATTTTGGAGATCTATTGCTTAAGGCATGACAAAATATTACAGATATCTTATGAAAGTTCTCAAGCCTGCTCCTTTGTAGGGAGCAAAAGCACCCAATTAAAAATGTATAGATCTTGTGCGCTCAAGGATTATTATATAAAAATATCTTGAGTCTCAAAATCGTATCCCGATATGTGCGCCTCATTATCATCCTACATGGGCGATTGAGTTTCACCCGCATAGCTTACCTAGGGAAGCGGATTCGCTGTCCCGAACTCCCTGTCCCAAGTCTCTGTCTCGTTCATTCGAGCCGTCTATCCGAGCAATTAACGGCTCGGATTCCGTTTCACCCCAAACATGTCTAGGTCATACATTCATCTGCACATCTGAGTCGTCGATTGCTCGGACAGGCGGCTTGGATAGACGGGACACAGAGTTGGGACAGACTTTTCAGGACAGCAGATCTGCAACCCTTACCTAGGCCAAAGTCATTAAATTCCAAGTGCAGGATAACCCAAGGAGTTGTGGTTTGATGGTTTCCAATGAAGTCGTTCGATTAACGTAGTTGTACGTTTTCACATGATAAGGATATAAGTGGTACTAAAAAACTACCCTAGGATGAAATTGAAACTAAAATCTCTCAATTCGAAATATTGGGTTCGAGTTTATGCTTGGCTGTGAAATGAGAAATCTCATTGCATCACCCAAAATCGAAGGATTTACATTATGTTGATTGGGGAAAATATCGTTTCGATATCTATTGTTTTTCTATGAGAAATCGGATCACTTCCCCATCTATTTCATAAAATATCTCAACCTATCGATCTATTGAAACAGATTTGTCAGGCCCTAGGGTATGTTGACAAATGACAAGTGTCATGCAAGTGGGTCCGTGTATATTCAGATATTACCGATCATTGTAGCAAATATGATTCAGGGATGACCGCTACAAGAAAATTGATTTTAAGTGGCGACAAAATTTGTCACATTATGTCAAAAAACTCGTCACTAAAAATATTTATTGACACAAAAAATGAAGTGTTACAAGGTTGTCACTAAAAGTGTGTTCTTAAGAGTATTAGTGACAAGTTCTAAAATGTTGTCATAAATACCTGTCACTTTTAGAGACAAGTCATAAGTTGTCATTGAAGCTAACCTTTTTGTGACCATTTTTTTTTTTTTGTAATTAGAAAATATTTTCTGTTACTAATGGATGAATTACATGGGAGTCGTCACAAAAACTTGCAGCCGGAAAATATGAAAATAACTTTTAGTGACAAGGGCCCCTAGTGACAAATTTTGTTTCTCACAAATCCCCCCAAACCTCTGAGCTTTAGTGACATTTTTTTTCTTCACTAATATGGTTAATTGTAACCAAAAAAGAGGATTTCCTGCTACATTGCCTTGCATCTAAGAATCCTGCTTCCGCCAAGCTTTGATCCAAAGACTTCCTTGCAGAGTAACCCTAGCATCCAGTCACTGCCACACTCTCCCCACGACATTCAAAACTCTCTTCATTTTATATTTATAACCAATCCTTTCATTTTTTATTTAAGACACATTTAGCAATGCAAGTGGGTGCTATTCCTATTTTAGCTTCTTTTTCTACTGTAGGGTTTCATATATTTACCTTTTTATGCATACCATAGAATTTACTTGTTGTGAGTTTATACGATGCATTGATCCAGCCATGCCGTGCACTAAGGCCAATACGATTGGAGAGTAACAACAAAGAGTCCATCACATCATTAAAACATACTCCCTCCGTCCCTTTTTAAGTGTTTAACTTTCTATTTTGGGTTGTCCCTAAATAAGTGTGTGGTTTGAAAAGTTAATGGGTAAAAGTTTGTACAATTATCATTTTGCCCTTTTGAAAAGTTAGTGGGTAAAGAGTTAATGAGTAAAAGTGGGGGATAATTTTGGAAAGTTGAGGTAAAAGTTGATGTAAAAAGTGTAAAGTGGAGAAAAAAGTTGATGTGACAAGTGTAATGATGATATTTCTTTAATAAGTTGGATTTACGAAGTAACACATTTAAAAATGGACGGAGGGAGTAATAAACATTGCATGACCCATATCCACTAAAAATATTAAGTCTTATAAATGGTAAGTCAACCAATTGTAAATTAAAGTCCCATCTTTCTTCTTCTTCTTTTTGTTTTTTTTAAACGTGGGACTTAATGTTCACACATGTTTTAACAAATTTTCCCCTCATTTGTGAACCGCGCATTGAGCCTTGTTCTTTTTGTTTGCATCCAAAGTCCCCTTTGATTCTATTCTATTACTCTCTAACCTTACCTCCCAAAATAGGCTTTTTCTGCACCCAACCCTTGTTTTATCAGTTGTCACATAGATATCCATCCCATCGACTCAGAGCCATCCATCATACTCCATTGAGAGTCAAATTGCCCATTCATTTGCACCATACTTCCTGACGGGTCAACATGTAATATGTGTTTCGTTCGCTTGCATCACCTTACCGTAGGCACATCCCAGCACCTGCACTAATGGATTTTTCCCACTCCATAGACTGTATGTTCTCAATACAAGCTCATTCATGGGTGTTATCCCTGCCACCAGTGTTTTAAAAACCGGACCGGACCGGCCGATTCAACTGGTTAGCCCGTCAACCGGCCACTCAACCGGTTCGGTTGGCCGGTTCGGTTATATCTAATAACCGTTATGTTTTAGAAACCGGTCTATAAAGTATGAACCATTCCAGATTCGCGGTCAAACCGCTAACCCAGGAGAACCGGTACTGGGTTAATCAACCCAGACCGAAAATTTTAAAGTAGTACATTGACGCGTTAAGGCCAATTGTCATTGTCAGACAAATTTTTGTACTGGGCCCACGCGAAGCCCATGCTCAGTGATCAATTACGGCTAGCACTCAGAGGTTTCCTTACATTTTATAAAGGAAAATGAACCAAGAGTTTGATTCGCAGCCGATGTGGGACCGGTGAAAATGCAGTGGAACAAGTACCACTCTTATTTCTTCTAACTTCCTGTACAGTTATTATTTTTGTAGGCTTATATTTGTAAACTATATATTTCTAATTTATATTTAATATAATTATGACATCACGGTTCAATAGCGGTTCAACCAATGACCCGTCCGCCCAATCCCTTTTCCTGTTCGTCCTCCGTTCCGGGTTTCAAAATATTGCCTGCCAAGGAATGCACAAAGCCCAAACTGATAGTGAGCCACAGCAGAGAGTTCACCACATCACTATGACCCAAAAAATATTGAATAACTCATATCCACTAAGTGTTGACACATGGCGCAATGCAACTGATTTGAAGAAAACTTTTGTTTACATTGCCGGTATAAATAATGTTTTATTTTATTGTTTTTTATTTTTTCAATGTGTTTTATTGTTCACATGTGTCCTAATTAACCTACACGAACGCCAAGAAATGTCATAGGAAGCAAAATAAATAACCCAAGCATTAGTGGAGATGTGATCATCCCATACGCGACGAGCCGAAAAAGTAAACGATTTTGATGAACTCAGTGGATCAGGGCTGAATCCCACTCTCCTCAAAGCATACGACACCCAAACCCAATATCACTGGACACTCCAGCCGTCCAAAAGAAAAGCAGATGCGGAGAAACTTAACCTGAAGGAATGCTATTGGCGAAAGCTTCCTTAATTCCCACATATTCCATTTCTCTAAATTTTCTGTCCTTCTCCTGTCTACGTTGTCTTTTATGTTAAAAATATTTTGTGACGTGGATTTCACGCCTCGTGAACCAGGAGAAAAAAAAATGTACATGTCAGCATCGTTAACTTTTGAAAAGGAAAAAAAACTGTGAGTTATAGCCGCGTAAATACGTATAACGTGATTGATTTGGATTCTCTCTAGTTTTTTACGGGAATTAAACCGACGTAATGTAAGATTCTTTGTGTAACCTTTTCGATACGACTTTGATAATTAGAATCATTCAATTTTCCGAATTTATGGAGAATATTAATCAAGCCGAAAAAGAAAAGCGTGCTACTACATCTTAAATAAATAAATTCATTCAACTGAAATTACGAATCAGTGGGGGCCATTTGAAGATGCGGAGAAGCGCGAACCCATTCTATTTTTCTAAATTTTCTGTCGTTGTCCTATGTCGTATTTTTATTAAAAGAATATCGTGGTGACGTGGATTTCACGTCCATTGGACCAGAAATGGGGTACACATCAGCACCATAAACTTTTGGAAAACATAGTGTTATTGTCGCGTAAGTACGGACAAAATCATGGATCTGGCTTCTCTCTGATCTTTTAAAGAAATTGAACCTTCGTGTTAGATTCTTTATCTAACCTTTTCTACGCGATTTTGATGATCGCAATAGTTCAATTTTTAGATTTCGTCGAGAACAATCATCATGCTCAAATTTACGTTAATCGGATATAATTTAGTACGGTTTTGAAAGAAATCTTGGGTGAGAAACAAGAATTTTGATGAGGAATTGTCATCTTTCTTTTATAATAGATGTGATTCCGTAAATTTGAAACGTTAGTTGGAGGGCACACTTTTTTTACTTGGCTAATTCTCTCAATGAACTTTAAAAGGTTAATGATTTTGATTATCAGAGTGAATAAAAAGATAACTAACAAAGAGCTTGTCAGAACTGTTCGAAACGGACAGTAGAAGATCCAACTCTTTTTGCTGAGCTATCACCGCGATTAAGTAGGCTAATTGACCATTAAAATCATTGGAGGGTAAATGCCTCCTCTTCAATATACAATTCCAAAGTCATCTTTAATAATACAACCATTCTGGCTCCGAAGAGTTCAATGGCGGGGTATATAAAATGCGTGTACTTAATTCTCACTTAGGCTTCGTTTGTTTCGATGTAAAATGTTTTACGAAGTAAATTATTTTTCATGTAAAATAATTTTATCAAAAATAATAATCTTTTAACTTTTTATTTTTCGTTGTTTGGTTGATGCTTAAAAATATCTTCGAGAAAACAGAGTGGGACAATGCCCATCTCATCTAGAAAACAGAGGAGGAAATTTGGAACCAGAGTTGTAGGTTTGGTGGAGCCCGTTTTCCTCTGCTCTGGGGTTCTTGATTCGTCCAATATGGGGTATCACGTGGAAATTAATTTACTCCCTACCAAACAACGGAAATTGAGTAAAATGTTTTACAAGAAAACATTTTATTTCAAAACAAACGGAGCCTTAGAACTTGGAAGAAAGTTATTAGCATAGAAATGCTTCGGTGGCGAATCCAGAAGTCTTGATTAGTGATGGTCAAAACAAAACCGGAAAACGGAAACCGGGAACAATACAATAGCATTTTCCTTTCCGCAGCGGATTGCATGAGGCATCATCCGAAAGACAATCTCTGGAATTATTTTTAGGAGAGAGAAAAAAAATACTGCAAAATCTGCGGTAGCAAACCACCGATATAAAAGGGATACTGTATCACCAACTTTTTGATTCGATTGCTAATTATAGTAAAGTTCATTTGGCAAATCTATTCAAGTGCTTGGCTAGGTGAGAATTGCATTTGCCATACAAATTTGTTAGAAAGATATGGGGTGCAAATACAGCTACATTTTTACAAATTTGAATGCATCTGAAATTTGTGAGAGTGACAATTAATTATAGATTACTTGAACAATTTTGAAGGGTGTACAGATGCAGCGGATCCTAAAATTTTTGTGATGGCATGATCACATAATAAGTTTGGATTTTAGTAGATTTAGTAAAGAAACAATAACCTAATATGTAATCAAACACATTAATATATAACAACTAGCAATAACTTGCAAATATATTAAGTAAAGCTAGTTGCACTCGACGAACATTCATATTTTAAAATCTATCTTGTAATTGTCTCATTACCAATGCAATGACATATGTGTGTGTATATATACTCCTTACAAGCGTTCTTCCTATTTACTATTATCTAAAAATAGTCCAGTTATTAATTAATGACTGGACGAAACCAAGAACTAACCCCTTACGTGCGAAATTATCGCAAATCTCCTTTAAGATCAAACAATTCCATCGAATTGAGTATGATTGTATATGTAATAGCATTTACTATACGAAGAATATCAATGAACCCAATTATTTCAATCGTTATATATATAACCGGTTCCCCTTATACTAAAAAAAAAACATAAAAAAAACACTCGATTTTGTTCCGGGTCCCACTGTGATGTTCTGAATCGTTGATCTTGTTTAAATGAATAAAATAGGAGGTCCTGCAAAATTTCAGCTCAAGCGGATACCAGTAAATGCTTGATCCAAACGGTTTTAAAAACACTAGTTCCTGTCACAGTTTCTGCAAAACTGTTTGGATCAAGCACTTGCTGATATCCAATTGAGCTGAATTTTTGCATGACCTCCTATTTTACTCATTTAAACAAGATCAATAGTTCAGAACATCACAGTGGGACCCAAAACAAAATCGAGTGTTTTTTTTTTATGTGTTTTTTTAAGTGAGGGGAACCAGCCCCATCTATATATATATATATATATATATATATATATATATATATATAGAGGCCCGATCAAGTCCGGGAGTCCCGAATCCGGGACTCCACCTTCCCGATATTTTTTTGACGATCCGAACCGTCCAATGTGTTCAAAAGGTGTTTTCCAAGGTCCACGCGGGAAATCTTCAAAAAAAAATACCGGGAAGGACTTGATCCAAGCGGTTTTTCGCAAAACTGTAAATGTACATTTTTTGCGAAAAACCGCTTGGATCAAGCCCTTCCGGGTATTTTTTTTTGAAGATTTCCCGCGTGGGACTTGGAAAACACCTTTTGAACACATTGGACGACTCGGATTTCCCAAAAACAATCGGCAAATGCATCAAAACGCTTAAATCCGGGAAATCCGGGATCCTTGACAGGATAATTGGCGTATATATATATATAGGGAATGGTTCTAATCCGGACTTTTCATTTCCGGACCTCATGATCCAAACATTTTTTTGACGATCCGATCTGTCCAATGTGTTCAGAAGGTGTTTCAAGGGTTCACGTGAGAAATCTTCAAAAACAAATACCGGGAAAGGCTTGATCCAAGCAGTTTTTGCGAAAACTGCTTGGATCAAGCCCTTCCCGGTATTTTTTTTTTTTTGAAAATTTCTCGCATTGACCCTTGAAAACACCTTCTGAACACATTGGATGGATCGGATTTTCCAAAAATAATTTGCAACACAAAAAAAATCAATTTTTCCTTATTTCCGGGAAGTGTGGATTAGAAAATTTCCGTGTATATATATATATATATACATATATATATATACACACACACTATCATAAAAGAACAAACAATTTTTGTCTCCTTCAAGTGGCATGCACTGATGCACGGATTAGCCGATTATCATGTTTTTCTGCTATAATACACTTTTATGGATATTATGGGCTGAAAAACAAACTAAGTTACTACTGTTCTAGTTCGTGTTTGCTAGTTTAAAAATGAAAAAAGTTAAAAGATCCTTCAAAATTAGATTGTTTCATAAGCAAACCATGTTGAAGATAAGTAAATTGTGAGATATAATTTGAACAAGTTATAATACTTTGACTTGTTCGGGCTTTCGATGAATAAAAAGCTAAAACTTTTCGAAATTGGTTCATGTTCTACTCAATTAAAATTCATTTTTACTCGGCCAATCCCATAAACAAGCTGAGCTTCGACCTATCCTACTTGTCCATTCTATGAGGATTACTGGATTACCAAATAGGCCGCGGAAAAACGAAGCCCAGTGTTAGGAATTTATTCCGGCATAAAGCCCTATACTTAATTCCTTCCGCAACCTCATTATACCCAAAAATTTAACCATAGTTGACTCATTAACTCAACCCACATCCTCACTTTGTCCATATTATTTAGGCTTCCCTTTATAATAATAATAATAATAATAATAATAATAATAATAATAAATAGCACTTTTAATTTTTAAACAAGAAATACTTCCAAGTTTGTGTTTGAGCTTTTTCAAGATGAGTTTTTGTTTGCTAAAATAGTACTGCAAAATAATCCCAACATTTTCCCATAATTAGTTTGCAATTTTTTAAAAAAGTTAAGGTTTAAGGCAAAATAATGGATTTTTTTGTACTAGAGTAGGTTTTTTGGCAAACAAAAAACACCCAAAAAAAAATCCCAAACACAACTTTAGGATTGTTTCTTTTTTTAAAAATTAGAAGTGGTTTCAAGAGGAATTAGAGTGTGGAATTGTAATTCAAAGAAATAGTTTCCAAAGACCAAGCTTGAGCGAGTTCGGTTCTCCACGGATTAATTATTTCTGATATGTAAAATGATATTCCTTCATTATAATTTCACTAATATCTTTTATTTTAAGGAGGATCCAATATTCCAATAGAATATGAGGACCATAGGAATTCAAAAAATCACATATGTTGTCATTACTTTTCTGACCAAGAATTTGGAGATATATACGTATATAGCTTAAGGCATGACCTAATATTGTTGATTTTCAAAGTTTTCAGGTCGGCTCGTTTATTCTTACCGGAAAAAGTGTCTGCTCCTTTATAGGGAGAATACAATTAAATATTATAGTTCTTGTGATCTTGAGTGTTATTATATAAAAATATCTTGGGGGTCTCAAAATCGTATCCCAATAAATGAGCCGTGCTATCCTCCATCGACAGTTGTGTATCATCTGCATAGCGACTGACTTATGCTCCTTCAACAGTTGTGTATCACCTGCACAGCGACAGAGTTAGACCAAAATCATTCACGATCGTCTCAAGGAGAAGGCGTTTGATTAACATAGTTGTTATAATTGGAACTATATAATAAACTACGCAAGGAAAAAATTGAAAATAAAATCTCTCATTTTCTGATATTGGGTTCGAGGTTATGATTAGCTATGCAATGAGAAATCTCATTCCATCACCCAAAATCGAATGGTTTAAATTACGTTGATTTTGGAAAAACAATGTTTCAATACCGGATTAGGATCCTTTCCAGTCCCAATAAGGGACTAGACCGTCCTTCCCAGCCAATTTCAGGGCCTTTTTCTCGGGCCCATTTCGATGATCAAATCGGTTGATATTTAAGACATCATCGAGAATATCAAACGCGTCAAAATTTATGTCAATCGAATAATGTTTCATGTTTTTTCATGCCACATTTATCTCTGCAAAATGGATTTTTACACAATAATATATTGCAGCAGCAGCAGCGTCTGTATATTCATAAAATTTGGCAGAGTAGAGAGGTTGATCGCAAAATAGGACCTGCAGATCGCAAAATAGGACCTGCAGCAGCCTAAAAAAAGGGTTCGATACAATATATTCAACTATGGCGCTTCGGCACATGTAGCGAACAACTCTTCGATCACTTGGGATTTATAGCTCCTTTGGCTGGTGGGAGGAGAAAAGAGAAGAAAGGGGAGGGATCTCCCTCCTTGGTGAGAAAAGAGAAAAAAGGGGAGTGGTTTCTCACCCTCTCATCCAAACAAAGCTGAAAAATCCAATTCTCTCCCTCCTATTCCGGTGACCTAACTCTCTCCGGCGAAACTCCGGCAACTCTCCGGCGCCTCGCCGGCGACTTCAAAACTCAGTTTCAAGGACAGATCTGGATTCGCCAAGATCAGACGAAAACAACGGTGCAAGAAAAACGACGATCCGGTGAGGGGGTGGACTGCACGACTGCCGGAATTCCACGACGTCTCCCCTTTCTCACAGAATCGCGCCAACTATGGTGAGAAACGAAAAGGGGGGTTGAAGGGGGTCCCGATTCTCACGGTTTCCTCCCCTCTCTCGCCGCTGGAGCCATCCAAACGGAGGTGAGAAACGGTTTTCCTGCGAAACCCTTTCTTCTCTCTCGAAACCCCTCCATCCAAAGGAGCTCTTAACATTCTATTGTTTTCCCTCCCCACGCATTTTTTTATCAATCAGAGTGAGAGGGTTTTGTTCACTCTCACTAAGTGAGCGTGAACAAATTTGCACTCATCCCCTCTCCTTTGCGCGCTCTCTTTCCTTCTGCTAGGAATCTGGAACGGGAAAGATAAAAAGTTAAGAAGAAAAATATGTTAAAATAAAGAATAAGTAAACTAGATAACCCTAGTTTGAAAAAGACGTAGGTAGGTAAAGTGAAAAATGTGTAGAATTTACAAGCATCTTTTTCTCAAATTTTGCCTAATCTAGTGGGTTGCTCTTAAGTACTCCCTCTGTCTGCCTTTGTTGGTTTCAAAATCTGCTCTATTTTTTATTGTTTATATCTTTAATTTATAATAGTTTTCATAATTTTGTCAACTTTATACAATAGAACCTAATACAGGTCTATCAAATAAGATAAATATTGCATAATTTTTAAGATTTATATTGAAGATATAAATAATAAAAAAATAACACAAATTTAAAAAATGGACCAATAAAAGGGGTCAAACGGGACATCGGGTTGCTGCTATGTAACTTTTGCACAGCAGCTGCAGCGCAAAATCCGGACCGTTCATAAGTGTTTTGAACAGTTCGGATTGAAAACAAGTTGAAAACAAATTATTCGTGCGAATAATTCTCCTATTTTGTTTGAAATCTGAGTCGTTCATCCGAATAACTGACGATCCGAATTGTGCATAGCAGTTTCAGTGCACAAGTTGCACAGCAGCAACCCCGCATCGGGGCTGGACGAAGTAAATAAAATTCAACCAAAGGAACGAATCAAAGTGGCCCAATTGCAGATGCGGGGAAACGTAACCTCAAGCAAATTTAATTGCCAAAAGCTCCCTTCATTTGCATATATTCTGTTTAAGTATTTTTCTAATTGTTCTGCCCTTTAGTCTCCGTCGTCTTTTATTACTGGATTACTAAAGAATAAAGAATAGTTTGGTGACGTGGATCTCACTTCCTATGGACCCGGACCTAAGCTAAGCGAAATGTTGTCGGCACCGATGACAGTGCAATGATGGTGCACAAATGTGTGCGTGGGGCTCACTTCGGATTGTAGTGTGCTTGATTTTTTATTTTTCATTCAGAGTATATGATCATATAACCTATGCAAATCCGATTGAACTCTCGTCGCTTGAAAAATTAGTTTAAACTTAGGTTGAGTTTTACTAACATATTTTCGGTATTCTTGGATTATACGTTATCGAATTGACAAGTCATTCTCGTCACTTGCATCAATTGTTTTGATAACTTTTGGTCTAAGAATATCGAAAATACTGAAAATACAGAATATCATAGTGAAAACTAACCTTTAATAAAAGTTTTGAATTATTTTTATGAGAACTCGGAGTGAGAATCTGTGGCCCATCGGCCATCAGTACATCTCATCGAACTTTGAAACTAACATAATCAACTCTTCTCCAGAAGCAACTCAATTCTTTTGTTTGGTTCTTTGTAGACTCTTACCGAGTTCAGTGGGATGATTGAACTTGTTTAATTTTTAGAACTCATCGAGAATATCACCAATGTTAAAAGTAAGTTAATTTCATATTGTTTACATATTTTTTGTAACAGTACTTCTAAGTTAAGAAAAATGATTTCAAATTCAGTATTGCAAAAATGTATTCCACAACGTACATGTGTTTGATAAATATATCAAATGATATCCGATTAACCTAGTTTTTTGTTACTTGGATAATAATCTCGCAGAGCTCTAAAGGGTGAATAGTTTCGATCATAGCCACTCGAACTGAACTTGGAAAGAGTCCATAAAGAACCTATAAGAACCATCTAATCCTTTTGAAGGACTGAAAAGGATCCTCCTAAAGTTATTTGCTGAACTTTCACAGTGATAGAGTAAGCTCTAATTCGATAGGAAGATCATTGCATTGCATGTTATACCCTCTTCAGTGTACCCATCCCAGCAGGGTGGAGTCAGGAATTTCACTATAAGAAAACGTACTTTAAGGGACGAAATCCAAATTTTGTAGACAAATAGTACTCCCTTCGTCTCTTTTTAAGTGATCCATATGAAAATACGTGCAATTTCAAACCCCTAAAAAACATATTTCTCTATATAACTTTTTATTTTGTTTTATACCAAATTAAAGTGCTCATTGAGTACTTTAATTTGGTGCAAAATAAATTTTGAAAACAATATATGAAAGTACATTTTAAAATGTCCGTAAAAATACACGTTTCCCAAGTGGATCACTTAAAAAGGGACGGAGGGAGTACCCTTTTGGCGATGAAATCAAACTTCGTCACAAAATGGGACCTAGTTGGTGAGGAAATGCAAATTCGTCACCAAAATGTACCATTTGGAGACGAAATTTGAATTGTTTTGGCTACGAAATTGCGTTGCTCGTAAATACTTTGCGACGATATTTGATTTCGTTGCCAAAAAGTACCATTTTTTACAACAAAATATGAGTTTCCTTGCCACAAAGGTACTCGTCGTCGACAAAAATTGAAATTTTGTTACCAAATGTAAGACTAATTATTTTTTTATTTTGGAAAGTTAATACAATTTTAATTTGATAATCTATATTTATATATTTTATACATAGATTACTTTGAAAATTATTTAACAAAATGTAATATATATTAAATTTGGCAATATTATCAACGAAATGTGAAATGTTAAGTGGCAATTTTAAACTTTTGACTACGGAATATGATTAATCGCCAAAAGGTTAAATTGGCGACGAAAAATTCGTCGTCTTTTTATAAATATTGGCGACAAATAAACTTTTTGTCACCCTGGTCTTTGGCGTGAAACATTAGGTGACGAAAGTGGGACGAAAGCTACGAGTTTTTATTATAAACGTTACGAGATGTACCAAAATTTTATGAATCTTTATGAGGTGGCACAATTTGAACCACATATTAGTTGTATATGGTACTCTTTTTAAGAGGTTTGTATTTTATGCTTTTCCCAAACTCTACTCTTTTAAAAGAAACTCTAATCTTTAAGAAAGAAATCATTGTAATTAAAAGTTTGTGGTTGTGGTTTCTTAAGGAGGGTTGCTAAAATACTAGTACAACAAAAATGCCAAGCCATTTTATAACTCAAAAAAAAAAAAGGGTCTGATCTTTACTTGGGATCGATGCAAGGGCAGAGACAAGAAGGTAGTGAGCACAGAAATTAATTTGGGTCTAACCCTGTCTTCTCTGATTCCTTTCAGCTTTGACCTGGCGGCATGGTTCTGCAGCAAAGCGTTGCTTAGCTCCTCAGTTCTTAGAGGTTTAAGGGGGGCACTATTTCAGTGGTATTCTGAAAGCAGTCACTTTGTACATATACTGCAAAAGGTTAAATTTATTTCTAATCATCTCCCGCTCATGCCTGCAATGATTGAGGACTAGATGAGTTTTGTTTTTGTTATTGGTGTTGTGGTGTAGTTCCAACAAGCAGAGGCGGCTCCAAGTAGGGGGTAGGGTGGTCACCCGAACGCCCTGAAAAAAAAAATTTAGAAATACATGTAAATTTTTTTAATTTTTTTTTTTTTATCATTTTGAACACCCTAACCTAAAAAATTTGAACACCCTACCTAAAAAATTTGAACACCCTACCTAAAATGTTTGAACATCCTACCCAAAATGTGTGGACCAAAAAGGAAAAAACAACGTTGATGTCTTAATCTCTGAACTACGGGAACTGATATGTAATTAATGAAAAAGAAAAAAAAAATGTGCTATTTACAAATGAAAAAGGGATAGGGACGGATTAGGAAAGTTGAAACCAGATCTGCACGTCCGAAAAGAAAGAGAACCCACAGTTTGCCTCCATTGCCTGAAACTTCGCTAGTTCTCTCGACTCGTAATCTCCGATGTCTGATCTCTCTGCAAAAAGATGAAATTTTTTTTGCTATTGTCCGTCCGTAACCAATGCCGGAACCACTTCTATTCTCCTGATTTCACAGATTGAAATCTCTCCTAATCAAGTTAGACCTCTTTCAATTTTTGATTTTTTTCGATAATATGCTCTGGTGTTGATAGAGCTACAACAGAGGAGAAATGTGGTTACTGTGTGAATTTGTGATGTGAGTCGGTGAGTGCAGTGAATGTTGGTTTGTCTTTTATATGACTTTTTACTTTTAGTGGTCCACCAATCATGTATAAATAGTATAATATCTAGGGTAGTTTAGTGGTCCACCACCACTCCATTGATTACAAATTACAATAAACTATTAAACTTATTGCTTACATGTTAAACTTTGCTTAATGCTTACATAATCAGTCGACTAAACTTTGCTTACTGGTGCTTAGTATAATTTTTTGAATCAACACTAGGCTTTGCTAATTAATTGATTCAATTGCAAGAGTAAGTCTAATTTTGTCAGGTGTTTAGACAGGACAGGATAATAGCTAACTTTGATTCTGATTCATTTTTTAATGTTTGTTTGCTTAGTTGAAATCATGGACAAGTTTGTGATAAGAAAATCAAGAACGGTGCAAGAGTCATCTCCTATTGAAACTTTTGATGATAGCAACCCCCAAAACTTGTCGAAGCGAAGCCGTATTGACTTGGAAAATCTTCCATCGGATCCGGGGCTACGTCAAAAAATCTTGTCATATCATCCTACTGGTAGATATGAAATATGAAGAGCATATCTCCAAACATGCCAACCTATCCACTACAAGTTCCCTCAAAGATATATAAGTGGATCCATGCGTCGGTTTAATCCGGATTGGTTCAAAGGGTACAAAAATTGGTTGGAATACAATATAGTAAAGGATGCAGCATTTTGTCTATGTTGCTATCTTTTTCGTCCTGATTTCGGTAAGCAAGCGGGAAGTGATGCTTTTGTCATAGATGGTTTTAAACTTTGGAATAGGAAGGAGAAGTTGCAAACTCATGTGGGAGGCGTCAATAGTGAAATTATGCAAAGGTGTAACAAGTCCCAAAAGGAGGGGGGGGGGGGGGGGGGGGGGGGGGGGGGGGGTTTGAATTAAAAATTCAATATCACCACGTGATTCACATTCACTCCAATTCCATGGCTATTTGATCAAACCAACTATTTCAATCCAAAGTAAATGAGGCAAAGACACAAAACACAAGGATATATGTGGAAACTACTTAGGGTCTAAATACCCTAAGCATAAAACCACAGCCTAATCTACCAATTGCTATAAATCAAAAGGTTAAATCAAGAGTTACAAGATTAGGAATTACCGACTTTACCCCAAGTTACACCTAACTCCACTCCATGATTTAGCTCCCCGAGTCCCTTCTTGATTCCATAGCCTCCACGAGTTCTTCACCACTCGATCTCCGTATCAACAACGGCTTCGGATCATCCGGCCACGTAGAAATGTAGACAACACAACATGATCCAATAAATATATGATTTTTATGAAGATTTTTGAAAAACAAAATCAACCTAAAGTGGATCCATGGAAAAGAAGACCCTAGATTGAAGAAAGATGAGATGAGCTAACTCAAATCATCAAGAACATCAAGTTCCACAAAGAGAGAAGGGATGAGACTTTCTCTCTCTAAAAGGGGATGATTTTTTCAATGAAGTGCATAACCTAAAATTAGAGAAAGAGAGCTTATAGAGTGCACAAATTTGCAGCCCTCACATGAGCCTCTCAAAACACGACACATGTCATTAAAAAGGGCTACCAGACGCTTGTAAACGCATTGTGAGCTCATCAGTCACAAAAGGAACACGGGCTACCAAACGCTTACAAAAGCCATGTGCATAGCAAGGGCTAGCATTCAAATGCCTTTGACAAAATCATGATTTAGGAAGTGTATCAATGCAATTGACTAATTAAAACTTATGTGGCCTAAACCATGATGATCAAAACTAATGCAAATTTGACATGCATGAGTATACCTTCCCGGATTGAGCTTTGAGGCACTTGACAAGGCATTGACTTGATCATGAAGCTTGTAATCTCTCGAATCGAGCATCTAGACTCAAGCCCTAAGCACTCTACCTCCCAAAACCCCATAAGCAAATTACAGCCACCGAAAGGCTTGACATAACCCGGAAAACGCCAACAAAACTAACAAGTAGTGCTCACAATCATGCTGTGCAGAGTTGTGAAGATCTCATGAAGCAACATTAACATATTCAAAGTGTTATTGAGAAGCACTCAACTCAAGAAAAACTCGACTATCGAACTCGCTTGTATGCAACGGTTGTTTGAGCAAGACACCTTTTGCGTCGAGGTCACGCTTCTCGTGGTCATGATGAATCCGAAAATTCGGATGACAAAGGGAATTTTCTTGCGCTTTTGCATTTCTTGGCGGATCATAATGAGGCTAGCAACAAATTTGTGTTGGGGAACACTGCAGGAAATCTCAAACTTACCCACCACGATATCCAAAAGGATGTAGTGAATGCCATGGCTTGTGAGACTACTATTGCTATCATGAAGGATATGGGGGAAGCATGTTTTTCAATATTAGTTGATGAGTCTCGTGACGTCTCTAATAAAAAATAAATGGTCGTTGTATTGCGCTATGTTGACAAGAAGGGCATTGTTATCCAAAAAGCTTTAGACAATGGTGATCTTAGAAGTGGAAGAGGTCTCAATCAAATGACTAGTCTTAAATGTGCTGGTGATACATGTTGGGGTTTTTATTATGGGACACTTAATAACTTGATTTTGATGTTTTCATCTGCGCTTGAGGTACTTGGAATGATTCAAGAGGATGACCCATCAGCAGATCACAAAGCTCAAGCTCGTTCGGTTAAGAAATCAATGCTTTCCTTTGAATTTGCTTTTAGTTTACACTTGGTAAAAAATGAGTTGTCTATAGCACTACAAAAGAAGACACAAGATACAGTAAATGCTATAGCACTAGTTGAAATGTCTAAGAAACGACTGCAAATGATGAGGGAAAATGGGTGGGATTCTTTGTTGACTGAAGTGTTTTCATTTTGCAGCAAGCATAATATTCTTTTTCCGAACATGAGTGAAATGTTTGTATCTAGTGATCGGCCACAACGAAAAGCCCCACAAATAACGATCTCACATCGTTATTGCGTTGACCTATTCTATACAATCTCAGACATGCAACTTCAAGAGCTAAACAATCGTTTCACGAAGGGGAACACAGAATTGCTACTTTGTATGGCTTGCTTGAATCCTAGAAATTCATTTTCTAGTTTTGATAGAAAAAAGTTGATCCATCTTGTAGAACTCTACTCATCTGACTTTTCTGAGGTGGATTTAATGGCATTGGACATTCAATTCCAAAATTTCATTGTAGATATGAGATCCGATGAAAAGTTTTCAAATCTAAAGGGGATAGGTGATCTTGCTGCAAAGTTAGTGGAGACAGATAAGCATGTCATATATAGATTGGTCTATCGGCTTGTGACATTGGAATTGACTCTTCCTGTCGCTACTGCAACAGTTGAAAGAAGTTTTTCAGTCATGAAGTACATAAAGAGCAATTTGCGCAATCGAATGAGAGATCAGTGGATGAACGATTATTTGGTTACTTATATTGAGCGTGATGTATTTGATACCGTTGATAATTATGCTACTATGCAACGGTTTCAAAATATGAAAACTCGTTGAGGGCAATTGTAATATGCTAAATACTTTGTTGTTTTTTGGTGGCACTATTGGTTTTTTTTTTTTTTTTTTTCTACAGTTATGATTTCTGCAGAACCGTATTAGAATTTTTGAACACCCTCACAAGAACTCTTAGAGCCGCCACTGCCAACAAGGTTGTTAATCTCGTACCGTATCGGCCAATACGTACTGGATTTAAGAGAAGCCGATAACCTCACCCTCCAATACCGTCCCAGCTCAAATACCAGCAGTTACCGGCGGATACCGGTGATTCCGGACAATCTCGGACGAGAAGCCGGTAGCATCGATCTCGTCCAGTATTGTTTTCTTCAAACGCAGATCGTTCAAATTGGAACCAAAAATCGGTGGGAGAAAACTTACTAACCAAAATCTTCTCTTTTTTGCCTCTCAAGTCTCATCCTCTGGGATCGTCGTCGTTGTTGTCTTACTTTTGGTTAATGGTTGCAAAAATTAATTTTGAGGACAGTGATTTTTACACTCAAAATTAATATTTTCTTTTGGTATTTTAATGAAATTTTAAATCTAGTTAAATTTTATGGGTAAAAATTTTCGCATACAACACACACACACACACACACACACACAAGTACTACCGTTGAATCCGAAACGAAACAAATACTGACCCGGAACCGGTACCATACCGTACCTGTAAAAAAACCGATACCCTAACCGATACGAGATTCAGAACCTTGAGTTCCAACCAACACCCCTGTTGTTGTAATGGGGTAGGTTTATTTTTTTTAATTTTTTTTGAACAGGGTAATGGGGTACCTGCGCGGAGGGAAGTGGAAGGCTTTTTGAAGGAATATTTTCCTCACTCTGGGCACGAGCGGCTTCATTTTGCCGCGCCTCATCTGTGATCTTTGAAGTGGGAATTGACTGATATTCCTCGGATGAACCGTCCAGGGGCTTGAACACTATTTTCTCTCCTCTATCTGGCCACTTCAAATGAAATGAAAATACTAGTAGTCAGATCATGAGGACCCTATTTACAATAAAGTATTTCTTTAATTCTCCACCACTTGATTGGAATTTCTGTAATATAGTTTTTTCTACTTTATGGCGAATCCAAAGGAAGGTGAAGGACCTGGGGAATACAAAATCATACTCCATCCGTTCCCATTTTACGGTCCGTTTTGAGAGTTTGTGGCACTTTTTAAAATGTAATTTCTCATTAGGTGATTTTGAAAACTTTGTTTAATAGAATTAATTGAGATATATCAAACAAGATACATATTACATATAAAAGTTATACCAATTAAAAAATATAATCGATTTTATATGAGGTTAGAATAGAATTAGAGGCTATAAAATGGGGACGGATGGAGTAGACATTATCAAAGTTGGTCTGCTCCTTTGTAAAGAGCATCCAATTGACCAAATTTGGCATAATAAAGTCATTTGACTTATTTTTTTCGTCTTTATGTTTTTTTCCCGTGTTAGTTAATTTTGCAATAACTTTTTGTGTAGTATTAGTTTTAGTTCATCTTGACAATATGAATAAAAATTAAAAACTTATGATCTAATTAAACTCAAATTCTTTTGAATAAAGACCAAAAAAAAAAGTCAAAAGACAGATTTTTTGGGTTATTTTCGTCTTTATTAAAAAATTGATAGTTTCGATCGTAATTTTTTTACTTTTCTGATTCTTCTCATCGAGACGAATGACTAATTCAGAAAAACTTGACACAAAACTAACTAACGCAAAAATATATAAATAAATCAAATAAAGACTAAATAATAAGTCAAGTGATGACTTAGACTTATCATGCAAAACCTAACCTAATGCATCATAAATTCAATGTCAAGAGAATAAGTTATTTCCGCTGACTCATTACAATACATACTACTAATTAATCACATATTTAACAAGAAGGATTCGATTAATATGTAGGGTCTCAAAATCTTATCCAGTTAGTGCACCAAAAATGCTAATTATCCACTGCGTTTCTTCTGCCCCCACAACAACATAGACCAAAATCATTAACGATTGGCTTTAACAAGAAGGGGTTCCATTAATTTACGTCCATTTAATTTCGAAAAATATTGTTTTGATATCTATCGTTTTCTTGCAAGAAATTGAAGCACTTCCCCCATCTATATTTCATAAAAAATCTCAAGATCATCGATTTATTGAAAGAAAATTGGAGTACCTTTTTTTTGTGGTCTAGTCTACGATATAGAATCGATTCCAATTCAGCAAACTATTAATCTGTAATAGAAATTTTCCCTTTTTGAGTTGAAAGTTGATTCTTTTGAACTCCGGTTGCACGTATATAAGTCGGCAGAATAAACAAAATTATAGACCAAAATTATGGCTTGAATTTTGATATTTTGAAATGAGAGATGATCTGAGGCATTAGTTGTGGAATGAACAGTCATATGGTCGGCACATCTGGTTACTGTAAGACTCATCCGAGCCGGACCCATCCAGAACCGGTTAGCTCAATTATTATTATTTTTTTGTCATTCGTCATTCCTAATCTATTACATGGGAGAGAGAAGAATGAGACTCGATCCCGGGATGCAGTGTGGGACATCCAAGAGCTCTATCGCATGAGCTAGCCACCACTTGCGGTTAGCTCGATTCAAATCGATCATTTTGTTGGACTAATCTAGCTTGTAAACTATTGTCAAAACTTAAAATAGTATTGATCAGATATTGCAAGGTAAATGAACGACACACGTTTTTCCTTTCAATATATTAAGCACTAAAATTAAACTCCAACATTGTTAAAAGGCCTCCGTTCAAAACATCGTTAAAAGGTCCTCAGAAACTTCTGGGTACCTTTTATTCTACCAAAAAAAAAGAAAACGCTCTCCGTTACAACAACGTTTAAACTGAGTTATCCAAAATTTGCAGACCAAATCGTTGAGTTGCTCATCATACAAAAAGGTTCAAAAGCTTTGGTTCTTCGACTCCGCACACATCTTTCATGTCGCAATCGCTACCGTCGAAGCTGATCAACACCCCCGATTCCTCCGAGTCGAACGATATCGTTACCGAACTCTTCTCGGGATCGGATGATTGTTTGGTGCTATCGTACCATTTCTGAAACGAGTGGAAAGGCTCGGTCTGCGGTGTGACGATTCCGCCACCGATCGGCCGCAACGTACCGCCGGCTAGGACTGTCTTGACGGCCACCTGGCATAGGTGCCAGTTGCCGGTGGAGAGGAGACCCAAGGCTCCGTTCACTGGATTCACTGTTCGACCGCACGCTTCAAACAACAGAGACTGAAACAGAGCTGCAATTCAAAAAAAGAAAGATCAGAAACCGATCAGTGCTAAAAATTTGCATACAAGTTTATTGATAGCTCAGTTGTTTAGGCCAGCTTACACGCAATTCAACTAATCTTTCGGGCCTAATCCGCAACTCACTAAGAACCCAATTAAAGCTAAAACCGGAACAAAACTCTGTATGAATTTAGTAGGCTAAATTACCAGGTCGACTGCTCTCCGGCACGGCTGAAATGAAAGACATGAGATCGCTCCGTCCGAAAAATTTGGAGACGAAGAGGGTGGCGTTGCTTTGGGCTTGAGGGCCCTCAATCCAATCCAAACACGGCCTTAATATGCAAGATTGGCTGCACCCCTTCCTCAGAGCTCGACAACCATTGCAGCTCATCCTTCCCCCTCTTTAAAATTTTCTATAAATCTCTCTCTCTCTCTCTCTCACTCTAATTTCTGGAGAGCTGAATAAAAGAGGAGGGAGAAGAGAGAGCAGGCGTGGGACAAAGTTGAGGCTTTGGGGGGCTTATATAAAGTTGTAATAGGGCCTAAAGAGGGGACTCGGGTTGAGTTAAAGTAACTCTGGTTAAGATTTTTTATTTTTTTTTTTAATTTTTTTTTTTTGAGATTCGGATTTTTTAATAATTAGTGGGGTTGTTGCGTAGGGGAAAGAGGTATGTGGGGCATTATCTTTTGAAGGAATCTTTTCCAAACTCTGGGCACGAGCGGCTTCGGTTTCCCTCGGCCTGTTTGTGTCATGGTATTATATCTTCTTGAACAAAAAAAAAAAAAAGAAGAAGAAGAAGATATTGGCCTTGTTCGTTTTTCTGTTTAGTTTTAGTTTTAGTTTTAGTTTTGATGACATCTTCATTTTCCTTATTTCTCTCTCTATCTCTCTCCACTCAATACACCTGCTAACATCATCAAAACTAAACTAAACTATTTAGCTAAACACGGCCATTATATCTTGACTATATCTTGACGTAGGCTTTTGATATTCCTAGAATATAATGAACTATGCAAGTAGGAAGTAAGGATGACAAATTGACAATTATACCCATTTTCATGGATATATAACCGATTCACCCAGTCATTTGGAGAAACTCTATCCGTTCATATTTGTTAATCCACTCTTACTATTTCATACACCTTAAAAAATTATAAATATCTTTGTGGGGGTAGAACATTGGGTTAAGATCGAGACGTCTACAGCAACGCCCACGAACGTCACAGGATGACCTGAAAACCTCCAAGGTGCTTCGCTGAAGAGTGACACCAGAGGAACCGGTCAACAAATATAGAGGGGTTTTGCCATTTGCAGATAATATTGAGGGCTTGTTATAAGGTCTCGATATCGCGCCGACACCATAAACATTCTATGTTATGTTACTTGTTACTGAGCCCTCTCGGCGACATTAGGGTTCGGCAAGTAAGGCCAGGAACCATTCAATCCCATTTGGGCAACTGAGGCCAAGGGAAGTATCTATGCCGAAAAATGATTACTTAGTGCTGACTTAGCACAAGCATGGTGCACGTGAATAACGAAGCATGTGCCTATAACCGTTTGTCATGCTATGCCGAAAGGTGATTACCTAGGGCTGACTCAGCACAAGCATGGTGCACGTGAATAACGGAGCATGTGCCTGTAACCGTTTGCAATCATGACAATGATGTCAGCCCAACGATCAACTACACGAGTCATTATCTTAGTGCCGACATGTGCTCGTAACCAACTCGTTCCCATTCGTCATTGTGGCGTCAACCGAGCAGTTATCTTGTGTGTAAGCACGAGCATACTTGGAGAGCAAGTCACTCAGTCCCAATCCCTATATAAAGAAAGGTACAGCCAGAAGAACGTGAACACATTTTACGCCTTCAACCCTAGATCTGAGTTCTTGCTTCTTCTTCTTCCTCATGTACTTACTTGACCGTCGGAGTGCTGTTTTTTGGACTTGACGGTCTAGTCCGGTGCTAACGGGAGAGCTAAGTGTGCAGGCGAGGAGCTCAGGTCGAGGAAAAATCATCCACTCATTCAATCGGTTCAAGGAAGGCTGATCCAAGAAGTTGTAGCCCCACAATCTCTCTTGGAATTTCAAAAAATATGCAATGTGGATTTTATTTGATAGCTCTCAATTAGTTCTATTATATGAAATATTTAAAATCATGATATTCATTATAAATTAAAAGATATAGACGATTGGAAATATGATAGGAATGCTAAAAATAGATCCAAGAAACATGGGCGGAGGGAGTAGATATTATCCTAGTTGATAAGATTGGGTGTGGGGATAATATAATGCCTAATTGGGTGGGGGAGGGTCTGGGTGTGATTTTGTTATTCTTGTCTTTCAATACACGTACTTGGTCACCCTATCATACCCAATCCTCAGTATGCATGTTGGCCATTTATATTGGGAACCGAATCCCCAAGAGCCAGTGATGATATGTACAAGTTATACACCAAAAAAATAAAAAATAAAAAATTTACGTGGCGGAATTAGAGTTTACCTTTCTCGGTAGACAAGAACACTGGGCTAATTTGATATGTCCGACTGATACTGTTCAATCACCTTCGTCTGAACTCGTACAACCCTGGTACCTTATAGCATATTCACCTGTGCATGTCTCAACTGCGTTTTCTAAGCATGGACTCCAAACACAACCTCCGAGTTCTCTTTCTCATTGCCCAATTTCATGTGCAATAAATTTTGTGAAAACCTAGAGAACATAACGACATATATATAGGGCTGCGCTAGGGACCTAAAGATAAAAATAGACCGGGCTCCATGTACAAATAAGAAACCCTAATCCTCCCTGGTTTTATATTTCTTGCTACACAAATTATATATAATTCATTCCACTACAGAATTATAATTGCACTCCCGTTCTCATCTCAAATTAATTTTGGGCTCCATGTTATTATAATACTTAAACATCTCCCCATGTTAAAATTACAGATACGCGTTGATTAAATTAAATTGCTGATAGTTTTTTTTAATCAACATCTTGTAAAATACCTCGAGACTTTCCACTTAACTTATTCAATATGTCGGATACAAAAATACACCTGCGGGATTTGACATAATCATGCAATATAACCATTGCTTTTAAAAAAAAAATAAAATCCAATAAACAATTACTGCCACTTTTCATCCCGAAAATAGAAATTTTCCGAAAAACCATTTTCTATACCTAGCCAGATTTTGAGAAGATCTACAGATTTTGAAAATCACCGTTGAACCTTCAATTCGAAGCTTACGAAATTACACTTTAGCCCTACATATCTAAATCATACTTCAAAAACCCTTACACAGTTTATTTAAACACTTGTTCCCTAGTCTCTCTTATTCATTTTTATATTTATTGTTTCATTGACTATATTATGAATTGCAATTACTTTGTTGTTGGAAATGTTGTGATAATATTGTGCTAAGAATGGACTTAGGTTCATAGGGTGGTTTCAACTAGAGGATCATATAGACGTTGTTAAGAATTAGAACAGTAAAGATAATTGAGGTGGTGTTGAGCCGGTAAAGGTCTCATGTGTGTTGAGGGAAGGTAAAAGACCAAAAATACAGTGTTTGGGGAATGGTAAAGTATCGCGGATACGGTACAATACTTAGTGTGTGTTGAAGGATGATAAAGGACTTCGTGTACAGTGCGTGGGGAATGATAAAGGATTCTAGATGTTGTATAGTTCCCAGAGTGTGTTTGGAGGTAGGTAAGAACTCCGGGTACAGTGTTTGTGAAGCGGTAAGGGATCCAATATGCGGTACAATAGCCAGTGTGTGTTCGAGGACAGTAAAGGATTCCGAGTGTGAAATTTGTTCGAAAACGAGCTAGCGATTGTGAGATGAGATGACCCTAGGAAAAAGATCTTTAGAATTCACTTAAGTTAATGGCTAGTAAAGAATCAGATGATGTGTTACACACATTTCTATTCATATTGCTATCATTGATATATCTTATCAATACTTGTAAAGTAAGAATTAGAAAGGTAGAGAACTATCTACTGAGTGTCAAAACTCAGGCTGTTGTGTGGCCATAGAGTTTCATGCTAGGTACCAAGTGAGATAGAGAGCAACAGTACCCTAATCCAGAAGATCAGTATCAGCTTAAGAACGTCCCAGCTACTGATGGAACATTTGTTGAGCCATGCTCTCATTCTAGCAGAGGCTTTTTTTAATTTTAAGTACTGTTATTCGAATTTCCAGAAATGTAATTACATTGCAAATTTTACTTATTCTGTAACCGTCGTAAGATTAAGTTTAATTTGAGTAGGTAAGACTTCCGCAATTTAGCTCTTTTTTTGGTAATCTTCCGCTATTTAACTCTGTTGTTTAATTAATTAAAATCTGTCTATTTTAAAAAATATTTAATTAACGTTTTCGAAATTCGGGGCATTACAAATATTAAAAAATAACATTGGTTTGGGGAATAAATTTTAAGATATATGATTTGACCACGCAGTAGTAGTGATATCCGGCATGATATTTGTACGAATGACCTAAGGGCATCCTTATTTGACACACTAAAAAAAACACCAAATTTAACTTCAAAAACACCTTTTATAATTTAGCAAGTCACTTTTCAAAAAATTCACAAAATCAGACTCTCTATTCAAACTTTAGCAAGTCACTTTATCAAAAGCTTACAGAATCAGACTCTCTATTCAAACTTTTACTCTTCCCTCCCTCTTCCTCTTTTGGTGAGTGAACAGTAGGACACCAAATTTGTTAAGTTACTGTAACAAAGTTAAAAAATCTTCAAATTAGTGAGTTTGTTTGGTGAGGCTGATTTTTGAGGTTTTGGAGGAGTTTGCTCTCTACTTTGACTTTAAAGTTAAAATAGAGAAGTTGATGAGGATGCTCTTAGCCGGAGCCACTTGGGCAAAAGCTTGGGCGCTTGACTCATGGAATGGAAATCTCACAGTTGCAACTATGCCTTTTCTATCTAGAAATATCCTATTACTATGACCCCAAAAAAAATTTGTTCCAAATTCAAAATTATTAATTCCCAATTGCTATAAAATATCTTTGACAACATAATAAATTAGATTTCCCCCTCGAATGATCTACCAGAAAAAGGGAAAAAAAAAAATCTATCTAATTCATAGGTCTTTAAACCCAATAAACTAAAAACTCTTCACAACGCGATGAGACCGTACAAATAAACGGTTTTTTTTCTTCGCCAATTAAAAAAAAAAAACGATCTTGATGAGCTCAGTGGATCCCTGGTGGATCCCACTCTCCTTAAAGCATTGGGCAGCAAAACCCATTACAGTCAAGTCTTGAAAAAGAGAAAAACTCGGAGTATTTCATGGCGGTTTCTAATGCGTATCTCGGCCGTAAAGTGTTTGGACGGTCTAGATTTTAGCAAGAGAAAAATGAGAGAGAGAGGAAAGAGAGAGGAGAGGGGAAAAGAAAAATGTTAACTAGCCAAAATACTTTTTGACAGCCGAAATACGCGCTCGGGCATGACCTCAACTGGACCCTATTTGCACAAAGTTTTTCTCCATGACAAAAGCTTCCACCCAAAAAGGAATCCTGGAAAAATGCGTGCCACATTACATGAATCAAAATTCAACAAAAGGAAGAAATCAATGGGGCCCATTTTGGAGATGCGGAGAAACGCAGCCTCAAGCAAAATCCATTGGCAAAGCTTCCTTGATTTCCTCATATTCTATTTTTATAAGATTTTCTGTCCTTTTCTTCTTTAAAGTCTCCGTCCTCTTTCTTTGGTTTTTTTTATAAAGCATATTGTGGTGTCGTGGAGCTCACTTCCGATGGACTAAAAACGATACAAATCAACATCATCACCATTTCTTTGTTTTTTTGCTGATAACATCATCAGCTTTTGAAAAACAGAGTTTTACTGCCAGTGAAATACCTGTTAAGCAATGGATTTCAACTACTCTGGTGGAGAAAGACAAATTGAGTGCCGGCTGGGAAAAAAATTTCAATGCCGAGCTGATAATGCTGGATAGATTTAAAATAAAATAAAAAGAAAAAAAAGTGAGTTTTTATCCAGACCGTCCGTTGCATTTTTGGATGGTCGGATGCGTGCTAGTGGGTACCACGTCAGCAATGCCTGCTCGACACTAAAAAAACTCTTCTCTGGCTGCGTACCAGGTGGAGGTACCCAACGCACATCTTAGCTGTGCAAAAGTATTATAGATGGTCCGAATTTTAGAGAAAGAAAGAGGGGAGAAAGGAGAGAGGGAGAGAGAAATCTGGACCGTTCAAAACACTTAAGAACGGTCGAGATGTGCGCTCAAGCACCACGTCAGCCATACCCTGTTTGTATCCAAGTTTTTCTCACTCTGTTGAGTTATGATATTGCTACTGTTTTGTTAGACATTTTTTTTTTATAACCTATGTGTTCTGGCCAACTTGTGCGCACATCGACTAAAGTTAGAGCAAACCTCCGTATCAAAATTTTTTTTTTTTTGAATGGCAGAAATGATGGGAAGGGGTAACCAACGTAGCAACCCTCCATGGGCGTTACCAATGGGGCTCTCGACTTGTCGTGGAATGTCCTGTTGAGCTATAGTTACTATTCGAGCGGACAAGCCGTCACCACAGCACCACCTATGCAACTATTTGGCCAAAGGCCCTCCACGCAAATCCACACAAGTCCTAGCAATGACATATGATGGATTCGAACCTAGGAGGTCCATGCATCGGGAGCAAACTCTTACGGATTGATCAATTTTCGCAAGTTATCTACGGTTCAAAGGCAAGAGGTGGGCGCTGCCAAGGCAAGAGTTGGAGCGTCCTGTTAAGTGCTTTGTAATTGTGAACACGTTTTGGATTCATTTTGATGATCGAAATCATTTGATTTTTGAAGCTCGTCGAAAATATCCATCATGTTAATGCATATCATGTGATAAGTTTGAGAAATACATCTAAGTTGACAAAATAAGTTTTGATCTTTTGTTGGAATCATTATCACAACATAAATGTCTTCCAAAACTATTAACTATACATATCTACCAATATCTTATCAAAGTACTTTTTTATGTCTTGATGAATTTTAAAAGATGAACAGTTATGGCTCGGGGTAAATCCCGCGAAAGTCCATCTAAAGTAATTTTGCTAAACTATTCTAGTGATTGAGTAGGCTAATTGACAATGAAAGTCATTGGATGATATTGTCCCCCTTTCAATGATACAAATCCAAAGTCGTCTTCATCCCAACCATTCTGGCTCCCAAGAGTCCAATTTGGTGGGGTCGATCTTAACTAACGGATTAAATGAAATCCCAAAAGGCAGCAAGATATAGTCCACACACACAATGCATATATTTAATTGTGACTTGGAAACTTGGGAGATCAAATTTATTTTCCATAACAGACACGCTGCCGGCCTGTGTCACTCAATTAATATTTATAATGTGCGGACTGCGTTTTGTCCAGAATGACAAGTGTCTGAGGGGGAAAATTTGTTCGAGCTAAAGAGACAATTTCATTTTTGTCTTTACGGAGAGAGTTTATATGGGTAAAGTGTTGGATAATTTGGACTATTTTAGGAAACCAACAAAAAAAAAAAAAATGGAATCATAATATGGCCAAGGAGGGTTGTGGGTAGAGCCGACTCATGGCATAAGCCAATGAAATCAAGGTTTTAGGCTCCGAGAAAATGTTTAAAAATTAAAATGAGGGCCCCAAATATGGAAGCCCCCTATATGGATCAAATGACACAACATTTGACACTTATTTCGATACACCCTTTTTTTTCTTGTCCATTGTGAAGTTTCAAACCGTAGATCTTGTTTAAATGAGTAAAATAGGAGGTCCTGCAAAATTTCAACCCAATCGGATATCGGAAAGTGCTTGATTCAACTAATTTTGCAAAAACTTTGACAGGAAATAGTCTTTTTTAAACTGTTTGGATAAAAAACTTACTGATATCCAATTGAGCTGAAATTATGCAAGACCTCTAAATTTACTCATTTAAACAAGATCAATGGTTTGGAACTTCACAGTAGAGCCCAGAAATGTTGGGTGTCAACTTGAGCGTCAAGATAAGCGTTAGCGAAACCAGGCCCGATATATATTAGACTCAAATAATTTTTAGGTTTGGACAGTTATGAAAAAAATAAGTCCAATTTTAAATTTTTTGTTGTAGCTTGGTTATGAAAACTTAATTTGTACGTTTGGAACTAAAAGTACCAAAAAAGTAAATAATAGATTTTGAAATATCTTTTATAATGATTTTTATGTGAATACTCTATATTGAATATTTTTTTTACATAAAACATATGGCAGCCTCATTCAAGGAGTCCGTTTTGGGCATCCAAAACCCTTGAGCCATCACTGGATGTGGGTTGAGAAAATTCCGAGCAACAGAGAGAGGTTGAGAATTTAAAGTAGCAATGGTAAAAGGGCATTGTGCACTCTCCCTCTCTCTCTCTCTCTCTCAATGTTTTTTTTCTTTTGTTTATTGTGCCGATCTCATTTTTTAATCCTTATAATGGATAGAATCTTTTTTCCCAATTAAATATGTATTTTGTTGTGGTGTTTTTTTTTTTTTGGAGAATAGAGAGAAAATTTTGTTAATCTAAATGATGCAATTGATTAGAACTCAGGGAGTCCTGCAACGCCATCACATCTAGTCTACATAAATAAAACACAATGAAACAAAAATTCTATCCAAGCACCACCATCAAAGGACTAGATATATCCAACAACGAAACTAAACAATATTGCCTCCACCGAAGACTCTCACCACCTCTGCAACATGAAGCCCCGCGGTCACCACAACTTGAGACATAAATTCCACAAACATGACATTTACCTTACTCTTGTTTGTTGCTCAAACAAACACAACTTTTACCATAAAAACAGAAAATTAAACACAGATAAAGAAACACATGCAACCGCAAGGTCGGCCAAGGAAGGGGAGATAGCAGGTTATCAAAAACATTTTTGCATTTTTAAAACATCACCAAAGGTTTAGAAAATTGGATGGTCGAGCATGCATAGAAGGAAACGGCAGTGTAGGTACAGGCTGGAGGCGTAGTTGTTGAATGTGGTAGATCTGAAAACATAGATCTAAAACCCGACGCGACAGATGTACTGGCCGGAAGATATGTGTTGATCGAAGAATAAACTAGCCCAAGGAAAGGAGCAGGGCTGAACCGATGGTTATGGTGGCAGATCCAAACGCTAAATGACCCAGAATGACAACATAACCCTTGCACGGCTGGCGAACTCCAAATGCAATAACCCGGTTGACAATAAACAAGGGTCAACATGAAACCCCCAGATGCACCAATGACAGATAGCAGCGAGCAAAAGATCCAACCATGCATGCCAATCCGACTGGCAATAGAAAAAATGGGGCTGATCGGAACCCCAGATGCACCAATTGGTCGAAAATCAGCATGGCGAATTATGGGTAGAGGCTAATGGAAGGCGACAGGAGGAGGGGGGGTCAAACAAAGGAATAGGGGGGAGGCTTCGAAAGCCTACTCCCCCACCCGATAACTGGGCGGCTTTCTTTGTACGCTAAAAGGAGCTCTGGAACTTTTCTCTCTCTAGAAAAGTTTGATGTTGAGTTAAGGTGCTGACTGTAGTTAGATTTATGGGATTTTTTTATTGGCCTGTGGCGTCACTAAGTACTAATCCTTTGTCTGAATGCACTGGAGGCGAGTCGAAACCGAACTAGTTACTCAGTGATTGGCTAACTTGGCCACAGGTTTGCCCTCGACAAATGAGTTTGTCTCCATTTATAATGTTTTATTGTTATCAATGAAATATTATTTTCTTTGTTGATTAAAAACAAAGAAACGAGATCGGAGACAATCCACTTCTTTGTGGCAGATTAAGGTTCCTTATAATGCCTTCTGGACCATTAGGAAGATTTTGAAGCTCCGGGAAGTGGTCCAACCTTGGATTACCTATATCATTGGCAATGGAAAATCCACTTCTTTGTGGTTTGACAATTGGCATACTCTAGGTCCTCTTTACAAAAAGTATGGTGACATGGCTGGCCATAATTTTGGTAATCTGGTCCAAGCTAAGGTGGATGTGATTATTCAATAGGGTGTTTGGTCTTGGCCTAGGCATAAGGCTGCTGTTATTAGGGATATCATAAACAACACTGCTTCCTCTTTTAGACCTAATCCTACATAGGAAGACAGAGTGATTTGGACTCTTAACCAGTATGGCCAATATTCTGTGAAGTCTGCATGGCAATCCTTAAGGGCTGTGTTTCCTGTTATCCCTTGGTACAATAGTGTTTGGTTTCCGCGTCATATTCCTAGATGGGCTTTTATCGAGTGACTTTCTTTTCATGGTAAGTTGTCCACCAAGGACAAGCTTCTTGATTGGGGGATGCATGTTGAGCCTCTTTGCGTGTTTTGCAATCGTGTGGTTGAATCACATAATCACTTATTTTTTATCTGCCCTTACTCTTATGAAGTCTGATCTTCTATGCTTTAAAAGAATGGGATTGACAGACCTCCACTGAACCTCGTTCTTGAAAGGGATTGGGTTTGTAGTAACAAAGTTGGTAACTCCTGCTCCAATATTGTCTATAAGTTGTCTTTAGCGGCTAGCATTTATGGGCTGTGGATGGAGAGAAATTGTCATATATTTTAGCAAAAGGTGGTTCCTGCTGCAACTCTTCTTATTCAGCTAGAGGAGCAAGTCCGAGACTGTATTTGTTCTTGCAGGAAAGTGAAGCGCTCGGATAGGAATACGTTGATGGCCATTGCTTGGAGGGTGTCTCGCCGTATTTTTGCATTTTAGTTAGGCCTGGTTTTGTTTTGCTTTCTAGAGGCTTGTCCTTTGCTGGTGGTTGTTTTCAACAGGAGTGTTTCCCTGTTTTGCTTGGTTGTATGGGCTTGCCCCCTGGATTTTAGTTTGTTTGCTCTATAAAAACGATTAATTTACCAAAAATAAAACAAACGAGATCGTGCTTGAGCGGATCAATAACGCTACATCAGCACATCCCGTCCGGTCACAGTAAGGCAAATTTTGATTTTTCTACGATGCTGTGGTCGCGGGAGGGAGGGCTTTTTCAAACAATATCTTCCAACCAATGGGCACCAGCGGTTGTGGTTTTCCGCGGCCTATTTCTAATCTCATATCTTCACCGTAGATTTTGATATATATTCCTTAGTTGCAAGTTGTACATTGTCCTAATATTTTTTTTCTTTGAGCATCTCCTATTGACCACACAATGATGACCCTACTTACAAATAATTTTTATATTTATTTAAGGGGATGGTTCAGGAGGCACAATATTTGACACAACAGTTATCGGAGCCCCGCGCTAATAATCGGAGGCATTCAATTTGTTTAAAACATGTACTTAAGAATATTCTTGAAAATCAACCCATTTAGTGATCGGTGAGGGATTCATCTACTTCATCGATTCATTCAGATTTTGTCCTGTCAAATTTCGGGACAAATACCGATCAAATTTTTACAAATATTCGAATGAGTTGATTTTTTTACGGATAGCCGCAAAAATAGTTTGAATCAAATTAAACAATTTTGATCATTTGTGTGGGACTCCAAAATAGGTGCTTTATATTTATTTTGTCAAATGTTGTGTCCCCGAGACTGCACCTTTATTGAAATGCCACATGCTACGTTTTTTGTCCACCACAAATTAAAAAAATTCTGAATTATCTTATTATTTTAAGGAGAATCCAACGAGAGGTGAGGGGCGTTGTGAGGAATCCAAAATCATATCTGTCTTTATTATGTTTTTTGACTAATAATTTAGAGATGGCGTAAGGCATGATATATCGTTTTATTGTTGATATTGTTTTAAGATATTTTTCTCGATCGGCAAACAGGAATTTCATTAAAGAAAAAAAAAAATAGGGTACGTCAATGGAGATTAAAATCTTTACATCGCAGTTATAAGTTAGCATCCCCCAACAATGTCAGTATCCGAACCATAACCAAATCATATGTCAACGCTACTACGCATTCAAATCCTATTGTGATTGGTGGGATGGAGTTACCGTAAATCCTCTAGGTCATCTGCGGCCATAAATATGCATCTGAAAACTTTGTCGTTACTTCTCATATGGTTGTAAGGTTCATATTTTTAATTTTCTTGATGTTTTTCACAGTGAGAAGCATAAATAATTTAAAACGGTTAATATTTAATTACCATAAAACGTAGAAAAGATTGAAATAAGTTCACATCCCCCAACAATGTCAACATCCGAAACATAGCCAAATCATATGTCAACACCGCTTACTGTGAGATTACGCATTCAAATCCTATTGTGATTGGTGGGATGGAGTTAGCGTAAATCCTTTAGGTCATCTGTCCCCATAAATATGCATCTGAAAATTTTGTCATTACTTCTCCTATGGTTGTAAGGTTCATATTTTTAAATTTCTTGATGTTTTTCACAGTGAGAAGCATAAATAATTTAAAACGGTTAATATTTAATTACCATAAAACGTAGAAAAGATTGAAATAAACAAAAACAAATAATAGTTAGACCAAACCCTCTCTTACTAAAGTTTGCTTTCAAAAAGACGTGTTGAAGATATGTAAAACTCTAGAATTGTTAACCTAATGGACCAATTACAAATAAATTGTAATGCCGAGATCGACAATCAGAACCTACTAGAAATTCTGTCCCAACGGTGGCACCAAGTCTGTCCAAATGCTCGAGACATGAAACTTTCGTCCGAATAGTGGTCAAGACCGCCTGAAAGCGCCACAACTCTGTATATTGTATCTCATTTGTAATATCAATCCACAAGTACTATCCGAACGTCATCAAATTGTAGATATTCTTGATGTTAGAATCTACATATCTAACGGCTAACGGCGAAGATCTTCAATGAACCGTGTAATATGGAATGCATTTTTCCCTTAGTTTCTTTGCAAAGAGTGCTCTTATGTATTTGATTGTTATCAAGCTAGCTTATTGTCAAATGTGGTTATAGAATAGCCACCTCATCATTTTTGCTTTCTTTCGAATAGCGAAAAAGGAATTTTATTAATCAAATATAATGGCTAAGAGATTAAAGGGACAAAATCAAGAATGCATTACGACTTGGGGATTACATTCCAGCATGGTTTGCACCCGCAATGAGCCAAAGAGATACAAAATTGGAATGAGGACAACCTGACAGAATCAACAAAGTAAACAAAAATCAAAGGTAGCAAAACATCAGTACCCAGATGCAACAACTAACAAACACTTCCAAAACATGTAGAGATAATTATATCCCATAAACTGTCCCTAAGCAATGAAACTGAGGTCCCAAAGGAGTTGAATACTGGTTGAAGGGGTCCCAAAGGAGTTGCATACTGGTTGAAGGGGCAGGCAGTGTTGGAAATTTTCGATGAATGAAACCCGGGGTATGGAGGGTCTCACAAGGCAATCGAAAGGTTCCTCTGAGTTTGTTGAATCTAGACGATGCAGCTCAAAAGTCTGGCGGTCATGTCTGGTTGATACCCGCTCATGAAGTGAGGTTTATGGTACGAATTCATTAAGACCGTTTCATGAATTGAATTCTGATGTGCAACTCAAGGGTCTTCCCATGCCTATATGTTAATTGTCCATCCTGTTTTCCTGGACTTCACGTTTTTTTTTTCCTGAATTCCACAACATTTTATGTATGTTGTTCCTTGTGAGAGGGAGAGATAGGCAGTAGTTCAGTTCGCCAAGGTGGTTACTCCAATGGCTGTCGTTTAATCGTTTTGTCCTGGGAGATAGACGCCGGTGCAACCTACAACACTCTCGGTAAGCTGCGAATATGTTTTAAGGGGACTGTGATTCACAAGACTCGGTTTAGTTTTTCGATTATGCCTTAATTTCAATAAAATTGTAACATGTAATCTTGTTTGTATTATCACTGAAATTGTTCTCTGGAGTTGCCGTTTTTACTAACCCACAAGAGGCAGCAAGTGCACAGGAACTGACAGATTAAGGAGCTTAGCAGAATATAAGGAGCATTACAATAGTCAAATGGCCATGAGGCTAAAAGCAGCAACAACTTGGAGAAGCTGCAGATGGCAACAGATTGCAATAGTATATGGGTCAAGACGAAGCAGAAATAGTAACCCAACAGTAGCATAATCGAACGGCAACAGAGCAGAAAAACAGCAGCAGACATAGTAACTAGCAGTATAGAACAACAGGCAACCAAAGACTTGGATGTACAGATTATTTGTCCAACGGGAAAATTGTCCAACGGAACCATTTCATTTTTTTATTTGAAATACCATGATTTTAGCACCTGGGTGCTAAAATCTTTTGAAAAACTGGGCCTAAGTGGTACATACGATTCATCCCAGGTGGTGTTGGCCTGCACATTACCAAGATGGATCGGATGCAAGGCTATCATTACTATAATAACATTAAAAGTTGACACTCAAAAAATTAGAAACATGACAATTTACAAAAAAGCATCATAAAAGAACAAAAAGCTTCTTTTTAATGTCAAGTCCCTTAAAAAGCGTCATCGTATATAGTTTCGATGTCAATTTTTAAAAAATCGACATGGAATACTAATTTTTTCATATCGCTTTTCTCTTAAAACAGACATTAAAATTGATCAGGCAATCGTATATAATGTCTATGTCAGTTTTTCAAAGAATCGACATGGAATACTAATTTTTTCATGTTTCTTTTATCTTAAAACCGAAATTAAAGTTGATCAGGCAATCGTATATAATTTCCATGTCAGTTTTTCAAAGAACAAACATGGAATACTAATTTTTAATGTCACATTTCTCTTAAAACTGACCTTAAAATTGCTCAGCTTACACTACAAGAAATTTTCGAAAATATAGTACAAATATTTTTGTTTGTCTTTTTTCAACCACAAGCATATGCTAGCTCAATTTGTAACACGTGCATGCGAGAAACTCAAGGTCTCAAGTTCGAGTGCTGGGGCAAGCAAATATTGCCCGCCACATAAGCACCATGTGGGTGCTGTGTAAGCGCCATGTAGGGCAAGCAAGTATTGCCCACCACGTGTAGCGCCTCGCGGACTCCACGAGAGCCACGGGGAGCACCATGTGGGGCAAGCAAATGTTGCCGCCACGTGGGCTCCACAAGGAGGGCCACGCAGGAGCCATGTCACTGCCACGTGTTCGAATTAGAATTGGAACCTTTTTTGGAATGGAGGATAGATAATGTGACGGATTACACCCGTCATCTTAGGCATTTAATGACACTTTAACACTGTCATCTTTGCGATATAAGATGACAATTTTAAACCGTAATTGAAAGTATAAGATGACAGTTTTAAATTGTATTCTTATATGTTTCAATTACACTTATAAAGCGTCATAAAAAATTTAGACTTTTCATTTCACCTCCATAAATGACGGTTTCACTTTCAATGACGCATTTTGACCGTCATCTTTTTGCATTATTGTACTGAGTGATTTGTTATCATCGGTTATTGAACCTATGCTTAATTATAGTCATTTTCTAGTACTCATCTATATCTGTATTACAACGGAGAGCGGTTTTTGTCCCAGTCATATTTTTTGTCCCAGTCATCGTATGTCATTCCTCTCTCTCTCTCTCTCTCTCTCTCTCTCTCTCTCCTATTCCTCCACCGGCCCACCACACCCAAAATTTCTCTCTCTCCCATTTTTGAAATTCAAATCACATTCTCTCTCACTACCTTCTCTTTTTCCCCCTCTCTGAAATTCAAAGGACCCTAAAAAATGGGCACGGCCACGTGCGTCGATTGGTCAAGCTGTGCCTTTAGGCATGGGCACGGCATGCACTAGTACTATAAACTTCCCAACTTAAATTGGACTTGGGGTCACTGCTGCACATGGGATGCGCAGCAAGTGTTGTGCACTATTCAAGTTGTCCGTTACTCGGATGGACGGCCCAGATTTCATCTTACACACACGACAACAAACAATTCGAAAGTAAAGGTGCCGAGGTGAAATCTGGGCCGTCCATCCGATCAGCGAACGGCTCGGATGGTGCACAACACCTGCTATGCATCCCATGCACAGCAGCAACCCTATGTCCACTTAAACTACTTTTCAGGTGCAGAGCTAGTTTGTCAAAAAATAATTAGATATTTGCAGAGAAAAACAAAAAGAAGATTTTCAGGCCCATCAGGTGTAATTTTTTTTAGATTTCATTGTACGTATCAGTTTATGACTTTCAAAATTCAGGATTCTTCTCCATGATTGTTAAGTTCATTGAACAATCCAAAAGGCCGGTTTTCTTTATTGATTTTGTAAGTTGCATTAAATGTCACAACATCTCCGAATTGACCATATTTAATCAAGTCTCATATTAGCATTTACCTAAAAAATATTAGCGATGCCGATTGGATCCTCATTCAAAAAATAAATATAAAGGATTCTCTAATGCTTGTTCCCAGAGTAGTTTGATGTGGTCCACGCTTCCCAAATGCCAACATTCGATATCCTTTCGTTCTTCAAATAATTCTTCTGATCTTCTTCAAATGTCTACCAGGTATCTCTCTACCAATCAATTCGCTCGATGACTTAAGATAGAAGTATATTTTCATCAAATATCCAACCAAATGTCTTCCACATATCTCTCTACCAACCACTTCGCACGATGACCTAAGAAGTATATCGCAAAGTCACTGTCGAATTTAATTTCATCAATAGATTTAGATAAGACGATCTAAGAGGTATCTCAAATCAATATCAATGGATTGGGAAGCGGATTAATTCTTTGGTGAAAAATAAATATTTAAGTGTAATATTTCTGCAGGTACTAGAGGATGGTTGTGCATTTTTATAAAATGGAAGACTTGATACTTCTCAATTCTCCATTTAATTCAATTACCACCAAAGCACCACAACCAATCATTGTCTTTGTTGCAAGAATCTCTTCTAATATTAAATCCATCTTTTCCTCCAAAAAAAATTGTAAGAAATAGTAATATATATAGACGTGAATGATTCTTGTGTTACAAAAAATTACGGGTGGGTTTAGACCAGAGACGGAGATTCTTAGGGGGAGGTGGCACGTGTATATATATTTGTATTGTAAGAAAAAAATTACTATTCTTCAAAACAGGTGTTTTTTTTTTTTTCCTGGGTATAAAGGATATTTTGATGAGTGATTAATCAATGAACGTATGTAATTTTTGGGTATTAAGTATGTTGATGGATGGTTAACCTATGAAAATGTGTATCCTTTTGGATATTAAAAATAATTAATCTTAGAACACTTGTACTTGTTTTTCATACTAATTACTCTCTCCACCCGTAAAGATAATTCACTACCAAAAAACCTCCAATTTTTGGATATAAAATAAAAAACTTTATGTACATGGTTTTTTCATTTCTTGACACAAAACTAAAGGAAATGATTTTCACAACCCTCTTTTATCCCCAAACACTCCCTTTTTTGTCTTTATTCACTTGAAAGTACAAAATTGTCCTTTATATAGAAAACATGACTCCTGAGTTAAGGGTAATTTGGTAATTTCAAAGTGAACAAAGACAAAAAGGGAGTGTTTGAGGATAAAGAGAACTAATTGAGATTTTTATTTCAAAAATTGCACGTTGTATAATAGACTGTTTTTGTGAGACGGTGGGAGGAAGAATATTGATTATGGATGCCACCTCCGAGTTGGAATTCTAGCTCCATCACTGGTTTAGATTATGTTAATATCTCTTGAATATGGTTGGTATTATTGGTGTTTAGCGAGTAATTTTTCAACAAAATTTTGGAGATTAATCATTTGTTTTAAGATCAGGAATTGGCATCCATAAAATACAGACCGAGTTTGAAAAAAAAAAAAACATATGAGCGATGACAGTGCAATTGTCTTTTTAAAACTTTTTTTTATTTTGTCTATAACAAACCATTTTTTGCTTATAGCCGGTCATAAAATTTTGCTTTTCAGACTTGTGAAGGCAATTTATTAAATCAAAAATTACGAGGGAACAACCAAAAAGATGAGATAGTACTCGTCCTAAACTGGCCATGCATCAAACCATAGTAGTTAGTGTTGGAAAAATAGCCGGCAATACAAATTCCAAAGAACAATTTCTATTGAAATCAAACTAAAATTACATATTACAAGAACGGATTATGAAACGAGAAACAAACCGAGCCGAGTCCTGTGATACCACAGTCTCCTTAACAAAGATTCGCCGCCTACCGCAGGTGTTGTAGGATACACCGGCGTCATCGTCCCAGGATAAAACGGCTAGAACCACTAACCACCGGAACACCTCCGTTGGTAGCCTTGGCGAACTGAAACAACGTCTACCTCTCTCTCACAAAGACGAATTTCTCGAATATTTGTGGTGCTCGAATTTCTGATGATCAACCAAAAGGCAGAGCTATCAATTTATAGCTGTAGGAGGAGCTGAGAACTTCAATTCAACACGAACTCAAATTCTGCCAATGAATTGTGCAATCCAATTCCGATTCTGAAACCCCTGCCCTTAATCCTAATTTGAATGGGACTACAATTCTGCCATTATTATCTCCATATTCATGAGGGAGTTACCCAGCGATAATTGCATAACGTGTTGAATCCGTGGGGTGGTCTCGGTTGCCCTGGGAGACCCTCCGAGTGCCCCGGTTTCATTCACAAAATTCCAACAGTTAGTAGGAAAAACAAGTATTATTTATATACCTTGTAGAAATTTTGAATGTTTTAGGCCCATCACTTGTAATTTTATCGATTTCATTTTGCGAATTATGTTGCAGTCTTAGAATTTTTAATCGTTACAAGCCCCGATCACATTAGCCTCCCTATGACTATTAAATTGACTGCACACCGAAAGGTTGGTTCTCTTTATTGATTTTGTAATCATATGTCACAACATCTCCAAATTGAACGATTAAGTACTATTGATTAACTCCTCATGTCAACACATAAAAATTGTTATGACAATCACGGAGGAAGAAAACAAACAATCAAGCATACCAAACACGAACAATAAGACCTTGATCGCTTTGGTTTTCCATAACAACCCCCTTACTTAGCACACGGTCCCAACAATTTTTCTCTCCAATTATTACTCTCATTATTCTATGCATCTCTCTCCAGTCGTTACATAAGAAACTTCCCTAAACAACTAAACAAAAAATACTCCAAGATTTACGTGGTTCTACGAGCAAGGAATGACGAGGATTTACTATAAACAAAAGAGACAGTTCCATCCGTGTGGCAATCTCAAAGGAATAGCTCAAAGACAAGAACCTGGAATCTCCTTATGTTTCCCTTTATAGGAGAGTACAAAATTAGGGTTAACACCTCAAAATCGTATCTTTTTATGTGTTAACCGTCCAGACTATTGTAAGGTCTTGTCCAAAAGACACATACTGGGAGCCTTTTTTTTTTTTTTTTTTTTTTTACAACAGGCTCATTTGGACGGATGTAACTCCCATCCCTCTGGACAATGCTACACATGGTTTTAAAAATCGATCGTTACGTAACATATCAGCCGCTACGTAACAATTTTTGGCTCTCCTATACTGTTACACCCAATATACCTTTGAGAAGGAAAAATCACATGCGTATCGACCGGTTTCCGTTTCGTATCGGTTCGTATTTGATTCATAGACCGATTCACGACCGCTATGGCTAGGAATGGCCATTTCGTCCGACCCATCTCTATCCGATCCGATACCCGCCCCGAACGGATCAGTGATTTGCAGATCTATTTGAGGATTTGATAGGAGATGGAGATTCCTTTTAAAAATTTCGGAGATGGAGTAGTAGGCACGGATATGTCGAATTCGTTCCTTGATTGATCTCCGGCCCCGCCCCGTCTCCGAATCCCCAGTACTTAGGGTTCTATCCATGACTTATGAAACTTTGGAATTTGGAAGGATGCTTTTGATGATATGTTTGGTGCTTAATGCATGCATGTAACGCCCCATGTAGACCACTAGCTCTGTACCTTGATTTTATCTGCAAGCCACACCACATGACCCAAAATGCTTAAGCCCAAGGTACTAATAGTAGCCCACATGGTTTGTTATATGCCAAAGATCACTTATGTAAACAACCAATGGGGGACTAAACACCATCTACCCCCAAACCTAGAGTATTACACTTAATGTTGTGATCTTTATTATTGGGAACTATGGAATTATCTTTTGAACTTTTGCTTTTGCCTTAGAACTATAGAATTATGTTGTGATCTTTATTATTTGGAACTGCGTAACTAGGCGTAGAGCTGCATAACTTATCTTCAAATGTGTTTTTGTTGAAGAATATTTGGTTGCCTTCTCTAGAATGAATGATTCTTATGACATTCTGGAATTATGCTAGTGCTTTCATCATTATTACTACAACAAATTCTTGATTTTGCTACGAAAATTGTCACTACAAAGTTTGAGTGATGAAATATTTTTGTCGCCCTTTGTCAGAACAAGCTCGTAGTAATAAGATTATAGTGACAAAATTTCACACTCGTCGTTGTTGTGACAAAATTTCAAACTCGTCACAAGAAACCAAAAACCATGGTGACAAAAAGAGTCTCTCACAAAAACTTTCACTGTTAGTGAAAACATATGTCATCACAATGTGTAATTGTTTTGTTCTCATCACGAGGCAGAGGTTTGTCACAATAAAGTATTTATACGAGGCACAAAAATATTATAGTAACAAACTATTTTGGTGCAAAAGCTCAAGTTTCGTCATGAGAAAGCTACTAAGACAAAACAAACTTGTTACAATTGGTAATCTAATTTCGTCATTATAAGCTTGTGGTGAGAAAGAACTCATTCGTCGCAGAAAAAAATAGTAACAATTATTTTGTCACTACATCATCATTAATTTTCGTCACCTTAGCAAATTGTCACAAAAAAATCTTTTTGAACATACCATTTGTGACAAAATAATTCACCATAAGACTATACAAGAAATTTAATCACAATAAGAGTGATTTCGTCACAAGAGGTTACTTGTTACAAAATCATCTTTTCAACACAATCCAATTATTGTTATGACAGAGAAATGCTATTGGGACAAAAATTTACCAAAACCGTGTGCCATTGATAAAAATACTTTGTCACTATTACAAGTCCACAACTGATTCAGAAGCTAGTTGTATAAAACTTACATAATTAGCAATACCTTACTTTCATTCACGAGACACAAATTAACTATTCATGTCGAACGAGTATATCCTAAGAAAACATTAACACAAAAGAAATTCCAAGCAAAACAAGTTATGAAATAGTCACTTAATCATAAACGAAAGGATGACTACCTATTGAAAGAAATATTGCTTGTATTAAAATCTAATTATAAACCCCAAATCTAACATATGGATGTGAATCCTTTGCTAATGGGTTTCACCACCTAGCCATCCCCATCAAACTTTTCAACCACCTGCAATTACATATGGATGTGAAGGTTACTTGGAAACACGCAAAGGATACGCCATAAGAAATATGGCCAAAATGTCCAAATAGAACGAGGAAAAGGCCAAACTAAGGCCAAGATTTAGTACAAGTGAGAACAAAAATGAAATAAAAAAACTAGTCATTCAACTAGAATCTTAACACATTATCGTTGGAATTAGTACAATGGAAATTCAACCCTTTTGAAAGATCAAAAGCTAACATAAAATATCACCAAATCAGCATATTACATTAACTTGGGATCGAGCTAAGATATACCAGGTTCTGAAATACTCCAAAATACAGACTCTGAAAAATCCTAGATCACCTAGGTTTTATAATTTGCTAGATTATTTTATCTCAATAAAAAACTAACATCAATCAATTATGAACCAATCACAAACAAAAAGCAATTAAACAGATGAACACAAGAGATACGTGGAAAACCCCAATACGGGTAAAAACCACTGGAAGGAATCAAACACTATAAAATCATTGTGTAGTTACAAGTAATCTTACTCTACGATTTGAATAACTCACAATCGCTCTAAGATGGACTTGCCAAATCCTCGTACACCACACCCAGTAATTGATTGTCGCTGCCTCGAACCCTCGAGCCTTCCAAATGTTCTTCCGGAAATCCACCGGAAAACAACTTGAACTTGATTATTGATTGATGCAGAAACCTCTTGAAGCTTTGCTTAAAGTTCCATCGATCTTGTGCTTCAAGATTCACTCTCGATACTTTAGGGTTTTATGACTTTAAGAACAAGTGGCTCTAATATTCTTTTTCAGCCGACACCCTTACCCTAGATCTAAAAACTGTGACATATTTATAGAGTTGCCATTCCGATCAATCGCATTGCAAGCCAATTGATCGGACCATTATAGATCTGATTTTTGAAGCTGCCCAAACAAGAACCCAATTGATTCATCTATCAATCACTATGCTCTGAACCTGCACGCCCTATGCAACCTTGCGGCTTGTGCTATACTGGAGATACCCGACTAATAAACCGATTGATCCCATGATTGATCTTCCCGTTCTAAATGCACCATATTGATCGGCAACAAAACGACTAAAGCACTAACTCTCAAATTACAAAATAAAGAGATTCCTTCCACTCTAATCCTATACAGACTCACTACGTAGAAAATTAAGGAAAAACAATAAAATTACAACTCGATAAAAATATGTGTTTTGTCATATGGAATTGCCAAAACAAGACGACTCCAGAATTTGGTCCTTACAGACTCGATAATGACTTTCAGAATCTATATATTCACTTTACTTGATAAAAAACTAAGTCTTGTATTGTAGTTGAATATACAGTAGCCACACAACTACAATACGATCACAACGATCCATATTGTTGATTTCGGTATGCTTAGTGATTAAATCATTCACGTAAAATTTTGGCTTGATTGGGTTCAGAAATCCCCTTCAACGACACACAAATTCATTAAGCTAATGATATTTTTCGTCCGATGAAGTGTTAGCCACACAACCGCGACATAATCACGATTGTCGAGATCGTTAATTTCGTTGTGCTTATTAATTAAATCCGTCACGTAATGTTTTCGCTGGATCGAGTTTAGAAATCCCCTTCATTGAGACGCAAATTCATTAGGAAATTGATATTTTTATGTCCCATTGAGTTTTAACTACACGATTGTGACACAATCGTGGTGATTTACATCATTGATTTTGTTGTGCTTGTTGATTAAATCATTCACGTAAATTTTTTGTCCAGTCGGGTTTAGTTATTCTCTTCATCGAGATGTAAATTCATTAGGAAAATGATGTTTTCCCTTCGACAAAGTGTCTAATGACTATGCGATTAACTTAATCCCTGGTACAAATAATCTAATCCAAGTTTAGAAAAAACATAGAGAAGTTCCGTAAAAGGTAATATTATTACAAAAAAGTTAAGAATTTCTGAATAAAGTGATTAAAAACTAAGCTGATGACATTTGTTGGTTGTAAACAATGGTTTAAGATAATGACATTTAGAAATTTTGAAAAAAAAGTGATAATCTTTTGTAGCTGTATGTAATACTTTATTTTGACAAAATATTTTGTAGCCTTATGTCTTTAATGAGATGTTAATGCTACAAATTAATGTGACAAATATATTATGTAATGAGAGTCATTTTCCGTCTTAGTTGTCGTGACTAACTATCGTGTCGAAACTAACATTGTCACCATAGCTCTCCCTTGTAATCATGTTGCCACACATGAAATTTTGTACCAATAACTAATTATATTGTGGCAAATAATTTTGTTGCAAGTACGTGCACCTATTGCCAGGAACTTAATTTTCATCCCTATAAGTTAAATCCCAATTCTTTTGTCACAAAATAAATTGTAGTAATAAAAATAATTTCCTATGACAAACTATTTCGTCACAATATATCCAAAATGGATCTTTATTATGACACAAACCTATTGTGACAAAAATAAAGGGGCGATATTCAATTCTCACTGGTGGAAAAGTTTCCCATCATACTTGTTGCGACAAGATATTGCAACAAAACGATTTTGTCACAATAACTCAACCTTATATGGTTTGATGCCACAAAATCAAATTTTGTCACGGCAAGTGTACATGTAGTAACAAAATTTAATTTGTGGGAATTTTTTTCATCACAAGAAGGAGAATTTGTTGCATTGCCTGGTGTGCTTTGAGGTTTATGTTGTACTGCTTTCAAATACCCTATTTGGAATAACAAACTGTGAAGATATATTAATTTAGTATTTTTTTTAAGAATGTTTGGATCCTCAAATCCCCATGGGGATCCTCATTCCCCATTTGAAGTAGGGATGGAGGATACAAACATAGTCCCGTTGGGGATTGGAGCGGGAACAAAGATGGAGAAGGGGATCGGGGACAAAGATAGTGCGATCCGTCCCCAAACCGTCCTCATGCCCATCCCTAGTTACGGCCAATTAATACTCGACCGTTACGGGTTATTTAAGCAATTGAAAATTATTTTTTAACCAAAAATCATTTTTAGAAATTCACAACCTCTACACCCGATTCCCGTTACGTAACGTTCGATACTACAAAAACCTATACTCAAATTGTTACCACTACTTATCACAAAACCGTTATTTAAAACCTTAGATGCTGTAAGTGCCTAAGGCAAGGCACACACCTCAACAAAAACAATAGATTCCTTTTTATTACTTTAAACAAAGGTTTTGCGTATCAAACCACATGATTGTCAACATACAATTGATTCGAAATAAACGAAGGCATAGAGTTTATAACCATATGCAAATAAAATCTTCCACCGTCACTTGTTGGATGCGCTCATTTTCGATATTAGTTGAATATATATGCTCTGCTTCCCAAGTGCCAACATCTATTGTTTTTCCGTCAACAAATAGGAGTAATTCTTTTGATCTTGTTTCAAAAATTCCAACCGATTCTGTTCTACTTACTTTTCTACCTGAGATGATGACATAATAAGTATCCCAGATCGAGTTCATCAGCCATGTCAATACATAAATGGGCAATCAATTTTGATAGATTGAGGGGCGGATTCTTCGATGAAAAAAGATATAGACATCAACACTCTCGGACCAATAATTAATTGCACAAACTCGAACCAGGAATCATGTATAGTTTGTGAGATACACAAAACTGATGTGAGAGGTACAATTGTTAATATAAGTGTTTGTGGTTGTATCAAACTTGATATACTCTTCTTTGATTAATCGCAATGTTCTTATTTTTGTTACCAGGGCTGACCCAGGGATAAGTTCAATAAGTCTCTGGGCTTGAGCAATCCCTCACCATGAGGCAACAAAAAAAAAAATTTGTAAAGTATGCAACTGGAGGAATTGTTTTGAGTTAGAGTCTTGCTTTCAAAAGATTTTTATTAACGTCAAAAAATGAGATTTTTAGTAGCAATCAAGCTTTGAAAAGAAATTTCTAGTAGCAATCGAGCTTTGAACTCAGTATCCCAAAACCTTTCACACGCAATCTGTCATTAATCCTGGGTACCAAATCACCTGCAACAGAGGAACAGGGGGATTTGGGAACTGGTGATCTGGTTCCCTAATCCTGGCCCAGCTATATATATGCATTCATAGAACCAAAATGTAGCTCTAATTTCTTTTTCCACTATTGTAGGTTTATATTTTCTTTGTATATTTTATATATACTCGATTTAGACTATAATGTGAGAATATTAATTTATCCGATCTACAAAAACGAAGCCCAAACACACAAGTCAAAAAAAAAAAAATTTAACTTACATTTTCCATTATTTTTATTAATTAATAGTAAGTGGGCAATCAAACTTGGAGTCAAGCTTGAATCAAGCAACTACCTACAAAGAGTTAAACTTAAAAAAATGTCGGTACATATGAAACATTAATCAAAGTAGTTTTCAATTCTCTAAACATTATTGTGAGTGGTGTTTTTCCAAAACCCTAAAAATAACCTAGAAACATTCGGAGAATGCACGATGTCAGCATACACACCACAAATGGTGGGTTAATGTTAAATTAGGGCCACGTAAGCAGAATGTGACTCTAATGAGTAGATAGCAGCTGTCAAATATCATAGTAGTGCTGGCGCTAGCAAAAGATAATTTTAGATCCAAGGGCCACGTAAGCAGAATGTGACTCTAACGAGTAGATAGCAACTGTCAAATATCATAGTAGTGCTAGCGCTAGCAAAAGATAATCTTAGATCCAAGCCGCCTCGGGAGATAAGGCAAAAAAGGAATATTCTAGGAATATTCCTTAATAACCATGCATACGAGATTACGAGATATGCATAATCCTTGCGAATCAAGGATGAGGTCGAAACACCATAATTGGAACGAAGAATCCATTATGGGAAGAACTCCAGACGTACATGGAAGTTTACCATGGCAAGCGTTCCTAACGAATAAGGAATCAAGTATCAAGAAGATACAATCATGCAATAGGGACGAACCCCTAATGGAAAGGATTTCCTTACGAAGAAGGATCCTAGTAAGGAATGTAACTCTAAGGGCAAGCAAACGACGGATCCGGGGATCCTGTAGTGCACTGTCGCCCTAAAACCCTGTAGTGCGGCACATAATTCGTTGATCTCGGCAATGAACAGCTCGGATTTCATATCGGCAATGAATGGCTCGGATCATGCAAGCACCAACATGAAATCCCAGTCGTTGATTGCGCGATCAACAGCTCGAATGCTGCACTACATTAACCCTGTAGTGTGGCAATGCACTACAGGATGCCCTCTTCCAAATGACCAACTATAGATACAGAGAAATCCTAGTGTAAAATGTACGTTGTAATTCGTTAATTACGAGCATTGTCAATCAGTTTCCTCCCAGTTCGTCATACTAACTTAAGCATCGGAGGACCTTTGTTATCTAGGGCAAAGGTGCTCTAACTGTTTGTTAGTGTCGCAGGATTTTGGTTCTTCCTTAGAAAACGGAGTCAATCTCATTAGGAGCCCGGAATTAACGTCGTTAGTTTTTCCCCTCTTAGACCATCCACAACAGGTGACCCAAAACACCTCCCATCCCTATTTTACAGAGGGAAGCAGCAACAATGGCCTCCAACAGACGACTCAAACGGGTGAACAAAATACAAAGGTGAACAGTTGCTCCCCAAATCACCCCCTATTTGTTCAGCCACTGTTCACTCCCTACAAATTTTTTAATCAATTTTTTCCCTCACCCTCTCTCTCCATCGCCGGAATCGATTGGGTTCGCCGGAACCGATTGGAGGTCTGGGTTTCGTTTGAGATCTGGGAGTTGGGTCGGCCAGAGATCTAGGCTTTGGAATCGGTTGGAGGTCTGGGTTTCCATGCCGACAACTGGGTCCTCCTCCTCCGCCGCCGGCTTGTTAGGGAGGTGCCTGCCGTCATACACGGTATGTATGTATTTGGAGGTCTGGGTAGACTGGGTTTCCATGCCGACAACTTATTTCGATGTATGTATGTATGTATGTATTTGACATCTCTACAGAGATGGAGGTGTGGGTTTTGTTTGTATATATGTGTGTATATGTATATATGAGTAAATATATTATATTATTTTGAAAGTAAAAAATAATATTTTAATAGTGGAGAGGTAGTATAGGTAGTATTGTTGGAGTGTTGAAAGTGACATGAGTAAATAAAGCACTGTTCACTAATTCATTTGGCTCAAAATTTGTTGAGGCTTGTTGTGAATGCTCTTACAATTATTAATTACAAGCTCTTGCCCACCACTAACCTATTGATTTTTTATTTTATTTTATCTACATAACCTATTAACCCTTTAACATACCAGTCCTATATATTATGAACCCAATACAAGACTCTTGCATAGAAAAGTAAACTCCCATAGATTCGCAATTCAGTTGAATTTTATTTATCCATTCAAGGTGTAACACGCTTTCTTTTTGAAAGACTGAAGCGTCCAATAATACTGGGTTTGGCTGCCGTATGCTTTGAGATGAGTGGGATTCACAGTGGATCCACTGAGTTCGTCACAATCGTTTACTTTTTCGGCCTATCGCCGCGTATGTTATTATTCTAATACGTACTCCCTCCGTCCCATAAAGTTTGGTCCCTACGAAACTACGTGCAATTTTCAAGCTAAAAAATAACGTGTTTACGAAAATAATTTTTTAGTCAATATGGATCTTGTTTGATAGATCTCATCGAGAACTTTTATACGGTGCAAAAAAAATTCAAAATTTATTTTGGTAAATACATTATTTTTTAGTTTGAAAATTGCACGTAATTTCGTAGGGACCAAACTTTATGGGACGGAGGGAGTATAAGGTTGCTTCGGCTCGTCGCATAGGTTTCTCCGACGTTGGTGGTTTACTTCTGCTCGTCCAGTAAGAATGAGTTTTGGTTGTTGTCTAATTAGATGACAGTGGGACCCACTTCGGATTCACTGAGTTCAACGAAATCGTTTACTACGATTTTGTTGGGCTTGTGGGAGTAGGTATTTCCTTTCCCAAACATGCATAGGTGATTCCAGAGTTTGCGCACAAATGCCTAGCTAGTGGGATCATAAAATTTGAACCACTTGTTCAATCTGGTTAATAATCGTACGCATAAACACCACACACACAATATAAGAATACGATAAACAGTAAAAAAATCAAGACACAGAATTTACGTGGTTCTCCAAAACCGAGTACCTCTACGGGAGTGAGAGCAAGTTTTTATTATTTGATCAATCGTCCAGGGTTTTTACAACAAAGAGTATTCATACGCCTATTCTGTTCTAATCCTAAAAAATACTATACCATACTATGGGGGGCGAATCTATTGAATCTGTGATGGGCCAGATGCTTCGCTCCGCTCTGCATTTGTCCTTGCTTAGAACTTCTTAGTACCTCTCCATATGAGACACAAGTTCTAACAATAATAAAAAATAAAATTAAGTACTTTAGTACATGAGTTTTTTAGTTTTTTCGCAACTAATTAAAAGATTTCGATTAGTTCTTTAATTTAGAGTGGAAAATTTTGAGAAATTATGAAATGTCAATATTTATTTTTTGATTTGAAAATTTTTATGTCTTTTCGTTGGGACTATCATTTTGGGACATAGGAAGTACGAAATTTTGGGCATATTCTATTCATTAATAGAGGGAATACAGTTAAATTAATTATTGAACACCCTCCTAAAAAATTCTGGAGCCGCCAGTGCACTCGAACCAAGGTTGTCAATCCCGTACCGTACCGGATTTGCCTATAAACGGTAACATACCCCTATGATTCCGTGCCGGCCTCAATTCCGGTCGGTTCCGGTCAATCCGGACATTACCGGCCGGTAATCATTTACCGGCGATTTCGCCTGAGAAATTGCAGATGGTAATTTTGTAATTTTTTCGACATCAACTTGACTATGGCTGTCGATCTGCTAATCTAACGGTCGAAATCGAGCTTTTTCTCTAGCGAACGCCGACCGGGCAGCTCTCCGGAGATGGTTTTCCAAAAAGCAGATCAGAACTAGAGAGAAGGAGAGAAAGAGGGCAGGCTTGAGAGGAGAGAGAGATGGTAGCCATGTTCAATCTGCGAAGTTGAGAGAGAGCGAGAGAGAGAAAACTATCGAATGGGGTATCTCTGATGTGGAGTATATCAGAGGACTTTTGAGAGGATGAAAATATCCATGGCTGTAGATATCTTGGGGGAAGATATGTAAAAGCAAAATGACAGCTCAAGTCATTGAGGAAGTAAAAAGTACTCCCTCCGTCCCTTTTTAAGTGATCCACTTGGGAAACGTGTATTTTTGCGGACGTTTAAAAATGTACTTTCACATATCGTTTTTAATTTTTTTTTTTTGCACCAAATTAAAGTACTCAATGAGCACTTTAATTTGGCATAAAAAAAATTAATAAGTTACATAGTGAAATATGTTTTTTAGGGGTTTGAAATTGCACGTATTCTTATATGGATCACTTAAAAAGGGATGGAGAGAGTAAGTAGTTTAATGACAGCTAATAAATGGTACGGTGTAAGTAGTTTAATTCTTTGAATTTTCTTTTTTGATTTACATGTACCTACATACATAAATACATATATATTTAGGTAGTACCACTAAATCCGAAACGATACCGGTACTCGACCAGTATCGTACCGTACCAATAGAAAAACCGGTACCCCGTCCAGTACGAGATTCAGAACCTTGACTCGAACACCATACATTTATATGTAATCTATTTGTAGTCCTCCTGATGTTGTTTAATATTGGAATGTTCTGGAGCACCGTGTGAGCGTGCTCCGGAAGCACTAAATAACTATACCAAAAGAAAAGACCTTAACTACAGTTAACATTTAACTCAACCCCCCACAACCCCCTTGGCTATATTAAAGGCCCTCCAAACCTCCAATTTGTCCCATTCCTTACTCTCATTTGCTATCATCTCCTCCTCCTTTTCGAGCTCTCTAGAAATTACACTTTGAGAGCGAATATTAAGTAAAGGTGAGAGAGAGAGAGAGAGAGAAAAGATGAGCTGCAATGGTTGTCGAGCCCTACGGAAGGGATGCAGCCAATCATGCATACTAAGGCCGTGTTTGGATTGGATCGATAGCCCCCAGGCCCAAAGCAACGCCACCCTGTTCGTCTCCAAATTCTTCGGCCGAAGCGATCTCATGTCCTTCATTGCCGCCGTGCCCGAAAAGAATCGACCCGGTATGGCATTCTTTTAAGGGTGGCTGCTTCTTGGCAAACCTCCTGACTTTCGTTGAGAAGGAAAGTGTGAAGCAAATATAAGGATTTTTTTTTTCCCCCGTTTCTGATTCTTTTCATGTTGTTACTTTTCAGCTCTATTTCAGTCACTGTTGTTCGAAGCCTGCGGTCGAACGGTGAATCCGGTGAACGGAGCCTTGGGTCTTCTCTCCACCGCCAACTGGAACATATGCCAGATCGCCGTCAATACGGTTCTCTCCGGTGGCACTTTGCGGCCAGTCAGTGCTGGAATTTTAACTCAGCAGAAAGCCGAAGCTTCTGATGCTTTTCGCTCTGCTACAAAATGGTACAATAATAATAGTACTACCAAGCAATCCGATTTAGAAAAGAATGAGATCACGATATCGTTCAACTCAGACTTAGAAGAATCTGGGTCGATGATCAGCTTTGACAGCGGTGACGATTACGATATGAAAAATAAGCGAGGAGAAGAAGAACCAAAGCTATTGAACCTTTTTGCATGATCAAATTCGGGCATGTTAGCTTTTTGGGCTTTTTTAGTCAGTGCAGTGTACGTGAGAAGTATCATTTGTCTCGTAAAACATGAAAAGCTAAAAAGTCACCAATCCACTTAGTGGAAGGGCGCTTCACGTAGGGGATTGGAATTAGAATTTCCGGTCACTTGCATACTGATCAGTTCAAGTGTTTTTGTAACACGGTGTGCGTTTTGTTGAATAAAAGATGGAACTTCTTCCAATAAAATTGCACTTATATCACTTCTTGTACTTAAAGTAATTTTTGAAGCCACCCTTAACTACAAAATTGGACACAAACAATCGTCAGCTTATCTTATATAAAGTAGGGGTGAAGAAAAACAAGTTTTTTTTGGGTAAGTTAACATTTTATAACCAACCACAAGAAAACGACTATCCCAGGGCCAAACCTTAGGAAGAACAACCAGAGACAACCAAAGACAAACAACTAGAAGTAGAATCTAAATCCTACTCCTACTAATAAGCAAGGATGAAGATACATTCCAATTCTGACACAAACTAAAGTTCTCATTTGAATGGGGTCACTTGCCCCACGAACAAACCGTGTCCCTAACATTTGCCACAATGACAGAGATAACATCATCAAGGTTTCAGGACTTCTGAGTGAAGATCCTAGCATTACGTTCCAGCCAGATATGGTAGAGAGCAGCTGCTATGGATAACTTGCATAGAGAAGCTTTAAGACTTGTACCTGTGCAATGTAAACTAAGCCAAGCAATCTCAGCATCCCAATTCCCAGGGCTTCGAAAAATCAAGGCGGTGATTTTGTTTGGTTTTTAGAGGTGAACAGTTTGGTTCAATTTTATTTTTAGCCAAACCAAAAACATCATCAGTCTGATCTGGTCCGGTTTGCTACCGTCCAATTCGGGATAAATCAGACCAAATCGGAATAAACATATACACAGCAATAAAATAGATAAGATTTGGAGCTCTTTTTGGTTTGTGTAACATTAAGTGGCTTAGTGCTCTTTAAATCTACATGAAATTATTATTGTTTGGGCTTCAAAGTTCACCACAACCAAAATTATTTATGGCGACAAAACTTAGTTAGGAAATTTAAATTTCGTCGCCAAATGGTATCTTTTGGCGAGGAAATTGGATTTCGTCGTCAAATGGGACTTTTTCGCGAGGAAGTGGAAATTCGAAGCAAAATGGGTACCTTTTGGTGAGGAAACCAAGATTTCGTCACCAAAAGGTATGTTTTGACAACAAACTTATCTTTCCTTGCAAAAATGTAACATTTGGTGAGGACATCCAAATTTTGTCGCCAACAAGTAGGTTTTAGCAAGGAAACTCATAGTTCGTCGCCAAAAGATACTGTTTTAGCGCGCGAGGAAATACAATTTTCCTCATCAAAAGGAACCCTTTTGCGACCAAATTTTGATATTAAAATAAATAAATAAATAAATAAATATATATATATATATATCTCTTAATAAAACCATAATCCTTGTACACCAAGAATCCTAATAAAATTGGAAATAAAAATTAAACTGAATAGAGAAAGATAATAATTATAAGTTATAATTATAAATTTTCGTTTAGGTTATAATTTATAACCTAAACAAAAATTGTCCAAATCAAAAACCTATTATAAAGCAATAAAAATAAAAATAAAGAAACTTCATAATCTTGTCCTACAACAATGAATTACTATACGATAGATATAAATTCAAGATAAAATGTAACAAACTTAAGGGTATTCAAAGGTTGTATAACGCAGATACTCACATAAAGGCTGGTAGAGATTGGGAAAATGCTACAATAGCCACTTCTTTTTTACTGCAGTATGCATCCTCTGTATCGCCTTATTCATAACATTTTAGTTGAATCCATATATAACTTGTATATAGTAGTTCATAACATTTGGACATAAATTTGTGACATTTAGGCTTTGTTTGTTTCAATGTAAAACAATTTATGATGAAAAATATTTTCCTTGTAAAACGATTTTGCAAAACAAATATTTTCGTTTTCATTTTCCGTTGTTTGGTAGGAATTCAGAACTTATTTTTTCATGAAAAAGAGTTCCTTGACAACAGTACCATATATAGGATGGGTTTATGGATAAAGTTTCAATTCGGGGGAAGAGGGTTAAGAAAATGTGGGACTCCTTTGAATGGGGACAAAATGCATCAAGATCCCAACCTGGAAAAATGACTTACGGGATCTTGAGGAAAAGTTATTTTCCTCTCCTTGGTGAAAATTATTTTACGTGTAATTTTTTTTTTCCTACATTTTGTGCAACCAAACACTCAAATAATAGAAAATATTTATCAAGAAACCATTATGCCCAAACATACGCCAATGGAGCCTTACTGTATTTTAATTTGAATTTATAAAACTTGTACGGTATGAATTTTTTTTCCTTCATGTTGGAGTTAATTTATAGAAAAAAATGTGATGGATTTCTATTCAAATTTTATGAATCCTTACACATATACTACAAATTTTATAAATCAATTTTATGCATTAATATACAAAATGTTATGATTTTAAAGCAATTGGGTGCATATTGTACAAACCCACATGGGGATGTACATTGTTGCATTGCCATTAATAAAGAGATTCAGGAGCATTTAGCTGTTGGGAGTAAAGATAAACAATGCGGTAGCGCTACCAAGGAATTGGGGTAGCGCTACCTAGGACCTAAGTTTCGAACAAAGTGTTTTGTAGCGCTACAAGTGTTTCCCTGTAGCGCTACCGAGAGCCTTAAAAAAATTTTTTAGGGTTTTGGCCGACAGTGTATGCGGCAGATTGTGTATCAGATTTTCAGAGCGTGAAAATTTGTGAGAGGCAAGAGAAAACCAATCTCAGAGAGATTGTGAGAAGACTTATACTCGTTGATTCGGTTTCATAGTGGACTGGTGTGGCTCCCGTGGTTTTTCCTCACGTTGAGGTTTTTCACGTATATCTTGTGTCTTGCTTTCCTTCCGGTTTTTCATTACGCACTTATTTGCTTGCTTTTTTCTGTGATTCATTGTTCCCAAGATCCGTCGGGGCGTTTGCGTTGTAGGATTGAACAGGTGTTCGGCGATAAAATCCATAACAAGTGGTATCAGAGCCGCAGTTGCGGTAGGTTTTGTTCGACAGGTTAGGGTTTAATCTCATTCGGGCAGGCTAGGGTTTCAGTGGGAGCTATGGGTTCTGAAGAAGGCAAACAGAGGATCGCCAAGTTTGATGGGTCAGACTTCGCGTACTGGAAAACGCAGATAGAGGACTATCTGTATCAGAAGGATCTTTACCGGTCGCTGCTGGGTAAAGAAAAGGGGAAGAAGACAGGAGAGTGCAACGAGGATTGGGACGTTCTGGACAGGAAGGCGCTAGGGGTTATTCGTCTGTCTCTTTCTAAGTCAGTCACACACAACATTCTGAAAGAGAAAACGACGGAGGAGCTTATGGAAGCGCTGAAGAAGATGTACGAGCAACCGTCTGCTGGGAATAAGGTACATCTTATGAAAAAACTTTTCAACCTATCTATGGCAGAAGGGGTTTCCTTTATGTCACATCTAAGTGAGTTCAATATGATAGTTGATCAACTTACGTCTGTCGATATCGAGTTTGATGATGAGGTTCAAGCCTTGTTAATTCTGTCTCAGTTGCCAGAGAGCTGGCAGGGTACTGTTACTGTAGTTAGTAATTCGGTAGGGAAAGAAAAGTTAAAACTGAGTGAGGTTGTCAGTTTGATTCTGACTGAGGAGGTCAGAAGGGGTTCGATCAATGGTTCAGGTAGTTCAGGTTCAGCTCTAAGTGTTGAGCAGAGGGGCAGAGGCCAGACCAGGGGTGGTCAGAATCAGAACAGGAACAGGTCGAAATCCAAGGGTAAGGGAAATAAGGCCAAATCTCAGGTTCGGCCTATTAAAGGTGAATGTTGGAATTGTGGTCAGATAGGCCACATGTCACAAACTTGCAAAGCACCGAAGAAGAATAATGGTGAGCAGGAGGCTCACATTGTGCATGATGCACTTATTCTTGCAATGAACAGCGACGCCGAATCGTGGGTGATTGATTCGGGTGCCTCATTCCACGCCACTGCTAACAGGAGGTTCTGCAGAACTATGTAGCAGGGGACTTTGGGAAAGTATACTTAGGGGACGACGAGCCTTGCAGTATAGTGGGAGAGGGGATGTTCAGATTGCGATGCAGGGATACAGATGGTGTCTGAAAGATGTCAGGCATGTTCCGAAGCTGAAGAGAAATCTTGTTTCGGTTGGACAGCTCGCAGCAGCAGGTTATACATCAACATTCACAGGGGACACATGGAAAGTCTCCAACGGTACCATGGTGACGGCTAAAGGCAAGAAAGTTGGTACACTTTACTTGACTTCACATGGTAGCGACACACTTGCAGTTGTAGACAGCAAGGAGAGTTCAAATCTGTGGCACTATAGACTGGGACATATGAGTGAGAAAGGAATGAAGGTTATGCAGTCGAATGGGAAGCTACCGGGTTTAGAGTCAATGGATATTGACATGTGTGAGGATTGCATCTTCGAAAAACAGAAACGGGTTAGCTTTTAGAAAGGCGGCAGGCCTTCCAAGGCTCAGAAGCTAGAGCTTGTCCATACAGATGTGTGGGGTCCAGCTACAGTGTCTTCTATTGGCGGTTCTTACTACTACGTTACCTTTGTCGACGATCACTCGAGGAAGGTATGGGTATACTTCATGAAGCACAAGTCAGAGGTCTTTGAAGTCTTCAAGAAGTGGAAGGCCATGGTTGAGAATGAAACAGATTTGAAGGTGAAAAGGTTGAGGTCCGACAACGGCGGAGAGTATGAGTTGGGGGAGTTCAAGAAAGCCTGCGCTCTATTCAGGATTCGTTTAGAGAGGACACCTCCAGGAACTCCGCAGCATAATGGCATTGCAGAAAGGATGAACAGGACCTTGACTGAGCGTGCTAGGAGCATGCGGATACACGCAGGGTTGCCCAAGATGTTCTGGGCAAATGCAGTCAGCACAGCAGCATATTTGATCAATCTTGGGCCATCAGTTCCGTTGAATTTTGGCATACCAGAGGAGGTTTGGAGTGGTAAAGAGGTAAATCTCTCACACTTACGTGTTTTCGGTTGTGTTTCCTATGTGCATATTAGCGACAAGAATAGGGATAAACTTGATGCTAAGTCACAGAAGTGCACCTTTATTAGGTACGGCGAAGATGAGTTTGGTTATCGTTTTTGGGATGACAAGAATCGGAAGATAATCAGAAGTAGAGATGTTGTGTTTGATGAAAAGGTGATGTACAAAGACAGGGACAACAAACAGAGCAGTGAGAGTACCATTTCGGATGGAGATACGTTCGAGTACTTTGAGTTGGAGGATCTTCCAGATGACAGTGGGGTTGAACAGAGGTCTGGTAAGGCAGAGGAGAGAGCTTTAGATGAGACAATTTCAGAGGGGACAGTTTCAGATGAGATAGCTCTAGAGACAGGGACTAGTTCAGCGGTCAGAGAGTTGAGGAGGTCAGCCAGAGTACCCAAGCCGAATCCGAAATACATTTCTTTGCTAGATTACTTGCTTTTGACGGACAGTGGAGAACCAGAGTGCTATGATGAGGCTATGCAAGTTTCTGAGTCAGCTAAGTGGAAGACTGCGATGCAGGAAGAGATGGATTCTCTTCGTTCCAACGATACTTGGCAGTTAGCTCAGCTTTCCGCAGGAAAGAAAGCCTTGCAGAACAAATGGGTTTTTCGACTTAAGCAGAAGAGTGATGGCAAGAAAAGGTACAAGGCAAGATTGGTTGTAAAAGGCTTCCAATAGAATGAGGGGATCGATTATACAAAGATATTTTTGCCAGTTGTGAAGATGGCCACTATCAGAGTGGTGTTGAGTTTGGTTGCTGCTGAAAACCTCTACCTTGAGCAGTTAGATGTTAAAACTGCTTTTCTTCACGGGGACTTAGATGAAGAAATCTACATGAAGCAGCCTGTTGGCTTCATTGTGAAAGACATGGAAGAGATGGTGTGCAGGCTCAAGAAGAGTCTGTATGGTTTGAAACAGGCTCCCAGATAGTGGTACAGAAAGTTTGATGGTTTCATGCAGCGCAGTGGCTACACAAGGTGCAATGGAGATCACTGTTGTTACTTCAAGAGGTTTGAGTCTAGCTACATCATTTTATTGCTCTACGTAGATGATATGTTTGTAGCAGGTTCCTGTGTTAGGGAGATCAACGGGTTGAAGCAACAGTTGGCAACGGAGTTTGCTATGAAAGATCTAGGTGCAGCTAAGCAGATACTTGGGATGAGGATCAACAGAGATAAGGCTCAAGGGACCTTGCGGTTGAGTCAGGCTGAGTATATTGAACGTGTTCTGGAGAGGTTCAATATGCAGAGTGCTAAGGCAGTTGGCACACCCTTGGGAAGTCATTTCAAACTTTCTCAGGGGCAATCACCCAAGACAGATGCAGAGAGAGTATATGGCCAAGGTTCCGTATACCTCGGCCGTGGGTAGCCTGATGTATGCGATGGTGAACACAAGACCAGACATTGCCCATGCAGTGGGAGTTGTGAGCAGGTTTGCTAGCAATCCAGGGAAACAGCATTGGGAAGCAGTAAAGTGGATCATGCGATATTTGAGAGGTATCACTTATTTGCCACTTTATTTTGGGAAAGGGAAATTGACAGTGCAAGGATATGTGGATGCGGACTTTGCCGGTGATCAGGCTACGCGGCGAAGCACCACGGGTTATATCTATACTATGGGTTCAACAGCGGTGAGCTGGGTCTCACGTCTGCAGAAGTTAGTGACACTATCCACGACAGAAGCTGAGTATGTGGCCGTGACTGAGGCTACAGAGGCTGCAAAGGAGATGATTTGGTTGAAGGGCTTCTTGGAGGAGTTGGGTTTGAAGCAAGAGAACTGCGTTCTTTTCAGTGACAGCCAGAGTGCTATACACCTTGCCAAAAATCCAGTATTTCATGCCAGGACGAAGCATATTGATTTGAGGTACCATTTCATTCGTTCGCTTTTGGAGGATGGGGATTTGTTGCTAGAGAAGATTTTGGGGGATCGAAATCCGGCAGATATGTTGACCAAGTCTGTTACTGTTCAGAAGCTGAAGTTGTGTTCAACTTCAGTTGGCCTTCATGCTTGAAGAGATGATGGGCCTGGAGTCACACCAAGAGGGGTCAGATGACTACGTCCACGTTTTGATTGAGATCATTTGGGTTTGCAGTTGTTTATTTGCGGATGCTTTAGGTTATCTTCAAGTGGGAGATTGTTGGGAGTGAAGATAAACAATGTGGTAGCGCTACCAAGGAATTGGGGTAGCGCTACCTAGGACCTAAGTTTCGAACAGAGTGTTTTGTAGCGCTACAGGTGTTTCCCTGTAGCGCTAAACACCTGTAGCGCTACCGAGAGCCTTAAAAATATTTTTTAGGATTTTGGCCGACGGTGTGTGCGGCAGATTGTGTATCAGATTTTCAGAGCGTGAAAATTTATGAGAGGCAAGAGAAAACCAATCTCAGAGAGATTGTGAGAAGACTTGTACTCGTTGATTCGATTTCATAGTGGACTGGTGTGGCTCCCGTGGTTTTTCCTCACGTTGAGGTTTTCCACGTATATCTTGTGTCTTGCTTTCCTTCCGGTTTTTCATTACGCACTTATTTGCTTGCTTTTTTCTGTAATTCATTGTTCCCAAGATCCGTAGGGGCGTTTGCATTGTAGGATTGAACAGGTGTTCGGCGATAAAATCCATAACATTAGCTATATTATTGAATGTTTTAGCCCATCATACATGATTTTTTAGATTTCATTTCCCGATTTATCCTGTGTCTTGGAAATTTGGTCTCAAGCCCCAAACACAAAAATCTTCAAACGATTCTTAAATTGAATAATGAACACATCGGAATTCTGGTTCTCTTTATATGATTTTGTGATTAAGTAATGCCAAACCCACAATATCTCCAGGTTGACAATAAATATCATTCTAGCATACCCAAAGAAAAGTTTTACTATTAACTCCTCATTTTCCAATTTGCTACGCATGCAGAATCGGATCCTGATAGTGTCCCAAAGGCATTACCATGTAGTCCTCAATTTGCGCCGTCTAAAAGTGTTATCCTATACGTAAGATACTTCTAGACTATTGATTGTCGGACTTAAGGTAGTTGAACGAATATGCTTGTAACGGAGAGTAGTTGATTGAATATGCTTTTCGAAAGCACCCAAAAAATAATTTAGTAAAAAGGGAAATAGTTTGAATATTTTCTATGCTTCCCCAAGCTCCTACATCATCGTATTTACTTACGTTATCAAGTAATTCTTTAGATCTTGCTTCCGAAATTCCAACCGATTCAATCCACCTACTTCTCGACCTGTTAATCACATATTAATGTATCTCGGAGTTCATCAGCCGATCAATTTCAGTAGAGCGAGATTAGATGACTTAAGGGTATTTTACAGTCATTGGCCGAGTTAATATGGATGGATCGAGAGGCGGACTCTTTTTTGAAAAAGATGCGGATTGATATACGTGTAAACTTTCTTGGTAGAGGATAATATTATTTTGACCTATCTTTGAGTAGTACAGTTTGAATGATTTATGTTATTGGAAGCTGTTGTAACACGATTTGAAGAAAGGAATTTGAAGAAAGGAATTGATCGTGTATTTTGACCTATCTTTGAGTCGTACGGTTTGAATGATTAATTTATGTTATTGGAAGTTGTTGTAACACGATTTGAAAAAGAAATTGATCGTGATTTTGAAACCGTTCTTTACATGACTTGCAGTTGCACACAGTGAATGGCTTGATGGGTCCTAGTCCCCTAGATCTCAATTTAATTCAGTTAATTGTCATCGAAGCACCACAACCAATTCTTGTCCCTGTCCTAGAATTCTAAATGAAAATTTTCTTGAGCCAATTTTTTTTTTTTTAAAGGCAAAAATAATAATTTTATTAACCTTTGAGAAGCTCAAAGCATACAAAGATTCAAAGGACAAAGAGAAAAAGGCATCACAACCAAAGAAGGCATCCCAACGAAATTGGCACGTACCCCTCTAATGAACAATCATATGCCACTTGGCAAGAGCAACACAGACCAAGGAAAATAAGGACACAAACCCAGAATTAACCCCAAGACAAACATAGACCTAGAAACAACAAAAAGATAGAATAAGAAAAAAAAATTAAAAAAAAAGAAAGAAAAAATATAAGGGACAAGGACCAAAACTCCCAGCCAAAAGACCCACACTCCCATATGAAGAAACAAGACCAAATCCAAACCAAACCCATGTAATTCAGAGAGGGCCAAAACCCCAAACAAGGGACACCACAGAAAGCTCCCCAAGACCAAAACCAGACCACACTGATCACAACTCACCACCCCCAAAGCTACGTACAGACTCACTAAGCCCAAAAGACTCACCCCCCACCGCCAAACCCAAGACGTACCCAGCAGAAAAGGGCTACAATGCATCTAGAATGCGTTGGAGTCTGAAAACAAAGGCATCCACTGTGTATCTATCACCCTCTTCCTTTGTTTTGACCCAAAGAGCTACTCTAACATAGCTTTGTGATTTCCTCCTGGTTTAGGAATAGCATTTTCAAAAACCAAAGCATTCCTCTTGTTCCAAATGGTCCACATGATTGCAAGGGATATGCAGTCCCAAATTATCTCCCTTGCAGGCTTTAGATCCCAGTTTTTCCACCAGATGAGCAACTGAGCAAGTCCACCATTGATTTTGGAGTCATCCATTGGACTCCCCACCATTCATGAAACAATTAATCCAAAGAGTTTTCAATTCTCTAAAGATGATTAAATGTGCGATTGGGGGGTGATGCACGAATAAGGTCCAATATATGCAGTTTTGGCATGAAGTCAAGTTGCGGGAAATTCAACAATCGATTTAAGGTGTGAGGAAATATATTGAAGGTGAGTTAACATGAATTGAGTAGCCATGCATTTGGATATTCTGCGAAAAATGACGTCGTCTTCAAATTTTATATGAAATTGTCCAATGGGCTCGTCAATGTATTGGCACTCTATGCTTTAAAGAACTAGAGGATGGTGGAAAGCGAGAAATACAAGGGGATGTGGTGAAGGAAATTTTTTTTTAAATCAAATAAAAAAAAAAAACCAGCCCCTCTTTTCAACCCCCCGGATTTCATTACCCTTGGTAGGAGGGGAGGACCTCCCATTTGATCGATTTCCTTTATTCTATCTCCCTCCACTACTCTCCATCCCTATCCTTTCCTAATCACCAAACCACAAGACTTCTCTCGCTAACATTCTTTCCTTGCCCCGATCTTTCTACTTCCACTGCATGATTGTTGGTGGCTAGTGGTCGCAGTCGCCAATGTTTTGCAGAGTGGATGCTGGTGGATTGCATTGCGCAATCGTGGTTCGAAGTTTGGGGCGGTCGATGGTTGGCAAGAAGAGACTGTGGAGAGTACTTCCAAAGTTTATTTCTTTTTCTGTTTTGCTCTAGTTGATGCAGCGCAACTTGTGGAAATGAAACTGATCGTGCAAAAGGAACACGAACAATAAGATCTACCTGGAGGTACTCCCTCCTTAAACGACCAAGATATGAGTATAAACTCGTTTTTCTTTAATTCGTCAACAGCTAAAAACTGCCGTAGGGCTTACAAGCATATAAATAAGGTGAAAGAAACCCTAATTAACTTAGGAAACCTTTTAGGCCGCTAATCAACCCTAAATTGGAATAAATACGACAATTACCAAAAAAGGAAAGTTCTGATTTGACTAATAAATCAGAAGCTGGAAAGAATTATATATACGGTTGCCAAAACAAACGGCAAATAAAACAGAGTTTCCTAACAAAAGTTATTAGCAATCTAAATATTACTATAAACGGCAAAATTGGCCTTTTCGGGGCCTAAACAGCGACAAACGCCTGAAATCCATCATGATTGGTGTGCGAAATTCCGATGGACCGTGAGAAATTCCGATGGACTGTGCGAAATTCAGCCCATTCTGACAACATCGATTCTTAGGCCTTTTTAGGCTTACGTGGACGCAACCGGTCCATCCACTTTGACGCAACCCGGTCTGCTTCACTAGTTTATCTCCTTTAATGGAGATTTACGTTCCCTGCTTGGAACTACCCTTTATGGGTAATATTCTCTTGTATTTGGTGAATTCCTTACCAATGCACATGGATATATATACCAAATGTTGAGGATCGTCCTTCCCGACAGAGAGCTCCGAAATTTGAGTGATGTTAGCCGTTTAGGCATTCAATGAAATTGCATTACTTCGGTCGTATGATTTGTGGTAAAAAAAATTTATTGCTTTTTCTTGAGGAAAATTTTCTTTCCTTCTTTTTTTTTTTAACTCGAAGTTCTACTGTTTAGTAAGATTGGGATTTTTTTTGTACTAATAATGTACATTGATATTCGCCTTCTCTTTTCTGAAAAGGAATAATTACTGCAAGGGCCATATATGATATCTCAAAATATGTACCAAAAATCAAATAGAAAAAACAAAAGAGAAATTGAAACGAAACAAAAGAGAAATTGAAACGAAAGAATCCTTTACTTCTTGTAGGATTTTATTTTTAAAAATCTTGATTTTCTGGTACTGGGCTTTTGTAGGCCATCAGGTATCAAGCATCAAAATTGAAGACAGGCCGACTAAGTCATATGATGGGCCGAAGAATCACAATTGGGTAATTTTTTTTGAAGGTTAAAGTCCAGCCCGTGACAAATCTTTATAAATACAGTACTATACAAAGCAGGAAATGGATCTACCTTTTAGACCTAAATGTTTATAGGCCCACTTCTTCTTTCATTACTTTTAGAAGTCCACATAGAAGGTACACTTTGTTGTAGGACTCATGATTGGACTAGGCTACTTGAGTTTTAGCTCGTGTTTGTTTGTTAAAATCTTTTTCGAGATTGGTTTATTACATAGAAGAACAAAGCTTTGAATATTTTATAAGCTTGTGAAATTTTCAAATTAAGATTGAACAAATTAACCACTGATTGGCGTCTAATTCAACTTATAATAAGTTAAAATTTCAAGCCACTCAATATTGATTTGTGATCGTTTAGATTAAAACTCCTTTGAGATCAGCTGTCACATAACAAAGTCAAGCTTCATTATGTAAGTTATAGCTCATTAAGAATTTAGCTCGTTAAATTTTCAAACTAAACTTAAACGCTTCACTGATCTACTCATTGGACTAGATTAGCAGTTATGGGTGCGTTTTGCAGGCCCATTTGCACTAAACAACTAGGACACTGGCTTCGTCCCAAGATATAAAAAATAAAAAATAAAAAAAATGATTCGAACCGTTCACAACTCGAGGCATAGAGCAACAGTAGAAAATCAAGTTAACTGACATCCGCAACTTACACAATTTTTTTCCAGCAAATGAACAACGGAATATTTACGTTTGTTTGCCAAGCTAATGATGTTTGATCAACTTGGTATTGGTTGGAAGACATCCTCGCGGCGAGCTTTACAACATGAACGGTTCGGCTCATGTTTTTTTAGCTCGGAACAAAGCCCGTATTGCCGGCACAGCTAGGCCCCAGTGTCCTCACAACCATTTTTGGTGTGGCAATAAGTAATTCTTGGAAGTTGCATCCACAGTGAGAAACGATCCTGGGAATGGGCCAGAAGAATCCATGAAATTGGAACTGGGTTTTGCATTTGGGAGATCCTGGGAATGGGCCAGAAGAATCCATGAAATTGGAACTGGGTTTTGCATTTGGGCCAGTTTTCGAGTCAGATTTGGCGTGCTAACTGCTAAATTAATGTAATTTCACCAACTTTTTATTTTGAAGAAGTCAATTTTACCAACGCAGGTCGTTTTGTCTTCATGTTTTATTTACTGATTAAAAATAGAAATCATGTTTTCTAAGAAAAAGAAAACGAAAAAATGCATTTTCCATACGTGTTGCAAAATCACATTCCTTGATAAATGTGGCTCTTAGGATATGAAGTAGTACACCTTGGCTTTTGAGGGGAAGGGTCTAGGATTCGAGTTTATAGAAAAGACGTTCACCTCCATTTTGTTAAATTTTTTGTCTAGTGACTTTTTTTCAGTATTTTTTATTTTTCATAATTTTTTGTTTAGTTTTATGTCCTTTTTTTTAGGATTAATTATTTCTATCGAGGAGAGAAATTACAAAACCATAAAAATTTAGACCGAAGTTGAAAAAAGTTTATGATACGACATTTTAGACAAAATAAATACGGCTATTTGGTACTAATATTTTCGTCTTTAGTATTTTTTATTTTTATTTTTTTGCTTTTTATCATAATTTTCTACTTTTAGGCTCTTCTCGTCGAAACGGACGATTATCCAAAAAATATAAACGCGAATTTAACAAATATTTAGAAAAGACAAACAAGACAAAAAATAAAAAAAATAAAAAAAAGAACATTTTGATGGCTCAGATCTATAGGAGCCGAGATGCATTTTGGACAATTGTAAATGGACAGCTCATATTGTGCGCTACATTTTATAGTGCACCCATGCACTATAGGAATTCTGGTTCCGGGCCGGTTGAGATAGTGTATAATTTTTCTAACTTGCATTTAAAAGAACATAAGATTAAGAGCATCCACTATGGATAGGTTAACTTTTTACAAGTATAAAGTGTCCATATGACTAAATTTAGAGATCATTGGATTTAGTTAAGCATGTAACTCTTGGAATGAATTGAAACCATAATGCTCTTCATGAGAGGTAATAACTAGCCGAACTGCTAGACCTTTGAGCTGCACGAGACTAGGTGCAACAAACCCAAAAGAGACTCTTCGATCGGTTGCCTTGAGAGACCCTCTGAAAGCTCAACTTTATTCAAAATATTCCAACAGTACTTTTATTAACTGTTTATAGAGAAACTCTAGAAAATATTGCAGCACCAGATAAGAATCCATTTTTCTAGAAATAAATATGTTCTGAGAACACATCAAACAATGTACGATTAGCATTATATGAGTACATATATATATTTTTTATTTTTTTTATTTTTTTTCTATGCCTGATGTTTTGAATGAGGTCTAAAATATCAACAATCTCAATCATCAAAACGGACTTGTAAAAATTCCGGAAATGACCCGAATAGGACCATTCAATCCTTTAAAGACTAATGGACGGGAGAGGATCCCATTTCTGATGTTTATACTACTGGAGATGTAAGTGCTTTTTTTTTTCTTTTACTTTTTTTCCTCATTCGTCATTCTTAATCTATTAATTATAAGGGAGAAGAGAATCAAACTTGATCCTAGAATGCAGTGTGAGATATCCAAAAAATTTACGGCATGAGCTAGCCACCACTTGCTTATCTGAGCTCATATCACATTCATTCTATATCTTGCCTAGGACTAATTCACTATGTTAGCGAATTTCACATCATCCAATTGGAACCATACGTTTATATATTTCTTGAGATAATAGCTGGTGTGCCGACTCCTTAGCAAAATGAGTGCCGACCAGGCCACCAACTACTAAATAATACGCAACGTACCTTAGTTAATAGTTGATGAGGGCATCTTTGATGGTATTGTGCTTGAATTTGGCCAACCTCCCAACAACCCCACCCCAATCTACTCTACCCCGGCCCATGGATTCTTCTGTTTGAGAAGTTTAATCTTCTATACCTAAATTTGTCGATATCGGCCGGTATTTCGATACATTTTCAGTTATTAAATCACTTAGGAATCTTCTTGTGGCAGGAAATGTACCGAAACATCGTGTGGGTACAAATGATTTGAGCGGCCTATTATATTATGATGTGATGAATATAGTTATTTTGTGTATTTTGGATAAAGGTCTAACCTCATAATAAGATTTAATTATGGAACTTGCTAATTAATAATTGACCTATGGGTACCGGTTAAGTAGTTAACTAGTTTTAAAATATATGTACATTTTTTTAGTGCGTAATCAAATTTATAGACAACAATTTTAAGCATGGAGCAATAATGAACTCAAGGCACTCCTTATCAATATGTTATTACACAAAATAGTCAATTCACTTACAATATTCATCTACTTGGGTCGGCTACATAAATATAGAGTAGTATATTCTCACTTGCAATAGAGAGAAGTAGATAATTATAATAAGAGCAACGCTACATATACTAATAGAAGAGTACATATCCGAACACTATTGCATTCGAAATTGTTCGGTACAGATAATTTTTATATAGTATAAATGGGGAGCTTATGACACGGACAATTCCGAATACACATTTTGTATTTGGATCTATGTAATTTTGTTTCTGTCCTTTGCATTTTTGTTCTCCAAAGTAAGTGTTCATTCAGTCATGTGAAAGTTTTCAATAGTTGTATTACTCACTAGGGCTTCCATTTCTAGGAAGGTTCCCAATTTGCTCTTTTTGATTAAGAGATTAGTATCCTAAAGGCTATGTACATTAAAATTTTGATTTTGTGGTTGTATTGTAGTCCAACTTTCTTTCCAACACGCAAAAGGCTACTCTCCTAACTAAACTATAGTTACATGCATGTGCAAGGCAACTTTTAGTCGGTTCTCTCAACTGCTCTGCTCTGCAGACAGGAGGTCTGGAGGGCATGGGTGGTAAATGAGCCAAACAATAGGGCAGGTGGTTAATCAAGTTTAGAAAACTTTCAAATATATATTTGAGATTATCTTGTTTATGTGATAGGTAGACCTCAAACTAGCTTTGATGTCGGATAAAATATACACCCCTATCGCTTATGGAAACATTATTTGGGTAATAATTATTATTTACGATTAATATTAGGAGATTTTATTTGTGCTGCCTGTTTTGCACGTTTTTAATTTAGTTTTGGTAAGATTTGATTTTATTTCCTTGTCTTATAGTCATGGTTTCAAAGTAATGATTTGCTTGGTCTCCACTCTAGGCAATTTCCTTATTGATAGGACTCGTATTAGTATAAATAAGGGTGTAAGCTGATGGCATTATTCAGCTTTAATCATTTATAATTTCAGAGTTAATCTCTTTCTTCTTGTGGATTTGAGACCTATCTTCGCTTGGAATAGTACGCTAACTATTCTCTCTGTGAATTCTGCTGCGTTTAGCTTTAATAAAGCAAAGCACAAAGCCGATCTCAAGTAGCTTGAATTTCTTATGCATTATAACACGAATGAGCCAATCAAGTAGAGGTTTGTTCGAACTTGGTTTGAAACTTTAGCGAGCTAGCTTTATAAAAATATCAAAGCTTGGTTTGTTTATGTAACGAATTAATTTTGAACAAGTTTTTAACTAACAAACACGAGCTCAAACTCAAGCAACTTGGCTCGTTTAGTAGACCTATTTGAGGGGATAACCTTGTGTTGTCATCTTATGTACAATTTGGAAATGGATCCTCTCTAATCCATGTTTTGGACTGGAGGAGAGATTCCTAATCTTGATCGTTCATTTGCGGTAATCAATGGTTTGGATTTGTTTTTAAACTCTTTCCGGTCAGAGTTAACTCATACCAGTAAGAGTTTTAAAATCAATGTGAACCATTGAATCTACCAATGGACGGTCCATATCTGGTCTGTTTCTCCAGTTCGTGACTCCATGGATCCCTACAATTTCTAATAGACAGGGACAAAGTTATAAAAAAAAAAAATGGAAATTTGGGGTGGTCAAGGAAAGAAAAAAGAAGTTAGCTAATTTCTAAATGATACTATAATCTTTTCCACAAATAAATGAAATTATCCAATAATAATACACATTTACTTTTGCATGATGTGGAAATAAGTGGAGTAATGATTTACTTTTGGGGGAGAGTCATGAAATAAATAGATCCGATGAGAAATTTTCAAAAAATGAGGAGAGGGTGATTATAACAAAGACTCAAATGAGACTCAATAAATTTGGCCATAAATGCTTGATTTTTTGTATTAATGTTTAAAAAGCTATTGAAAACATATATGTTGCTCCATATGCCCCGTAATTTTTCTCTAAAATCTCATTATTAGACTGCAAAAAAATTCGAACTGTTATGCGTGATAGTAATTTACTATTTGTTATGTAAAACCAATACTACAATTTTCTAAAAATGACAAAAATTCTGGAACGGGCGGAGTATAACCTGTAACTATTTTTATTTACTTGTGAATTTTTTGAACGATAATGCCTTATATAAATGTGCTCCGAAAATACTTCAGCTATAAATCAAGGAAATGGATCTTCTCTAGTTCGAGGAGAATCCGGTCGTGATCTAGACTGTTTATTAGTGTAATTAATGGTTCAGATTTGTTTATAAAACTCTTGCATATTAGAGTTAACTCTTCATCATACAAGTTTTTAATAAAATCCGAACCATTGAGTCTATTGAGTATACTAATAAACGGTCCAGATGTGGACTGTCTCTTCCAATTCAAAAGATGAACGATCCAAATCTCTTCCAATCCAAAAGATGAACATGTGGACTGTCTCCGCTATGGACCAGACGTGGATCGGAGAAAATCCGAATCCTTAAATCAATTCCAACAACAATTACTTTGCACCAAATATCTTTAAATAAAAAACAACCAATAAATTGAATTTTCACTGATTCAGTACAAATAGAGAAATTCGCTCAGATCTTATATCTAGTATCTACACACAAAATTAATTTTATCACTCAAAAGATTAAAAAAAAAAAAACTAACAGCAACGAACAAGAAAAGCTCAAATCAATTCCCTAAATTGTATATTCCCTAATTCGAAAATCTAGAGATGTCGAGAGAACTGGAGTTCGACCGGTGTCGAAACACGGTGTTTCTTGGCCGGATGAGGACTCTCCACCTCCTCATCGCCGCCGCCGCCGAATCCTTGCCAGAATTCAGGCAACGCAGGCACGTTCAGGTCGAATCCACGCTGACTAATAGTGGACCCCACACCTTCCGACGACGTCACGGCGCTATTTTCTCCTTTACCACCGCCGCTAGCACTACCGCCTTCGTAGTGTCGACGTTTGTGTCCTCCCAACGCCTGACCCGTTGGAAAGCACCTGTGGCAGATCGAGCACTCGTGCGTCCTTCCGCCGCCGTTGACAGCTGCGGTCGCAGTGGTTGTCGTTGTTGACTGGTCGTCGGATCCTGCGTGTTTCCGGTGGCTGGCCTTGTGGCCGCCTAGGGCTTGGTACGAGCCGAAGGCCTTGTCGCATACGGTACACCTGTGGACGAGCTTCGATTCCGATGAAGTCGACGGCTGAGGCGGCGGCGGAATTGTAGCGGTGGAGTTTTCGCCTCCGCCGCTTGTGCGGCCGCGAGCGAGCATGATGAGGCAGAGAGCCAGGTACTCTTCTTCGGTGGGTTGTGGTGGGGATTCCATGCTACGCGGACGCTTCGATCGCTTACCCTTAGCCCACGTCTCAATATAGCGGAGCTGGCTCGCGTCTTCGTGGTTGAACGACGGCGTTGCTGCGGTGGGCGAGTTTAGAGCTTCAAGAGCCATTCGAGTATACAACCACCAAATTTCAATACTCAGAAAACAGAGCTGAAACCGCAGAGTACCACAATTCACTACTTAAAAACAGAGCTGAAATAGCAGAGAGAGTCAAATTCAAAGGAATATGGAACAACAAGAGAGTTCTAGACAGAGAGGGGAAGTTCTAGAGAGAGAAGAGATGGTTGTGGAAGTTTTGAGTTTAGAGTGAGGAGAGAGTGGGTGTGTGGGCTGGCATATATAAGGAGGTGGTGGGGATTGTTAGAGAAGGAAGGTGAGGCACAAGTATGAGGAAAGTACGAGCGGTGACAAAAATATTATCACACTATGACACTACAATGAAATTATTCAATAGTCCAGAGCACGGTACGTGGTGTCCTAAACCATTCCTCAACTAGACATTCCGGTGAAATTCACGACTTATTGTAAGGGCCCGTAAATATGTGGTTCTGTAACGTGGTTCTGTAGTGGTTTGAAAAATCATGTGACAGCGTTCAAAAATACTGTGATTGTGTTTGGTTGGATAGTTTAGTTTAGTTTTGATGATGTCAGCAGGTGTAATAAGTAGAGAGAGATATAGAGAAATGAGGGAAATGGTGATGTCATCAAAACTAAAACTAAAACTAAACAGAGAAACAAACAAGGTCTGTATAATTTCTCGGTGTGACGTCATTTTTTTCCCTCGAGAATTTTTTTTTTTGGTACATTGCTCGATAATTGCAACATCATGTAATTGATTGCATCTGTAAAAGAAATTGAAAAATTTTTATATGACAATGTAAAATTAATTTGAAATTTATTTTAATTTTTAACTGTCGAATCTAAATTATTTAGATTTTTAAAAACCTGTTATAATAATTATCTAAATAATATACTAGTATATAAATTTTTGAAATTTAAAGGGGCCGGGGCCACCCTGGCCCAATATGACTCCGCCCCTGTGTAGCGGTGCTCCAAGACTACTATATAATTACTCAGAATTGAATGAATATTTTGGGGTAATGTATTTTGCGTACGAAAGACGTGGAGCACGTTTAATTTTGAGTTTACTTGGTGGCCAAGGGCCTAAAGGCCAAGTGGACTGGAGTCGGTGTGGGGTAGAGAGAGAGGAGGAAGAGGAGGAGAGAGACTGGGGGGCCGTTTGGGGAAGGTAGTAAAGTGGAGACTTTGCTGAAGACCAACTACTATTTCAAAGTCAAAATCGTACTAAACCCAATTTGATACTCCTATTAATATTCTAATTACAGGCAAGACAAACGCGTTCTAATACTAATTTTCAGCAGCCGTCCGCCAACAGCCTCACTGTGAAGTGGACTTTTCTTCCATTTGGAACAGTCTTAAGAAATCCAAAGGTCTACAACAATGTTCCGGAGACGGAACGCGGGGCACAGCAGGCTGATGTGCTATGAGCAGTTCTACGGTCATTGTTCTAGGCTTGATTTTTCTGAATTGAAGAAATTAGTTTTTTGGTTTTTTTTCGTTTTGTTCTTATGCAAAAAAAATTTGCATTTGTTAGTTTTCGTTCAATTTTTTGTGGTTGCTTGCTTGTCTCGACGAGAAGAATCTAAAAGGTATAAAATTGTTAGCCAAACTTAAATTTTTGTGAATAAAGACGAAAAATAATTCAAAAAACTGGTTTATTTTGGTTTATTTTCAGCTTTATTCAAAAAACTATTACTTTAGACCATAATTTTATACTCTTTGGATTCGTCTCGACAAGATAAATCCAGAAACCACAGAATCTTGATGCAAAACTAACAAATGCAAAAAAAAATTGAATAAGGACAAAACGGAAAAAATCAAAAAACCAATTTTTTCAATTTAGCCAAATCAGGCCTTAAGTTTAATAATATGATTACATTGTGTAGCTCCAAGCATTAATAATCCATCGAAAAATCAAATAGCTTGGATATGATTAATTTAGTAAACAAACCAAAAAAAATTGCACAAAAATAAGTGATTCTCTTACCAAGTTACAGATGCTCGATCAATTTGATTTTTTATAAGACTGTTAAATGTCTCGAGCTCTGCAAACTGAAAAGTTCAGATCATACGTTTGAGCTCGGTGCAAGGTCCGTAGAGCCAGCGCAACAGGCTCCCCGTGCTCCAATAATACACACATGGGTAGAGATGTTTGGATATTAACGGATTTGAATCGTTCAATATACATGAATTTACAGAGTAGATGTGAAATTCACAAGCGCGTAAATCCAATTATGTGCGCTTCAATCCGTGTTCGTAATATTTTTGGTAAGTAACATCTGCATCCACCTATCCACCAGTTTCCATTCATGCATATTGGATGGAAGAACTTCATCATCTGAAGGAGGTTTCTTCCAAATTGGCATCCACAACTAAAGCAAAAGTTGTTATTTTACAGCAAGTGTAGCATTATATATTGTAATGAATTTTGGACTTTTATTTATTGGTAGGTAATACGCATTTTTCTTTCAATTTATATTTTAAAATGCCAATTGGAACGTTCAGCTAGCCTAGGCGCAAACCCCAGTTATATGATACATTTGGCAATTTTTTTAATGTGAGAGTGGGCATAAGTAGGTTATCTCTGTGGGAAGGTTTAGTGGGCTCTTACATAAATTTAGCTATCTTTGGAACAAAGTATTTTTCTCACTATCGTTTTCTCAAAAATTATCACATCAATTAAAAATATTTTGTACTAGGAGAATTAATTATCGTGCAACGCCAATGCTCTGGATGCTGAATGAAAGAAGCATGGTAATGTGCACATAAATCAAAATGATTCTTGGGTCTGCCCTCTCTGATGCCTTTTGGCTTTGATTTGAGGGCATGATTCCGCAGCAAATGCGACGGTATAGGGGGATCACTGTTTCAGTGGTATTCTGTGAGCAGCCACTTTGTGCATTTATTGCCAAAGGTTAGGTCTGTCTCCAATCCATCTGTTTCAGTGGTATTCTGGGAGCAGCCACTTTGTGCATTTATTGCCAAAGGTTAGGTCTGTCTCCTATCCTTCCCCCGCCCATACCCCCCAATTATTGGGGACTAAATGGGTTATGTTATTATTGTTGTGTACTAGGAGAATTAATTCTACTGTCAGCTTAATAGGCGGACGGTAAGGAAAACTCTTCTATGGAAGAGTTACCTTTTTCCCACTAAAAATGTTTCGTATTAGGAGAATCTTGCGTTAGCTTAATGGGTAGACGGTAAGGAAAACTCTTTTGTGGAAAAGTTACATTTTTTTGTGTTAGAGCCTTTAATAAGTGTAAAAAGTGAAAACTCTTCCGTTGAAGAGTTTACCTTATTATTAGCCCAATGGTCTAACAATAAAAGGATTGTTGTATTAATCGTTTGTGTTGACGAACCACATCTAAAAGTACAAATTTATAGCTGAAAGAATAAAAAAAAAAATTCACCAGAAAACGGGAAAAAAAAAATCAAAAAATACTATTTGTCACTTCTTGTGTTTCATCCTATATTGACTTTTTTTTTACTTTGGTTCATAATCCTAAACTTTTTCGATTTCTCTTGCCCAGACAAATGACCAATTCAAAGAAAAATTTGACGAAAAACTAAACAAAAATTCAAATAGTAAATTTTGGGTTTTGACTAGATTTATGTCTTATGTATCACAGACATCTATTAAGAGCAATTAAATGGAAGTTTTAGGATTCATCGAAGTTAACTTATTTGAACCGAAACACTTGGCTACTCTAAGAGAATATGCTGTGTGGCCATCCTCGATTTTCACACATTGTGTTGACTGCCTCTTCTTCGGCATGTCATTGCTCTCCAAGTCTCGGTCGAAAAATATGAAGTCAACAGGCATCATTATCAGCCGCACAAAAAAAAAAAAAATACTAAATTTAACTCCAAAAACACATTTTATAATTTAGCAAGTTACTTATTAAAAAACTCACAAAATCAGACTCTCTGTTCTAACTTCACTATATTAAACTATATTTCTTTCTACTCCTACTCCTACTCCCAAAAAGTATTTTTTTTTTAAAAAGTGAACAATGCCTTTGGTGTGTGAACAATGCCGCACCAAATTTAAGTAGTCACTGTAGCAAAAATAAATTTGACCAATTGTTTGGTGAAGCTGATTTTTTTTTTTTGGGTTGGGGGGGGGGGGGGGGGGGGGGGGGGGGGCGGGGGGCGGTTTGGCTCTCTACATTTGGTTAAAAACTAATTTAGGGAGGGTTTGGCTCTCTACATTTGGTTAAAAACTAATTTAGGGAGGGTTTGGCTCTCTACATTTGGTTAAAAACTAATTTAGGCATCTTGATAAGGATGCCTTAACAAGTTAGGTAAATGTTGATAAAATGCAAAAAAAAAAACTGAAATTTTATTAACCCTCCTCATCATTTGATAAAATCAATGGATGATTTTATTAAATTTTGATAAAATCATTTGAGAAACTAGGCCTGGCAGGATTACAACTTTATATCTCCAATAGCATAATAATTTGGCTAGATATTTTATACCTATTTCTGCTTTACTTTAGGTAGCTATTGGAGGCTAAAGGCAAATTTTGTTAACCAATTGTAAAAAATTTCACACCATCAATCATCTCACAAAATATCCAAAATCCGAAGGCCATAATAGAGAGGACCTTCCAATTTCATGTTAGGCCACATTTGTCAATTTGGACGATTTTACCCTTCGATTTGATTTCTGCCCTGTTGGTTTTTCGGTAAATATGGAGTTTGGTCCTGGCCTTTCTGTCTTTTTACGAGATTTTGCCCAATTTCCAAATTACTTTTTTTGGGTATTCTATATTTTGAGGTTTTCCGTTTGTGTCCCAAATTTGCATGCTATTTTGTCTCCATGTGGGAGGGCGTTTTGGCCATTTTAACGTTGCACAGCTGTTGATGATGTTGAAAGTGTAGAAACTAGAAACTTTACTCTCTCTGCCTCTCACTTTACGCCTCTCTCTCTCTCTCTCTCTCTCTCTCTCTCTCCTCAGTTCTTCATCTGAATTTGGTCCGGCGAAGAGCTTCGTTATTGGCCTTGCTTTTCATCGGATATTCGCTGTGATGAAGGAGCCAACCCATGGCGGGGCAACCGGAGGGCCTACGGCAACCGTGGTTGCCGCCATGGCGGAAGGCGATGACTCATTTCCCAAATCTGAGTCAATTTTAGGGTTCCGAATTTGGGGGTTTTCGATTTAGGGGTTTCATTTTCGTCGAATATTGGCCACGATCTGGTCTTCGTCGGATATTGGTGGTCTGGAGGTGGTGGTATGGCCTGCTAAAACTCTTTAGGTATGGCCTACTGAAACTCTTTAATATTGCTCATACAATTGCAAGGCGTTAAACTGTTACCTACTGATTTCCTCATGAAGAAGTGCGAATTATTTTTTGTTTCACTCGGTTACTGAAGTTCTGCTGTTATGTTTGTTGAACTCCAAATGGGTAAGAAGAAAGTACTTGCTTTGGTTTTACCTCAAAGAACTTTGAAGCTTTTAACAGCTTGTATTTGATTATTCTATTTTGATTTCCTTTACTTTTTCTCCATCAATATCTCAATACATCCATGATCCAAACACAGCCTTGCCAAAGCAAAGGTTCTACAAATAGTCTTATTCAAGCACTTTAAATGGAACAGGAGTTTAGTCTATTGTGATTTCATGATTGAAGTAATTATTATGCAGTTTATATAACTACTATCCATCCAATTTCCATATCGAAGCAGCCTCTATATGAGAGGGTTTTCCCAATTTTGGCATGGTCATTTGCCAATTTGGGATGATTTTACCCTTCAATTGAAAATCTCAGCTCTTGAATTGGCTGTAATTAATGGTACGTTATAGAAAACATATTACAGATTACTTTCTCATTTTCAATTTAGTTACCTCATATGTATTTACGATTATGAATTTACATTTCAGTGTCTTATTTTTTATTTGATTCAATGTGCTACAGTTATTTTGCATCTAAATTTCAAAGTTTAGTTCATTGCAGCTGTCTATACCTATTCAAAGCATTGAAGCTAATTTTATTTCTCAATCATCAAAATCTCAAGTGTATTACAAATGATCAATCCACAATAAGTTTGTTTAATCATTCTCTCTTCAGCTCACTTTCATTATGTTTATTTTAGTTAGAAAAAGTAGGTTCTACTTCAGTATATCCAGTATATCTAATATTCTCAGTAAAGTCATTACGACTTTGTTCTCTGTTTTGAATTCAGTTCTAAGAGATATTCTTGATTGGTTGTTTCATCTCTCCTAACAAAACATGCTGCAGGTGCTCAGCCAACGCTGAGAAAATTAAAGCATTGCCACTCAGTCCACAGGGAAAAATACCAAGAACAAAAGCTGATCCACCAAAGCCTGAAGAAATAGTAAAGATCATAAACTTGCCAACCTCAGTTGAAAAGGTACAATACAAATGCTATATCTCAATCCAATCAAACTAACTACACTAACACTTATACCAACCACTTATTTCTACAGCTAAATTTCACTATGCTTGCTTACAAATAGTAACTTCTCACCAAAATAGATCCCTATAGAACTGTGATCTTACTACCGCTTGCTCAAATTTTTCACTGATTTCCATTCTAAAAATACAAGTGCACAAAATTATACCTGCACCTCCACTCCAATCAAAGACCTCTCTCTCATTCTTCTTCCATAAACCCCTAATCAATCAATACCCAAAACCCCTCTCCATCTCTTCCATCAACCATTAGTTGCTAAAGCAATAATCACTTTATTCTATCTTTTTCATTTCCTGCTAACACAATTTCCTCATTAATTGTTTCATTTACTTTCTCCAAATCTTATTCCAATTCTGACACCTACTCCCTCACCCAAATCATCTGCACAAAACACTCTTATTATATTACATGCACACTTGAAAATCAAGCAACTACCCATTTCACAAATGTTTCATACATTACACGCACTAGCTATCAACATGTATTTTTTTGTTTTGCTACTGTCATATCCACTTTCTTACCTTCCAGCTCCCTATTTCAAAATCACTAATTATTATACATCATAGCCTAAACACTACAGCCACTAACAAACTTTCTGCATTTTCAACCAACTATGCTTATTTCATGTTCACAACTATAAACTATGCACCTTTCCTTATACATCAGATCATTACCACACACAAACTGTCTCTACTATGGTTTATGAAACTCAAGCACATTATTTATGCTAAAATAAACATTCACCAACCAGACTTCCCAACCACCTCTTCCTTCATATCTTCTTCCATTCACCTTTAACAATTTGATTACTCTTCTTTAACTTTCTTTCATCTCTTCCCACAGCCTGAAATGCGGAGTGTTGAAGGTGTCATCCGTGTAGCTAACTTACACCAAAAATTTTACTACCTCGCTTGCTCAATCTGCAACAGATCAACATCTGCCTATGGAGATAACGAATTCCAATGCAACTATTGTGGTGTAATAGTCCCAGCTCTACCAAAGTAAGCATTTTCATTGATCATGTTATTTTCCAGTTAACTACTTTCCAGCTGAACATCTCTCCCAATTCTAATTTTGCTCACAAATGCAGGATCAAATTCGAGGTTCAAATCACAGACCTAACAGACAGCATTCCAGCAATGATCTTTGCACAAGTAGCACAGGAGTATTATGGAATAACAGGAGCAGACATAGACACCACTACAATGGATGTACAAACACTACTTTATCTCAGTTCCCTCCTAATTTTTCTGTTTACAAATTGATCTCTAAATTTCAAACTTATAGGGTTGCCTTCCAATGGACATACTCGACAAGCTCTCCCAACCCAGAGACTGCAGCATCCACCTAAGAGCTCAAATGAATGATTATGCTGGAATAAGTGAATGCAAATTCATTGTGCAATCTATCTTCGACACATCACCATCACAAGGACTAGCTGGCTCAAAACAACCTCTGCTGCTTGAACCACTTACACCAAACAAAAAAGCTAGAACTCCCAAAGATGCAGCACAAGAAATCACAACAACCTCGCAAGTTGAAGATGATCTCACCATGAAAGAAAAACAGGAATAGCTGCAGAAATATCTCATCTTTTGAATGCTACAAGTACAAGATAAATGCAGAAGCAAATCTTTTGAACCTATCAATTTGCTTCCTCCTTGATCTTAGCATTTCAGTAGCAAGAAAAATTTGCAATAACTTTGGTACAGCACCCTACTTACCCTACTCTGGTGCCACTTTTCATGTTAATACTAAGGCATCCTAGCTATTATATTTCCTCAATTTACACCCATTCCTCAATTTACACCCATTTTACTATTACTACTAAAACATGCAGATTGATATCACAAAGATTTGACACAATAACCAAAGATGGGCACAAAACTCGTGCTGGGCACGAGCGCCCGTAACTAGTGTCTACAAATGAGCGGAACCAATAGGGGTCATGGGGTCAATTGACCCCAGTACTCAAAGGATCTAAAATTCATAATTGTCAGGGATTTTTATGTTACTAAGAGAATTTGATCCCATTAATATTGTGATATTGCCCTAAAAATTTAATCCAAGGGATAAAATTACCCCAAAATTTCCATCCATGCAAGTAAATATTTATTTCGATCATGCAGATTCTGAATACTTGATGAAACCTTACATATATTAAAATGCATAGATTTCATTCTTACTGTTTTTCCTGTCTACATTGAAAAACGATATTATAAATTTTTGGATAATATATTACCCTTTCATACATCGTAGTTTAAATATGAAGAATAGTCAATGGTTGTTTTTAAATGCATAGATTTCATTCTTACTGTCTTATAAGCTTTTTTCCTGTCATGAAAACATTATTACATATAATTGTAGGTAAGATTTTGGGTTTCAGATCCCTTGTTCCAAAAACCTCCCCGTTCCTTTGTTGCAGGGGATTTGAACCTTTGGATGTTAAATTTTATTTTTGTGTTTAACAAATTTATGTGTGATCCAACGACAAAAAATCCCCTGCAACAGAAGAACCGGGAGAGTTTTGAAGAGGGTTCCAAGATTTTGACCCCTGCCACTGGCTAAAATTCTAGGCTGTGCCCCTGGCCATCTTCATGTTTATGTACTTTTAACTAACTAGACAGCAAAGGCGGCCGGGCAAAGCAAATTTCTTTTTGACCAACTTCTTGACTTCTCTTTTTAACGTGCCAAAACAAATTTATCCAACTTCTTCATCTTTGTTTTTTATTGCACCTTTTTTTTATTTAGATATGCTACAATCACAAACGGAAGCGGGAGCCTTGTAGTGAAGGAACTCATTATAGAGTTGTAAGTGAGCCTCATTTAGTCGTCCATCTCGGCACCTATGACTCGGATTTAATCCAAACTCCAAATGATTCAATCCATTCATTGTTTAGATTGAAATCCAAGCCATTGGTGGGACCTAAAACATTCAATATAAGAGAGTTTGTACAGACGTTCCTGCATCTTTTCTCTTTTCCATTTTCTCATGATTTAGAAATTCGAAAAGTTACTTCATTCTTTTTTCTTAGAACAAATAATAATTGCAAAAATGAAAGACGTAATTACAAATTTTTAAACATTTTCCTAGATTTTGCATAGCAGCGATACAAATCTCACGTACGTTAATCCTTTTTAGTATGAATGATGCTTATTTAATACTATACTTTTTTGAGTTACATGCTTTTGTAATGTCATTAGTGCTAATTTAATTGATTTAACTAATGTAATTCATTGTATTGTCACAAAAACTTAATATTTTATCGCTGGTTCATGCTCGTGTAAATAATATCAAAGCTCAAATGAATTCCAATTTTATTCCAAAATTATTAGTTTAATTATCTTAATACTTGTAATGCTTTGATTTTCGGACAAGTTAATAAATTCATTTATTTGAAAAATTTTCAGTTAATTCTAATGTATTAAAACGTCATTTACTTTGTTAAATCCAAAAATGAATTTGACAATTGTAACTCCAAATAGTTAAGTTTGAGCCTGACATCACATTAATAGAAATAGAAATTGCATTGGAAAATGACATAGTTCTAAATGGGTTCCTACTCCTCTGTCTGGAGCTACAGCGCACCTCCATCTCTATCCTCGGCATGAAATGTCAGCGCCAACAAGTACCATAAAAGAACGATTCTCAGCAGATTAATCCATACATTCCAAGCAATAGATAAAAGTGCAATTCAAGAATAGAAGTAAACATCCAATTCAATTTTCATTTGCAAGTTCACCGTAAATGTGAATTCTAAAGTTCTCCTTCCCTAAAATACCTTTCCTCCCATAAATTCCAAGTTTCCAACTATGACTCCATGGGATAACTCCCATCTTATTTGTCCAGCTGCGTGCAGGGTCACCAATGAATGCATCCAAATTAGGGCCATGTGATGGGCGTGCTTAGGTTTGGAAATAGGTGCAAATTAGTCACAATTTTAAGTTTAGGATACCATAACCACATGACTAGGAGAGTTATGAGCTGTACCAAAAAAAAAAAAAAAGGGAGAGTTATGAGCTAACTAGAATTGATTTACTCCTGGTTTGGGTAAATTGAAAAAATTGATTTTTTGGTTTTTTTGGTTTTGTCCTTATACAATTTTTTTTTGCATTTGTTAGTTTTCGGTCGATTTTTTGTGATTTCTTGGTTTGTCTCGACGGGAGGAATCTAAAAAGTATAAAATTATTTGCCAAACTTAAAGTTTTGTGAATAAAGACGAAAAATAATAATAAAAAACCAGTTTTTGGGATGTTACATTCGTCTTTATTCACAAAACTTTAAGTTTGGCAAATAATTTTATACTTTTTAGATTCCTCTCGTCGAGACAACCCAAGAAACCACAAAAAATCAACCGAAAACTAACAAATGCAAAAAAAATTTGAATAAGGACAAAACTAAAAAAAAATCCAAAAAATCAGTTTTTTCAATTTATCCAAATCAGGTCTTTGAATTAAAAAATTGACTCCACTGACTTATTTAGTTTAAGTAATTTTATGGAATATGGTAATGTTAGTCAACTATGGTTAGGGTAGGATATTACACTATTAGATGATGAGATAGTTGAATTCTTAAGATTAATCAATGTGTTTGTAACTAGATTTCAATATTCTAAGTTATACTCACTTCGTCAAAAAATAGTTGTCCATTATTTAAAAGGTTCAAAAAGCTAAATACAACAAATAAATGTGGCCCCCCATTTACTCATCAACAACACTACATACACACAAAAATGTACACACAATTTACCCAAATACACACACAAGTGTGTGGGCCACACACTTGTGTGTGTATTTGGGTAAATTGTGTGTACATTTTTGTGTGTATCTAGCATTTTCCTTTACTCATATTACATTACTTATTTGGATTCGAGCAAAGACGTCGATAGTGTCCTTTTTTAACTCAAAAAGAAATTTTGTTTAGCGAAGTAATAAAAGCCCACGAGTGATCATGAACGCACTGACACAGAACCTGTCTTTCCAAATTTCGACGGTCAATATCGTCAGACGTAAAGATCAATCCCATTTGACCAATCGCAATTCAGTCACATCACTACAATTACCTCCCTCATCTTCATCTTCTGCTGCTAATCTCCTTCGACGACCTTTGATCTACATCCATACTCACATACGAGCTCATAGCGATCAGCAGCAGGAAGAACCGAGCTCATCAATGGCCGCCGTAGACGATCGCATCGCCGCAATCGCTGAATCGATCCGCATCATTCCGGATTTCCCCAAACCTGGTAAACACATCGATATATCGATACAAGTACGTGTGCGTGGGCGTGTGTGTATTTGTGTTGGGGCTTTTTTGGTTTTGAAATTGGAGTGGTTTGGCAGGGATTATGTTTCAGGATATAACGACGTTGCTGCTGGATCCGAAGGCGTTCAAGGACACCATTGATTTGTTCGTTGAGAGGTATAAAGATAAGAACATTTCTGTTGTAGCAGGTACACCTTCTCTTTGTCTTGATCTTGAATAATTCCGTTTGCTTCTACTCTTTTTTTGCGTTGTTGAATGATACATGTGCCCGAGAATGTGGAAAATGCGTCGGAAACTAGAAATTGACTGTCCGATTTGGTTAATAGTTTTGACAATCTTGTGGTTGTTTCTCTTTCCTTTTCTCGTGATGTTGGTTGTGTTTGGTTAGATAGTTTAGTTTAGTTTTGACGATGTAGGTGTGATGAGTGAAGAGAGATAGAGAAAGAAATAAGAGAAATGATGATGTCATCAAAACTAAAACTAAAATTAAACTGGGAAACGAACATGGCCAATTGTCGCTAGTAGAGGAGGGCCACGAGGCTAACCTGGCCTCTGGAGTTTAGGCAAACTTTTTAGGTACCATGACCGCTGTTTTTTGATCCCTTTTTTTTTTTAAGTTCGCGTCAATTTTTTTGAATTTATCAGAACTTTAAAAAAAAAAAAAAAGAGAACAAAAGTTCAGCAGAGAAAAAAAAAAAAAAATCGGAAATGACTTTTTTCTGTCTTTTGCTATCTTTTTGTTCGTCTCATTTGGAATTCTTTTTAATTTCAATTCACATTTTTATAATTTTAGGGTTTTGTATGTACCCGTTTTTGGCAAATTCGCCAGGTCCTAGGGTTGAATGACATGTAGCAGGCAGACCCGGTGGTTTATTGGGCAAAACCAAAGCTTAAATGGGTCAAGCTTTGGGTTTGATGCCAAGCTTTGGGTTGATCAAATGGTTGATGTTTGTAATGAAATTGAGATCTCAATCTTCTTTTCTGTAACAAGAACAAACCCTGACTAAACAAGAGAGAGAGAGAGAGAGAGAGAGAGAGAGAGAGAGAGAGAGAGAGAGAGAGGAAATGATCTGTTATTTTCTGTTGTTCTCAAACAAGGAAGACAACCTCTTTTATACTCTGGGATTACACCGACCTATTGAACTTACCAGAGTTAAGAAATAACTACACATCAGTTACCACTAATAACTGCTAACTGCTGTTTAGTTACAATAACGACCAATTTGCACGTAATGGGCTTGGCTAACAGTTTGATCATAATGAAGAAGGGTTGATTTAAAGCTAGCAATCCCTGAATAGTAGGCGATCGTCCCCTATGTGATCTATGTGATCGGATTTCAGTTTGGGTGAGTATTAAGGACAGTTGGCAGCTTCTCAAGAAATTTAGGAAGAAATATTCCTTTATTATTGAATACTTGCAATGGCTATAAGAGGGATTTTGTTACTAGTGCCGTGATTATAGCTGAAGTGGTTGATGTGTGCACTTTGGTAGGAGAATTTCATTGGAAGTAGGAGTCTTTCCAGTTGTTGCCCTATATAAAGGAGACGTGTGGCAGCAATCAAGGGGGTTTCTTTCAACGTTAAGTCGTCAACGCTTGTACATACTTTTGGTTTTTTTGAATAAATGGGGGTGGTTTTATGAGAATTTCAAACATGATATGTTTTTACTTTTTAGGTCCTTATTGTGCTGATTTTCAGGGGATAAACAGCTATAAATGGGGGCGATCAGGGTAGGCCAAAGGCCTGTGCCTCGATACCCAAATGGCCTTTCTCATTTACAACTTCTTAGCTTCCACAACATTTTCAAGTTCAGGACTTAGTTAATTTTTCGGTTACAGCCACTAGTTCCTCAATTAGTGTGCTTTTGTTCATTTTGTTCTTTCCTTTCCATACATTGTTGCTTTGTTTCATCAATACAAGTGTCATTTGGTTTCTTTCTTGTTATCATAAGTTTATGCACTGTATTTTAAAGTCCTTAATGTGCATAGGCAATTTTGGAGGTTTGTAACATAGTCATTTAGTTAAAAGTTAGAAATCAGGCCATACGGTCCTGTCCACGTTTGAACCGTCTCAAGTCAAGGTCTTGACACGCTTGAGCATCAATTAATCAGTCATCACACTATTTGCTAGCAGGTGTGATCCCCTAATCGTTTTTTGGGTGGAAGTGTGGAACTAATTTCTCTTGTCGAGAGGAATGATTAATTTTAAAAATTTCGATGAAAAACTGAACTAAAGATCACAATACATCAAATAATACCGAATAATTTTGGCCCAGCTAGGTACACACTCTGTATCTGATGGTGGAAAAATGATTTTCACCCTTCCCAATTTAAAGAATGCAATCTAGAATTTGTCTTCTAGTGTTTAAAATTAAAAATTGATTTTTATGTTGCCTTTTTACATGTCCTCTCTCTTCTTTTTCTTTCTTTTTTTTTTTTTTTTGTGACTTTGCATGTGAATTTTATAATAATTCTCTTCCATATGTGGAACATTCTACAAACAGAATATCATAAACACATGGAAAAATGCCAAAAAAAGTGTCATAAGAAAATGGGAGTGTAAAAAATATGACCCTTAAAATTATTTTGAATACAATTGAATATAACAAGTGTGATGGGTGTAGTTCAAATGAGAATGCTAAGATGGATGTGTGGTTAGACTAGAAGAGACGGGATTAGAAATGAAACCCGTTCGTGAGATGGTAGATGTTGCACCTATAGAGGAGAAGTAGAGAGAGAGTAGATTAAGCCATTAAGGTGGTTTGAACATATCTACTGTAGACCTGTAGATGCAATAATTAAGAGAATTGATTGGATAGTTTTGGGTAGTAACGCTACGGGGAGGGGAAGACCCAAATTGACACTGGATGCTTTAGTACGCAAAAATATGAGTCTACTAAGTCTAAGTGAACAAATAGCCCTTGACAGAGCTCAATGGAAAAAAAAAAAAAAAAAAAGATTTATGTAGCCTACCCAAATTGATTGGGACATAAGGCACAATTGGTTTGCTTTACAATTCTCAAAACGAACTAGGGGTAGTTTGTTTTTAGTACAAGTGCTAAAGGGGCTAAAGGGCTAAAAATAGTTTATGTATGTTAGGAGAATGGCCTGTCTCCAAATCCGTGTTTAGCACTTTTAGAAAAAAAAAAGGAAAAGCACCCCTTGGGGAACATGAAATAAGGTAGGGTGAAAATCGGTTACAGCCTCTTGCACTTTTAAAGTGCATTCATTAACTAAGGGAGGGTGAAAATCATTTTCTTTCAATTTAAACTTAAATTTACAAAGTCATAATATGTTTCACTTATAAAGCACCAACACACCTAGTACTTGCCGTATCTGTGTTGGACACGTCAGGGACATGACACACACTGGAGACTTGCCAAAGTACCTATGAAATGCTCTATGTGGCCTGTCCATTAAGTTGTAATTTTTTAGGGTGGGACCGGGGACATGACGGGGTGACTTCTGTAAATTTTGAAAGTTTTTCCAAGACTAAATATTTATAGCTCTAAAAGTATTGGTCCAAAAGGGTTATATAAGGTATACATGAATATATATGGGGATAGACTATCGATGATAACGTATTCGATAGGAGCCCGAATGTAACTGTTTAGTGGTTATAATACACCCATATAGGTATGCATGAGTAAAAAATTAGAAAATTGTAGTGCCCCATGCTGTGTCCGTGTCCCATTTTTTGGGAGTTGCCACCTCTCAAGTCGTGTCCCTGTCCGTCTCTGTTTCCTTATTTGTGCCTATCCATTTCCGTATCGCCAACACAACATGATATATGATCTTCTGCAACCAAATTCAAGTGATTTATGGGGCCACCGGCCACCATTGTACCAAGTGTGGATTTGGAATGGAAATGGAGAATTTGATGAATCGGAGTAGTACAGTTTTCTGATGAATGATTAATTGTTTTTTAGTGGCCGTAAAATTAACTCCTCTATTTGGATGTACAACAGATTGTTTGACGTTCTCTAAGAGTGATTGTCCAAATGAAAATTGCCATGTCCGCTATTGGTGTTCCAAGACTTGGAATGATGCATTTTAGGAGTATGTCAAACTGATTCCACGGTTCCAGTGCTGGGAGATATAACCGCAACTTTTTGGTTGTGTGCCCAAGTCAGTTAAGATTCAGTTTTTTGACTGGGTTACGTATGAGAAAATAGTTCTAAAAAAGGGACATTTTCTCCTATTATGGGCACCTATATTTGCTTCACAGCCAAACGAAAGATGATTCACATTTCGAGCCTCCTTTTGTGGCGACGTGAATACCTGTCAGTACCGATTGTTAGAAGGTTTTCACTAGTCAACGTCCTTGCTATGTACTATCCTATACAGTTTAAGCTTTGCAGCAACCTACAAACCACAATGTTGAATTCATTGACCCTTGGAGATACAGGATTCTCGATTAAAAACAGTTTTGATTTGTGGTTGATAGTAGTGATGTTTCTCGATTCATTAACAGTACAACTACTTGTAACCAAGTGCTCTATGTTTATATTTTGCAGGTGTTGAAGCAAGAGGTTTTATATTTGGGCCTCCTATTGCACTGGCTATTGGAGCTAAATTTGTCCCTATGAGAAAACCCAACAAGTTGCCTGGTACATCTTGACTTATCTTCATATAAGCAGATAGCAAAATTTTCCTCTGAAGTTATAATCGTGGACAGCCTACAATCCTTGATTAGTACCTGCAGGAATTCATTCATGATTATGAGATGTTTTCTTCCCAGAAAATTCAGTACAATATTGTAATTCCATTTCTGTTGCATGTCACCTGTTTTTGTCCTTGAGCCAATACCATGTCTGAGCTCCATCTCCAGGTCATCATGATTTGTTAATCATTTGGACAGCGGGTGCTTGACTTAGTTTAGACATGAGTTCTGTTTACGTCCTGCTTTTGTATGATATTACAGTGGTGATATGATTTTATTCCACAATTTTGATGAGTAAAGTAGGCTGTGTGGCTTTGAATTCTATATCTTCTGGTTGTCATCTATGTGTTCAAACTTGTGATATGACTGAGCATCTCCAACCCCTACTCTATTTATCCATTTGTTCCTCTATTTCTCTATTTTGGAGGAAATTCTTACTTCTACCTATCCTCTATTTCAGGGAGTAAAATTTGATACTCCAAATACAAAGTGTAGGAAAATGAATGGAGGATCCTCCAAATTCACTTTTTGAATATAATATGCGAAAAGTATTAGATTTGGAGTGAAAGTGAATTATGATTGGAGGAAAAATGATGAAATATTTGAAATAGCTATGAGATATCGAGATATAGATGTTAACTTACCAGTAGTCCCAAAAAGCTTAGACTGTTAGGAACTAGATATGAGTGGAATTTGTATGAATAGTAAAGTTTTCTATATTCACTTTTGATTAAAACTGTTAGAGCTTGTCCCACATTGGTTAATTATAACCTCCAAAGCTAGTACATGAGCCTGGGCGGCTTCTCCACGCATTGCCAATTGGTTTTGAGTTGGATGCTTTAACATGGTATCAGAGCTAGGCTTTTGGAGGCATTTGGACAAGACTCTGTTGTTGATGGTTGGTTCCCCTTGGTTTGTTGTTGATGGTTGATAGTTGCCGTATATGTTGAATCGTTGTTTATCTCTCCACGTGCGGGTCAGGGGTCACATGTGCAAGGGAGTTGACACTTCTAGAGGTCGCCGTGTCCACGTATCAGACACGGACAAGGGGACACGCGTGTCCCACTCAGGGACACGTATTGTGGCGTGTCCCTTAAATTATTTTTTGGAGGGGGACACTTGGGAGACACGGCATGTCCCACATATACTCTCTCTCTCGCTGTGTATATGTATATATATGCATATATGTATGTATGTAGTGGTATATATATTTCCGTCAAGGGTGTGTATCTTACATATATGTGTACGAGTATATATACTAATAATAACAGTGTAGATATCTTACATATCAAAAGAAAAGTGTATATATCTATGTATATATATTGTTACTGCATACATATATGATTTATTTTTACATATAATTAATTAATTATTTTTTTATTATTGCTGTGTCCCCCGCCGTATCTGTGTCCATTTTTTAGAATTCACGTGTCCTGTGTCGGTGTCCGTATCCGTGTCGGTGTCCGTGCTACATAGTAGGGGAGTGTTAGAACTTGTCCCACATTGGTTAATTATAACCTTCAAAGCTAGTATATGAGCTTGGGCGGCCTCTCCACTCATTGCGAATTGATTTTGAGTTGGATGCTTTAACAAAAAAAATATTAATTTCATCCTCTCAAATGAAGAAATAGATGATGTATTAGGCGGTACATGATTCATATGGTTCCTTTCTTATTCCTCAGCCTTTTCATATGGTTTGATGGACATATGTGCAGATTCTATTGAAGTTAATATCTCTCAGTTGGTTAATATGTAATAAAGTTCTCGTCCATCTGAACCACCATAACTTGGCTTAGGTCGATACATACTTTTTCTGAATTCAAGTGGTTTTCTGTTTATGGACTTCAAACAGAATTGACTCTTCATTGCAAGCCGTTTTCTATGTGCTCTGGTGTCTTTCTTGGATACATATGTGCTACTTCTCTCAAGAATGTTATCTGGCTTCATGGAACTCTTAATTTTGTATTTGAATTGTCAGGGGAGGTTATCTCGGAAGAGTACACTTTGGAGTATGGAACGGACAAGATAGAGATGCATGTTGGGGCTGTACAAGCAGGAGAACGTGCCCTAGTAATTGATGATCTTATTGCAACTGGGGGTACCTTGTGTGCTGCGATGAATCTACTCGGTAGGTGTTCTGCTTACTTTTTCTGTAGTAACAAAAAGAAAAGCCTACGTCTAGAGAGGCAGACCATTGAGCATAAATATTTGCTTCTTGATGTTAACGTTGGAGGAACAGGCCCACTGAAGCGGGCTTTCTGGTCAGAGATGGGTTTCACTTCTGGATTAGAAACGTTCATGGTGACTTTTGATTTCTTTGTAAATCTTCCTGAACTTGAACTTGTGGGGGTGAAAGTGGGTGTTTTAAGTGTGGAGAATTGAAATGTTTTATCTTTTTTAGATTGCCTAGCAAATCAGCAGCAGGCTAAGGAAAGCATGTTTCAATATAATGAATCTTGTTTCATACTTACTCTTTTCATTGCAGAGCGTGTAGGTGTGGATGTGGTCGAGTGTGCCTGTGTGATTGAATTAGCAGAGCTAAAGGTATGGGTCCACTTGCAAGTTGCAAATCTGTGTCCTTGAATGTTTGATTTGTCTCTCTCCAGTTGGTTTTGTACTGTCCAATCTTTGCCAATTAATATTGTTTGATTTGTGTTTATTGCCAAAGGTCAGGTCAGTTTCCAATCATTCCCTGCCCATACCTCCAATGATTGAGGACTAGATGGGTTCTGTTTTTGTTGTTGTTTGTGTTGTAGATTTGCGTTTGAATGTAATACCCGTTAATTGATCTGAGTAGATGCAACTGAATTTCTCTGACATGTTTCACTATGTGTTTCGATTAGCAGTGTAAAACAGTTTCCTGCTTATAATTTGGAGTTTTTGACTATTAATCCCCAGTTTGCAGAACCATAATTGAAGTGAATAGCATAAAAAAGATAGATTACTGTCCATTCCAGTTGTATTTCACATTTGGTATTGTTCGGATTGTCTCCATTCTAAGAGCGATTATATGCTTCTTTGATTGTGTGATATATACGGGAGCGTCGTTGTGAATGGAACCATATGATCTCTGGGTTCATCAAAAGATCCCTTCAACTGGTTAGAACCCTTGCTTGAACGAAAGTAGATATTGTGGAATCATATTGAATATTTGACGAAACTCTGTCTCTCTTTTTTTCATTCTATGTTCTGGGAATCATCTATTTGCATCTAAGGAAATTCCCGTATTGTATTTTGACTCATTGTTGGTGCAAACTTTTGCCTTATTTCAGGGTCGGGAGCGGCTTCGAGGCAAACCACTCTTCGTCCTTGTTAGCTCAACTTGATGTTGCATTGCATTGTAAACCTGCCTGTTGGTGTATGAAGTTGTAATTCGTTTATCAAAAAGCTTGAGAGGGCCTTATGAAAAGACCATTTGATTGAAGGGGGAGAGGATTTGATTGAAAACACTAGGGTTCGTTGTCTATCGTTCTTAGTAGGAGGTTCAAATGAATAGGGAGATGGGTTTTGGGTTGTGGCCATGCGTTATATCTAAATGAGTTTTGACTTCAATTTCATATCAGGATGGATGTATCGTAAAATATCGAAACCTCTCTTCCATTTGTTTACTGGCTGATTGCAATGGGATAAGTTTTCCCACCCTTTTAAAAGAGTGCGCCTGTTATTCCTATATAAGCTTCTGGGCACCGTCTCGTGTTAGCCAGTTTTCAAAGGTTGCTTCCGCGCATTGTTATCCAGTTTTTGAAAGGTGATGCAACAAAAGTGTCAAATGCAGACCAATGGATTGCAGGTTGATAAAGAAATGATGCAAGTGTTTTAATTTCCAGTCACTGGTTAAATCCGTGCAGGTGATAATTAATTTAGCCTTGTTATGAACTAGAAGGTAATGTGTAGGGACCGAAAATTGAATGAATCGACCATGTTACTAACCGATATTTGATTGAATTGGTTTTTTTCTAGCAATCTTGAAAAAATATTTTAAACAAATTAAATGGCTAGGATCATTTGTGTGTGAACTACTTGGTGTACACATTTTGGTGTACCCATAGTTGGGGCCGTTTTAATTTCCAATCACTGGTTCAAATGTTCAATCCCTGCTGGTGTAGAAGAACACACTACCAATGCGAACTGAGCAAGGACGGTGGCACAGTGGTCAACGGAGTCTTTTTATTCATTGACCGTCAAATTCTTCATTGTTCTTGCAATTTGTGAATTTGATCCAGTTACAGTAATGAAAATCTGCCTCTTCAATCGATGGTCAGACTAAGCAATGGCGAAGTGATTTGGTGCGGGGGAATGTTTTGGGAGGATGAGGCCAACGAAATTCTCTCGATTCCGCTGTCGCAAACTGGCCTGGATGATAAGCTTTTTGGCACTTCACTACCTCGGGTGTGTACTCGGTCAAAACCGTGGCGTTGGAGAATCAAGTCGCAGAGCTGAATATAACTCCGTTTGGAAGGATCTTTGGGTGGCGCTGACTCTGGGTAAAGTTAAGCACTTCATCTGGAAGTGTTTTCATTGTATTGTTTCAGTTAAGGAGATGCTTTCTAAGAGGAAGGTGACTGGTGAACCGTTGTGTCCTGTTTGCTGTGAAGAACCTGAGTCTCTTCTTCGTCTGTTTTCCTGCTGTGAATTTGCTCAAGCAGTATGGATATTCTCTCCCCTTTGCCTGGATTCTGTGACCGTGGGAGGAGAGGATTTCCGTGATTGGTTCTCTACGTTATTGGCAAGGTGGAAAGGTGGGGGAGAAAACGAAGCTAGGCTATCCCTGGCTTTTGCTATTATTTTGGCTTTTACAGTCGGAAATTACGAGAAATTACAGTCGGAAATTACGAGAGCCCAGTTTGAAGGCGACTCTTTGAACCTTATTAAGATGATCAAGGCGGAATTGGCTATTCATAAAGATATTGAAGTAAAAGTGCAGGGTATTAGGAGATTGGCGTGTGACTTCCGGGTGTGTGAGTTTGGTTTTGTTAAACGAAGTGGTAATGGTGTGGCTCATTGTTTATCTGGTAGGGGTTATGGTTGTGTAGGTATCTCCACTTAAGTTTGTGAGTTCGGTTTTGTTGGACTATTTGCCTCAAGAAAGTATCAATAGTGTATTTTTTCTAACTCCTAGCCAAGAATGCTACTTCAGTGATACTAACAATGTTCAAGAAACGTATAATGCCCTCGAAAATAACTTTTCGATCCCATTGTTTTATAGTAATGCATTAAGAGAAGATGTTCTCTGCCTCGAAGAAGAGATGAGAAGTGGCGATTTGGGTAGTGCAGATGGTGTTCAACTAGCAAATGTTGATGAACGTGGCAAAGAATTACTGCAGCTGAAGAGGAAGTTTGATAAGCCAAAATTTTCCCACAGATGTTGCAGGTAAGCACGACGACTCGTAAGAGACGACACAAAAGAAGCCTCGAGTTTCAAGAAATGTAAGTTTTTTTACGTTCAAACTGGCTTCTTGAACGGAAAATATAAGGGCACCGATGCATTTGCACCGACCACGCACCGACGGCACCGGCGACGCCGTTGTGGGTCCCAAATGATCGATCCGAGCCGTTCATCATTCTCAAAATCGAATTCCGATTTTTGAACGAAATAGGGGTGATTTTGGATCGAGCTCATACAGCCGTCCGATTGCCTCGATTCCCGCGTGGGTCCACTCGGAATTCGATTTTGAGAATGATGAACGGCTCGGATCGATCGTTTGGGACCCAAAACGGTGTCACCGGTGCCGTCGGTGCGTGGTCGGTGCAAATGCATCGGTGCATATAGAAGGGTTCTTTTTGAATTGCTCAGAATGCTGTGTCAAGTTTCGATTCATGTCACTGTCAAATCATCCGTACCAGGAGTTCTGTATACAAGTTTTGGTTAGAACTTTCCTTTTTTCCGATGATAGTTACTCGGTGCAGGCGCTGAAGAGTAAGAAGAATGCAGTGTCGAAAAAAAGTCAGAAAGATAATTCTAAGGGGGCTGTTAGGGCATCTCCTATCGTATCATTAAGTTGAAAATAGTGTAAGATTTAACACAGTTAGCTACAAAATGTGAAAAAATATGTCCCAATGGTGTTGCTTGTGTAAGAATTAAAGTGGCAGAGGTTCAAGTTTTTCTAATGTCAATCATAACTATTTCATGTCAGCAAGGTGGAGTGGAGAAGAAAGAGAAAGGGAGAGAAAGATGATTGCAAATTGCTTTGCGCGCCCCCACCCCTCCCCCATTTGCCCCCCACCCCCCCCCTCCCCCCCCCCCCCCCCCCGCGTCCCAAATTTTTTTTTTTTCAAATTTTAATAATTTCATTTTACTATAGCTTTAAGGGGTGTTCCACTAACAAAAAACTGTTTTTTTCAAACACCGAAACAAGTCATTCTCTCACAACACATCACATAAAAAATCGTGAAAAATTAATTTTTTCAAAAAACTGAGTTAGTGGAACACCCCCTTATTATTAATATTAATTTATTTCTTTATTACTTTATTTCTTTTATTTAGTTAACTCATTTCTTTATATTAATTCATTTAATTATTTTATTCATTTATTTTATTTTATTTAGTTTTTTTATTTAATTCATTTCTTTTATTTAAATATTTATTTATATCTTTTATTAATATCTTTTTTCTATTATTAATATTAATTTATTTCTTTTATTTAGTTAACTAATTTCTTTATATTAATTCATTTAATTATTTAATTCATTTATTTTGTTTTATATAGTTTTTTTTATTTAATTTATTTATTTTATTTAAATATTTATTTATATCTTTTATTAATATATTTTTTCTCTTCTATCTTTTTAGAAATCTCTAATATGTTATTTCTCTTTTTTAATTATTTAATATCTTGTTTTTCTAATATCTAATAAATCTTCTCGTTCTTTATATATATTTTTATAATATGCTCTAATATCTTTTTTTTTCTCTTTTATTTATTAAATATTGTTTATTTACTTCATTTTTTAACAATCACTTTGTACAACTTTTTTTGCGCCCCAATCACCCTGTACCACCCATCCCAATGTGGTGGTGGAATAATGCATCGGATGAAGCTAAAGGATGGGCTTTAAGTTATGACACACGTCTTGATTTGTGGTTCTAGGTACTGGGTGTCGTGTCGGGACCACAATTTGGAGGCAATATTGATTAGGGTTGACCACTTGTCAACGTGATTGTACTATTTATTCACTTTAAAACGTGATTGTAATATTATTATTCACTTTTAGAAGTTTTTTATTTATTATTCATTGTTAAGAAAAATTAATTAACTAATTAAAATAATATAGTTTCTAAATATAAAGTCATATTTTAATGTCAATTTAAAATAATAATTTACTTGCAAATGTAATTTGAATAAACCAAATTAAATGACTAATTAAATAAATAAAGTTAAAATACTAAATGAAATTAATAAAATTAGAACCAAAAAAAAAAAAAAAAAAAGGAATTTGGACCCCCGCCGGGGGGGGGGGGGGGGTGGCCGGGGGTAATTGTGGGAAAGGGTGGGGTGGGGCCCGGGGTGGGATTTGTCAGAGGGGGGGGGGGGGGGGGGGGGGGGGGGGGGGGGGGGGGGTGCAAAGCACCTCTCAAGATGATTTCCTGTCAGCAAGTGGCTAAAGGTTCAAGTTTGGTACGCCTGATTGAGGTGAGAGGTAGAGATAGGGAGGTACGGCTGATTCAAGTTTGGGACCACTTGTATCTACATCTACATATTTATATACTATTTTCTTACACTTTAATAGCATTTTAACAACACCACTACAACACTCTTTACCTTAACAACACACCTTGTCATAACAACACATAAATGGGACCCACTTTTTACACTTTTGTGTCATATAACACCACTATTTTTAACTCCACTACTGCGAATGCCCTTACGCCCCCCCACCCCTAACACACCCCCCCCCAAATGGTCCCCACAATACCCCCCCCCCCCCCCTTCCCTTTTTCCCTTTTCGGCCTAGACAACCTTTTTTTTGTTTTTTTTCTTTTATCTTTATTTATTTAATTACTTATTTAATTTGGTTTACTCAAATTACATTTGCAAGTAAATTATTTTTTTACATTGACATATAAATTTGACTTTATATTTAGAAACTTTATATTATTTTAATTAATTTGTTTTAACCATGAATAAGATATTAAAAAACTTCTAAAAGTGAATAATATTACAATCACGCTTAAAAGTAAATAAATATTACAATCTCGTTGACAATGTTCAGCTCTAATCAATATTGCCTCCAAATTGTGGTCTCGGCACGACGCCCAATATGTTCAACCTACAATTGAACACGTACGTTACAAGTAACAGCCCATCCTGTAGCTTCAACTGACGCATTCTGCCACCACCATATTGGGATGGGTGGTACAGGGTGATGAGGGTGCAAAAAAAGTTGCACGAAGTGATTGTTAATACGGGCAATAGCTATTTCTTGGCGTTGTTGGACTGAAACTGGACGGGATCTCAAGGGCAAGTGAGTAAAACAACTTCCAGCATTCGCGTCAAATGTATGTAGTACAATGTTGTACCATGATGCGATAACTACCCCCAAACCCATACAGTCCATCCAATTTGGTTGTGGAGCCGTAGGCATCCAATAGCTCAGTGACCGTAGTACCTCATCCGCCATATTTTGTAATGGATAAACCGCATTGTAGAGATCTCTATTCTGATTAATTTCTTGTATAAGATCTTGTCGTACTTGAACCCAGCCCTCCTCAGTGCCATAGATATGCGCGGCTATCGCCCTGAATCCACAATGACCATCAGCTTTGACGTTTGTAGTGTGGGACATACACTGCTGAAATTGCCAACGTAAATATTGAATGTAGTTAACCTCCTCCCTCTCCCTCTCTCTCTCCACCCTCTCCCTCCCTGCATTTTTCCCTTTCCCTCTCAATGTAGATGCTTCTGTACAAGAAGGTATACGCCGCCCACTCTGCTCAGCTTTTCCCACAGGTCGACCTTTATGTTCTGTGTTGTATGATGGGGCTCGAACACTGCTGTGAGACGGATCCGCCATATTCTTAAACCTGTCTATCATATGCTTTTGCATACATGGATCCATCCCCTGTAATATGCCAACCACATGAGATGTCTCGTCGGGTTATTCTCCCTCGTCATTAACCCCGACCGCGTGCATAGAAAGCCTACTCCAATGAAAGTGGATACTGGATAGCGGAATTGACATGTCGTGGGAACGATAAGCCCTCAAATCGTGCATACATGGCAATCCATGTGTTGTTCTGATCGAACAGCCGCAACTGCCGCTTGGGCGGAGGTAGGCGTCTGCTGCAGATTGTAGTTGCAAATCGATCAACTCCAGTGCATATAATGAAACGCGACACCTGATTTCATCAAACATGGCGTCACATAAATGGTTGTGGCATGGAATGTTGAGAGATTTCTCGAACGACTTCTTAATTTTTCCAAACTGAATTGTCAACATATTATCTATGCGTTCAAAAGATGTTTGGAGCGATGACATGGTTGTACCCCCAAATACTGCTTTAGCTTCGAATGTGCAGACTCGACCCTATAATAGAACAATGCACTTTGTTTAAACAGTGTAATAGAATAGAATGCAGAAAATTTAACTTCTAAAGTTACAAAGTGACTATACCTTTGACTTAAATTGCTTCCGAGGTGCATACATGTATCTGGCCATGTTGTAATAAATCGCTCTTTGTACGGCTTTAACCATGTATCCGAAAGATAAGTTATGACACGCGGGTACTGGCTATACTCTTCGCACATGGCAGCCCACTTATGCTGGTAAGACGAAGTGCTTGTGGAGTGGGTAAAATCTGGTTACCCCACTAACTAGGCATAGCACGTGCCTAGTAACTTCACCACGAGAGGATGAATAGCTTGGCACCATACAGGGTACACGTGAGCCCTGTGCCGAGCTAATCTGGCCATGAATAAGGCTAAGATGATTGAATAAATTAAATATACCAGGACGTGTTAGCTCGGTATAAGTCACAAAGGAATGACCCTGATATGGCCGAGCTAGCAAAGCTATGAGTAAAGTTTAATTAGCACTCTGGGATACATAGATTCAGCTCGGCGTGAGTAGCTGGGCTATGTATGAGTCATACCGAGCTACGTGCAAGCTCGGCACCGCCTCAGATAAGACGGTGAGACATTCCAGACTATTCTATGAGCAGCTCCTTATGAGATAAGGAGCAATCCCGCGAAATAAGGGATCACTATGGGAAATCCTAGTGTGATTAGAATTATACCCCATATAGGGAGGAATCCTATATGGAAAGAAAGACCTCTGCCAGACGAGATCTGGTAAGGAATGAGAACTCGTCTCCAAATAGGAAAGTCCTATTAGGAAAAGGATTCCTAAAGAGAATAGGAAACAGGGGCACGGGATGCCTAATATGAAGAACATCTACACCTATAAATACAAGGCAATAACCATGACAAAAGGTACGCTGTGAAACCTCTTTTCATACGCATTGTGATTTGAGCTTTCAAGTACGTGATACTAACTTAGGCATCGGAGGGCCTTTGCCAGCGAGAGGCAAAGGTGCTCTAACCCTTTTTCTGTATTGCAGATCCAGGGTTAATCCAAGGAAGCACGTGATCCAGGGTTACGTGGAATTTATCCCCGTATAGCTCGAAGAATGAATAAGGGACTGCCATGAATTGTAAAAGTCTTTAAAATACTGACCAAGCTACAGCACTGTAGTTCTTCATTACGCACTGATTTATGTGCCAAATGCAAAGGATGTGACATGCCATGGGGAAACACGCTTCAATGGCGTTAATAAGTGCCAAATCACGATCTGTAACAAACACCAATGGCAATGATGCCCCCTTTCCAACCATCCACTTCTTTAAGTTATCCAAGGCCCAGGTACATGTATCTTCCCTCTCGTTATTAAGATGTGCGAACATAAGCGAGTAAGTTTTATTTGTGGATGTGATATCCACAATTTTGAATAGTGGTTTCCGATACTCATTTGTTTTGTATGTGGCATCAATTACCAACACGGATGAAAAGTTGACAGATAGCTCTAGACTTGTAGGATGAACCCAAACAATATCTGTGATTTCGTTGGTGTCTTGATTTGTCCTAAAGTCGTGGAGGTACCCATTCTTAATTAATTGCTCTAACACATACTGAGTAGTAGTTAGACTGGCTCGTTTGGCTTCCTTGTTTATGGAATTAGCGTTGTAAATGCTTCTAATTCCCGTAGTGTTAGACGGGTCTTTTTTCTTCAAAATACTAAGAATTTCAAGAGGTACGGTGCTGTTGGCCATCTCGACCACAAATTGTTTCTCCATTGGTTTTAGCCTTGATGGGTACTCGTGGCCCTCCATATTTTCTGTGGGCTCATGGTTATGGAGACCACAAGAAACCCTTAAACCCCACTTGGCACCGTTTGGAGGTATTGGTATACCTCGCAACTCAAATGGACACTCACATTTTTTAGTCTCAGTATTCCTATGCAAGATTAGCCTTTCAACCCCACGGTGCGGTTTGTACTTTTCTCCTCTCTCACAACCAAGAATGCATCTCAGTAGCTTGCCGCCTTTTAAATTAGCAGATTTATTAATAACCACCACAATACCTTTTTCGAGACCAACTCTCTTCACCCAAGCTAACATATCTTCTCTACTTTCAAAAATCTATAATAAAAAAAAAACGAATATGTATAAGTAAAACATTATCCAGTCCTATCATATTTATCTACTTTCAAAATGAATGACGAATATGCATAAGAACAACGGAACTAGCTAACCTGATCAGTGCTAAATTCAGGTGTATAATCGCGACTGCTGAAATTGATGCTCTCCTCACTGGGAACATCATTCTCAAATGAGCAACCATCTGGATAGTAGTAGCCATCCATAATGTTCTTCTATGAAAAACGAAAAAAGAAAGAAATTCTGACTGAGGAAAAAGTGAAGTAGTAGTGGGAGAATTAGGAAGAAGTGAAGTAGTAGAAGAATGAAGTAGTATAAATAGATAATAAATTCTGAACGTTTGTTTGTCGTAGTTGTGTTGTGCAGTAGATTTACATGTCTCCTTTGACAAAGACATTCACATGCTTTGTAAAAACAAACAAAGGTAGCACAACTTTCAAATTTGGAATGGTATGTCTCAATAGGAAAGTCAACAATGGCATAAAAGAGATCTTCTAGGATTTTAAATCAATTCTAATTGAGCTGTACCAATGTTAGAAAAGATATCTTTTAGGATTTTACCAAAAGTAAGTGCAGTACATACTAATTTGCACCAATCAAGTTTAGGCCAAACATAAAAAGTCATTAGTTGCCAATACAAATTTGATTAGGGTTAGGGGAATTTTCTTTTCTACACATAACTATTATTTGTCTATCCTGAGATAGAAAAATGTTTTTATAAAGGGTCAACATTATTTTTGAAGAAATCAATTTTGTAATAAGAACATAATCAAAATCAATTATGTCTAACAAAATTAAATAAATAAGATTAAATAATTAAGAAAAAGAGGTGAAATGGCTCTCTCTCTCTCTCTCTCTCTCTATTTCTCTAAGTGTCGGTGAAGATAGGAACCAGGAAAGGGAAGCAGTGTAGATATTTTCCTTAATCCCACTAAACTACAATTTAACCCTCCAACTAATAGTTCTAACAGCTTTGGCCCATATCACAAAATCAACTTAAAAATGCAAATTAAACGCTATTTATCCGTGACGGGTATTACAAAAAATACCTGTTTGATTCTTCTACTCGTGAAATTTGAACATGAAGATTCACAATTAAAAAAATCATTTTCTTCTTCCGGCTACTTTCGATGAGCACCTGTGGTCCGGTCTAGCCGTATTCATAGTCCATTCGATGGGCCAATAGTCCCCTTTGAAGTAATTGAGGTCATTTAGTGCATCCCATCTACCCATGCATCCTATCTACTACCCCTCCGGTCCTCTAGATCTCTTTGAACATTATTAATACAAGGTCCTTCAAAGAATTCAAACTACATTGTGTTACGGTTCTTTTGACACTAGAATGACTTAAAAGATTTAGAATTGACAAAGTTATGTTGCCCAAGTTATACTTGAACTTTAAGTTGAACAATTTTTCATATTGACTTCGTGTGACTCTCTATATCTCTTCAAATATTATTAATACTTGATTCTTCATAGAATTTAAACTTCAATATGTTATGGATCTTTTGGCACTAGAATGGCTAAAGAAAGGTTAAGAATCGATAAAGTTATAGCCGTTCCAAGTTGAACCCAAACTCTATTGGATCAATTTTCTACCGTCACTTCGTTTCATTTCCTAGATCCCTTTGAACATTATTAATACTTGTTCCTTTACGGAATTCAATCTTCATTTTGTTACGGATCTTTTGGCGCTAGAATTGGTATAAAAGGTTAAGAATCGACAAAGTTATGGCCGTTCCAAGTTGAACATAACTTCTTGTCGATGAATTTTCCATAGAGAATTAGTTGGACCTTATAGATCTCTTCGAGTATTATTAATACATGATACTTCATGGAATTCAAACTTGATCGCATTATCTTCATTTTAATATTAGAATGGCTAAACAAAATTATGAATTGGATAAAATTTTGGCCGTCCCAAATTGAACCTAAACTACAAGTTGATCAATTTTTCACGATGATATTATGAAATTCCATACATTTATTCGAACAACATTAATATATGATTTTTCATGAAATTCAAACTTTATTATGTTACGGTTTTTTTTGGCGATAGAATGGCTAAAACAAGTTAAGATTGGAAAAAGTTATGGTCGTCCAAAGTTGAACATGAACTCCTACTCGACCAATTTTTGACAATGACTTCGTGAGACTCCCTAGATATCTTCAAACATTATTAATACATGGGTGTTCACGAAGTTCAAACTTCATTTTGTTACAATTGTTTTGGTGCCAGAATGGCCAAAATATGTTATGGATCGAAAAAAAAAAAGTTATGGCCGTCCTAAGTTGAACTTAAACTCTTAGTCAATCAATTTTCCACAATGACTTTGTGAGACTCTGTAAGAACTCAAGGTTTTACTCAAGAACACAAAAAACTACAAATGTGGCAAGTATGAGGATTTGGTGTGCCTTTCCAAATGAAGAAATGGTGACTATTTATAGGCAAAACCATGGGCACCCCCCTCCCTCAAAATGGCCATCCTCTCCACCTCGCACATGTGTGCCAAAAAACCTTTATGATAAAGGAAAAAGTAAGGTTTAATAGGTAGGTTTTAGGATAAACTTAGGTCTTTATGGATTTTGTCCATAAGAAAAGGATTGTAGGTTCACAAAGATGACTTAAAGTGTCTAGGTTCATTAGGTTTGTGCATGGCCACCTTGTTGTGGGGAGTTTTGGATACTAATTATACACGTGAAACTAGTCATGGAGTGTTATAATTACACACACACACACACACACACATATATAACTTTAAGTAAAATTAAAGCTATAAAATAGTTAGGTTTAGCTAGGCTCCTATAGGATAAACTATGTCTCTCCCATTTATTAGGGAATATATTCCCTCTTTATGAGGGGAAAAATACCCCTTAAAGTTGGTTTTGTGTGCTAAAGATACAAAATAGTGTACTACAAAAATGAATATAGGGCTACTAACTTTAAGGAAACATATGGGTGTGTTAAAAAATTCCTAGGTAGTCTTCCTAATAATTAGGAGGATCTGAAAAGTAGAAAACTTAGGATTTTATAAAATAATAATTAAAAAAAGGCGCCGAAATGTGCGCGAATGTGTGTAGGGAAATACGTCCGTAAAGTTATGCGGCAAGAGAAATAATTTTCCTCCCTCTTTTCTCTCCCAACCGACCCCTCTCTCTCCCCCTCTCTTTCTCTTACAAAAGTCCAAAATAAAATGCAGGAAAGGTGGTAGACTTTTTGTCAAAATTAGAAAAAGAAAGTCAAAATAAGTCAAAATAGCCATAAAGGCTTCCAAAAATGGAATATATTCCATTTTAGGCAATAAATGAGGATGTGCTAGCTTTAAGGGGACAAGATGTGTGGTGGGGGATTTGTAGGGTATTCCGGACGCGAAACAGTGTAATACTCAGTATGCACGTGTTGATTTACGGTGTGGAAAAATAATAAAACGGTCTAAACGAATTTTTATTTGAATTATTTAAACTAAATAATAAATTATTGCAATTCACGATATTAAAATTAAATACTTGAATTAATAAATCAAAATTTTTATTTACAAAATTTCGGGTTATTACATGTGTGGTGAGGAGTGTATAACTGAACATGTTAACTTCCCTCTTTGAATGATTTTCCAGGGTGACATGCTGGACTTTTTTGGCATCCCTGGGCTCTCCTTTGTTAGAAGTCCAGCCGTGCTTCAAGTGTCTGACAGTAGTATTGGTTTCGTGTCCCCCTTGCTTCTCCTCACCAGTTGTATATTAATCAGTCCAGTCTTTCAGAGTCTTTGTCCTCTTTATAGCATAGGAAAAGGATGGGTAGTTATTAGAAGTCATAAGGAACCTGTTACAAAAAAAAAGGTATAGCCTTTTGTACAAAGGCTAGCAATCTAGGCTGCCAAAATTGATCAGCATAGCTTCATTTTTTTTCAAAGCTATTAATGATCTTGGAAGGTCTTTGGTCCATTTGAATATCTTAACTTATTATCAAAAGACAGGAACATATAAGAATTAAAGCACAAAGTGAAGTATACAATCAATCGGTTGGTAAGCGACTGCTTGACCGAAATCCTAGACCTAAATTAATGGGTTGCCCCAAGCGTAGGGCTGAGACCGGTGTAGCATAATACCCGGTAAGACCGGAATCGAATCCACAGGGACGGTGGAGAGTGCTTAACTAAAAACTCGGGTTGTGAAATTTGAAACGGCTCTTAGGTAGCCACCCTTTGTGATTTGATTGGTGAATTAACTTAACTAAGAGAAAAACTGATTTTAATTAAACTATTTAAAAGGAAGTACGGTCGTAGGGTTCATAACACGGTGACCAGGTCCAGACAGTTCAGCTCTGTTCAGTGTTCTAGAAACGTTTGATTTTAGAGAGAAAAAGGTACCCCGAAAGATGCGAATCCTCATGGTCGCCGTTTACCCATGTACAGCGGAGAACAAGTTTTGCTCCCCCGTTCCCCGCGTTACATGGGCTCCGACAATGCCCGGACTCGTCTGACAGAAGCTCTTTAATAACCTAAAATTGCTTTTTCCTTGGTTAATTTAGAAAATAGGAGCAGAACAGATCCGGGCCTGGCCACGGTGTGTTAATCACCCCGCGACCATACTGATTGAACTACTCACTCATGATAACTTGAACAACTAACAAAATTCTGAAAGTAAACATGCTTCTATGATTGAATATTGATTAAAACGAAGATCCGAAAGCAAAACGCGGACAAACTCCCGCGAACTAAGAGTTTAATGAAAATAAGACAAGAAGTACCCGAAGTAATAAGCAAATCTGTGAACAAAACTTCAAAACTTCAATGGAACAAGCTCCGGAAAGTAGAATCTCCAGAGGGAAAATCGGCTACTACTTGGAAGCAAAAACTAAACAATGTTCGACCCCTAATTCGACCTAAAAACGGAGTATTTATCTTCCCCCGAAGTCAACACACGTGGAAAAGTCAAACGGGCAATTTAAGGCCCTCAGTATCGATACAGGAGAAGTCCTGTATCGGTACCCAAACGTTCTGTTTAGCTATGATGCACACGGGATCGATACAAGACAATACTTGTATCGATACCGGCTCCTCTAAAATTGACTTTCAGCTTGTTTGGCCATCCTCACTTGGGTCCCACCGGTTCCCACTTTGCCCGGCACCTTGCGTCCACTTCCACATTGCTTCTCCGACCTGTTTCCTACAAAAACAGCAAAAACACCAAAAACAAAGGACAACACCGCATCAAGTGGAAAATCGAATAAAACGCGCCTCTAATGCGCTAATTCGCCCTACTTAGGCGCTTATATTTGTGATATTGCGCGCTTATCAGCAACCTTGAGTAAATATGCACACAAGCAACGAAAAATACACAACCAACCTTTTGATTCCCAATTTCTAGTACTCTTTGTTGCTCTTGTCCTAATACTCTCTGGAGTTATTTTAACATATCTAAATCCTCCATAGTTTGGACTCGTCAATGACCCAAGATTCATCTCACACGGATTCTTCATCTTTACCGTCATCTGGATAGTATTGTTGATAATTTACAGCCCACAGAATTGAAATGTTGTGTGAAAGTAACAAACAAGTGGAATGAAGCAACTTGGTCCTCCTAGAATTTCCAAAAACAAATGAAGTAACCATTTTTGTGTGTAAGTTTATTTCTAGAATTTACAAAACTTATGGGCCCTCGTTATCTAATGCTAATAACAATGCACACCTGCATTTTAATTCCCAATATCAAAGACATAAATGGAGCCACCACTTTTATGTAGTTATGTACTAGGATGTGAAACATTCCATTGCCAAAGAATCTAAAACTAAATTATTTTAAAAAGTAAGAAAATCAGCTCTGCTAATAAAACAATACGTAAACAAATAATAACCCATTGTAATTACCTTTCTCTCTTTTTGAAAATTCTTTTAAAAATGCCAATCATGAATCTCGGATACATAATAAAGCAATAAATAACAGAAATTAAAAATAGCACAAATAACTAATATACTAACACAAAATAATAATGAGCATGAGATTCCGTGCGTGCACGGACGTGCAAAACTAGTTTAGACAAAAATAAGTAACAATATTCATTGATAAGTCAAAGCACTCCTTGGTCAAAGTTCAAGTTTCCACTCAAGTCAAAGTCAAACATACATGTAAGTCAACCAGGCACCCGTACCCCATAAAGTAAATACATAGGTTTAAAGTTACTATATTTACCAAGTCAAAAGATGAAACGAAATAATAAAGTTACATAGTTATCTCTCAAAATATACAGTTCTTGAGATAGATGGTTAACTCTCTGATGTAAGCTCTCCAAATCCAAATGCAAACACTTCACACAATCATGTCATGATCCATGAGGGGTACCTGAAATTAGTAGGGTGCGCTCACTAGTCTAGTAGAGAAACTTCTACTAAAACCAAATGCAAATGAAATGAATATGCAAAAAGGAAAGTGAGGACGGAATTCACTCAACAATATATATGACTTAGAAGTACTCATGGAAGTGAATTATGCATTCCTAAGTTCCTAGATTTCCGTACTATTAATCTGTCATACCCGATACTTACCAAACTCCTCTTTCGTGTCAAACAACCTAGTTCATCATGGAATCAATTTATCGTCGTTACAAGTTTTAGCAATTTCTAGCAACTCACTTCGAAGTAGCCTTAGTATAGTTCTAGGCGTCCAAGACCCCGCGTACACTTCCCCTTGGCCAAGGCATATTCCTAGCGACACATCAGTTAAATGGTTCTAGTATCATTCCGAGTATCGAGAGACCCCATGTAATTTCAGGCATCGAGAGAGCCCGTGTAAATTCTTTCCTGTGTAATTCCAGGCATCAAGAGACCCCATGTAATTTCTTTCAAATATTCCTAAGTGTCCATATATCCCTCACATGTCCAAGTATTTCACAAGTGTCCATTATATAATATAATGTTTTGCATACAATCACAAGGATATACATGGAATCCATATAACACCTAAATAACATCATTATAGTTCTCTAGTGACTCAATAAAAGATCCAAAGTGAAGGTTGAGGTCCCTACAATTAGTCATAAAGTCGAAATGCATCATAACTTCAAAATTGGCATGGAGTTTAACAACCAGACTATCGCAAACAGGCTATAATTTTCTATAGGTTCAAAATTTGATCTCAAGACCACCACCATTAAAAAGAAGACTTTCAGTACAACAATAACGATATAAATTTGCCCTATTCGGAGTCTGGATGACCAAGATATACTTGTCCGAAGTTATACAAAAAGAAACCCAAAGTTGTAGTTTCAATTGGTACACCAACTTCGAATCAAAAACTACTTTTGCTTAGAAATTAAGGTACAATCCTTACATACTTTCGAAGGTATACGAGTCTAGTTTCAGAATCAAAAGGCGAATCATAATTTCAAGCTTCCTAGACAAAAGAAAAAAAAATTATTCCCGTAAAATGCAACAGTGCTGTCGCACTACCAATTTCACTACCATAGTCCGATAAATTTTTTTTTTAATATTTTCAGTACTTCAAATTAAATTCTGAAAAAATTAACACAGCATAGAAGACATGTATGGGTACCTAGGATAAAATTTTCATAAATTTACGAGTTTTGAAAATATATCTAGCAATTCGGCCAAAACTTGACTGGTTCGAGTTCTAACTCAAACATATAGTTATAGCCACCATAAGCACGATGTAGACACCCCGATTTTGAACCCGAGATGCGCTCGAGCATTCCCGATGATGAGACGGACCAATCATGACTACCCGAAACTTGTGAGAATAGCTTGAACTTGATCAAAATCAACCCAAACAATCAAAACAGCCTAAACCAACCCAAGCATTGTTGAACCAAGCCAAACCATCAATCTGCCACCAAGAACCTTGAGCGCTCAATCCCTGGGCCTTGAGCGCTCAAACACCTGAGAACCATCTTGAGCGCTCAAGCCTTTGTCTTTGAGCGCTCAACTCTGATCCCAGTCAGGAATCTGCAGAGTATCTCATCATGAGATTTTATGCATGGGAGCGTCTAGGGTGATCTTCTACGATCCTAATACGTATAATACATCCTACATTGCTCTAATCTACCCCTAAAACTACTCCTAACCCACTTTCAAATACAAACCCACTTCCTCTCTCTCCTCTCTCCCCTCCCACTCACTCTCTATAAAAACCACTTACCACCCCTGGTTTCCAGGTTACCAATTTTCATACTCCAGCTCTCAATTCATCCAGAAATCGTTCATCACCCTCTCTCTCTACAAAAACCACTTACATTCCATCCAAACCACTTACAAAAACCACTCTTCAAACTCTAAGTTCGATCTTTGATCATCAATCAACCTCACACACTGCACCACCCATCCAAAATACTAACCAGAACATCCATTATTGTCCACCCCCAAACCCACAATCAAGTTCAAGCCTTCAATCAAGTGAAAAAGGTAGTTAAACATGTGATATATTCACTGTTTTGATCCTTCTGAGGGAGACCAGTGAGTTCAAACAAGTTCTTTATACTTGCATTGAACTCACAAAGGTCTAAAAGTTGTTTAAAAACACTTTCAAAATCTGCAGTTTCAACAGGGATTGAGCGCTCAAGCCTCAGGCCTTGAGCGCTCAAGCCCAGTTCTGAGCAGTCTTTGTTTTGGTAATTATTGTGCTTTCTCTTGGTTTTGATTGTCATTAAGTAGCCAGATATGTTTACATTACCTTCAGAAAAGTGCAATTTCACTTAAAAAGTGCGTGCATGAGTGTTGATCATTTTCTTCATGATGGTTAAACATCAAAACAGTGACTGTTCAACCTCATAAATCTTCAGTTTATGTATTTATGATCATTATGAAGTATCAAAAGCTTGCTTGAAGGTCAAAAACCAGAAAGCCAGATTATGGCCTGAGCGCTTAAGGCTATGCACCTGAGCGCTCAAGCTGTTCTTGAGCAGTTTGATACTTATGCTTTGTTCTTGTAGAGTATTGCTGGAAATTAATTGGAAGGTGTGTGTGAGTTGCTATTACTGTGCTTATGATCTGGATCCCTCTCTTTCTTCCATTCTCATGCATTTTCTTCGTTAATTTGTGGTGATTCTCTTCTTTTCATCATTCTTTAAGAGATCAATCCACCTGTCCCTATCTGATTCTCCATGAAAAATGTTTTATCAATGTATTGATCTTGTAAAGAATGAACAAAGAAGTTGCGAAAAGGGTTAAAATCACAGAAGTCAGAAACGGGTTTGAGCGCTCAATCTATGAGCCTTGAGCGCTCAAACAGGTTTGGAAGGTTGAGCGCTCAAGCCATCGCCTTTGAGCGCTCAACCCCCATTCTGGGATCCAGATTGCAAGCCAGTTTATCAAGCCTCATGTTCATGATTTCTTTATTATTATCACCATTTCCATGTAAATCACCATGCACAAGCATTCACGATAAGTTCGCATTTTGTATTCTCTTACTATCTACGTGATACCCATCCCCAATTCCCCATTTTTGTGATTAGAATTAGAATTTAAGCATTTTCAGAATCCCACAAAATATCGAGTAGAGACCGGTTCACGGACCGGGCGAGAGGGGTGCCGTAAAACCCTTCCCCTCTCGTAACCAAACCCCCGAATCCGAGAAATCTTTGGTTTCGCCATGATCAGTGAAATCTTTTTCAAATGGGCAAACGAGTCATATTTTTATCGATTTCTCGGGTTCAGACCTTAAATCCGGGTGGCGACTCTAACAATCACAATCTTTTCCAATGTTAAACCGAACCATTTCCGGTGGGCCGTCCACACACGAATTTGGGGCTCCAACCTAGAAATGTGTGCTAATAACAACTAACTATACTAGAAAGAAAGGGATTGGTAATGGATTTTCAATAATCTCAAGAGAACAAGGATATAGCAACACACACTCATAAACATTTAAGAGAAAGAGAAGAGATCCCTACTTAGCAAAAAACCCCCAAATTAGCAAACCCTAGTGTTGAAACTTAAAATCAACCGATACGTAAGCTTCTCAGAGCTCTTACACAAAAATACTCAGCTTGGCTGGTGCGGTTACGAAGGATTTATGGTAGATTCAAGAGGATTTTGTGTGTGGTGGAGAGGCTTCTATGGGAGAGGAAGAGAGAGATAGAGAAAATGTGAGATGGGGAGAGACAGAGAAAGCCGATGGTTGTCCAGAAGGAGGGGGAGATGACATTTCTCTCTCTCACCCACCCTTTATTAGTGTAATTTACACTCCACACCCCTCTACTACACAAAGGTTTCAATTAACCCACAAGCACACATGTTTTCCACACTTGACCCATGTCAAGACATTAAAAGAAATTTTACAATATTACTCTTTTATAACTCGAAAAATTTATACAAAAGTTCGAGTCTTTACATTTTTCTTTTTCCGGCTGGTTCTGATGAGCACCTGCAGTCCGGCCTAGCCATATTCATAGTCCCTTTCATGGGACAGTAGTCCCCTTTGAAGTAATTGAGGTCATTTAGTGCATCCCATCTACCCCCCCTGCATCCCATCTATTACCCCTTCGGTATAGCCAAACATTTGCAATTTCGAAGGGGAAGTTTGGTTCGATAAATTTTCTACTGGGATTTCGCGTGACTCTCTAGATCTCTTTGAACATTATTAATACTTGGTCCTTCACAAAATTCAAACTACATTGTGTTACGGTTGTTTTGGTACTAGAATAGCTAAAAGAAGATTTAGAATTGACAAATTTATGACCGTGCCAAGTTATATTTGAACTTCTAGTCAATCAATTTTCCATAGTGAATTCTTGTGACTCTCTAGATATATTAAAATATTATTAATACTGGATTCTTCATAGAATTTAAACTTCAATATTTTACGGCTCTTTTGGCACTAGAATGGCTAAACAAAGGTTAAGAATCGATAGAGTTAAGATCGTTACAAGTTGAACCCGAACTCTTTGATCAATTTTCTACAGTCACTTCGTTTCACTTCCAAGATCCATTTGGACATTATTAATACTTGTTCCTTTATGAAATTCAATCTTCCTTGTATTACGGTTCTTTTGGCACTAGAATTGGTATAAAAGGTTTAGAATCGACAAAGTTATGGCCGTTCCAAGTTGAACATGAACTTCCTGTCGATGAACTTTCCACACTAACTACGTTGGACCTTATAGATCTCTTCGAATATTATTAATACCGGATCTTTCACGGAATTCAAACTTCATCGTGTTATATTCATTTGAACATTAGAATGACTAAACAAAGTTACGAATTGGATAAAGTTTTGGCAATCCCAAATTGAACCTAAACTACTAGTAGATCAATTTTTCACTTTCGACATCATGAGATTCCGTATGTTTTTTTGAACAATATTAATACATAATTTTTTATGAAATTCAAACTTCATTATGTTACGGATCTTCTAGAGACAGAATGGCTAAAACAAGTTAAGAATGGATAAAGTTATGGCCGTCCAAAGTTGAACATGAACTCCTACTCGATCAATTTTTGACAATGACTTCGTGAGACTCCCTAGATATCTTCAAACATTATTAACACCTGGGTCTTCAGGAAATTCAAACTTCACTGTGTTACGGCTATTTTGGTGCCAGAATGGCCAAAAAATATTACGGATTGAAAAAAGTTACGGTCGTCCCAAGTTGAACTTAAACTCTTAGTCGATCAAATTTCCACAATGACTTCATGAGACTATGTAGGTTGCTTCAAATTTTATTAATATATGATCCTTGATGAAATTCAAACATCATTGTGTTACAGTTCTTTTAATAGCAGAATTGCTAAAAAACGTGTAGGATCGAAAAAATTATGGCCATCTCAAGTTTAATCTAAACCCATATATATATATATATATATATATATATATATATATATATATATATATATATATATATATATATATTGCTTTTCTTTACTGAAGAATTTGAGGATGAAGAAACATCCCAAGGACCACCAACTCAAACTAATTTTGAGAAAATAACCCCTCATCCTATAGAAAAAAGTTTATTATCCAATAACCACTCATCCTATAGAGTAGAGCAATCGGTGGAAAAGCACAAAATATGAATGTTAATCTTAAAGTAAATAAACGTAATGATTAAAGAAGAAAAGTAATAATAATTAAAGAAAAGTATGACTAGTGACTATGAATAGTGACTTGTGAATCGTGACACGTGGATAGTGATACAAAAATCAAAAGATAAAAACTTTCTGACTTAATTCAAACTAATGACTTTTATTCAGCACTTTGATTCGGAGTACCTGGTAGTAGGAATTACAACTAGTGGGTGGGAGACAGTGACTTTGCTCAAAGAGCTTTTAGTGGACTTGAGAGAGAATGAAAGACAGACTCTCAAACTAACTTCTCAAACTTACTCTTGAATTTACTCTGCTTATTACAAACTAGAAGGATCCTTTTATAACCAAGGTCCTGAGACTACAATTATTTTACAAATGCGGGATGACTGAACCATGTGAACTACAATTATTTTACTTTTGACTAAAAGGGTAACTTTTCTCCAGCTTTTGATTGAGACATGACTGAAAGTAGATGCTGTCTTCACTTTCGGTGGAGAGGAGACTGGGTGGTGACTAAAAAGCAGATGCATGTTTTGGATGTTAGTCTAAAGGCCAAAACTGCTTTTCTTTACTTTCGGTGATCCTCATGATTTTTTTTCTTGACTTGATGTTGATTTCAATACTCCATTATATTGTCGATGTTGTGCATTTCTCCTTCTGACAAATTGTGCCAAAAATCTTGCCCATCATCTCCTTGTGCAAAGTCTTCTTGATCTGATAATTCATGGACATCTATCCAACTATGATAGTACTCCACCAACCTTTTATATTTGGTATGAAAAATGAATGACAATTCTTGAATATAATCAATAGACCTAATTTTCTGAATTGGGTCTTCACAAATTAAATTAGGAATACTATTTCCACAAAGAGGGGTTCACAAATTAGGTATCAGTTTGGCAACTAAGTGTACTAATATGCAATTTATTATCCATTCGACCAATAAGCTGGTCGATAAATTTAGAATTCTTCTTATGATTAGAGAATTTGAAATTTTCTATAGGAATAGGAGGTTTAATATCCAGCTTAGTATCTAATCCTTCACTCGAAGGTCTGCCTTCAAATGAGCATATTACAGCTTTTTATAGGCACTATGCACTACTGTAGCAGTTACTGTAGATGATGTCATGGAAGACGTTTATACTACTTCTGGAGAGTTCTTTTATTGATTTTTCTTTTTCTCTTTGGCCTTCAGCATTTTTAATTCAATGATAGAGTCCCAAAGGTCTACTTCATCTGGATAAATTTCAAATTATCAGTAAGTTCCTCTGCCTTTTCTGCTTATCGCATACCTTACTTATTCACTATCCTATAATCTCTTTGGTATCAGAGCCAATAATGGCTTGCTAAATCAGTAGTTAATTCATATCTGTGGGACTTATATGCACATGATGATCTAACTAAGCCATATACTTCTTTGATTAGTGTTACCCAAAAAGGCAACCTAGAGGGGGGGTGAATAGGGTTGCTAACAATAATGCCCAATTAAAAAATTACTAGACAAAGCAAATAAATAAATAATTTGCACAAACAAAATATAAAGGAGTTAAGGGAGAGAGATATCACACAGAGATATATAGTGGTTCGGTCTGAGCTTTGTCCACTGCTCAGCCTAGTCCACTGGCTTAAGGAGTCGCTGTTTTACTAATCCAACAACTAGCTTCTGGTGCCGATTAAACCTTACAACCGCAATGCTAACTTTCCCGAGGAGTTAGCCGAACCGCTAGAGTTTATCTCCCAAACTCTAAAATTACTCACAGAACAAAACCCAGTTCTGTAGTAGCTCACTGAGAATTTTTCTAACTCTCAATACAACACTGACAAGAATTTGTAATGTGGAAAAATAAATCTCTCTCAAAGAGTAGATATACAAATTTGCTCACAAAACTCTCGAAATATATGTGAAAATTAAGTGCTCTGGTGTATTGCTCTGAAAATGATATTGCTCTGGAGTAGCTTGGTGTTTCTCCTTTTGCTGAAGCTTTCATTATATAACAGAGAAAATGAACGTTGAGTTTCGACCGTTGAGTTGCAAATCTGATAGAGCAGCTGAAAAATCTTTTTGAATGCGAAATTAGTCCGTTGAGCCGTATTTGCAATGTTTGGATGCCATAAATCCATAGCAGCACCAAAGTCAAAAAAATTGCAAAGTAGTAATAGGAGTTTGTCTGCTGAAATCAATTTTTTAAGCAAAATGTCACTATCGAATTTGTTTCATTGGATGAAACAATGACTTAATTGCTAAAGGAAAAAGACCAACGTGGTCTTGAGATGCTTCAGGAAAACAACAATTAATTCTATGGAAAATGATTCCATGGAGCCAAAACGTAGACCATGTGTGTGCCATCTTCTGTAAGGATAGAAAATAATCTAGTGTGGTTGAAACATATGTTGGAGCCAAATGAAACTTTTTAGAAACTCAATTTCCTTGGAGCTAATCATGTGAAAATGATTGGATAAATAAAATATTTTTAACATTGTTTTTAGGAAATCAATTTTGTTAAAAAACAAAATAATCAAAATCAATTATTTCTAACAATCTCCCCCTTTTTGATGATGACACAAAATATGATTTCTAAAAATAATAATAAGTGAAATTTTTGAATAATGCTCCCCCTATGTATATGCTCCCCCTTACCATATGCCATAAAAATATTTAACAACCACAAGCAACATAAAAGTTGGCATTCATAGATATATCAAGTGATTCTAACCAACAAAATGTAACACGGTTATTTAAGTCATGCACCAAACGGTACAGTTACTAAAACATCTTAACCGTAAATAGCAAATAACAAGGATAGACATGGATAGACCAAACTACTCTTTTTCTCCCCCTGTGACATCATAAAAAACAAATAACGCTTGGGGTAAAAATAAAAGATTTGGTCACTCTATGATTACGTTTCCCCGTTACCAGCCCGGGTATACTCCCTAAAAATAAATAATCCATCAATCAAATCAAGATATTGAAATATGTTTGGAGTAAGATTTTCTTAAACATTATAATGTAACTACTCCGATTTGAAAATGATGAAACAAATAATAATTTATTTAACTAAAAATCCCCAAAAAGATATTTAAAATGGATTAGACATCCCGAGTTCTCTTCGGATAAAACAAAACTGTTCTTCAATAAGGGGTTTTGTAAAAATGTCCGCCAATTGCTTGTCGGTACTAACAAAATCAAGAACAATATCCCCTTTTTGAACATGGTCACGAATAAAATGATGTCTAATTTCAATATGTTTTGTTCGGGAATGTTGAATGGGATTTTTCGTTAAATTAATTGCACTTGTGTTATCACATCGAATTGGAATATGATCATAATGTAAATTGAAATCCTCCATTTGCTGTTTGATCCATAATAATTGAGCACAACAACTACCAACAGCTATGTATTCAGCTTCGGCAGTCGATAAAGCAACTGAATTTTGCTTTTTACTAAACCAAGACACTAACGAATTTCCAAGAAATTGACAAGTGCCACTAGTGCTCTTACGATCAGTTTTACTACCGGCATAATCAGCATCCGAAAAACCAATTAAGTCAAAAGAAGTATTTCTAGGATAAAATAACCCCAAATTAGGAGTTCCAGCAAGATATCTAAAAATACGTTTGACAGCTACTAAATGTGACTCCTTTGGATTAGATTGAAAACGAGCACATAAGCAAACACTAAACATGATATCGGGTCTACTAGCAGTAAGATAAAGAAGTGATCCGATCATAACTCGATACATTTTAGTATCTACTGATTTACCATTTTCATCTTTGTCGAGTTTAGTGGTTGGGCTCATTGGAGTCTTCATAATTTTAGATTCTTCCATCTTGAACCTTTTGAGAAGTTCTCTCGTATACTTTGCTTGATTGATGAAGATCCCATCCTTTGATTGTTTGATTTGAAGTCCAAGGAAGAAATTGAGTTCTCCCATCATGCTCATTTCAAACTCACCTTGCATACACTTAGCAAACTCTTTGCAAAGTTTTTCATTAGTAGCACCGAAAATAATATCATCAACATAGATTTGAACAATAAGCATGTCATGATTTTCGGTTTTTATGAAAAGAGTAGTATCTAATTTTCCTCTAGAAAAACCATTTTCAAGTAAGAAAGTGCTAAGTCTATCATACCATGCACGTGGTGCTTGTTTCAAACCATAAAGCGCTTTTGAAAGTTTAAAGACGTGATCGGGGAATTCATGATTTTCAAAACCAGGAGGTTGTGCTACATAGACTTCTTCTGAAATAAAACCATTTAGAAAAGCACTTTTTACATCCATTTGAAAAAGTTTAAAATCTTTAAAACATGCAAATGCAAGTAACATGCGGATGGCTTCTAATCTAGCAACAGGAGCAAATGTCTCATCAAAATCAATGCCTTCTTCTTGATTATAGCCTTGTGCAACTAATCTAGCTTTATATCTAACAATGTTTCCCGATTCATCCAATTTGTTTCGAAAAACCCATTTAGTACCAATAATAGTGTGATCGTGAGGTCTAGGCACTAAATTCCAAACTTTATTTCTTTCAAATTGACTCAATTCTTCTTGCATAGCCAAAATCCAATTTTCATCATTCTCAGCTTCTAAAAAATTTTTAGGCTAAATTTGAGAAACAAAAGCTAAATTACCGCAAATATCCTTAAGAGAAGATCGAGTAGATATACCTTTCGAAAGATCTCCAATAATTAAGTCCTTTGGATGATTTTGCACGAATCTCCATTCTTTTGGTAGATCTTGATTGCTGACAGGATTTTGTGGTTGATCAAGAACCACGTCATCCCTTAATTGAGTGCTATCATGTTGGCTTTCGCCATTTTCCTTAGTAATAGACAAATCTTGCACTCCCTTAATGATATCTACCTCATCATCATCATTAATAATAATCTTGGGAATAGATGGGTTAGATTCATCAAAAGAAACATGAATAGATTCTTCGACAAGTTGAGTACGTTTATTGTAGACTCTATATGCTTTGCTAGAAATAGAATAACCAATAAAAATTCCTTCATCGGATTTTGAATCAAATTTTCCCAAATGATCTTTTCCATTGTTTAAAACAAAACACTTACATCCAAAAGCATGAAAGTAACCAATGTTGGGTTTTCTACCATTCCACAGCTCATATGGTGTCTTTTTGAGGATGGGCCTAATCAGGACCCGATTTAAAACATAGCAAGCGGTATTGACAGCTTCTGCCAAAAATATTTTGGTAAAGAGTTTTCGCAAAGCATTGTTCTTGCCATTTCTTCAAGAGTTCTATTTTTCCTCTCAACTACCCCATTTTGTTGAGGCGTGCGAGGTGCAGAAAAGTTGTGATCTATACCATGATCATCACAATATTTTTCAAACAAAGAATTTTCAAGTTCTCTACCATGATCGGTACGGATGTTTGAAATAACAAAAACTTTTTCATTTTGAACTTTTCTACAAAGTTTAGTAAATGATGGAAAAGCCTCGTCCTTATGAGCTAGGAACATAACCCATGTAAATCTAGAGAAATCATCAACAACAACAAGACAATAGTATCTGCCGCCAAGACTCGGTGTTCTGGTAGGACCAAATAAATCCATGTGTAGTAGTTGTAATGGCCTTGTAGTAGAAATAACATTTTTGGATTTAAAAGAAACTTTGGTTTGTTTACCTTGTTGGCAAGCATCACATAGTCTGTCTTTTTCAAATTTGATTTTTGGAAGACCAACAACTAATTCTTTTCTAGAAAGTTTTGAAATTGCATCCATGTGTGCATGTCCAAGGCGTCTATGCCATAGCCAACTATTATCACTCATTGCTGAAAAACATTTTACACCATGTTTACTCAAATCATTTAAACTGAAAATATAAACATTTTCAAGTCTCTGGCCAACAAAAAGTACCTTGTTGTTTTCCATGTTCTCAATAATGCATTTAGATTTTTCAAAAATAACTCGATTACCCTTATCACAAAGTTGACTAATACTTAGAAGATTATGTTTTAAACCATCAACAAGTAAAACATCTTCTATGATTGGAAAGGGGGTTTTACCGATGTTACCTATACCAATGATTTTTCCTTTGCTATTATCACCAAAAGTTACAAATCCTCCATCTTTTGGTGTTAGAGAGTTGAAAGCTTTCTCATTTCCCGTCATATGCCGTGAACATCCACTATCGAGGTACCACTTTCCTGCAGTTGATGTGGACTTGAGGCATACCTACAATAGCAAGTCAAGACTTGATTTTTGGTACCCAAATCATCTTGGGTCCATGCGGGTTAGCTCGAGCAGAATATGTTTGGTTCTTTTGAACCCAAGTCTTGTTGACATAACCAGATGAATGTCCCTTCATAGGACAAGATGGTGAAATATGTCCTAATTTACCACAATAATGACATGTGAGTTTAGAATGTCTGGATGAACGATTTTTCTCAAAAAGGTTCTTATAAAGATTTTTGTGCTGGTTTGGGTTATAGCCAATTCCAGTTTTATGAAAAGAGCATCTTTGTTTTCCGAGAAGTAAATCCAGATCTTCTTTTCCATTTGTGAATTTTGAAAGAGACTCAGTTAAATTATGAATTTGTTTATGCAATGAATCAACATCAGAGTTTTTCTTTAAATCATCATTTTCTTCTTTCAAAATATTTTTCTCTTTAATCAAATCTCTAATTTGTTCATGCAGAGAATCAACATCAGACATCTTTTTCAAATCGTCATTTTCTTCTTCTAAAATATTTTTCTCTTCAATCAAATCTTCCATCTCTTTTGAAAGATCTTTTGCAAGTTTCTTAAGACTAATATTTTTAGAACTAACTTTTTCAAAATTATGTTGCAAACACTTAAAAGCATCTAATAATTCATCAAAAGATAGAGAAGAGGGATCATGATATACCTCACTTTCTTCTTTTGCCATAAAGCACAAATTTGCAACTTCTTGTTTCTCATCATCACTGTCAGAGCTGCTATCATCACTGTTGTCCCAAGCTGCTAACATAGCTTTTCTTTTGTCTTTCTTTGAATATTTTCTTGCTTGAGGACATTCGGATTTTATGTGACCGGGCTTCTTGCATTCGTAGCAAATGATTGGATCTCTTTTGCTAGTTTCTTCCTTGTTTCCATCTTTCTTTGGAAACCGTCTATTTTTCCAACCATTCTTGCTTTTGAGAAACTTTTTGAAGTTCCTGGTGATGAGAGCCATATCTCCATCTTCACTTTCATCGCTTGAATCATCATTGCTCTTTGACTTGCTCGTTGTTCCTTTTAGAGCAATGCCTTTTCTTTTCTTTTCATCATCCTCATTCATATTGCGATGCATTTCCTCTGTTATGAGGGTTCCCATAAGCATATCCATTGTATAAGTTGAGAAGTCCTTTGACTGCAGAATGATGGAAGTTGTAGTATCCCATTTCGTTGGCATAGATCTAAGAATCTTTCTTGTCATCTCTGATTTAGTATAAGACTTACCAAGAGATTTCAAACCATTAGTAATATTGGTAAATCTAGCAAACATTTGAGATACAGATTCATCCGGTTGCATTTTAAAAAGCTCATAGCTATGAACAAGAATATCTATTTTGGACTGCTTAACTTGACTATTCCCTTCATAAGCTATTTCTAATTTATCCCAAATTTCTTGAGCCGTTTCACAAGCAGATATTCTATTATACTCATCAGTACTAAGTGCACAATAAAGAAGGTTAATAGCTCTAGCATTCTTTTCAATTTTGGGTTTTTCGGCTTCGTCCCACTCATCTTCTGATTTAGGGACAACAAGATCTCCGGACTTCTTAGTTGGGATATAAGGACCTTTGGTAATAATTTTCCACAAGTCGTAATCAGTAGATGTGATAAAAATTCTCATTCTATTTTTCCAATAACTATAATTTGTTCCAGTGAACAAAGGAGGTCTATGTGACGATTGTCCCTCTAAGCTAGATACATTGCTAACGGTTGCCATGGATCGCTCTTAGACTGTTAAGTCACAAGAAAAAAAATAGAGCCGAGGCTCTGATACCAATTGTTACCCAAAAAGGCAACCTAGAGGGGGGGTGAATAGGGTTGCTAACAATAATGCCCAATTAAAAAATTACTAGACAAAGCAAATAAATAAATAATTTGCACAAACAAAATATAAAGGAGTTAAGGGAGAGAGATATCACACAGAGATATATAGTGGTTCGGTCTGAGCTTTGTCCACTGCTCAGCCTAGTCCACTGGCTTAAGGAGTCGCTGTTTTACTAATCCAACAACCAGCTTCTGGTGCCGATTAAACCTTACAACCGCAATGCTAACTTTCCCGAGGAGTTAGCCGAACCGCTAGAGTTTATCTCCCAAACTCTAAAATTACTCACAGAACAAAACCCAGTTCTGTAGTAGCTCACTGAGAATTTTTCTAACTCTCAATACAACACTGACAAGAATTTGTAATGTGGAAAAATAAATCTCTCTCAAAGAGTAGATATACAAATTTGCTCACAAAACTCTCGAAATATATGTGAAAATTAAGTGCTCTGGTGTATTGCTCTGAAAATGGTATTGCTCTGAAAATGATATTGCTCTGGAGTAGCTTGGTGTTTCTCCTTTTGCTGAAGCTTTCATTATATAACAGAGAAAATGAACGTTGAGTTTCGACCGTTGAGTTGCAAATCTGATAGAGCAGCTGAAAAATCTTTTTGAATGCGAAATTAGTCCGTTGAGCCGTATTTGCAATGTTTGGATGCCATAAATCCATAGCAGCACCAAAGTCAAAAAAATTGCAAAGTAGTAATAGGAGTTTGTCTGCTGAAATCAATTTTTTAAGCAAAATGTCACTATCGAATTTGTTTCATTGGATGAAACAATGACTTAATTGCTAAAGGAAAAAGACCAACGTGGTCTTGAGATGCTTCAGGAAAACAACAATTAATTCTATGGAAAATGATTCCATGGAGCCAAAACGTAGACCATGTGTGTGCCATTTTCTGTAAGGATAGAAAATAATCTAGTGTGGTTGAAACATATGTTGGAGCCAAATGAAACTTTTTAGAAACTCAATTTCCTTGGAGCTAATCATGTGAAAATGATTGGATAAATAAAATATTTTTAACATTGTTTTTAGGAAATCAATTTTGTTAAAAAACAAAATAATCAAAATCAATTATTTCTAACAATTAGTATGCTTACTATGAATTTGAGGATGGATTTTAGGCATATGGCTCGGCACTAAAGTCGCATTGAGGTTTTGTGTGCCATTAGGTCCCGAGAAGGGAATTGTTGGCCTTGACTCGTAAGCCGTTGACAGACGAGTACATTTGAAATCTATTGTCACTTCAACCTAGATATACTAATCAACGATAGTATAAGGTTTATTTTGAACTTCTTATATTTATCTTGCACAAATATGAATTAACATCTTTAATATGTCAACTCTATCTTTAGATAGATCTTCTATATCAGTAATGTTAGAAAAATAATTGATTTTGATTATGCTTTTATGACAAAATTGATTTCTTAAAATCTGTGATAAATTTAATTTTCTAAATTAATGAAATTTTCTACTTGGCAAAATTAGTGCTTCGGAACAAATATATGTTAACCTCGTATTTTAGCTCTTGGAACATATATGCAATAGATGTACCACTTGTACCAAATCATTATTGCTATGATTGAAACTTCCTGCAAAACCTTGTTCCTACGTGGGGCTAATAAAATAAACTTTTCCAATTGAAAAATGTGCTTCATTCTTTGTCTCATACAAGAAACACTTTAGTATACCAATGTTGACCATTCAACATTCATTCTTATGCCATGAAAGCTAGAAAATTGTTTTTAACAAGACAACTTTTGTTGATATTGTTGTCTCTGATGACAAACAACATTGAAAATCATCTACTATTGCTCAGAAATCTATACAACTCATCGGAATGATTTAGCTTTGAAAGAAGATCTCATCCTCAGTTCAAGAAAAGCTCTTTCTGCTCAAAACATCATTTAAAACTCAATGGGAAAATTGCAACGTTCATGTTTCTAACGGTCATAATAGCTCATGCTATAAATTGAAGAGATTCTGCAGATGAAGACAGAAGACATACCAGAGCAACATCAAATACACAGAGCAATTTTCATACTCTCACACAGATCATTTTCATATTATTATTTTGAGCGCTTTGTGAGCAAATTTGTATATCTACTCTTTGAGAGAGATTTATTTTTTCACACTACAAATTCATGTCAGAGTTGTATTGAGAGTTAGAAAAATTCTCAGTGAGCTACTACAGAACTGGGTTTTGTTCTGTGAGTAATTTTAGAGTTTGGAAGATAAACTCTAGCGGTTAGGCTAACTCCTCGGGAAAGTTAGCGTTGCGGTTGTAAGGTTTAATCGGCACCAGAAGCTGGTTGTTGGATTAGTAAAACAACGATTCCTTAGGCCAGTGGACTAGGCTGAGCAGTGGACAAAGCTCAGACCGAACCACTATATATCTCTGCGTGATATCTCTCTCCCTTTACTCCTTTTATTCTTGTTTGTGCAAATTATTTATTTATTTGCTTTGTCTAGAAATTTTTATTTGGGCATCACTATTAGCAACCCTATTCACCCCCCCCCCCCCCCCCTCTAGGTTGCCTTTTTGGGTAACAATTGGTATCAGAGCCTCGGCTCTAATTATTTTTCTTGTGACTTAACAGTCTAAGAGCGATCCATGGCAACCGCTAGCAGTGTATCTAGCTTAGAGGGACAATCATCACATAGACCTCCTTTGTTCACTGGAACAAATTATAGTTATTGGAAAAATAGAATGAGAATTTTTATCACATCTACTGATTACGACTTGTGGAAAATTATTACCAAAGGTCCTAATATCCCGACTAAAAAGTCCGGAGATCGTACTGTTCCTAAGTCAGAAGATGAGTGGGATGAATCCGAAAAAGCCAAAATAGAAAAGAATGCCAGAGCTATTAACCTTCTTTATTGTGCACTAAGTACTGATGAGTATAATAGAATATCTGCTTGTGAAACGGCTAAACATATTTGGGATAAATTAGAAATAGCCTACGAAGGGAATAGTCAAGTTAAGCAGTCCAAAATAGATATTCTTGTTCATAGCTATGAGCTTTTTAAAATGCAACCGGATGAATCTATATCTCAAATGTTTGCTAGATTTACCAATATTACTAATGGTTTGAAATCTCTTGGTAAGTCTTATACTGAATCAGAGATGACAAGAAAGATTCTTAGATCTATGCCAACGAGATGGGATACTACAACTTCCATCATTTTGCAATCAAAGGACTTCTCAACTTATACAATGGATATGCTTATGGGAACTCTCATAACGGAGGAAATGCATCGCAATATGAATGAGGAGGATGAAAAGAAAAGAAAAGACATTGCTCTAAAAGGAACAACGAGCAAGTCAAAGAGCAATGATGATTCAAGCGATGAAAGTGAAGATGGAGATATGGCTCTAATCACCAGGAACTTCAAAAAGTTTCTCAAAAGCAAGAATGGTTGGAAAAATAGACGGTTTCCAAAGAAAGATGGAAACAAGGAAGAAACTAGCAAAAGAGATCCAATCATTTGCTACGAATGCAAGAAGCCCGGTCACATAAAATCCGAATGTCCTCAAGCAAGAAAATACTCAAAGAAAGACAAAAGAAAAGCTATGTTAGCAGCTTGGGACAATAGTGATGATAGCAGCTCTGACAGTGATGATGAGAGACAAGAAGTTGCAAATTTGTGCTTCATGGCAAAAAAAGAAAGTGAGGTATATCATGATCCCTCTTCTCTATCTTTTGATGAATTATTAGATGCTTTAAAAGTTTGCAACATAATTTTGAAAAAGTTAGTTCTAAAAATATTAGTCTTAAGAAACTTGCAAAAGATCTTTCAAAAGAGATGGAAGAATTGATTGAAGAGAAAAATATTTTAGAAGAAGAAAATGAGGATTTGAAAAAGATGTCTGATGTTGATTCTCTGCACGAACAAATTAGAGATTTGGTTAAAGAGAAAAATATTTTGAAAGAAGAAAATGATGATTTAAAGAAAAACTCTGATGTTGATTCATTGCATAAACAAATTCATGATTTGACTGAGTCTCTTTCAAAATTCACAAATGGAAAAGAAGGTCTGGATTTACTTCTTGGAAAACAAAGATGCTCTTTTCATAAAACTGGAATTGGCTATAACCCAAACCAGCACAAAAGTTTTTGTAAGAATTTTTTTGAGAAAAATTGTTCATCCAGACATTCTAATCTCACATGTCATTATTGTGGTAAATTAGGACATATTTCACCCTCTTGTCCTATGAAGGGACATTCATCTAGTTATGTCAACAAGACTTGGGTTCAAAAGAACCAAACATATTCTGCTCGAGCTAACCCTCATGGACCCAAGATGATTTGGGTACCAAAAATCAAGTCTTGACTTGCCATTGTAGGTATGCCTCAAATCCACATCAACTGCAGGAAAGTGGTACCTCGATAGTGGATGTTCACGGCATATGACGGGAAATGAGAAAGCTTTCAACTCTCTAACACCAAAAGATGGAGGATTTGTAACCTTTGGTGATAATAGTAAAGGAAAAATCATTGGTATAGGTAACATCGGTAATGCCCCCTCTCCCATTATAGAAGATGTTTTACTTGTTGATGGTTTAAAACACAATCTTCTAAGTATTAGTCAACTTTGTGACAAGGGTAATCGTGTTACTTTTGAAAAATCAAAATGCATTATTGAGAACATAGAAAACAACAAGGTACTTTTTGTTGGCCAGAGACTTGAAAATGTTTATGTTTTCAGTTTAAATGATTTAAGCAAACAAGGTGTAAAATGTTTTTCAGCAGTAAGTGATAATAGTTGGCTATGGCATAGACGCCTTGGACATGCACATATGGATGCAATTTCAAAACTTTCTAGAAAAGAATTAGTTGTTGGTCTTCCAAAAATCAAATTTGAAAAAGACAGACTATGTGATGCTTGCCAACAAGGTAAACAAACCAAAGTCTCTTTTAAATCTAAAAATGTTATTTCTACAACAAGGCCATTACAACTATTACACATGGATTTATTTGGTCCTACCAGAACACCGAGTCTTGGCGGCAGATACTATTGTCTTGTGGTTGTTGATGATTTCTCAAGATTTACATGGGTTATGTTCCTAGCTCATAAGGACGAGGCTTTTCCATCATTTACTAAACTTTGTAGAAAAGTTCAAAATGAAAAAGGATTTGTTATTTCAAACATCCGTACTGATCATGGTAGAGAACTTGAAAATTCTTTGTTTGAAAAATATTGTGATGATCATGGAATAGATCACAACTTCTCTGCACCTCGCACGCCTCAACAAAATGGGGTAGTTGAGAGAAAAAATAGAACTCTTGAAGAAATGGCAAGAACAATGCTTTGCGAAAACTCTCTACCTAAATATTTTTGGGCAGAGCTGTCAATACCGCTTGCTATGTTTTAAATCGAGTCCTGATTAGACCCATCCTCAAAAAGACACCATATGAGCTATGGAATGGTAGAAAACCCAACATTGGTTACTTTCATGCTTTTGGATGTAAATGTTTTGTTTTAAACAATGGAAAAGATCATTTGGGAAAATTTGATTCAAAATCCGATGAAGGAATTTTCATTGGATATTCTATCTCTAGTAAAGCATATAGAGTATACAATAAACGTACTCAACTTGTAGAAGAATCTATTCATGTTTCTTTTGATGAATCTAAGCCATCTACTCCCAAGATTATTATTGATGATGATGAAGTAGACATCATTAAAGGAGTGCAAGATTTGTCTATTAGTAAGGAAAATGGCGAAAGTCAACATGAGAACACTCAATTAAAGGATAATGTGGTTCTCGATCAACCACAAAATCCTGTCAGCAATCAAGATCTACCAAAAGAATGGAGATTCGTACAAAATCATCCACAGGACTTAATTATTGGAGATCTTTCAAAAGGTATATCTACTCGATCTTCTCTTAAGGATATTTGCGGTAATTTAGCCTTTGTTTCTCAAATTGAGCCTAAAAATTTTTTAGAAGCTGAAAATGATGAAAATTGGATTTTAGCTATGCAAGAAGAATTGAGTCAATTTGAGAGGAATAAAGTTTGGAATTTAGTGCCTAGACCTCACGATCACACCATTATTGGTACTAAATGGGTTTTTTGAAACAAATTGGATGAATCTGGAAACATTGTTAGAAATAAAGCTAGATTAGTTGCACAAGGCTATAATCAAGAAGAAGGCATTGATTTTGATGAGACATTTGCTCCTGTTGCTAGATTAGAAGCCATCCGCATGTTACTTGCTTTTGCATGTTTTAAAGATTTCAAACTTTTTCAAATGGATGTAAAAAGTGCGTTTCTAAATGGTTTTATTTTAGAAGAAGTTTATGTAGCGCAACCTCCTGGTTTTGAAAATCATAAATTTCCGGATCATGTTTTTAAACTTTCAAAAGCACTTTACGGTTTGAAACAAGCACCACGTGCATGGTATGATAGACTTAGCACTTTCTTACTTGAAAATGGTTTTTCTAGAGGAAAATTAGATACTACTCTTTTCATAAAAATCGAAAATCATGACATGCTTATTGTTCAAATCTATGTTGATGATATTATTTTCGGTGCTACTAATGAAAAACTTTGCAAAGAGTTTGCTAAATGTATGCAAGGTGAATTTGAAATGAGCATGATGGGAGAACTCAATTTCTTTCTTGGCCTTCAAATCAAACAATCAAATGATGGAATCTTCATCAATCAAGCAAAATATACGAGAGAACTTCTCAAAAGATTCAAGATGGAAGATTCTAAAATCATGAAAACTCCAATGAGCCCAACCACTAAACTCGACAAAGATGAAAATGGTAAATCAGTAAATACTAAAATGTATCGAGGTATGATCGGATCACTTCTTTATCTTACTGCTAGTAGACCCGATATCATGTTTAGTGTTTGCTTATGTGCTCGTTTTCAATCTAATCCAAAGGAGTCACATTTAGTAGCTGTCAAACGTATTTTTAGATATCTTGCTGGAACTCCCAATTTGGGGTTATTTTATCCTAGAAATACTTCTTTTGACTTAATTGGTTTTTCGGATGCTGATTATGCCGGTAGTAAAACTGATCGTAAGAGCACAAGTGGCACTTGTCAATTTCTTGGAAATTCGTTAGTGTCTTGGTTCAGCAAAAAGCAAAATTCAGTTGCCTTATCAACTGCTGAAGCTGAATACATAGCTGCTGGTAGTTGTTGTGCTCAATTATTATGGATCAAACAGCAAATGGAGGATTTTAATTTACATTATGATCATATTCCAATTCGATGTGATAACACAAGTGCAATTAATTTAACGAAAAATCCCATTCAACATTCCCGAACAAAACATATTGAAATTAGACATCATTTCATTCGTGACCACGTTCAAAAAGGGGATATTGCTCTTGATTTCATTAGTACCGACAAGCAATTGGCGGACATTTTTACAAAACCCCTTATTGAAGAACAATTTTGTTTTATCCGAAGAGAACTCGGGATGTCTAATCCATTTTAAATATATTTGGGGGATTTTTAGTTAAACCAATTATTACTTGTTTCATCATTTTCCAATCGGAGTAGTTACATTATAATGTTTAAGAAAATCTTACTCCAAACATAATTTCAATATCTTGATTTGATTGATGGATTATTTTTTTTTGGAGCGTCCTACAGAAATAGCAATAAATACTCGGACACAATTTTCTTCCTTCTTATTTGTCCTATCCAGCGCCACATTCACTCCTTTCAAAAATTCAAAATTTCAAAATTCCTCTTCCCTCTTCTACACACTTCTTCACTATCTATAAATTCACCCACACTACCTCTTTCTTATCATCTTCATCTCACTCTCGGTCTCCATCCACTCAAAATCCTCTCCATATATCTTCTCATATCGAGCCAATGTTCCCCATCCCATACAAATCTCCATTCGAGTCTTGGGAACAATATATAGAGCGCACAAATACGGAGTCATTTATCCAGTTACTATGGGTGCTACTCTTCATTTCCCTTACTCTTTGCGAATTATTTTCAATGAGGTGGCTTTTAAATTTTCCGTGGAAATGGTTACTTGTTGTGGGTGTCGCACTCGGAGCCATTATCCAAGAGTATAAAAATCAAAGACGCCAAGCTTTCGTGGACAAGTACGGAGTCGACCCGGGGTGGTAACGGGAAAAGCAATCTTTGAGTGACCAAATCTTTTATTTTTACCCCAAGCGTTATTTGTTTTTGATGATGTCACAGGGGGAGAAAAAGGAGTAGTTTGGTCTATCCTTGTTATTTGTGCTTAAGATTTTTTTTAGTAACTATACCGTATAGTGCGTGGCTTAAATAACCATGTAAGATTTTGATGGTTCGTATCACTTGATATATCTATGAATGCCAACTTTTTGCTTATGATTGTTAAATTTTTTTTTGTGGCATATGTTAAGGGGGAGCATATACATAGGGGGAGCATTATTCAAAAATTTCACTTATCATTATTTAAATAATAAAAAAAAACAATAAAAATAAAAATAAAAATAAAAAATAAATAAATCATATTTTGTGTCATCATCAAAAAGGGGGAGATTGTTAGAAAAATAATTGATTTTGATTATGCTTTTATGACAAAATTGATTTCTTAAAATCTGTGATAAATTTAATTTTCTAAATTAATGAAATTTTCTACTTGGCAAAATTAGTGCTTCGGAACAAATATATGTTAACCTCGTATTTTAGCTCTTGGAACATATATGCAATAGATGTACCACTTGTACCAAATCATTATTGCTATGATTGAAACTTCCTGCAAAACCTTGTTCCTACGTGGGGCTAATAAAATAAACTTTTCCAATTGAAAAATGTGCTTCATTCTTTGTCTCATACAAGAAACACTTTAGTATACCAATGTTGACCATTCAACATTCATTCTTATGCCATGAAAGCTAGAAAATTGTTTTTAACAAGACAACTTTTGTTGATATTGTTGTCTCTGATGACAAACAACATTGAAAATCATCTACTATTGCTCAGAAATCTATACAACTCATCGGAATGATTTAGCTTTGAAAGAAGATCTCATCCTCAGTTCAAGAAAAGCTCTTTCTGCTCAAAACATCATTTAAAACTCAATGGGAAAATTGCAACGTTCATGTTTCTAACGGTCATAATAGCTCATGCTATAAATTGAAAAGATTCTGCAGATGAAGACAGAAGACATACCAGAGCAACATCAAATACACAGAGCAATTTTCATACTCTCACACAGATTATTTTCATATTATTATTTTGAGAGCTTTGTGAGCAAATTTGTATATCTACTCTTTGAGAGAGATTTATTTTTTCACACTACAAATTCATGTCAGAGTTGTATTGAGAGTTAGAAAAATTCTCAGTGAGCTACTACAGAACTGGGTTTTGTTCTGTGAGTAATTTTAGAGTTTGGAAGATAAACTCTAGCGGTTAGGCTAACTCCTCGGGAAAGTTAGCGTTGCGGTTGTAAGGTTTAATCGGCACCAGAAGCTGGTTGTTGGATTAGTAAAACAACGATTCCTTAGGCCAGTGGACTAGGCTGAGCAGTGGACAAAGCTCAGACCGAACCACTATATATCTCTGCGTGATATCTCTCTCCCTTTACTCCTTTTATTCTTGTTTGTGCAAATTATTTATTTATTTGCTTTGTCTAGAAATTTTTATTTGGGCATCACTATTAGCAACCCTATTCACCCCCCCCCCCCCCCCCCCCCCCCCCTCTAGGTTGCCTTTTTGGGTAACAAGTAAAAATGAAGAAATTGTTGAGTAGTCTCAGTCTTAACAGCTAAATCAGTAGACAATACCACCCGAAGTGGAACCTAAAAAGATCTATAAATTGTGTCTTTTTTTATTACATCAATAAAAATGTTGTTAAGACATTGGAACAGACAATCTGTCTTGACACAAATGATAAAACTATCAAATTATTATGTGCTAAAGATATTTAGCGGTATTTATACAAGTATAAATATTTGCCTATTGGGTTGATTCAAATTGCTTCTAAACCGTTAACTTTACCAGGATTAAATTCCAGTATTCAAGCAGATTTGCATGATGCTAGATGTAATGATTGGAAACCCTCTCTTATGGGGATTGTTCAGACTAGTTTATGTCATGGACCAATATATTTTAATGTTTATCCTAACATTACTCTATCTTTGACTGATAGAAATTTATTTGAAGCGGAGTTTACATATCCAGACTCAGGGATATAATTTCTTACCTGGATTCGAAAATGTTGCAGTAATTTATCGTATTCATTACAAAGTAATCAATACAATGTGTCCTAACGCTATCTTGCGTAGTGACCTAGGAAAAACGGTAGTTGTTGAGAGTAATCTCTTAACCACTAACATAACAGTACCCAGGTTGATTGATTGGGATGAAATTAATTTTCCCACTAATTGGACCATTGCCAACGCTGTACCACCACAACCAATTATCAATAGTCAAATTGATCAAATAACTCAGACATCCGAAGGAGATGTGGAAATCAGGTTCACCCCTGATACTGTTAGCCGTATCTCCTTAACAAAGAGCGTTTCTTCTAGGAACAGTTTTCCAACGTATCGTGTCTCCCAGCCAACCACATCGAGACACTCTATGTCTGAAACACCTTCAGAAATCCCAACAGAACCCTTTGAAACCCATATAGAAGGAATTCATATATCCGAACAACAGATTCCTCATGGAATTTACAGTAGTAGCACAGGTAAAAAATGTGAATCGCCGGTAGCCTCATAAATGGCTTTTCATAGATAAGGTTTTTATGGATTTCGCACCAAACTCTCCTATTAGACTACTTATCAGTAAAGAGTTCATGTCACCTAAACATCAAGAATTTAGAAATTGGTATTTCGCCAAGTTTGACAAATCAGAACGTGATTTTGTCAAAGATCATTTTTATAAAAATCTGGAAAATCGTCAGACTTCGATATTTTTCAAAAAATGGTTTTTTGATTGGTATCAAAATCAGTATCTTATAGCGGTTATTCAAGATTTCCAAAAGGTCTGGAGTAAAACGGATGGTACAATTGTTATATCTGTTCATCCTCCCCCAAAACCAATCAAAATGGAAAACAGTAAAAATGTTTTGGAAGCCACTCCTTATGTAGATTTGACCCGTTCTTTTCCTAAGGAGGAAAGTTTAGTTAAACAGAATAATTTCACTAATCTGAGTCTTCAGACGATTGGTCAACAGCTGATCCGTATTGAACATGATGTTCAAGCTGTTATTGAAAATCAGAAGGTTATTGCTTCTACCCCTTTAGAAGCTTTTTATTTTACCTTATTTAATTTGTTAAATTTTTATGGTATTTATTTATTTCATTTCTTTTATTTAATTATTTATTTCTCTCTTTTTATTTATATCTTTTTTCTCTTATACTTTTTTAATATTCTCTATATCTTTTTTTCTCTTTTATTTATTTAATATTATTTTTTCAACTAAATTCCTTTTTATTTAAATTATCAATTCTTTTATCTTATTAATTTAATTCATTTATTTAATTATTTATTTATCTCTTTTTCTTTGTTTCTTTTTTCTCTTTTATTTTTTTAATATTCTTTATATATTTTTTCTCTTTAATTTACTTAATATTATTTATTTAAATAAATTCCTTTTTATTTAATTTTTGAATTATTTTATCTAAGTTATTTAATTCATTTATTAAATTTTTTTCTTATCTTCTTATCATCAATTATAACCACTCATTTATCTTCAATTATAACCACTCATTCAGATTTTCTTCTTATCTTCATTTATAACCACTCATATTTAGATTTTCTTCTTACCTTCTTATCTTCAATTGTAACTATTTATACTACTTCTGTAAGGACCCGCATTTTTATTAGTATTGTGTTTGCATAAATATGATGTATTGCATTTTATTCTAAAATATATAATACGGTAGTAATTTTTTACACCATGACGTTTGGTATAATATTTTGGGCATACGGTGAATTTTGGATATTTTTCTGAGAACGAAACCCGGACAGCGCGATCAAACCGGGCTTGGTTTTGCACTGCCATCAAGATATTTTCCCAACCACATTTGTAACTAGTTATTTCATTTTGTTTTCTGTCTCCTGTCACTTTCTTATACATGTCACACAATTCATCTTTCTTTGAATGTCTCTCTCTATTTGAGAATGATTGCATACTTCTCTCCCTCTCAAGTTCCCACACCCTCTCTCATTCCACTCTAAATCAAGCAGATCAACCCTTTCGGATTAAACCCAAATAACGCCCTACTCAACTCGGAGCAATTGACATATTCCCGACGTACTCAACGTTTCAGATCGTTCATCCACGTGCTTAATCTGCAGGAATTAAGGTAGAACTTCGGTAAACTTACTTTAACCTTCTGTATGATAATTTTTGTAAAATCTTGACCCGATCCTTGGTTTAGGGAGTAAGGGTCATAGGTAACATTATGTTATGTTGACTGTACGGACCGATCAGTTTACGGATCGATAGAATGTGAGAAAAACATCTCTGGACACCAAAAACGAGTGTACACGGACTGGCCTCAGTAAACACTACTGCGGATACTGTTTGCGCGTTTTTGGCCATGTAGTTGCAAAATTAGGAAATGTGTAAAACTACGAAGTTGTAGCTCTTCAAATTTGCTACGTTTTGATATATAATTTGACTCAAACAGAGTTCGGTGTAAAAAGTTATAACTGAAATACTAAGGCTGTCCGAAACTGCTATTTCAACAATTTCCCTCTATTCGGGTAGAAACTTTGAAAACTCGTAGGATACGATTGAGTCGTAGGATTACAATGAAACTTGGTAGGAAGACAGGTTGATGTCTTAGCTACATATTGAAATGTAAACGGACCAAATTCAATGGTTAGATCTTCGGGAATTGGAATTTTGGAAAACTATGGCAGATTCAGACATGTTCTGTTCCTACGCATTTTTGCTGAGCGTAAGAGAAGATTCGTCCTTAGCTATAAACACGGGATTTGTTCCTAAGACAGAGAACTATTACTTTGTTGAATTTCATAACTTTTGGGTAAGTATTGGCATGTCAATTCGTTATAATGGTAAACTGCTGGTAACCGGTAATTTCGGGATTTATATGCCTTGTTAAATTGCTATTGTGGTATTATCTGTTAATTTTTGCATTTGGTGAAATTGGGTTCGTACCTCATGGTTAAAAGAGTAATGGTTAGCGAGACTTAGTGTGAGGATGAGAATGAAATGGAGTATGAAATGTGAAAAAGATGAGATTGGAGAATGTGGGGAAACCGTGTCTGGTCTTGAGCCATGTTATGTTGTGAGCCGTGCCGAAGGAGGTGAATGGGAACATAATGAATGGGACATGAGCCATGTTATGTCTTGAGCCGTGCCGAAGTAGGTGAATGGGAACATAACGAATGGGAACCAAGGATGAGGATGTCGTCAGCCATGCTGTGTCGTGAGCCGTGCTATGTCTTGAGCCATGTTATGTCGTGAGCTGTGTCGAGGGTGGCATACGAGAACATAACGAATGGGAATATGGTGATCAGGAACTCGGTGTATGGGAACATGGTGAACAGGAGCATCGTATGATTGACCAAGTTAATAAAACTTATGTGTACAATAAGTGGGTTATGTTAATTAATTTTATATGTGGTTTTGTGATTAAGGAAATTATGCATGTATTGGGGTAATGGTAGTTTTACGTTGTTCTACTGAGTGTCACCACTCACAGTAATAGGTTACTATGGTATTTGACGCCAGGTACAAGCAATGATATGGAGTATTCAAAGGACAACCCTGTAGCAGTTGAAGATGTTGTTGAGTTAACTGAGCTGTGGCTAAACCAGTAGTTTAGTTGTTGGCTCTGTCCTTTAAAATATTTTATTAGTTTGTAATAAAGACATATTTTATTCTAGTACTTCATGATTAAAAGTTTGTAATAAATCACTTCCAACTTTATTCGGTATTGTAATATTTAAACAATGTTTGTAATAAATGGGTTGTGTTTCTCTAATTTAATTTTTTTTTTAAATGTGCAGCTCATAAATCTTTAAAATCCTTTTATTAACAAACCGAATTTTCGGGGCGTTACAACTTCATACATTCTTCCACTACTTCACACCTTTTCATAATTCTCCTGCTACTTCATACATTCATAGAACAACATCTCCCATTATTTACCTTATTTTCGTAATTTATAGAACAAGATTATATATGGCTACAACTTTTCAATTTCAGATAGTTGATCATTTTAGAATAATGTTCCCAGTAGGGAGAGCATCTCCCACAACGGTCGCGATTATACACTCGAATTCATCACTGACTAGGTTAGTTATTGTTAGAACTTTTATTCAAAAAATATCACGTTAGCGAAAATAATCACACACACAATAAAAGAATAAGAACAGTAAAGAAATTGACGGCAAGATTTACGTGTTTCTCCAAAATTGGGTACCTCCACGGGAGCTAGCGAGTTTGTTATTATGATAAAGTCAGCCAGAGATTTTACAATAGAGAGTATTTATAAGCCCTACTCTATTTCAACCCTAATTATTCCGCTCCGCTCCGTTTCGCCCGACATCTGGCCTTCATTAGGACTTCTCAATACCTCTCTCTATGAGCCACAACTTCCAACACGTCATTTTATCATAAGAATAATTTGACCCGGTGAATATAGAAGTACAACAAGTAAATCAAGAGTACAAGAATAGTATAAGTAGGAAAGATGTTGCCCGTGAGAATTAAAGTCGTGTATGTTGGAAATTTCATGAAATTCTGGATGAATGAAACCTGTGCGCTTCAGAGGCTCTGACGAGGCAACCAAACAGTCTACTATGAGTTTGATGAATCTGGACGTAGTGTTTAATCTCCAACAATTTTGTGTGGTTAATACCCCTCATGAATTGAGGTTAATGGCTCAAATTCAAATCAGGAGTTCTAGCAGATTAATTCCAATTCATTGTGGTTGTTTATTATACAGATTTTATGTTGGGGTTTCATAATTCAATTGCTTAATTGAATTGCCCCATTCAATTTTTGTATTGAATGCTTGAGACTCCTCCTCACCTATATAAAGGCAGCATTCAGCCATTGTTTTATCACTAGAAAATTGTCTAACATTCCAAGTTCTGAAAAACATCTCTGAGAGAGAGATGCAGACGCAAGTCAGTTCGCCAAGGCTACCAACGATGGTGTTCCGGTGGTTAGTGATTCTAGCGGTTTTATCCTGGGACGAAGACGTCGGTTCAATCTACAACACCCACAGTAATTTGTAATAAGTATTTTATACTTTTGTCAAAAGTATGATGAAATATTGCTACGTGTCTTTGCTCAAAAGCAAGAACATGATTAAGATGATGGATAGTGACCAATGTGGTAAATATGTTTACCGTTTGGTGGAACTAGTGTCCTACATGGAGTAGTTCACCGAACCACTACACCTTATTTACTTCAACAATATGGGATTGTTGAAATACTATATCATGCTTAAAAAGCTACTCCCATCCCTTTTTAAATGATCCATATGGGAATACGTGCAATTTCAAACCCCTAAAAAACATATTTCTCTATATAACTTTTTAATTTGTTTTATACTAAATTAAAGTGCTCATTGAGTATTTTAATTTGGAGCAAAAAAAATTTAAAAACGTTATACTTAAGTACATTTTTAATCGTTCGCAAAAATACACGTTTCCCAAGTGGATCACTTAAAAAGGGATGGATGGAGTATGATTTATGCTATGTGGATGAATTCTATTTTCACATAATTTATGGAGGGAATCATATCTCTACGCATATGATGGCCTTAATGAGGTACTATGCAAGAAAGTTTACAAAATCCAAGAATGTGGGGTTGTCTTGCGAAAGTAGTTGTATCTATACCTAAGATGGTGAGAAAAGGCCTAATAACCGTTGCATGTGTGCACACAAGAACACGAATATGGAATCTAGAAGTGCATTATTCTTTGAACGTGCATTCCCTATATATAATGCAAAGAAGAGTTAAGTTCTGCCAAGAGAACTTTGAAGACTGCTAGTGAGAGCAGTTCAGACCAAGAACAGGAAATTGATGTAGAGCCTAGACGTGGCAAAAGGGCTAGAGCATCAAAATATTTTGGGGGAGATTGACTCCATTCTGCAAAACATATGTGGAGCTGGTGGATTTACCTCCAGGCAGTAAGCCTTTGGGCTACAAATGGATCTTCAAAAGGAAGATAAAGGTAGATAGATCAATAGATAAGTACAAAGTCAGGCTTGTACATCAGATGGGTGTTAAGACAGCTTTTCCTAATGAGGATTTAGAGAAATAAATCCACATGGAACAACCCAAGGATTTTTCCACACCAGGACAAGAAAAGAAAGTCTGTAAGTTTGTTAGATCTATGTATGGACTAAAACAAGCGCCTAAATAATGGCATGAGAAGTTTCACAATGCGATGTTGTCTAGTGGCTTCCCAATCAACGAATATGACAAGTGTCTTTATGTCAAGGACACCGGCGAATGATACGTCATTTTGTGACTCTACGTTGATGATATGCTCATTGTTGGTAGTAATGACTAGGTCATTTGATCTACCGAGAATATGTTGAACTCTAAGTTTGACATGAAGGATATGAGCCTTGCAGAAGTGATACTAGGTGTGAAGATCACCAGAACATCTGACAGACCTGCGTTGTCTCAAACACACTATATCGACAAAATTCTTGAGAAGTTTAACTAGTCTGATATAGGCATCGCAAGAACCCCCGTGGACGTAAGTCTCAATTTATCCAACAATTAGGGGGGTATCCCAATTAAAGTATTCTCGGATAATTGGAAGCCTTATGTACTTGATGAGTTGTACAAGGCCCCATATAGCCTACTCAGTTAGCAGACTGAGCAGATACACGAGTAATCTAGGGCATGATCACTGGAAGGCGATAGTCAGAGTACTACATTACTTAAGGTATACTCGTGATCTGGGGTTGCACTACACCAGATATCCAACAATACTAGAAGGGTACTATGATGCAAATTGAACTTCAAATATGAAGGACTCGAAATTCACTAGTGGATATGTCTTTACGCTAGGTGGTGCAGCTGTTGCTTAAAAATCTTCCAAACAGAGTATAACATGATCTACGATGAAATCTGAATTCATTGCTTTAGATAAAGCAACAGAAGAGGCCGAGTAGCTACGCCAGTTCCTAGAAGATATTCCAAGATGGTCGAAACCAGTGCCAGCCATTAGTATCCACTTTGAGAGTCAAGCTGCGATTGGAAGGGCATTGAGTGCTAATTACAATTGTAAGTCTATACATATACGTCGAAGACACAATACCATTAAACAACTACTCTCAAGTGGGGTTGTCACAATTGACTACGTAAGGTCAAAGGGCAATATTGTGAATCCGCTAACCAAAGGGTTATCTTGAGAGCTAGTTGAGAAAGCATCGGAAGGAATGGGACTGAAGCCATTACGTTCATAGTTACCATGGAGGTAGCCAACCTAGCTGACTAGAGATCCCAAGATCTAGGTTCAATGAGATTACCTTTTGCGTGTAATAGAGAACGATCATTGTGGAGATTTGATCTCTTGCCTATTTCTATGATGCAGAACAATGAAGCATGTAAAGTGGAAGAGGTTAAGTATTGCTTTTAATGACTCCTATGCGTCGGAGATGCCAAATGGGGTATGGCAGTATACCCCTTATAATAAGGTCACCTATGTGAGTATGAAGTGGGGCTGCTTCTTTGAGAATCCTAGCAAAATTCTCGAGAAAATACTTGCAGAAGCTAGAAAAGGGTGTCATGGACGAATGAACCCAATAGTAAGAACTGAACTACGTTAGGAGAAGTCCTGTGTGAAGTCTATTGTCTAAGTTTACATCGGCGGCGGAACAATTCAAAGCGGGACCGCACACTGGTTTGCCAGTAAACTCAATAGGCTATCACAAAGGAAGGCTAAGGCCAAAAGCTAGCAGGAATTATCCGTTGTCTCTCTCTTAGGTTAGCTTTGTACTCTACATCAGTATGTCTGCCAATTTCATTCATGGGGGGATTGTTGGAAATTTCATGGAATTCTGGATGAATGAAACCGGTGCATTTCGAAGGGTCTGACGAGGCAACCAAACGGTATACTCCGGGTTCAATGAATCTGGATGGAGTGTTTAATCTCCAGCAGTTTTGTGTGGTTAATAACTCTCATGAATTGTGGTTAATGGTTCTGTAGACACCCCAAAATGAGCGTTCACGTACATTTTAATCCCCAATGATGAACGGAAACACCCGGAAGAACTCTCGGATTGAAATTCTCCAAGTCAACTCAGTCAACAGTACCGCACGGTACTCATCTCTCAACCCACGGGACAGCCAGAGTCACGTACAGCAGATTGTTGAATTTTGGCGGCCAGTTGTGCCGCACGGTACACAAGTTGTGCCGCACGGCACAGTTTGTGTACCGTACGGTACTGTTTACGGGTCCCCAGTTTTTGCGAATTCCCAGCAGCAGAGAATGTTGACGAGGTTGGTCCCCCCGCCCTGATGGTCGTGGCCGAAAGGAAGGAGCTATTCCCTACACCATTGTCCCCCTGGGCAAGAATCAAGAACGGCGTGCTTTGGCTTGCCCCTCCTCTATATAAACCGATTGAATCCAATGAAAGAGAGGATCCGACCCCAGAGAATTTCGGTGTAAAAATTGGCCACGAAACTCCACTCTTGAGTGCCATTTTCATTGCCAAAACCTCTTAGCTACCATCTCCACTATAGACAATCCAAGATCATTCTCTCTGCCAAAGCCAAACCTGAGGCAGAGACTCATCCCCTGTTTTCGGTTCTAAAGCCGTGAGATAGCCATCCCAAGTTTGCCAAAGCTCAAGCCTTCAATCCTTCTTACCCCCATACCAGAGTGAAGTTAAGGTTGAGAGAAGTGTCAAGCAACATTCAGAAGTTCAGGAAACAAGTTTAATCCGAGAGTTCGAAACCGAAGGTATAAACCCGTTTCGCCAAATTCCTTGAATTTGGTACCCTGAGGGGAGGGGTACCAAGGGTGGAATGATTCCTTGTATCATTTACATGCTTGGTATGCCCAAATTACAGCAAGTCCAGTTTCATTTCACACCTCCCGGTCGCGTCGTACGGTGAAAACATCGCCTCGTACGGAGCGATTCAACGAGGAAGGACATCCCATACTCAATACACTGCTTTCTCCCTTTAAAGTAGTTCATTTTGAATGCATTTCATACCTTGTATGTGCCTCTATTCAATCATGTCGAAAAAACCAAAGTTTGAACTTTTTGTGAAGGAAACAGTGCCGCACGGCACTCCCTATGTGCTGCACGGCACAGTTGGAGTGCTGTACGGCACTCTTTTGAAAACCTGGCCAACAGTGCCGCACAACACACTTTTTGTACCGCACGGTACACCTAGTGTGCCGCACGGCACACTTTTGTAAAATCTGAAATTTTGAAACCTTTCCTTTACAAAACAGTTTGAACCCTTGGTGTGTTGTTTGGATTACTCGATCTGCATGTTACTTGTTTTCATTATTATCACTGCTTTGTTTGATAAACTGTTTATTTGAATAAAGTTCGGCATCAAAATGTTTTCTAAAAATCCCACAAATGTTTAGTAAAGACCGATTTTTAATCGGGCGAACGGGGTGCATTAAAACCCTTCCCTGTTCGTAACCTGGCTCCCGGATCCAAAACGAATCTCTGGTTTTCAATTGGTTTTCTAAAGTCATTCTCTCAAATCATCATTTTCAAATTGGTTTCTCGGGTCCCAAATCATTTTCCAAAAACCCGGGTGGCGACTCTATTTTTTTAATCAATCATCAATCCAACCGGCGTGGAGATCCGACCGTCCACAGGTTCAAATTCAAATTAGGAGTTATAGTAGATTAATTCCAATTCATTGTGGTTGTTTATTATACAAATTTTATGTTGGGGGTTTCACAATTCAATTGCTGAATTGAATTGCCCCATTCAATTTTCGTATTGAAGGCTTAAGGCTCCTCCTCACCTATATAAAGGCAGCATTCAGCCATTGTTTTATCACCAGAAAATCGCCTAACATTCCATGTTCTGAAAATCGTTTTTGAGAGAGAGAGGTAGACGTAAGTCAATTCGCCAAGTCAACCAACGGTGGTGTTTCCATGGTTAATGGTTTCCAGCCGTTTTACCCTAGGACGAAGACATCGGTTCATCCTATAACACCCACAGTAGACGGCACATCTTTGTTAAGTAGAGTGTGCTTTCACACAACTCGGCTTGGTTTGTATCTCATTTTGTAATCGGTTCTTGCAATCTGTAATTTCAGTTTGATTATCAATGAAATTGTTCTTTGGAATTCTCTTATCGCCGTATTTTTTCCAATAGTGTAGTTATTGTCCTAAGGCTAATATTCCTCCCATCGTGAAGGTTCCACCGGAGTGTACTAGCCCCAAGATTAAACTCAAAAGCTCACAAATATTCCGCATCCGATGTTCACGACCACCGGGAGGTTTGAACGAGTCACGAACCGAGCTGCCCAACTCTATGAAAAAAAAAAGGATATATTTTTTTATACTCTTCATATACTTCCTACACTTTCTCTATTTTTCACCCTTTCCACCTTTGCACAAACCCAAATATATAGAGATAAATGTACAATTCTCTTTAATGGTAATAATAGCAAATAATAAATCTACTATTAAATTTTGTAGTAGAAATGATATTTATATACAATAAGTTTTGTAACGGTTAATCAATGATATTATGTAATAGCATTTTTTTTTTATTAAAACGTTCCAACAATTACTACCGTTGTTCTTATGCATATTCATCATTTATTTTGAAAGTAGAGAAAATATGTTAAGACTGGATAATGTTTTACTTATACATATTTGTTATTTTTTTTATATAGATTTTTGAAAGTAGAGAAGATATGTTAGCTTAGGTGGAAAGAGTTGGTCTCCAAAATGGTATTGTGGTGGTTATTAAAAATTAGCACTCTACTTCCACTGTTTTTCTATCTGTGTCTGTCCTTCTGCCCCCATTGGTAATTTCAGATAGAGATAATCTTTCTCGTTGATACCTACCCCCACTTGTAATTTCAGTCATGTATTTTGATTCAAAGATTAAGTAAATTATTCAAGATGTGGCCCATTGATCCAAAGGACCCGCAACCTGTCAATCATGCTATCCTTACATGTTTGTAGTAAGTGCCCTTACTTTGCTCTATTTATTGGGAAAAATTCAAAATGGCACCTGAACTTTGCACCCAATGTCCCAGAAATACCCCAACTTGATTTTATGTCAATTAGACACTCGTGGTTACAAAATTCCCTTTTTAAGACACCTGCCGTTATATTCCGTCCAAAACTTGCTGGCGTCGCATTTTTATGCCATTAATGTCCCAATTGCACATGATAGGAAGTTGATCAAAAGATGCACACAATTAAAACCCCTCCCTTTACTCCTTTTTTTTCCCCAATCCTTCCCTTTACTTCACCATCATGTCATCCACCGCCACACCACAACCGAGTCTCTCCTCTCTCTCTCTCTCTCTCTCTCTCTCTCTCTCTCTCTCTCTCTCTCTCTCTCTCTCTCTCTCTCTCTCTCTCTCTCCCTTCCCCAATCTTATCCTTCTCCTCCTCACCCATGGGTGAATCATCATCTCCACCCCCAAACAAGGTGCCATATACAAGAAAAATGAAAGGAATGCAAAAATTTACGAAAAGAAGGGGTAACCGGAGCTCCGGTGAGCTCATAGACAAAATTTGCCGGAGAAGATGATCGGGAATGTGAACGGGCACCGGAAGGTAAAAGCCCTCGGCGCTAGGAGCAAGAATCCGGTGATATTTTAGCTTGAAAGCACTCCAGTTGCCATAGATCTCGGTCCAAAGTTTTAAAATCCATCTCCTTTAACGGAGAAATCCAGGCAGTTAGAGACCTTGTGGTTACTGAGAGAGAGAGAGAGAGAGAGAGAGGATGCTATGGAGTTATCGCTGAGGCGGTGGCTGAGGAGGAGTGGGAGGGGAGTTAGGTGGCGACGGAAAAGGTCCATGGAGGGGAGGAGAGGCTAGTGAAAGTGGTAGAGAGAGAGAGAGAGAGAGAGAGAGAGAGAGAGGATTTGATTCTATGCTTTACAAGGGCTGAATGTCATATGCCATTAGGTACTTAATGGTACAAAAATGCCACGTCAGCACACTTTTTGACAAAACAGACGGAATATAATGGCAGATGCCTTAAAAAGGGGATTTTGTAATCACAGCTATCTAATTGGCATAAAGTTAAGTTCATATGCTTTTGGGACATTGGGTGCAAAGTTCAGGTGGTATTTTGATTTTTTCCCCTATTTATTCAATAATGCCACTTTGATACTGTTTGATTTTGGCATTCTGAGAAAAAAAAATTGACATATTTTTGAGATAGTATTTGGTTTGGGATAATGATTGGTGAAAGAAACGATAGGAATAACTGCAGTGAGTGGTAATAAGTGAAGAGAGAGAGAGAGAGAGAGAGAGGATTAGAGTTGGAGAGAGGGGCAATAAGTGGTGAGAGAAATGAGAGTAATGATTGGAGAGAGAAGCAATGAGTCGGGAGAGAAGAAAAATATTCCCAAAAAAAAAATTTTTAAAATGAAAATTGAACACAGCCAAATTTAAAAGACTAGGATGGGATGACGACCCACTAAGTCCAAACTAGACAGGTCTGGACTGTGTATAATACAGAAATGTTTCCATATGTATAACTAGCATGAACCCGTGCTATGCACGGTTTTGTGCAACTATCTGATTAATTTTGTTACTATAAATATAATTAATAAAATCTCTCTAAATAATGAAAGTTGTCTAGATGTTAAATTGATAATTAGTCAGGTCAGATATATTCAAAGATGTCAAATTGATATTTAGTCAGGTCAGATATATTCAAATATTCATTGGAAGGATGATTGCATGATGCAGAATAGAAATATTACACTATATAAAAATATTTTGTTTGAGTTTTTTGGTAGAGAGTCTTAATTTTAGAAATAAGTGTTCTAGAATATTTGAATTCAATTTATTGATAGGAATCTTCGAGGATTAGGTTAATTTGCTGAAGGGAGGAGCGGGTGGGATTTTCAAAATAAATTTGGTGAATGGGTTGGAGGGCAGTTTACCTCTACCTCGCCCTTATCCCCAATCCCCGTGATCATGCATAATCGGATCTATTGTGTTTTTCATTTTTTGTATTTGGATATCCATCTCCAGCCATTCCCGTTTTGGACTGGGTGTAAGAACCCGTATTTTTACATAATTTTTTTCCAGAATAATGTTGGGTAAATGTGAGGAATTAAATTTTGACTTGAGGGGTCGAAGAGAGAGCATTTAAATGCATTTGGGTGTGTTTAAAGTACATTAGAAAGTTTAGGGGTGTAAGTGTAAAGAGGTGTGAGTATATAAGACTTTTGGTCTTGCATTTTTTAAGAAGAAGAAGAAGAAAAACAGCCCCCTCTCTTCTTCCTCAGCCATAGCTCTATCTCTCACTCCTCTCCTCCATTTTCCTTGCTCCAAGCTCCAAGAATCCACAAAACCCCAAGTTCCCTTCATAAACCCCACCTAAAATCACCTCCTTTGCGCGTTTTGAAGCTTGGATTGCACTCATTTCGCACCAAGAAACCCCATTTCGGGTTGGAGCAAATTGGAAGCTAGGGTTTTCATTTACCCACTCATTTCAAGCTCAAATCTTGAGGTAGGAAGACAAATTCTACTCCCTCTAGTTGTATCTATGTGATGTATGACATATATCTTGCTCTTGTTCTTCAATTCCATCAAGTTCTTGATTTATTCTCATAAGTGGGTTTTGTTCCATTGATTTTGTGATCTATGATTGGGATTGTTGTTGATGCAATTGTTGGTTGTTTTACCCTCCCTTGATGTCTATTAGTTGTTCCACATATCCAATTTTTGGCCTAAATCATCATATATGCACTTGGGTTGAAGTTTCATGCTTTGAGAAAAAATCGCAGAAAATGTGGGTTTCCCCAACCGGTCGTGCAAAAACTTCCAACCGGTTGGGCTCTTCTGAAATTTTCGCTAGAATCTGTTCTGCCCAACCAGTTGGGCAAAACCACCAACCGGTTGGGCTTTACTGAAAAATTGTGTTTGTCTCCGTTTTGGTCCAACCAATTGGTTGGAAACCTCCAACTGGTTGGAAAACACTAAAATATGATATTTTCATCCCTTATCCTCCCCTTGAATATTGGACACATCGTACATCCCCCCAACTTTATTTTGGCATCACTTGGGTAATGTAAAGAGTTTGTATGACTTTTCGATGCAAATGCTAAATTTTGGAACAAAATGTAAAGTTTTGAGATGAGTTTTGAATCAAAGGTATTTTATGGATAAAAATGAACTCTAGGGATCACCCGCTTGGTGTACCTAGCCATGGGTGCACGGAGCCCGCGAAATCCGGCAGGGGTGCACGGAGCCCATGAAATCCGGCAGGGGTGCACAGAGCCCATGAAATCCGGCAGAGGGATATTTCCCTATTAAAATTTATGAACATTTTCTTATGAAGTGACGGTTATGATGAATTTGGATAAATTTGGCGTATGTGGTAAAATTTGGCTTTCGGTATGTGAAAATGAGGATTTTGAGAATGACTTGGACTTTGGTTGGATACTTGAAATGGTTTTGGGACATTTGGACACGTTTCGGACACTTGGATACACTTTGGTTACTTCGTGGTCGAATCATAGCCTTCCGTACATTTTAACCTTGTACTTTGGTCGTGTCCATCATCGTACTCATCCATTATGCATGTATCGTGTTTATACACCTAGCGTTGGTAGAGTAGTTTTCCTACTGGGCTAGTGAGCTCAACCTATCAATTTTCAGGTTCACGACATGGAGCATGAAGTTGGATGCGTATGGATTGACATTTGCTTGGAGCTCACACATGCATGAAGTTATTTTCCCATCTTGTATTATATTTTTGGAAAGATGGTTTTGTAACTTCTATAGTTTATCTTTTGACTATTTGGTTATTGTAATAACTCGTAAACTTTGTACTTATGCATTCGGGTTATGGACGCTAGTGGATAGAACTTGATTATTTGGAACAATGGGATTATATTATGTTGACTTTGACTATTCTAATGGAAATTATGAGACTTTGACTTGTTCCACGTGGATTTTATTTATTTTTGAGTTATTAAATTTGAGGGCGTGACACTGGGGATAGAAGGCCACAAAATCCCGACGAAGGGATCGGGAGTGGACAGGGATTAGATGTGTTTGGGATTGGAGATAGTGATATCCACTCCTGTTCCCACATTTTTTTTTCTTTCAATTGAACAAATCTATCGCAATAGAAAACGAAAATAGTGAAAATACACTAATGAATTACTTGCTTAATGCAAAAAATAAGAAGCTTGTGACCTCTTCTTCGACTTTCATTCTTTTATTATTTTTATGTGACATAAATAAAAATACACAAAGCTATATTTGCAGTTGTCAATAGGTATCCTTAATATTCCTTGTAAGCTCTTAAAATCTTGTTTTTCGCCGTTCAAAAAAAAAAAGAAAAAAAGAAGAGGAAAACTTGTCAACTCTTACAAAGGCGATTGGATGAACGATATTAATAAAAGAAGATCTAACGTGTTATACAATGTAACCCTATTATATGACAGTACTTCCATGCATGGTATTACCAATGTTCAATTTTATTGATTTGAAGAGGATTAGAGTACCATAGCTGATGAATCCATTGTGAGCTTAGCACATTCAAAGAAGACGTTCATGCGATATTAAAAGGAGAGAAAATCAATCATTCCTAGATCAAAAAAAGAAAAAGAAAAGCATGGTATTTGATAGTCTCGAGAAGAAAACAAATCATTAATGAAGTTTAGAGCAAGGACTACATTTTTCGATATGCATGTGCGGCATTGTTCTAAAGTTTAATTCGACGTGTGGTGACTTTTGCTTTATATTGGTACTTTCTTTTTTTTTTTGGCAATGCAATTATGGTTTACAATTTTGAAAATGTATAAATCATGGATTCTTAGCAATTACATTTTTTTCCAAACATTTCCTAATTATAAGCATGATTTAAGAAAGATGGAGATTTGTCAAAAAAAATTATAAGCATGATATATATATATATATATATATATATATATATATATATATATATATATATATATATATATATATATATATATATATATATATATATATATATATATATATATATATATATATATAGTTAGGATCCTATCAGGATTCCCTGAGGGAGGACCAGACTAGAAGCTTTAGGTGTATATATATCTAGTCCACACCTCCTGAAAATAAGAAAAAATTGATTTTTTTTTGTGTTGCAAATTATTTTTGAAAAATCCGAGCCGTCCAATGTGTTCAGAAGGTGTTTTCAAGGGTCTACACGGGAAATCTTCAAAAAAAAAATACCGGAAAGGGCTTGATCCAAGCAGTTTTCGCAAAAAATGTAAATATATATTTTTGCGAAAATTGCTTGGATCAAGCCCTTTCCGGTATATTTTTTTTTTTTTGAAGATTTCCCTCATGGACCCTTGAAAATACCTTCTGAACACATTAGACGACTCGGATCGTCAAAAAAATATTTGGATCATGGAGGTCCGGAAACGGGAATCCCGTTTTAGAAGCCAACCCTATATATATATATATATATATATATATATATATATATATATATATATATATATATATATATATATATATATATATATATATATATATATATCCAATCCGGGATCCCGGATTGGAGGGTTTTTTTTTTTTTTTTAATGTTTTGAAGGTTTTAAAACATGTTTTTGCATGATCCAAACCGTCCAACGTGTTTAAAAAGTGTTTTCAAGGGTCCTCGCGAGAAATAGTCCAAAAAAAATACCGGGAAGGGCTTGATCCGAGCAGTTTTTCACAAAAACTGCACATATACAGTTTTATGAAAAACTACTTAGATCAAGCCCTTCCTGGTATTTTTCTGGGATGATTTCTCGCGGGGGACCCTTGAAAACACGTTTTAAACACATTGGACGGTTTGGATCATGAAAATTTGATTCGGAACAATGAGTCCCGGACCTAGGGATCCCGGATTAGATCCGGACCTTATATACACACACACACACATAACTCAGTACCATTGTTTTAGAAATTGAAATCCGAAATGAAAAAAAAAGACACAAAAGACGTGTATACAAATATGCTGATACATATGTGAAAATATTTTTTTAGCCTTTTTAAATTGTAATTAGAACACCGCATCGAAAAGAACAAAAAAGAATGTCAGAATATGCACGGGAGAGCTTATGCCATTTTAAACTATAAATGCAAATTGCGGAAATAATTACCCAATACGGTTCTAGTTAGCTACTAAATGTTTTAAATTTGGAAAAAGTTAAAGCCTTTCTTATTCTTTTTAAAATGAGTTGTATGAATCCCACAGCCGCAAATTTTGAAAAATGATTTGATGAAATATAATGAAGCTAAAAATCTTTGCATGCTAACAAACGGTGGAAAGGAAAGGAAAAAGAAGTCAATATATGAATCGGTTAATTGGCAATACTGCAAGTTGTTTTTCCCAAATCTCATTATAAATCAACTAATCTAAACTTTGGGTATGCAATATATGTTTCCGAAATTAAAGATATGCAATATCCATTTTCGAATTATGATACGGAAATTATGGAAATAAGGATTCTATAAATCAAATAAAAGCAAGATTGATTACTTCAAATTTAATTAGTTATAACATATCTTTGATGCATATGATTATGTCACATGCTTCGCTCAAAATGCTATATGACAAACTAATTAAAGCATAATTATTACATCAAAGTTTGATTAACGATGCTAGTAGCACTTCAATTTTGAACATAAGGGTTACGAGATTTTACTACGTTTTTGTGCTTGATTTAGGGAAGTGGACATATTTTTAGGGAAAATACGATTGGCACACCACTCACGCACACCAAACATACACCAAGATAATTCTACCGGGTAAAAGTTAAATTCTTCCAGGTAAGAGTCTAAACTCTTCCGTGTAAGAGCCAGTTTGGTGTGCATTTAGCGAGCGTTGGTAGTGTACCCATAGCATTGTTGTATTTTTAGACAGACATCTGAGAATGGAATATGAGAGAGAGAGAGAGAGAGAAGGAGAGGGAGTACTTGTGTCTGTTACAAACCTGCTACGGCATCTAAATGCGCTATCCTGCCGTTATATAACACCAGTGCTGCGTTCAATTTCGACAATACCATCTTCTGCCAGAATACGAAATGACTTTGAAGAATTAATTTTATTAAGGTCACTAAAAATGCTTCCCTGGAGAGAGAATAAATGTTAAACAAATGCAGAGCCGTCTATTTTATGTGCTAACATACTTTCACTGACCCAATTAAAATGGTTCCCATATTTTGGGGTGCTGTATCATCTGGGATGATAAGAATCAAACTAAGGTAAATATTTTACAAAGCGCTAAATGAGCAGGCACTTCACAGCTGGTAATTGTGCAAGAGTACTCGGCTGACACCACTTCAGATCTCATCTCCTAAACCAACAGCAAAGTGGCCGGCGTTCTTATCCTGTACCCGGAAAAACAAGACACGCAGATTAATAACTAGAAAATTATAAGCATAGTATGAAATAGCAGTACATGTTATCCGCAAATGAGCTCCAGCAATTGTAATTGAGTTTTTCATTCACGTGGGAACCTAAAAAATAGAATCTTAAGCGTGAACATGTGCCCGTGGCCCCATGGTGACGCATAACAAGAGCTTAGGAGCACTAGGATTCTATTGATCAACTTTGCAGTCTTTACTTAATTTTGTTTCTTCTTAATTGAAAATAAGTTTACCTGGGACATCATCCGCTGCTTATTCCGGATCTGTGTCCTTGCCTTGTTGACAACCGAGTTTGGTGACTTGAACAATCTCTGCACACGGAGAAAGCACTTTTTAGAGGGTAGCTAGCAAAGTTAAAGAGAAAAAATAAAACAGCCCCACATGAAAACCGATTTAAGAAAGACCAAAACTCCATACATGCTTACTTTGACATGTTTATTAGTACTAAGAAACAGAAGTTTCACCCTCAAGATATTAGGCTCCCAACATTGTCACCCACAGAAGTCACTTCAAGCGATTTGCTTACAAAACTCAACATTGGCAATGGCAAAACATAGTATCTAGCATCTAGTGTGATTGGTAAAGCATATATTTTCGAAATTGAAACGGCTTCAGACAAAGTTGGGCCAGTTTGCTATCACAATACCCATTAAGCAACTAAGAGCATCTCCAATATCGCACGGCAAGGCATGTGAAGCAAGTCCAACCAATGTGTCAAATGCTTAGGTGTCATTTGACATCTACTCTCTTATGTCGAAATTGGCATATGATGTCAAATCTATTTTTTGGTAACTTTACTCCCCCATAATAACTATCCTTAAACATTAACGGAATATTGGTTGGAGGGGACCTCGTATAGATGACAACTTTTAGCATGCCAAATTAACACATAAGCCTTCGAAAAAGTTTGAAAAACATTTGAAGCCAAGGTTAGAGAAACTCTAATAAGTCTGGCCCAAGAGCTGGCCACCCTAAGGCCGCTCATATGCTAGCCCTATTGGGAAATGCTACAGTAAATATTCGACAATTGTTACGCTGCAAGAGACAATAAAATGGAACCAAGTTGCAGAGCATATGAATGAACTCACCTTATCACTAGTAGTCATACGAGACTCATCTCCGGGAAGCTTCTTTCTATTTGGTATGAACCCAAAGAGGTCATGAAGAAACTCATTTTCCTGTTAAAACACCAAGGAAAATCAGGTAGAATTAGAAGAGAGAGATTATCATTAACAAAGAATGGTAATTCAGAAAAAGGAATGGTAATTCAGAAAAAGAAGAAATGAAAGCAAGTAATGAGTATGATGAAATTGAACCTGCATGTGCTTAACGAAACCTCCACCAAGAAAATGCCTTAAAAAGTTTAACTGTCACAGAAAACAAGAAAAAGATACAAGGGAAAAATGAGAAAGCAAAGGAGAAAGGTGAGGCATCCACATTCCAAAACCTGATAGAATGGGAATGAACCTGTATCAGTTGAGACCATGATGTCACGTGCAGAGAATCCCCTCCAATCTTTACTGAAGTTTCTGGAGGATAACCGTCCTGACATTGATAAAAGATAGATCATTGGAACAGACAACAAAGGAAGCGAAAAGTACAAAGAGAAATTAATAAAAGCCAAAACAAATACCTCAAGAAAATCAAGAATTTCTCGGAACGAACTCCGCTGATTGTTAAGGTCTTTCTTAGCAGAACCTTTACCACCTGCCTCCGAGGAAAGGTCTCTGACTTGATTTAGAATTTTCGCTTTCAATCCCTGTATATGTGTGAATTCCTTAGATATGGAGCTGTCACTAGATACTTTAGCTTCATCAGAGAACTTGTAGAATTTTCCAATCTCAAAAATCAATGCAAGTGCTTCCCCAGCTGCAATCCGAATAGACCTATCATCCTTGTCTAGCAGAGTAGAGAAATAAGTAATTGACCTGCATCACTAGCAGAACAAGTTCAACAAGTGTACTTATATTCCTTCCCACTAAGAATTAAATGCAAAAAATCTGTTGCCATATATAGAACCTCTCCTGGCTACATGATCTAATTTCTAGAACCCATACCCAGCCTATTCAAGAACACCCATAAAGCGAAAAAGAAATGCTTGTATGTGGATATCATCGTTCTACAGTCTACTGTATATAACACAAAGACGGAGAGAAGACCGAGTCTGTGAGAAAGCAAAGATTTACTCACTCTTGGCAATTTTTCAGATCGTTTGCCCATCCATCGATAGTGGTAAGAAGAAATGACCAAGCAGAGACCATTGCTGTTATTACACCTGGTGATGGTTTAGCGGCAACTACCTGAGAAGACAAGTAGCATTTATTTTCCCATCAGAGTATGCAAAACAACTACAATCTGATGGATCAGATGGATTGAATTTTAATAAAGAAAAAAGAATTACACAAAGGCATCTCAATTCGACGTAAAAAATGAGTTCATAAATTTGTTTCTACTAGCTATAACTAGCCAAAAGGGCCAACAAAGTCAAAATATCTAATCTATAAGGGGCAAATTTGCAGTCCAGGAAATGCTAAAGTTGAATAACATGACAACATAAGTTGTACTAAGAACCATGACACAATCGGAAACTTAAAACACGGCACGAACAACATTCCAAATAAAAGAAGTGAAATATCAATACTTTTCACTACTTACATTGGAACCCAGTTTTGGATGAACCACTTGCCACATCGTTTGCATCGATTTTTCTGTTTCCTCCGCCTCGTTTCCACCAATGAAAGTGATAATAGCTAAACACTCTAGCAACTACAATAACAACCACAAATCATTTCGAATTCCACCAAACAATGGATTTCAAAATCAGAGGAATAGCAACCAAATCACTATCAGCTGTTAAAATATCCATATCAAAGATTCAACCGTACCGACGAGATCTTAGATGCTTCAGAACCAGATTTGAGAGCTTGTAAAATGGGAGTAATTGATTCTTCCAATATTTCTTGCGCTTTGTCCCCAGGACCCGTGGTGAGAGCCAATAATCCTACAAAAGAAATAGTATTCAGAACTTCTGAAATTCAAAAGAAAAAAAGAACTTGAGGAAAAATAAGGGTTAAAGTGCTACCAATTGCATGAGATGCTAAAGATATCTCCTTAGCAGATCCCTTCTTGATGGAATTCAAACACTGATGCAATAGAGTCACAAACCTAAAGGAAAAATACCACGTGAATCTATAAATACATAGAAAAGCAAGAATGGTGATAGCAGTTCATTCTAAATTCAGATCTTTCAGATATACAATAATAAGGTAGCTGTAGGCAGCTGAACCCAAAATGCTAATTACTCCATTTTTATACATTCTGTCCCCTGAGCCCTACTTTCAGTTTCACCAAACCACTTCAGCCAATCAAAGAAGTTAAAGCGACATAACCACTAGTACTATAAAATCATTTTCCAATTACACAAATAGTATTGCATTCCAGTCCAGACCGCTAGCATGATAGAATAATTCATTCGAGCGAATCATATCAAAGCAAAGATCATCCTTCATCCTTAAAGAGCCTCCAAAAAAGGACACAAAGTAGAGGTGACCTCAAATCTGGAAGAATCACAAGCAATTGAAACAAAAGCCCCACATATGCCCCCAGTTTGGACCCTTCTATAATCTCCTAACTATACATAAGAAATCATTAAGATAACGACGTAGAAACCCTTACTTCTTTTCCACGAACTCGTGCTGCAAAGTGCTATTAAAAGCCTCTATAATTGCTGCCAATGCCTTCTCTCTTGTGGAACCCCTTTTACCACAAAAAGCAGAAAAGACAACATTAGCATTCAACTAAAACGGGAAATAACCACTTTTGTTCATTGATTACCAACATCCTTAGAGTTAAAAAGCCATTAAGCACAATTCCAATACCTTTTCTTTTTATAGAACAATTAATGGATGACAAGATAATTACTTCAACTGAAGGTCAATTACCTTTTCTCGTATAAAGCATCTATGCATTGATCAAGTAAACTTTCTTTGTCCAGCTGTACTTCTTCAGTGCCGGACACCAACATGTTCTCCGTACCAACAGTCGATGATGAGCTTACACTATCTGTATCATCGCTATCCAACATTGCAGCATTCCTACGTTGAGAACTACCTGTAGAGTTCAACAAATTCACGTTAAAAAACGTGTCAGTTCTATCCCCCCTCGGACACAACATTGCCAAGCAAACTAAATTCTCATGCTCGGTGGTTCCATTGTGGGTAATTAAACATCTCACTTCTATCCCCATAACACAACACCAACAAGCAAACTATATTCTAATTCTCCGTGGTATCTTTTGGGATAATTAAACCTGTGACTTATCTCCCCCTCAAAGTCTCGAACACAACACCACCAAGCGTACAAAATTCTGATTCTTCGCGGTATCTTTGTAGGTAATTAAACAACAGTTATATTTCAAAAGAAGAAACCTAGACAGGCCAATTTCCTCTACAAGCTTTTTGTAATTTTCTTCCCTACACGAAGACATGGTGTCTTCTCCACAATTCAGTCATGATATCTGGGGATGGGAATTCCTAACACAACCTGTTAAACAGACTCGGACCAAATACGAATCCAACACGAGAGGGTTTTGGTCTGACTACATTTCTACACGAATACGGATATGCACAAAAAGACTTCCTTTTTCAGAGTGCACCTTGGCTTATCTTAACTCTCTGGGACATCCAACCAAAGTCCACTAGCAGGGCCCGATGGGAGCCAACGCCTCACTCACACGGCTCGATAACCGGACCAACCCTCAGGTAATCCACAAATAGGCATTCATATGAAATGTAACAGCTTTATTAAACCAAAACCCGATTGCTTTGTCAGTGTTTTGCAGCGTTTCTCGTTGTGAAAGCTAAATTAAACGAACCCAACAACGACCATACCCTAAAGTCCATTACAAACCCTAGAATCAACAGATGCTCAATTACGCATACTGAAAGCGTACACGCAACACAGAAAAGAAAGGACTTACGCTTCCCCATGGGTGACAGCTCCCGATTGTGTGTTGCGTCAGAAGAAATTACAAGGCCGACAACGAAAAGATCTAAATAAGAAGAGATTGGCGTGCTGCTGCTGAGAACGAATCGAAGCAATCGAGAAAAACTGAGTTGAATCGGTGGGCGATTTTTCCATTAAAATTTCGAGAGGAATCTCTCTGTCGCTCTAGATTTGAGGTGGTAGAGATTGAAGCAGAACCGAATGGGATTTATAGAAAGAAAGAGAGATAAGGGAGTATATATATTTCAATGGCGGAGAGGCGGAAAATTCTTTGGGTACGTCATGCGTGAATAATAAGAGGGGGGGAAAATGAAAAAACAGAAAAAGGAGGGGATCAAATTGGGTGGTCTGGAATATTCGGCGTGGGTGTGGACGAGGGCAGCCGGGTAAATTTGTGAGCTATTACGTGGCAGGTTGTGGAGCGTTGGTGGGTGGGGGATTTTAGGCCTTGGGGTGATGTGGGGTCGTTGTTGGGTGGGCCACGTGCCAGCTGGAAAAGATGGTGCAGAACAGAACAGAACAGAAACAGGCACGTGGCTTTGGGACGCGTGTGAAGGGCGTACTTTCTACTAGCTTCTCGGAGCGGTCGTGCGGCGGACTCTGATCGAGAGAGAAGTTTCTTGTTCAGTTCTTCTAAATCCCGTATCGGGTTCACATTAATGATGTGACATTATGTAAGTCTCGTAAAATACTTCAACTATGTAAAAATAATTGTGTTGATTGAATACTATTTGATACTGTACATAATTCAAAAGCATTTACTGTCCTGAAAAAGTGGGAAAAAGTGATTTTCATCTAGTGTGTTTGTAAATTATTTTCAGATTAACGTAAGCTATTAGATAACAAATGAAATCTGATCAACGCAAATTTTTTAATTAGTTGAAGTACTCGACGATTTTTACGCAATGTATGATTTGGATCATTGATGTGGACTCAGTATGGACCCGAAAAAAGGAGTGACTGGACGGGAAGCTTATTTCCGATTATTTTTCTATCTGATGTTTATTTTGCATATTTCATATTCCCTCAGGTCCTTTTTAAGGTTCAGTATTCTATTGGGTACTGTCTCTTAAGAAGTGTTTATTTGGTAAAGTTAATGGTAAAATTTGATTTATTTTTCATTTTGTCCTTAAAATATAATCCACTTTAAAAAGTTGCTAAGTAAAAGTGTAATCCAAAGAAGGTAGTTATGAAAAGTTATATAACAAAGAATTAATTGTAATGATGATATCTCCATAAAAAAATTGGATACACGAAATTTGACATTTTAAAATGAAAGTTTTTATACTTTCAATATATGCATAGGTTTCGTTGAGGCATTTCTACAAAAATGAATCAAAAATAAATTGTTTGAGGATGGAGTAATATTTATGGAATATGTTTTAGAAACTGTTTTAGGATGGAGTAATATTTATAGAATATGTTTTAGAATGGAGTACTATTTATGGAATATTTTATTACCATAGTTTTTAGGTTTTACAATTATGCTTTTGGTTTAGATTAAATTTCTTTGCTAATGTGTGATTAGGTAGAGCCAATATTCGTGAACAAGGGGCCAAAACCTAAAATTGACGCCTTATATTGCGATTAGAACTCATTTGAACATCATAAAAAAGCGATAATATAATTGTAATGTGATATCTGGATAAGTTATTGATATTGGCGGCGTCAACTACATAAAACATCAGTAAAACAATTCTACTAACACAAAATTAATTTTGAAACTCCCACTTGCCATAAATACCCAACGGGCAAAAAAAAAGAACAGAGAGAGAGCGAGAGAGACAGATCGAGAGTGTATTTATGAGGCTTAGGGTTTCAGTTTCACCCTTAATCCCGTCCCCCTATTGTCCCGGAGTTTGTCTCATCTCCTTCCTCTTCTTTATGGATTTTGGTTGAGATCGAGCTTGATCTCCCCTTTGAATAGTTTTGGATTCACCATCACCAATCTATGGTAGATTTTGAGCTCCAGTCTCCAACGGTTTCTATACAAGACGATGGTGGTCAGGTTGACAGCGGCATAATGATGATGGTGTCAACGGCGTTAAGGACATACAATTGAATGGGTTTCAGCCAGATGCGAAACCCATTCTTGACTGGACATGTTGGTGTTTTAATACTACTACTGTTTTTTTAGGCTTTTTGTTGTTTTCGTTGTATTTTGTTGTTTCAGTATTATGTCAGTTGGGCTTTTCAACCGTCTAACATGCTCTTGTTTTAATATATATCTGCATTTTCTTGTTGTTCAAAAGAAAAAAAATACCCTTTCTGCTCGCTCGTCCCCACTTATATTAATAGATCCGGGGAGCCTGTAGTGAGGGCAACTCATTACATGCGTATAGTGAGCTCTCTTGGCCATTCGAGCGGCCATCAACAACAAATTGGAATTAAAGTAAATGTAAAAATATTTTTTAAAATGTATGATGATCCGGACCGTTGATGACCGATCGAACAACTGAGAGAGCTCACTACAGGTCCCCGGTTCCCATATTTTATATCCCCCTCTCTAGTGACTATCTTGTGCCAACCATTATTTAAACGTAAATGCAAGTTTTTCTTTCAACGTCATAAAAAAGCATTGTTATTATAATACTTTCGTATGTGGTAGTAAATGAGTACATTATATTTAACGAGCCTATTATGGAGTATATACCGATTCTTTGAGGCTGTCATGCTCTTTCACGTGTAGGATGACTGTTGTGAATACGTAATTTACAAAGAATGGGTCAATTACTTAAAGCTTAATCTACGCTATTTTGTTTTTGTTTTTTTTTTTCCCCTCTTAACATATTCAGTTACATTGGTTTTTCTTTTGCTGTCCCTGTCCAGTCCCGCTAAGAGCAACTCCAGCCTTGAACCAAACTCAGAACCAAATTTTCACTTAAATTTGAGTAAAAAGCTTGATTTGGGTACACCCTCTCCAGTCATCAACAACATTTTTACTTAAATGTGGCTTTAAAAAAAATCAAAAACAATTTCTCTCCCATTCTCCTCTCTCCACCACCGTAGACTACCGCCATAGCCACCGCCGTAGACCCCCACCACCGCCATAGCCACCACCGTAGACCACTAGATCTTACATCCCAGATCTGCCGCCGCCACCTCTCTGCCCTTACAACCACCTCTTTGACCTCCACCAGCGTCGACCCACGACGACGACTACCACTACCAGCGTCGACCACCACCAGTCGCCGATCAACACCGCCGTCACCCAAAAACCAGCACCACCGTTGCCCAAAAACTAGCACCACCGTCTACCACTAGCAAGCACCACCACCTACCACCAGAAAGTAGCCGTTTGAAATTTGGTTCAAGGCTTGGTTCTCCCTTGATTTGGGTAAAAATTTGAGTAAAACTCAATTTGGTATGGGTTTGATGCAAGGACTGGAGGTGGGTTTTGGGGATTTTTACCCAAATTTTGAATTTGGTTCAAAAAAAAGGGTAAGGGTTGGAGGTGCTCTAAGGAGCTTTTTTAGCTTTTTGACTCATTGGGATTTTTTTAGTTAATGTACTGTGAGAGAATGACCAGTCTCGAAAGCATGAGAAGTCAAAAAAATAAAAAAATCTTAGCGCAACGGGATACATTGTAAGGTTCAGAGAATCAGATTAGTACTCCATCGAAAACTTTACAATGTTGGATACAGACCAAAAACATTTGTACATCTACATTAACATTTATATACTAATAATATACATAAACAACTTTTTTTTGGATTAATTAAAAAGAGATCCAAGATATTGTCAAGTAAACTAGACCCATATGGCCCCATCTGTTTTCGGAAAAAGAAGTCTTAAGTAATTTGGCCCATAACTCTATTGGTTTTCCCGTATTTTAGCATCTGTATAGTTTCTCCAATCAGTGCATTTGAACCTTTTTTAACCTAAAGGTGCCTGATTTAAGTCTTTTGCACACCATAAATGTTTTGATTAAAAAAATTTCTTTTCTTTTGTTTATTTTATTTTTACTTTATTAAATTTTTTTTGTTAGAAAACCTAGGACCCATTTTTTAAATTGGCTTTAGGCCTCCTAAATATTAGGGCGGGCCCTGCTTTTATGCATGGCTAAGCCACGAAGCCAGAAATCTAAGTAAAGTGGGTCAATCCTAACTAATATACGACCTATTAGAGCAATGGTCTAACTAAAATTGGATATAAAAAACAAAAACTAAAAACTGTGAATATAGAAAACAATACTCCTTTTAGAACAGTTTTCAAACTAATAAAAACTGTTTATTAGAAATAGAAATAGTTTTTTGAACTACAAATATTGGAGCAAATGGGAGTTTGTACATTTGCTTATTTGTTGTTTATTTCCTTTCGAAAAGTAGTATCTATCCATATTAGTGTTGGTGCAGGCCCATACTCTTCAATGAGCCCATTGTGCTGGACTGGGCTTCTTCTTTCACATATCTTCATTTACATTTTGTTCTATAAAAAATACTCGTTGTGTCTACAACTGCTTAGTTGGTGCATAAACAACTAGGGAGTACTCTATTTTTTCACAACTAGACGTCTAGCCCAGCTTGTGCACACGTCGATCCATTTTAGGGCCTTAAAATTAGCGACCGGACAGATTGGCCCCAAGGTTTGAAATGGTTCAGTGATTAGGTATAACCATTGTTCTTTCGTAATTCATTGCCAAACACGCACATCGATTTTGCTCTTCTCTTGAAAGATCTCAGCTCTGGCTCTATTTTTATCCACTCCCCAAGCTTCCTACCGATTGCAAAACCAGAAAATCATGGCCCATTATGTTATGAACCTAAAAAGGTCCAAACGAAAATGTCAGATAAGATGTACTGTGGGTAAATGATGGATGATAACCGAAGCCCACTTTGAATAATATAAGCATGTCAGTGGTCGTCCTACTCATTCTGTTGTTATTATATAAGCCCTTGTGGTTATATTTTATCTCCTTGTCACACCATGTTTGTTGCTTTCTGGAAATCTTGGGCACACAATTCTGAAGAGTAATGTCCGGATCAAACTTGGGTACTGACCTACCTTTCAATTGTAGGAAACATTTCGGGTCGGGGTGTTACGCGATAGCTAATAACCAACCAACTTGTTTTAGGACTCGTTCATTTTTGAGACGGTAAATTTAGCGATTAAAACATGTAATTCTTATTCTTTACTCTCAAAAACTAATTAAAAATCCAGAGATAGTAGTGTTTTGGAACAAAATGTCCACAAAAAGAAGTATTGACCGTGATGCTCATAAAAATGTATTTCCACAAAGAATCCTAAAATTTATTGGCCATGATGCTCATAAATTGCACCAAGAATCCTAAAATTTATTTCTTATTTTATGAGAATTTTTGTTAGAAAAAATTCCTAACTGTAATCTATAAAACCCTACACCCAACCTATCGGAATTTAGAAAGTTGGCCTTCCACATTGTCATTCCTGTACCAAAAACGCTTGGCATTTCGGGCAGGAACGGACGGAGCTATTGGGTGAGCGGGAGCCGCTTCCTTCCCGAGTTTCAAAAATTTATGAAGTACCTAACATAGAAATAAATAGTGATATATATTTGAACAAATAGCACTTTGACCCCTACAAGTTCTTGAAAATATTACCATCACATCCTATTAATCATCCATACTTTTACGGCATGTTTTGTTGGTTTCCCATCTTAAAAATATTACCATTACATCCTATTAATCATCCATACTCTTACGGTCTGTACGAATTGATCGGGTCGCAAATTGAGTACAAAATTTTATACGATTCTAAGTAAATAAGCAAATAAAACGCCAAACAAAACAGACTAATAGAAAAATTATTGAACCCTTGTCCATGGAAAATCCTGCCCTTAACATAGCATCAAACATACACACTGTAAAAGCTGGTGGGGGCAAAAAGGGAATTAGAAGCCATGTGAGCACACTGCCCAGTGAGATTTCTGGGGAGATGGAAGTTTGAAAGGGGATCAGGTGCAGTCAAACCATTGGGAATCTACTGGCATGGGAGTTAGTGTGTGCCTACGTTTGGGGGGGGAGGGGGGGTCCTTTGTTCTTTGTGTGGGTAGTGCCCCCCAACCTTGCCATCTTTTGTCATGTCTGAAATTTTTAAGGGCACCAAACCAATAATCTTGTAGGGTACCCATACCATTCATTTACCTAAATATTTGGGTGTATTTTTCCCCTTCCGACAGTCCTTTGGGATTCAAAACAGTAAACTGTATAAATTGCTTACCAGTTACCACCAACCTCTGTTCTGTCTTCATTTAGGCTCCTAAATAATTGCCTCTGTCCCACTTTAGTTATGGTCGCGACCGGGATTTCAACCAAGATGGGAAAAAAGGTTGTGGTCGAGTGATTCAAGTTAATTCAAACCGACGTAGCTTTATAAAACATAGATTTTACCGTGCGCTATGACTGAGCTAGACTTTTCAAAAAACATATTTGATATAAAATAACCCAGAGTCGCCACTTGACAAGATTTTAGGTGTGCCAAGCCACCCCTTTAATAGCATTTTTGAAAAGAGATAAAATCTCGGGTCGTAAGACCCGGTTTTGATATAAGTGACTAGTTTTTGTTTGGTCTATGATTTTAGAGAAGAAAAGGTTCGGTAATTCACTTTACTTGTAGGGAAGCTGGAACACCCTACCCCGCCCTTTTGATACTCGGAACAAACTTTTCGAAAACAAATAAGTGATTGAAGACTTGTGAATATTGTGCCCGTTTACCTCTACCGGGAACTGAGTGTTCTACACGGCGAGGTCTGCTTAATTACTTAATGATTCAATGTCTCTTCCATGTGAGTGTCGACGTTATTGATTTCCTTTGATATATAGTGGTAGGGAAAAATTCGGTGTCAACAATTACTTAATTCTTCCAAATGTCCCATGTCCATTCTCACTCTGAAAGACTCTTTCACACTTGCGCTCTCGCTCACGTGCAGGCAGGCAAATTATGTGACTTATTATAACCCACTAACTTAAAACTTAAGTCCCGCTTATGTGACTTATAACCCACTAACTTAAATTAAGTCCCGCTCTCCATTTTATTTTACTCATTCAGTCACGCCAAAGTTAAAGGTCTCAAATGTAGAACCACCATAAGAAAATATAGAACCACCATATGAAAATGCAAAAGAACTTAGAGCATTCTTATCTGGGGCACCAAAATTTTCACCAAATTTAACTTCAAAAACACATTTTATAAATTAGCAAGTCACTTTATCAAAAACTCACAAAATCAGATTCTCTATTTTAACTTTACTATATTAAACTATTCCCCTCTAACGCAGCAATCAACCAGAAATAATAAAAAAAAACTAATTTGTGCGTGAATAGTACCGCACCAAATTTGGTGCAGTATTGTAGCAAAAATGATTTGAGGAGTGAGAATAGAGAGGCTGATATTGGGTGTTTTGGGGGGTTTGGCTCCCTATTTTAACTCAAAAGTTAAAATAGGGGGCCAAATAAGGATGCCCTAACACCCCGAATTATGCTAACGAGTCAATTAATCAATTATAAGAAAATGATTAAGCTAATTAAACTAATTAAAATATTAATTTCTAGATTAAAAAATCAAAAGAATGAGTCTTGCCATCTGTTAGAATAATCACCACACGCACACAATAATGAATACGAAAACAGTAAAGATCGGGTACCTCCACGAGAGCGAGAGCTAGTTTGTGTTATTATGATAAAAAATCGGCTATGGTTTTTACAATAGAGAGTATATATATATAGCCCTACTCTATTCCAACCCTAATAATTTAAGCTCGGGTATCTGGCCTTTCATTAAAACTCCTTGGTACTATTGGAATTTTGTGAATAAAACTGGGGCACTCGGAAGGTCTCCCGAGGCAATCGAGACCACCCCACAGATTCATAACGTCAACATGTTCTGGGCAACTCCCCTCATGAAAGTGGAGATAATGGCAGCAATCAAGTCCCATTCAAATTCGGATTAAGGGCAGGGGTTTATAGAATCGGAATTGAATTGCACAATTCATTGGCAGCATTTGATTTTGTAATGAATGGGGAGGCTCCTCCTTAATACCCGAATTGATGTTTTCAGCTCCTCCTACAGCTATAAATTGATAGCTCTACCTTTTGGTTCTACATCAGAAATTCGTGCATCACATCATATTCCAGAAATTGTTATTGAGAGAAAGAGGCAGGCGTTAGCTTCAGTTCGACAAGGCAGTCGATAGAGGTGTTCTGTCGGCCGTGGTTCTAGCTGTTGTATCCTGGGACGAAGACGTCGGTTCATCCTACAACACCCACGGTAGGCGACGCATCTTTGTTAAGGAGAGTGTGGTTACACACGACTCGGCGTTCGATCTACTGTTTATATTTCGTATTTAGTTTCTATCAAGTTTATTTCTGTTCATGTATTTTTGTTTCGTTGTAATCTGTTCATGTATGATTATATCGAATGAAATTGTTCTTTGGAATTTGGAATTGCCACTGTAATTCAACATCATCTTATCCACAAAATACATAGTTTGAGTCTTGACCAAATAATTGAAATTTAAATTACATTGAGAGGCTCCGTTTGTTTGGATGTAAAATGTTTTCCTGTAAAATATTTTACCGAATTTCCGGTATTTAGATGTAAAAAATGGAGGTAATTAATTTACCAGTAAAATATTTTCCAACTAAATGGAGTAAAATGACTTCTGCACAAAAGTCCACCAAGTCATTTTACTTGGTGCGATCCCGATCTCTTTCACTAGTTTCTCTCTGTGTGCATAAACTCCAAGTCCTACCCGAAATGTAATTTTTTTTTGGGTCAATTGCAAGATGAAGAGTCATAAGGATAGTTAATGAAGGAAACGAATGAGGTGGATTGAGAAGAAAACATGGGTTGATAATAATTTGTCACCGAGTAGTGACTGTCAAAAACATTTTCAGCTAACCAACAAAACACTGGAAAACATAGATGAAAATTTTCATTTTGGTAAAACCATTTTAGATGAAAAATGTTTTTTGGCATAAAATGTTTTACATCAAAACAAACAGAGCCTGAAATTTAATGACAAAGTTCTAGTTGGGATAAGGATTCCACGCCTCTTCTGCCTCGAGTGCTGTCTCCTGAGTCCTGAAGGTAGTGCTCACCTCCCTCTGTCTCCACACCTAGCATGAAACGACAGGACCAACAATATTGCCATGAGAGAATGACTCTCAATAGATAATCTCTGCGCTTCTAATCCATACAATACATGTCACAGATATAACAATTCAATTATAAGTATGATGGTAAATAAACAATCAGATCATTTTTATTTACTAGATAACCCTACGTGAATTCTAAGGTTGATCTACTCATTTGAGATTCATTTCCTTCCATAAACTCCAACTATGACTGTCTCATGATCTAACACCCCTCTTGTTTGTCCTGCACCGGGGTCTTGAATGAATCCACCTAAGTTAAGTACCTAGCATGTTTCATTTATGACCATAACAAGAGGTAAAGGTAACCACCGATGTCAACCATGTCTTGTAATAACAGAATTCTGATCACACAATGCTCCACAGTTCCCTCAGCTAAGGGTTCTACGTACTATGCTACTCCAAAATAGCGCATGTGGGTTCCCCTCAGGCCACTCTATTCCCAGATGTCTTGGTAGGCTACCCACATTGATTTCGAGTACCCCTCAAATTACTCTTATCCCAAGAGCCCTGGTAATGTATCACATATCGAATAAGGAGATTTTATTGTACGTTAAAATTGTCTGAGTTATTGTATTTACCACTAAGGTGTGTCCAAAGAATATTTTACTTTATAGGTCACAGTATATATCATTTAGTAATTCACGTCCTGAAAACACATTTGCAAATATTAAATTTTAACACACGCAAATATTAAGTTTTAATACAATGAAATATGGGCACTGCTAGAATTACATAAGGGCAAAAAAATAATTTGTTTTATTCTTTCATTGTCCACCAATATCAATTATCAAAACAAATCAAGTATATCAAGTAGTACAAGCTAATCTCTTCTATCTAACAAAACCAAACGGACCTTCTAAGCTTATTCATTTTATACAAATCTCCCCTTATACTCTACGACCCCTTATTCTCTTCTTCTTCATTCTTGTAACATTATCTATCTAACAAACGAGTCTATACGATCCTTTATTCTCTTCTTCTTCATTCTCGTAACATTATCCATCTAACAAACGAGTCGTAATATCTAACGTGGATATGGGCTTGGCATGAGACCCCTAGGTAACACGTGCCTCTGCCCCTTTCTAGAGTTGCGTCTTTTCACAAGTTCTCAAATGGACCTACTGTACTAGTCACCTTCTCTCTCTCTCTCTCTCTCTCTCTCTCTCTCACGCACACATACACACTTTCACTGTGAGTTGAAGAAATTCGGATCTTGCACACAAGTATTTCGTATATATTTATCCTACATGTATACAATAATACAATACCGATGATGTTATGGAAGAAAATTTGAGCAACTATTCAGTGGTCCGGGAGTCGAGCCACGTAGTATTCCGAATCAATATTCTTGGCCGCCATATTTATGTAGGGTCTATACACTTAGTCGTGAACCGCATGAGAACATGTGATTTTGGAGTTTTATAAGCATCACATGACAGTGCCCTAGGAGCACTAAATAATTAGACTAAATATTACAGTAATTTCATTGAATGGCTTCGAATTGAGAATGTTAGATACTCCGAAAAGCTACCCCGGAAATTATCTCAAAAGTAAAATCAGTGGTTCTGATTTATTTAGATGTTTGAACCACTCATTTCACTTTCAGAGTAATTTTCGGAGTACCTTTTTGGGGTACTTAGCATTTTCCCTTCAAATTGGTGTCTCCTAGTTGTAAACTTTGAAATAAACAAAGAATATTTTGAAGTTTAAAATAGAAAATATAGTTTAGAAATGTACGAACTTCACTTAATCGAAAGAGTTATTTGTACTTTAACAACAAAAATTAAAAACTACGTACATAGGGAAATAAAAATGAATATATACTTAAATCAATAAATTACTCCCTCCGTCCCTAATTACTTGACCTTTTTTGGAAAACCTTGCACTTTGCATGTAAAAAATAATGTACTTGTGAGAATTTTTCACTAAAAAATTACACCAATTTGTTCCTCAATGAGATCTTTAAATTGGTATAATACATTATTTTCAGGGTGGAGGCAGCATAGGACCGGGGGTCTATCCTCTTTTTTTTTTTTTGGAACACCTACTCAAAAATTGTCAAAGAAATTGGAAATTTTGGGTATTAGGCTTGTTTACATTATTTTCGCGTGTTTCCAACCAAATCAATGGACTACTAACGCAACAATCATACCGAACTTTCAAAAGATTTGTACACCTACTCAAAAAATGTTAAAGAAGTTGTAAATTTTGGGTATTATGCTTATTGTTTATGTTGTTGTTTACGCGTGTTTTCAACCAAATGGACTACTAACGAAGCAATCATGCCGAATTTTCAAAAGATGAATATAGACTTTTGCGGTGCGCCCTCTAATTGAAAGTCCTGGCTCCGCCACTGATTATTTTTGTGTGCAAAATGCATGGTTCTCCAAATAGGTCAAGTTATTTGGACAGAGAAAGTAATCTTAGATATAGATTTTATGAGATTACTCATTCCAACAAAACACGGGAAAAAAAAAAAAAAAGTTTTCTAAATGAACAATGAACTCCTTGGCAATATTACCTATCAGTATGAAATATTTGATATCTCAATTCCCTTAGGCATTTTGTCTTTTTTTTCTTTTCCAGAAATGTTGACTTGCACTTCTTGGTCGTTGTTGTCATCTACGTATTTAATGTTTATTAGGTGTTATTTGTACTTTGTAGTTGGACTTTGTGACCTGGTAGCTGGTCTTTGTATTTTCTTTTTGGGTTTATAATTTTTACTTTTATGATCTTAAATATTGATTTTTTTTTTTTTTGCTCAGCCTTAAAAATTGAATTTCTTTGGCAAAAAAAAAAAAGCTATAGCATTAATATTTGATCCAAGAATTTGTTGAATTCAGGATTGTCGAGACGGAGTTATTGAGGAAAAAGAGAAGTAAATGGAAAAGATAAAATTTCTTCAGCTCCAATAAATTGAAAATGAAAACACAGGCTTTGCATGAGAAGGTAGATGAATTGATCATGAATGCATGATTAGGATATAGGAATTGATAGTTCACCCAAAAATAATTCACTAGTTTGGGTTCAGGCTACTTTTTGTTGATGCAGGACAAGTTGCAAGGAATTCTTAGACGGTAAAAAAAAAAATTCTGCGATAGTTTTAGTGAGGTTTGAACAAGAGACGAATGCATGTCTATCATTCCACTTGAAAAACAAAAAATGTTACAAGGAATTCATAGAGCAATTGGACGGGCAGACGTATCGCTAGAGGAGGTTGCTTGTTACATTAGCGGTTTGACGAATCAAATTTTTTAGAATAGTTTGGGTAATGACCGCCAAATTAATTCTGTCATTTAAGCTCTCAATTTTTCGATTTTTTTATTATGCGAAAGATTTGTTTCACCAATTCATATGTTAAAACATACGTATCTTTTGAGGCTGTATTATGGCATGTCTCTTTTTTCAATTGTCGATAATTTTTTTCAATTTTCGAAATTCCTTTTTGCATTTTATTGGTTGGTAAGATTCTATAATCTCCTAGTTGAGTGAGAATTTGAGCCTAAAAGTAATGATCGAATCGATTTTCAACATTTTTATTAATAAATAATAACATCACGCAATATTCTTCCTTTTCTTTATAGATGTCAAGATTACTCGTGAATTCATGGTATTGTACATCACATTTACTGAAACGGTATCTATCTAGCCTCGTTTACATCATTGGATCATTTTTCTTCATCTAATGGATCGATGGAGATGTGCTTGGCACGCACCATCGGTACAGCATGCATTTACGAATTTAATTCATTATTATTATTGTTTTTTTTTTTTTGAAAGACGTCAAGCAATTCATTTCATCAACCGGCCCTAAGGCAAAGATTTCATGACAATAAACAAGAATGAACCAAAACTACCAAAATCAAAGACACGAGCAACTGCAAAGAGCACAAGCTCACAGGCCCAAGACACGTACTGCAAAAGTAGACCTACAGTAGGTGCGGGCATAGAGTCCGCCTTCGATTTGGTAGAAGAGGATCCTGTTGGAGAATTTTGTGAATGAAACCGGGGCATTCGGAGGGTCTCCCGAGGCAACCGAGACCACCCAACGGATTCAAACACGTGATGCAATTAACGCTGGTTAATATGTGAGTTACACCCCTCCATGATGAGGACTGATGGCATTCTAATTCTGTGACAGTTTTTCTTCCAGAATTCAATTGTCAATTGCAGCATTTGTGAGAGGAGTTTCAAATCTGCAGAATTCAATTGGGAATTTCAATTTCGTATTGAATGGGGAGGCTCCCCCATTAATCTCGTAATCAAGTTTTAGCTCCATTTTTCAGCTATAAAATGGCAGCTCTGTTGTGTGTTTTGACCACCAGAAATTCAAGCAACACAAATACTCCAGAAATTCGTCTTTGTAAGAGAGAGGTAGACGCTGTTTCAGTTCGCCAAGGCAGTCAACAGCGGTGTTCTGTTGGCCGTGGTTCTAGCCGTTGTATCCTGGGACAAAGACATCGGTTCAACCTACAACACCCACGGTAGGCGGCGCATCTTTGTTAAGGAGAGTGTGTTACACACGACTCGGCCTTTTCAATCCACTGTTTGTATCTCAATTTCAATTCTGTAATTTCCAATTTATGTAATTTATTGTATTCTGTTCATGTATATGATTATATCAAATGAATTTGTTCTTTGGAATTCGGATTTGCCACTGTGATTTTTCCAACAGATTCCAAAAGAGACACCCAGCTCAAACCAAACGCAGAAACACATTGATGAAATCGCACAAAAAAAAACCACCCATAAAGGGGGAAAATCAATTCATTATTCAAGTTTGGAGATATATGCATGTACAAGAGGATGCCAGCAGGCCTATTACTACAGTGGATTGGTGGTCGATGGTACAATTGATGACAATGATGCTCATAGTATTTGGATGGTGTTGAAGTCTGAACAACAACAGTGGCATCCCTTATATGAGTTAGGGCCCTACAAGAATTATTGATATGTACTTACCAAAATAGAAAAAATAATTATTGACATATAAAGTCCTGTGTGTTGCTAGCTTGGAATCACCATACAATAATTTGATTTTCCACGTAGATATTATCATTAACAAGCTCGACAAAAGAAACGCCTCCGATTATTATTGATTGCCGAGTTTTAGTGTTGTTTCTGTTTATATAGCTATCGATGTCTGATGAAGCTGATTTTTCGCTTGGACATTGTAATTAACAAACTCTACAAAATGAACGGTTCTACTTGTTATTGATGGGCCCACCAAAGTTCAAACGAAACCAGACTGGATGTGGAAACACTGGACAGGACCTTGTTCCTGTTGGATGGGGCTTGGCATTCATATTCCTGTGAAGTTGCAGGTTGAATTGACGTATCCAGCAGCTTATGCCCTGAAAAATGTTGCACCTTTTCCTTTGGACATTTTACTTAATAATATGTTCTTATGCTCACTGCATTAATATTGCTAATCATGTTTTGGATAAGCCCAGGATGATCTCCACTTTCTCGAGGATCAGAAACGAGTCCAAAGAACGAATAGTTTCGGCCGTCGAAACGAGTTCAAATAGACCCCACAAAAAGGCTAAACTAGACGGCGGAGGAGTCGGATTCCTTAGAATACCATGTGAGTTGTCGTTAATGAATTGGTGCAATAGACTCTATCATGTCTCTTACCAATTCAAGAAAAATAACTCACATTCAAAAATATGGTCATTAAATTTGGTTACCGTAACATTGCTCTCTCTCTCTCTCTCTCTCTGGTATATATGGATCACATTTGGAGACTCTGTGCATGTTCATAGTGATTACACCCAATTGGATACATTTTATTATCTCAATTCTTAAGTCGTGCATACTTCTTTCTTCTATATAATTAAGTGTCTGGACCAGCTTACGTGTACCGTAATTAATCCTGAGGACCAATCTCACTATCAAGTAGTACAGTCTTGCCGTGAAGTTTGAGGGAATCAGGTATTATAGACAAAGACTCGAAAAAACAAACCTCCGATCTTTGTCCCAATTTTGTAATCTAGTGTCTATCTCCCCTAGCCATGAGTGAAAATACACTCGATTCGTACATCCTAATACCTTAATTTTCAGGGTTTTTCTTTTTCCATGTTTCAGCAGATGCTAAAGCACTCACTCATCACCTTATTATTACTTCCAAAAATGCAACAACCACAAACATGTTAGAAAAATATGTCTACCTTTTGTGATAAAAATAAATAAATATGAATGTAATAAAATCAAAACTTCAAAACCTAAAATATGAAATCAATGGTGATCAACGCGAGTGTTGCACTCTATACTTAAGACAGATTTCGCCCCTGCTACGTTGCTTATGGTTTGCTTTAGACGTCTATCTCCTAGCACTATTTGATCAGAGTGCCCCCAGAAGCAACGCCATAAGTGGAGGGCCTCACGAACCATTGTGTGTCTATGCTCTCTCTTATGAAAAGACTCTAACTCTACAAAAAAGTGCTCAAAACCCCCCCACATAAAACGAATTAAGTTATTGAAAAGACACGACTTAAAATCAAGTCAATTTGCATTCATACACTAGATAAAATATTATACCCTAAATATTTTCCCACAAAACACTTGCACACACACTGGTAGCCCACACGTTTGGTGGATGCGCGTGTGAAAATAATTGTGGGTCGTAGCATTATTGTTTTACTTCTCACCATTCAAATTTGAGGAATCTCCATGTTCTAAATTTCACCAAGTGATTAAAGCCGTGGTTTCAGCCGCAGACCTACGGTCAGGGTCATGTGTCATATTTGCGAGAAAAACTTGGGTGCCAAGAGGGTAGCATCCGACGTGGTGCCCCTCCGGCACATCCGAGCCATCCAAAAGTTTATTGGACGGTCTGGATTAAAACACTCTCTCACCTCACTCTCTCTCCTCTTCCTCTCTCCAAATCCGAACCATCCAATACACTTTTGGACGACCCAGATGTGCCGAAAGGCACCACATGGTGCCCTATTTACACCCAAATTTTTATCATTTGCACACCCAAAAACAGGAGAGAAAATACAAATAAATGCACACCTAACTAGTACCCAAAAATTGTACTCTTGTTACCAAGGAAATGGTGAAAGTCCATAAATCTCTTGAATATAGCATGTACTATGGTTTGGTGGTGTGGTGTCTGGCGTACTTATGAACGATGAGTGCACATTTTGCACCTGGGTTCGAGTCTTTCGTTCTTCTGGTAAGTATGGATTTGTCAATAGGAGGCCAGCAACGTTGGAGGCCAGAACAATATTGTTTGGGACCCATAAACAGCACAAATATAACCATGAATTGATTGTGTACATACATACATGACCACATGTGTCTGATCAACTTATAGTAATTTTTTTCATGGATATTTACTCGAAGATCGCAAAAAGTCAAATGTCTTTCATCATGCATTTGCTGCATAATCCACCTCCCCAAATACGTTAAAGAGATGATTTTGTGGCTCAACATGCTCTGGTAGACGTTAGGAAGGCAAGTCTAAGGGATGATTTTCCCCAATGGCTATCCGACTTGGCTCTAGTTGATGTTCGGGTCTCTAGCCCTCTATTTTGCAATAATACTCCTATCTTCTCATGTATTAAAGAGGCCAACAGGCCAATGCCACAAAATTCGAATCCCGCATCCTATAAAACCATTACAACCGCCATAAAAAAAAAAACTGATTACAAGTGAAGTTGAACTCACAATCTCAATAGATCGAATTAGTAAAAACGGATGCCATTGAACTACATCGGTATGCCTGGGATTGCTATGTTTTGCACTTCAATTTTTTTATTTATTATGTGAAGCAGTAGGATACCAAAATTGAGCAAATTAATTGGATTTATTAATTTGTTTAGCAAATGAGCAACTTTGATTATTTTATTTTACAATAATAGAAGGGACACAACAACCAGCCATAATACAAATCACAATAGCCAACGTGACACTGATCATGCCTGCAGCGTCAGTAGACTGTCTTGGTTGGTGTTGCTGGCAGTTGTGGGTTCCCTACATTGTTGTTTTCCAATATTTAACAGGCAAGTCGGGCGAAGTTGTGGGGAAAAGTGACCACGGAAAGTTAGCTTGCTTTTGTTTCGGTTCAGTGGGGGAGGAATCCCAGGTAACAAAGGTGGTGGTATATGGCGCTTGGGCTCGTTTGGCTGGGGTGTTAGCTTGGGGTATAAGAGTTGGGGGGTAATAAGTAATCCTAGTCCCACTAGTATGCCTTGGTTTGAGAAGAAAAAGAGAAGTGGTCTTGTTTATCACCCGGAGTAAATATTATCCCTGCCTATGAAGCACGGGTACTTCTAAAATCCCAAAGTACTCATCTTCATGGGTACTTCAAAAACATACCGGGTACTTTTGAGTTTATGGGTACTTCGTTGGGTACTTTTGGGCCTTTTTATAAAGTTTTCAAAATTTTAGAGATTCTGTATGAAAAAAAAACTCAAACGGCTGGGCTTAATATGCAAGAACTCAATGCTATAAAGTGATAAACTCAAGACCACGACTCAAATCTAGAGCTTGATTTTGAGAAAACAAGAGCTAGGTTGAGTAATCTATTTTTTTAATCTTCCTCTAGCAACTGCGACTCTCTCTCTCTCTCTCTCTCTCTCTCTCACATTATTTTTCCTTCCCCTTCTCTCTCATTATTATGTCAAAATTTATTCTTTTTTCCGATTTTTTAGATGGGTCTTGAAATATCTTTTGCTCTCCTTCTTGAAACCTATGATAGTTGCATGCACAAAAATTAGGCTATTCCACTTTATTTCATAGGAAGATGAGTCCATCAAGCAGTATGAGTTCAAGCTCAAGTCCTATTAGCTTTTATAATCTTGCTTCTATTTATAAAATCTGTTATACTTGTTATATCTAATGAATTAGGCCAAATTTATAAAAGATATACATAAAAAAATCGTTGTACCCGTATCCTACTTTTTTGGGTTGTTGTCGTATCACGTACTAGTACCCATGCCATACCCGTACCCCGTATCAGTACCCGTGCTTCCTAGATCCCTGCAGAGGTCTTCCAGGGGATGTCCATAAATATTACCTCCTTATCCTCCTGGTAAAATTACCCAGATGTCCTTCCTAATCCCCCCGCCCCCCACGCCCATAGTACTAATTTTGTTGTTGCATGCATCCAATAAAGCACTATGTAATTTCCTTCGCATAAAATAATAAAGTACTTCCGCGTACAATTTTTTATTTTTTTGCACCAAATTAAACTACTAATAGAGATCTTTAATTTGATGCGAAAAAATTTGAAAAATTGTGTCGGAAAGTATTTTACGTTGTTGTCTTGTTGGGTTGGATTGTTGAGTTGGCTTTATAATTTCCATCGGATCAAAAAACAAATTACTTTCCCGCATAATTTTTTTGACACCAAATTAAACTACTAATAGAGATTTTTAATTCGATGAGAAAACATGTGAAAATTTGTGTACAAAAGCACTTTAATGCACATTTATCACATGTGTTCTCTACTTAATTTTTTGGTAATTGGACTAGGTTGCGCGAGGCGTGCAATCACAAAGTAATGTATAAAATTACAAGTTTACATTACAATGTTTGTCCATATTATATTACAACTTCTTTTCTTGAATTAGTAGTTTTGCTATTTTTAAGCCTTTGTAATGGTATCTCAGATACATTAGTTCATTTATTTGAGAGTTCATTAAATTGTTCTTTTCTTGAATTAGTAGTTGTAGTTTTTTTAAGCCTTTGTAATTGTATCTCAAATAAATTAGTACAATTATTTGAGATTTCAAAAAAAAAAAAATCTTATGAGAGAGAGCTTGTTCATTTGTTCATTTATTATAAATTGTGTTGGAGTATAATAAAAAAAAATTCTATAAAATTAATTTGTAAATTACAATAATTAAAACGTATTAGGTGGTACATTCTAAAAATATTTAAAAAATGTTTTAATATTTAATAATATTTATTTTACATAAAATTATAAGTTATTTGTTGACAAGTGTAATAAATTAGTAATTTTTGTATTTAATATAAGTTAAAAACTCATAGAATGTAATATGGACATGCACAAGCGCAATTTTGCCTTTTGACAGATTTTTACATCATCCATCCAATCTTATAAATCCATTTCAACTACCAATCAAACCAAGTAGTACTATTTAATCCCTCCATTTACCAAAATCGTCCAAACCAAGTACTACTTAATCTACCCTCCATAAATGTCACATGATTATAGGGCTGCCCTTTATATATAATACCCCTACTATCTTATCCCCTAACAATCGAGCCCTTGGTGTAAAGAGCTCTTGATTGGGGTTGTGGCTTGGTGGGCTGAGGGTTTCAGTTTGGATCAGCTGGCTAAAGGATTTCCTTGGGTTTTTGCTTGGTTGTCAATTGGTGTGGAAGCTTTAGCAATTTTGCAAGTTTGAGATGGGCTAAAGCTGTTGGTTTGAGGAGATTGTAAGTTTTGACAGCTAGTCTCGACGTAGTCCGTGCTATATGTTGTGTTGCTATAATCCGTGCTATATGTTGTGTTGCTAAAGCAAGTATTGTCATTAGGAATGCATTACTTGATATATATTCTCGATATTGTATAATCGTTTGATTATGTATTCGTGATTAAGGCTACCCACCAAGATGTGAGGAAGCCTCATAATCTTGTACGTAGTCATCTTCATAACTACAGTTAATTTTATATATGTTATGTTTACTGGTTATTAAAAAAAAAAACAGACAAGCCAATCACTTCATCTATAAAGTTGAACATTCCAAGTTTGATTCCCACCACTAATTGACAACTTCAGATACACTCAATTGTTCTTTTCTTTTCTTTTTTAAATTGTTTCAGTGTTTCATTGGCTCTTCACCCTGCTTTGGGAGTCATTCCAGATGAGCCTTGAGACACTGACCCCAATGCCATGTGAAAGCCAGATTTTAGCAAAACATAACATGATTGTAAACACTACACAATTCACTCATCCACCTATCAATTCTTACCTACTAATCCAAACAACCCAATTGGTTCACCAACCTACCAAAGTACCACCATTCATATGAAATCAATCCCCTGTTAAAAAAAAAACTTTCGGGATCGTTGGAAGTTTTTATTATCATTAACTTCATGTCGCAAGTTAATCGAGATATGCGTAAACAGGTCAAACACCAATTATCAAATGTATATAGTATGATTAAGTCATTGGTGTCAGTAGGTTAATTACTACTGATTTAAGCCAATGAACCCTTCTATTGGGACCGACGGAATAGTACCGATGGGGTAAAATTGAATGAAATGGGGTGATTTTGGATCGAGCTCATAAAGCCGTCCGATTGCCTCGATTCCCGCGTTGGCCCACTCGGAATTCGATTCTGAGAACGATGAACGGCTCGGATCGGCCGTTCGGGGCCCACACCGGCGTCGACGACGCCGTCAGTACCCCATCGGTACTATTCCGTCGGTCCCTTTATCATTTTCGTAAGCCAATAGCATCTCGCCCTGTCCAAAACGGAATCAGAATCTAGCTTTAAGAATCAAGCAGCAATACATTTTTAGGACATGCACCAATGCTTTGAAGCAATTAATGATGTTTAATTAAGATTCCACCAAGACTTCCTCGACAAATGCATCAGATAATTAAGTGACGGACCCATGCTGAAATGGATCAACTCCGGTAACTATCACGCAGCTGTCTCGTAAGTGTAAGTCTCAGTAATAAATTGTTAGGTAGTTCAAGACAATTACAGGAGAGAATCCAGACTCAAACTCGTCCCATACTGTTTGTTTGGCTTTTAAATTATGTCCCCGTATCAGTTCAGATACTTACAGTACTTACATGCATAACTTTTTTTTAGCCAAATTAAAAATCTCGATTTGCGTACAAAGAAATTCAAAAAAGAACAAACAAATTAAGATACTCCATTTTCAAAAAACAAAAAAAAAACTGCAGTTTAGGAAATAAAGGTTAGTAGTTGAGAGTTCTTTATAATTTAAAGAAACTTAAAAGGTATGTTTGGGGTTCATTCAAAGAACAATGCTAGAATTACTTCAAACTGTTCCCAAGAGTAGAGATATAAAGAAATGAAAAATGTAAGAGGAACTCTGCTGAGCCATTAAAGACAGTGCAGGATGATTTGTTTAAGGTGTTTAGGAAATTGAAAGTTGTGAAATTCCCCATTTATCACTTGTTTGGACAGTTGGATTTAGGATCTTGTGTCATAGACAGTGTTGTTTTACCCATGAAGGTTATTGCCACAGCTGTTTTTGTTTTTGGTTACTACCATATGCCCTTGGTGCCATTTGACTGCCATTTTCAATTCCAACCTTTTTTATTATAAGTAGTAGGGTTTGGTTACACATATCTCGACTAATTTTGAAGGATAAATCCCTACTGTCATGTGCAAAAGTAATTGATGGGCCGAGGTGGCACATGTCATCCCGCTTCTAAAAAAGTTTTAATTTTGGATATCTATACAATTTGATATTTCACAAAATTAAATGTTAAAATTACAAAGATTTAAAAGATGAACGATTCAGATCCTGAAAGAAATATCTTAAAGACTTTCGTTTAAAGACCACTGAATGATTGAATCAAGCATTTATTTTTGTTTCAACAAAAAATAAAGCACATTACAAAGCCCGACTTTGCAATTGACGTTTTTCTTCATGCTTTTGCTAAAAATATACAAGAAAACAGTAGACACACATAAACAGCACAATCCTCGAACCTTAATTAATCTTGGCTCCGCTAGTGTCTACTTTCCACTAACGGCCTCCCCATTTAATACATTTTCGATTCCAACCTTAATGACTCGTCTGGTAACAAAGTATTTGTAAAAAGCTAAAGGAAAATGCTAAGAATAGTCCTTGAATGTTGTACTAAGACTGACAAATTGGATACAACGGTTATTAATACCGCCCTCTCATATGGAGTGACTCATATGTGTGTAGGTCTCAAATCCCATATTAAGAGGAGCGTTATAGATTAACGTTATATTTCCCCAAAAGCAGTCAAACTTATCTCTACGTTAGCAACGCTGCATCTTATTTATGACAATCGTTCGAATAATTAATCTTCAATCTTCACATCATTTTGTTACTTTATATGGTTAATACTGTAGTGACCATATCTGTGGGTAAATTATATCATTTTAAACCCAGCACAATTAAGCAAGTGAAAGTGTTTGGTCCAAGAAAAGAAGTCCATAAAAACACCCACTAATGAAGCAATTTCTGTCACTCCTCGACCAATGACCTGCAAAACAAACCAAAACCTAGGACACCGGTGTGGTGCCGGCCGAATAGCCTTCGATGCCTAAGTCAGTCGATCATTGATTGAATAGTTGAGCGGAAATATTGAATGGGTTAAGTCACATACCTTTCTCAGGTTTCTTTGGTAGCTTTTATAGGCATTCGGAGTAGTAGAGTCCCAGCAAGAGATGGAGTCGTAGCTCCCGTCAGATAACGCTTATCCCTTAGAACCATAAAGCTTTAGGACTCTTATTAGAGATGTGTTTCATCCCTTAGGACCGGATAAATCTCTTAAACCCCTTAGGGTTATCCATTTAAATACAGGATCTCCTTGAATTAGGTTCGAGGAGACTCGTAATTTTTTGTTGAACAGCTCGACCTCTCCGCGCCCGAGCTGTGTTATGTGCCAAGCTGGCCTAATGGTCCGAGATCAAGAAGAGGTCAACTCGGACCCAAACCAAATTGGATAAGGTCAGGAGCAGTTTCCCAAACGTTTTTTACGGTTACCTTTTTCATCATGCTTCGTGCGCATTAAATGCGGGCGTCAGGGGTCACATCGTGGGACAGGTGGCGTCATCGCCATCGTTGGTCATGCTTTTTGTTGGACAGTTAAGATTTAACCTTTCAAAAACGAATGAAAAACCTTTGGCTCTTCATCTCTTGAACAACAAAAACTTCTACTCCTTCTCCAACTTCGACCTAGGCGATTTCGAAGCGAAAAAACCCTCACTTCCATCTGGCATCCAATAAGAAACCCATAAAAACACCCAAAAAATGCATTCAACTGGTGAAATTCATTTAGTAAACTAGGACTGTACCAGACCTCATTAAGCATCAACATCAACTCCGTTCCTATAATTTTCCACATTCTCTCTCTTACATGAGTGAATTCGAATCTACCTTTGCTGCTTCTATTTACTACCCTCCTGCTTGGATTCCAATGAATGCCATTTGGTGCAAATGCTGAGCACATTAACAGTTTTTCTCATGATTGGAGAAAAATCGTCGGTCTTGACCTTGGGACGACTTTTGATGTAGTTCTTATGAAAAGGACTCTTTGAATGTTTTAGCCTTTAGGGTGCATTTGGAGTAAATTAATTTTTGTCAAAACGCTTGGTATGTTTAACTTTTAGTTACTTTTTTTTTTTCCTTCAGATTTTCGTCATGATTTTTACATCATTACGTTGTTCATCTCGACGAAAGTGATCAAAAGAATACAAAACATAGAGCAAAGTTGAAAAAAGTTTCATATATGCTATCAGTATGTCTTGGACTCGTCATATAAGCCATCGATACGAGCAAAGTACATAATAAAAAATTGAAAGAGCGGATCAAAAACTTACAGTTATCGGATTGGGCAGATTTTCTCACGACTACTCAAAAAATAGTAAACATTTCGGAACATTTGTTTTGGGATTTTGGAGTGCGCCCCACAAAGCCATCTGTACACTATCGGTATATATGTTGGCATGGGGGGCGCGGGGTCTGTGCTACGCGGGGGTCTGTGCTGGCATGGGTAACCATGGTCGAGTTGAAACAACTTTAGAAAGTTATAAATCCATTGTAAATGTCGTTTTGACTTTTGACTTTGGTATTTTTGAACAATAAAAGACTGTTTTGGCTTAGCAATTAAACAAAATGGATTATTTAAGCCAAAACACCCCTTTAACATTTCTGATAAACTTAGCAGCGACAATAGAATTTTGAGATTAAGTGTGAGTTTTTACTAAAACTATTGTACTCCCAATATAGTCAAAAGTGAGAATAGTTTCTGCTAAATTATATTTTTAGAAGAATATCTCGTCTTCACACTGTAGACAACTGAAAAAAATATCAAAAATACCGTTTAAACGATAATAGAGACTCCTAATTGCTCATTGTTCGTCTAGTCATATTCAACAAATATTGTTTCCCATGTACCCAAAAAAAAAAAAAAATTATTCAACATATATTTTGCCTTTTAGTATTTGGGCCTAAACAATCTCCAATCACAAGAGCAGCATGCAGTGTCAATTGGGCCGTGCTAGTACAAACAAGACACAGGCAAGGTACGGCACGAATTTAAGGTGAACCGAGCTAAGCCATCATCTTGGAGCTCATAACATGGGCACGGTTAGGCATGAGCACGGGTAGGGGCACGACACGAATGTTTTTTGTCTTTTGAATTAAATGTGTTAATTTTAACTGTAACCATTTGACATTTTTTTTTAATTGAAAAAAAAAAAAGTGATGGCAATATTTTAGAAGTATTTTTTAGCTTCACAAGACCCCAATTGTGCTAGGGAACGGCATGACACGGTACGACATGGATTGTGGTTGACCGTGGGCCAGGTCGGACCGAGGATATTTTGAAATAGCACGACACGGTATGGCATGACACGATTATTAAAAGGGACAGCAAAAAAGGGCACGAACACGGTAGACACAGAAATAAATGAACTGAACCAGCACGACACAGTCACACAGCCCAGTCTACACCTCTAACTCTCTAACCATGCCCCATTCCCGTGCCATCTGTTATTCCTGCCTCTGTATCATCATTAACTGGACCGTGTTTCACACGTGCATGAAACACGCGTGCGAAAATATCGCTCGTGCCCTGAAACAAGGGCCAAGGGGAAGCACTTTAAGTCAAAGTTTCAGTCGTCACGTACTCCTGACTCTCCTCCAACCGAGAAATTATTAAGTGCTCTTCGGGTAGCAGGGGATCCTGTAGTGCATTAGTTAGTGCACTACTACAAGGCTGCACTGCACCCAAATGAGTTCCTTCAACATTTTATTATCGTGATCTAAATCGTTCATTTTAATCTAAACTTTTGTTTTCCTAAGCAATGAGTCTGATCCGATATCAAAAGTCATAGGTTGTGACAACATCTGTTTTCAACAAAATGAATAAAGAAATTTGTCCCAACTATGTGTGGCAATCAATGTTTAATTAATCTCATTTATCGTAAAACTACAATATTTAGCGAGCTCTATAAAATGACCGGTATTGATAATGATATTGAGATATCGAAAGAGCTCTACCTATCTGCACTAAAGCTGATAATATATATTATATTTTTATTATTTCAAAATTAGTATTTTAGTAGGAACTTTAATGTTTTATTTTCATCAAGATTTGCAAGAAGTATTTAGCTTCCTAATTTATTTTGATTTAGGTTTCCTATTTTGTAGGTAGGTTACTAACAAGAATTAGGATTCATCTTATTTCCTTACGTGTTATTTTCCTTTTTAGTATTTTAGTAATGCTAGGTGTAGAAATTATGCTATTATATATAAGGATGTGAGCCTTAGGACTACAAGTGGTTGATTTTGATTAAAGAAAAACAAGATTATTCTCAAAATTATTTGCTTATAGATAAAGTACGTCTTGCTCAAACATGTTCGTGTTTCTTCTTGCAAATTAGTTTCGTAAAGGGATCTGCAGCCCTGCATCAAAAACCCTGTGTGTGGTGCATTACATGGGCCCCTAATAGGCATAGTCACACGTTTTCCCAACTATTTTCACGATTAATGCATCAAGTTGTCAGTTTTACGTGAATGGTGTGGTTGTACATAAGTTAGGTCACCCAAAAATTCAAGATTCTCCTATTTGATTTGTCATTATATAATACAAAATGGAACTCATTATGTTCTCATTCAATAATTTATACTCTTCATTTAGTCATTCATGTTGTGTACCTCATCACGCAGGTATCAAGAATCATGTCAATACAAATAGTGATGAATGATAAATGATTAGAGTTTGACAATACGATTCAACTACCATTACTCCTCCATCTGTCTCTGGGTCATTTTCACTTTTTAATTTTTTCAAACAATTATCTATATTTCACAATCTATAAATTTTTTTTAATTTTAAAATGTGTTACATAAAGTTAATAGAGATCTATCAAACAATATGCATATTGCATATAAAAATTATTCTATACCAAAAGATATGGACAACATTTTTGGAGGTCCCAAATGGTAACACGGTCCAACAATTTGGGACGGAGGGAGTACAAATCTCTAGTGAGATTAACTTTTTGTATGAATAATAACATATCGAGGTCTACGAAAGACTTGGGGTTGTTGTTGTGTAGCCCCGTGCACATCAGTTCTGTCTGTTGCATGGATGGCCCAGATTTCATCTTGCACGCATGACAACGGTTTGAATGCAAAGGTGTCGAGGTAAAATCTGGACCATCTATCCAAGTAATGGACGGTCCAGATGTGCACAGCACCTGTTATGCACGGGACTACACATCAGCAACCCCAAGTGCCTCTACGAAATGAACATCTTAGATAGTCAAATGAGATTGCAATGGACCTCATTTCGCATTACATTAGAGATCATCACACTATGAAAATATCAAACAAGAATATCCTTACTCGGACAACAAAGGAACACCCAATAATTTTCCCCACCAAAAAGCTCAAAAACCATGACCAACAGTCTCCATCAAAATGCGATTCAACAATCATCATAACCGTTTTGTTATCAACAATTTTCCACACCCGCGCATACACACTATAATAAACCCATCACATCCCCGCTAAATTTGGACCCACTTTCTCTCTCTCTCTCCCCCCTCTCTCTCTTTCTTCTCTCCAAATTGGAGATTTAGCTCTTCATTCATATCCTATATCTCCTCCTCCTCCTCTTCTGTATAATCAACAATAATGCAATGGAGGAATTTGATTCTCGCTCTACACCGCCTTCTCTCTCTACCCAACTTCTCTGTCAAGAAACTGAAGCTTGCTTGAATGAAGAAGAACGAGCAGCAGTAGACGACGAAGAAACCTTCATTTACTCTGTGTCTGGGATTGAAGAGGATGGATACGTTCAAATGTTGCTTCGCAGGGAGACCCATGTCGGCGAATCCGAATCTCCACGCGCATCGACCGACGATTGGATCAAGTGCGCTCGATTGGACGCCATCACTTGGATTCTCAAAGTTAGTTTCTAATTCAATTGGTTTTTCACAAATCACACGAGTTCATGTAGGGATATAATGTATAATCGGTCATTCAGTTTTTTTAATCTTGTTTCAGACTAGAGCGTTGTTCGGATTCCGGTACCAAACCGCGTACTTATCCATGACATACTTCGATCGCTTTCTTTCGAGGCGAATCATCGATGTAAGTAAGTTTTGGATTGATGTTTTCGCTTTAATTAACGATTCCTTAGGTAATTTCACGAATGCTCGTTTACTGTTGAGTAAAAATATCACTTAGTTATATACGCCTTTTTGGCGTATATAACTAAGTGATATTTTAGCTTTCGTAATGCTAGTTTACAGTATAAAGTGTGGAGTCTGATAGTACTGTTTAGTAATAATATGGAGTGTTCACTTAGTTATATATGCCTTTTAGCTTTCATAATGTTAGTTTACGGTGCGATACAAAGTGTGGAGTCTGATAGTACTGTTCAATAATAATTAATATGGATCGAAACAGGGGGAGAGGGAGAAGTATTGGGCGATTCGATTATTATCATTGGCGTGTTTGTCATTGGCGGCGAAGATGGAGGAGTGCAGAGTTCCGGCGCTGTCGGAGTTTCGGGTGGAGGAATTCAACTTCGATAGCAAAGTGATTGAGAGAATGGAGCTTTTGGTATTGAACACATTGGAATGGAGGATGAATTCAGTAACCCCTTTTGCCTATGTTCATTATTTTACAGCAAAGCTAAGCAAAAATCACACCCCACCAAAGAATTCAATATCCAAAGCTGTACAACTGATCTTAGCCATGATGAGAGGTAAGTATTTGACCAAACTTTTTCGATTCTATCTTCAATTCTTATTGGATTGATTTACATTGATTACATATTTAATGGTTTGTGTTGGACATGATATTAGATGTAAATTTAATGGATCATCGGCCATCGGTCATAGCCGGAGCAGCCACATTGGTGGCATTGGATCGAAAGTTAACAAAACAGGCTATGGAGCTTGAGATCAATTCCTTGTCTCCAAATTTGTTTTCTGAACTTGTAAGTCATCATTACAAGTCAAGTTTGTCAAATTCGTACATAATATGAATTTCAAATGATCTAATATTCAATCTCTTTGGTGAATTGTTCATGGGTTATAGGAGGATTTGTTTTCTTGCTATAATCGAATGCAAGAACTGGACATGGAGGTTGGAACAACAATTGAGTCACCGATACGATTGAGGGGCATGGATGCTTGTGAAAATTCGTCTGTTATTTCTGCTCTTACTGCTAAGAGAAAGATGCTTACATTCAGCGATTTTGATCGTAATTGTGGCATACCGGAGGAGAAGCGACAAAGATAGAGGAATAAAGCATCGTTATCGAAGATTATCGATCTAATTATTGGTTTATAACTTATTATTTTGGAGTTGACTTGGGTGTCTCTTTATCAAACCAGAGAAGTGTGAAAAAGAAATAAAAGCAGGAGAAATTTTGGGCAGCATGAAAGGCCAAAACAGTTTCAAGGCCAAATCTCACAACAAAGTGAAAAGGAGGCCCCTAAGATAGATAGGACTTGAAAGCTACCATTCTTAGTTTTGGTATTTTGTTTTATAGTTTTGATTCAATCCTTGCTTTCTTATATTTTTTGGGGATCATAATACTTTATATGTCCTTTCCCACCCTTGCTTTAGATGATGGGATGTGTGCTTGGGATTTGCTTTCATGAGTCTTTGAAAAGTATGAATAGAAGTCATGGGGGCTCTCTCATGGGAGGACCTCACATAAATGTGTAAATGTGTAGTTCTGAAGTGGTTCGGAACACTACATGCTAGTGCTCTCGGACTTTTGAATGTGTAAATGTGTAGTTCTGAAGTAATTTGGAGCACTATGTGCCAGTGCTCCCGAACTTCTGAATAATTTCAGCAGAGGAGTGGGGAAGTGATTGGGGAGCTGTTTGTGTGATTTGATGCATCTTTGTTGCATGTCTGGCTCTGGCCATTCCAAAAGATTGTACTCCATAAAGTGTAATGGCAATGGTATGTATCAAGTGTTTGGTTTGGGGTACCCTTTCAAAGTGGACCCTGCTCTTTTTACCTGTGAAGTGAAAAGCTATTGTCTGGTATTGAGGGGTCATGAAGTGAATCAATTGAAATTTCTGTGGTGGATATATCTTTATGTGCTGGTTTATATGTTAACATCAGATTTCAATTGTTTTTAGCAAATCTAATATCAAACCTTAGTCACATAATCTTTCAAAATGTCCCACGATCCAACTTCTCAATCCGTGCACTGTTCTTGCGCAGTCAATTCTTGCACTCACGGATTTTTGTAAGTTTGGATGTGTTTTAAAGATGCTTTCACGCTGCACACGCACGCAGATTTTGTGACTTAGATCCAACGGCATTAGTGACATAGTAGAAACTTCTTTGGAAGTCAACAATGGCTCTCACAGTGACTTTTGTGGACACCTAACAAAAGGATTTAGGGAACAGAAATGCAGGAAAAAAAAAAAAAAAAAAGGCAGTTGATAATGCCAAAACTAATATTGTTCCTGCCAAAACCAAAAGTGTTCTTGCCAAAACACTACGGAGTAATTGTTTTTGCTTCCACTATGACTTATATGCCCTTTTACTATTTCAGTTACTTTTCATCTTCCTTTAATTACAAAACTAACCCTTCAATCTCTTATGGATTACTATTTCATAATCTGAGTTGAGTAGTGTCAAAACGAAATGGATGGGATGATGAGAATCACTGAGAAATGAACTCTGCAAATATAAGTTTGGCACCACTCAAATGAACAAAATTACCTTCATCGCATGAGAATAACGCTAGGAAATCACATTGAGAGAATCTTGATTTAGGTCACCCTACATGATCAAAAAAAAAAGGGTCACTCTACCATTTCCAGTGGTGGTCTCAAAGGAGTCAATTTCCATCCAATTTTTTTTTTGTCCCCACCTGCCCCCTCCATTTTTTTTGATTTATTTGGGTCCATTCCAGAACCCAAAAAAATAATCGGAATCGTTCAGAGTGCATTTGATATATGACCGCATCATGTTTGTGACAAAAAAAAAAATTTGTTCCTTTTTTAGAACAAGCTGAGAAGAGTAAGCACTCCAAAAATTAGTTCGCTCAAAGTTCATTTGATGCATGATTGCACCGTGTTTGTGTGAAAAAAAATAGACATTTAAAGTTTCAAACGATATTTTGCTTTTTTTTTTTTTTCTCTCTCAAAAATATGATTAGTTCATGTGTCAAACGAACTCTGATCGAATTGATTTTTGATGTGCTAATTACTCTTCTTGACGAGTTGATAAAAAATGAACGATTCTGATCAATTTTTTGGATCCACAATTGACCCAAAAAATCAAAACATGGAGGTGACTAGAGGGGCAAAAAAAAAAAAAAAAAACCTGGGTGTGAACTGACCTTTCTCAGAACCACAAATTTGTTTGGTTACTTTACCGTCCATCCAAAGAGAAAAAAAGAAAAGAAAAGACAAGCAAGGGTCACCGGAGGTCCGGAACAATGTCCAGCTTGCATACAATTAGTTGGTAGGTTATTGTAGTTTATGTAAAGGGCATATAAGTCATTATAGAAACAAGAAAAAGTAGTGTTTTGACAGGAACACTTTTAATTTTGGTAGGAACAATATTGGTTTTGGCATTATCAGCTGCCAAAAAAAATACAAATACCACCACAAAAGAGTGATAACTTAACGTAATTCATGCAATATGGATTATGTTCATAGACTCAGAAACCCTTGCACTGTAACTAGTAATAGAAAATAGATTGGGCCGCAAAAAAGTAATTTATTATGAATCTCATAGTCTCGACTTGCATGGCCTGTCTTTGACTAAACCGGGAAATGGATTAATCGAGGTGTGTGTAAGCTGATCCGAACACCCCAGACCACCAAACAAAAACGGAAAAGTAGATTAGAGTTGTCCCATCGGTACGATGCGTAATTAAGCTTACAAAACCTGCCAAAATATTATTTATTGAGAAACAGCCATGGCAACCACCAGAATTCACCTTCTATGGCAAAATATTTCTACAGGGAAATTTCCCACCCCATACAAAATGCACAAAACTCCACATGACAAGAGGCAAGAGGCAGGCCCTCCTTTACATTATCTTTGACTGCAATACAAGACATGGGCAGGATCAGGGTAGAGTGTCCTTGTTTGTGTTTTCATTGGGTATTTTTATAAAGCCCAACTTTTTTGGGTACAGGATGTTGGAAGAGGAGAAAAGATCATTGATGTACAGTCAAAACTGGCAATGTAATTAAGTGTGTACTCAAAACCAGCCAGCTGCCTTGTTTGGTTTGCAAGAAAGATAAATGTAGGTATCTTGACTTCACCAGCTCTGCAGAAGAAAGGTACTCTTTTTTTTCTTCTTGTTTTTACCCTTTTACTTGGTCCATAACCACATCTCTCTAGAGTCCTTTCATAGCTTTTAACCTGAGAAGATGGGTTTGCACTTTGCAGTTTGCTATTTACCCAAAAAAAAAAAAAAAGAGATGGGTTTGCTGCATTCATACATCATCAGATGCGACACAGGATTTGTGTCTAGCGGGACCCGAATCACATGTATCTTTATATTTATAATATATATTTCATAAATATATATCACTACTTGCAAGGTCCAGGAAAAAAAAAAAGTATACCGTGCACATTTCTATACACGCAACCTAAAAAATGATTGATAACTTGAAATTTTAAAAAATTTTGCCCCACAAATATTGAAATTTTAAGAAATTTTTTACTCAAGGGATTTGCTGGGGTCAATCCCATAGAATTTTTCTTAATTAACCTGAAAATTAATATAATATGCAAGGATATTTGGAGTTGTTGAGGAGCTCAGGTCCCTTTGCATCCCCTTGGGACCGCCACTCCATACATCATACATTAATGCTAAGTATCCAGAAAGTTGCACAGAATTTACCCAAAAAAGAGTAATGAGTGGCTAAGATTCACTCCCAAGTGAATCTGAAGCCACTCATTACTCTTTTTTGGGTAAATTCTGTGCAATTTTTATGGGTACGTAGAATTGCCCTACATCATATAACATGATGGCACAAATATGCTACTACTATTCAAAGATGCTTCCCATGAAGTCTCTTCGCCAAATGACATGACTCGGGATTCAAATCTCTAAACTCGAGTAATGTCAATGTAGTTTCTTGATCCAAACACTCCATTTACAAGTAAAATAAAGTTAATCAAAGTTTAATAAAATGTAGTTACTTGATCCAAACGCTTCCTTACTACTAAAATACAGATAATTATGTTTCTTTGATTCATGATGATTTCACAGCTTATTTAATTACCAATTGGTGCCACCTTGACAGGGTCTAATTATTTTCTTTTTCTGTTTGTTTGTGGTTTTTGAAATGGAGAGGTTAGAAGGCATTCTTGAATTTGCAAATAACTTATCACTTGGAAGTAGTACTGCTCTCATCCATATTAGCCTTGTGCAGGAAAGACTGGCAATGTTAGAAACAGGATTTTGGAGTAAAGATTTAGGTTTGATATTTCTCATCCTAAAGGGAAAATTTCAACTCAGGGGCATCATGTGAAATTCCTCTAGTCCCGCGTCGGCAAAACTACGGAAATTTGTAGTGGTATGTAGGGTAATGCCCATTAGCTACTACTAACCTGAGTAATAACTTTTGAGACGTGGTTAGGCTAAGGGCTAGTAGGCTAGCTAGTGTAGATCATTACTCATCTTCTAATTCTAATTAATAATAACAGGAAAACTAGAAAGTCTTATCAACCTACCAACTTATGTTTTTTGAGCGACAATCGTTTAACTCAGCACCGTCGAATCAGTAAGGCCCCCGAATCTTTTCCAAACCCCAAAAGTTCTGGTTGATCATATAATCACATTACTATACTATGACTCAGAATATCCCCCTATTCAATATGTATGAATTCCAAAATTCAACTTGCGAGTCTGGTTTTTTTATTAAGAGGAACTGGTTCAACACATTTCTTACGTACCCGGGTTGGGCCCCACATGCTGCACAGGACACCCCCCCTATAGTTACTATTTGATCCCTCCCTCTACACAGAAATTTGGAACATAACTTATGAGCTGAATACAAGAGTAAAACCATGTAAGAGAAATGTACGACTAAATTAAAGATCAAATAGACATATATAAAGAGAAAATCCATTTCTAAATTCTTGTGCACAAATATGAACAACTCCAAGTGTTTTGTCAGTACACTTAAAAGGAACTTTAAGAACAACCATAGAAAGTTCTCACAAAAAATTGAGCCCTTTTTCCAGCAATCTATGTAAGAGATATCTAGCCTTGAAATTAGCAGGGGTGAACCTTTCACTGTATGAGAAACGTCAATAGTGCCCTACAAATGCTTAGTAATGACAAAACTAGGGCAAATCACAAAAGGAAATGCAATTAGCAAGTACCCGTTTTGCTTCACCGGAAAATCATGTAGACCCGACCGGAATCATCTTTACGACGGCGGCAATAGGCATGCCAAGGAATCCGAGGAAGACACTCAGGAACCATTGCGGCAAAGTGAGAGGGCAAGTGTTTGCAAAAGTGCCCAGAAATTCGATGATAATAATTTGGAAGAGGACCGTGCAACTGAGCACTGCTACGAATACATAGTTATCTAGAATGCCTTTGAAGACATTGATCTTTTCCATATCTCTGGAGCTGATCTCATTGAAGACCTGCACAACAAATCAGCATCACGGCATCACTCGAAAATTTCAAAGGTATTCATTAATTTCGATTAGGAGAAAGCTCACAACTAAACAACACTTGCCAAAATAAAAACAAACCACAATTAAATATTTTGCATCGGCCACTCAGAAACTAGATTAGAAAAGATTGCAACTCTTCATGAACGGAAGGATTCCACATTTAGCCTCAGAATGCACTAAAGCAGTCTATCATTTTACATAGTAGGAGTAATATTTATCATAATTTTCTTTAGCTTCAAGGTTATTTATCAAGGCAAAAATCAACATCCAAAGGCGATTGTTTGGTTTTCCATAGGATGAATTGCCATGGCATCGTCACTTTTGGGACATTGCTGGGCCTATAAAGGGTAAAAGAATTGTTAGTTTCACTTTCAACAGAAACAGAACTACTATAAGCTACAAGTAGTGAATGCAGGCAGCATAAGGAAGTTCAATACTAAAATTCTTGTGAGGAAAATACAGGCTTTTTTTTTTTAAGAGCAAGGGAAAATACATGCTTAGGTAGTGCTTGGTTAGCTGGATTTAGGGAAGGAATGGAACAGTCACTCATTGGCCTCCACAAGGATGGAGATTTACCCGAATTGGCGATGATTCTATCTTTTATCTACGTTCTCTCACGTTTTTTTAGCAGATTAAGCATCAAAGTGAGCACTTCCAAGGAAATGACCGTTCCAGGCTTAGTTTGGATGGCAGCAATCTCGAGGGGGAATGGGAATGTGATACCTTCTTTCCATGATTCGAACATTTGGAAGAGACAGGAAAGATAATGAGATGCCATGCTTCTATGATTCCGACGTTTGGAAAGAATAGGAATGTGATTCCTAATGACATTCAACCAGGAATCACATTCCCAAACTGAGTGGGAATCTGATCCCTCCGTTACCCCATGGGAATCTTAAATTTCTTCGCTCATTCATTAAGGAAAGAAAAGGTTGACTTTAATAAATTTTCAAAATAATTGTTTCCCGCGTAAGATTACTGAATTAATCCAACACCGAAGTGAAATTACTCCAGGTATCCGATTCTAGAAATTTGATTCCCAATAATCATATTCCTATTCCTATTCCTATAGCTACTCAAGAGTCCAGTCATCTAAACACAGCCTTAAGTGCATTTCAGGGAATCAAACATTGCCTTACAATTTAGAAACATCAAGACAATGCAACCAAAAGAAAAGTTGTACTCAAAATTCAAAAAGTCTTAAGAGTTACCTGACAAAAGACGAAAGAGTTAAAAATAAGTGTGTTTAGAGTAAGATTCGAATCCGGGCCATCAAGATGAAAGATTTCTTCACCCGCTGTCTGAAGAAACCATATGATGACAAATTGGTACAAAGACTGCCCCAAGATATTCCTCCACATAACATTACTGATGAAGTTTCCTTTCCTCCCAACTGGCGCCCGCTTCATTAAGTCATTATTGGGAGGTTCGGTAGCTAGTGCAAGTGCTCCTAGCGTATCCATGATCATGTTGACCCATAGAAGCTGAACAGCAGTGAGAGGAGCACTTCCTGAAAGCACCAAGCAAGCGATAACATGAAGGACAAAAGGATAAGCTGAACAGCAGTAAAGGATTCATACTCAATATTTTGCAGAAAATTTTCTAGAAACTGTTGCTATAGTTTGAAACAAGCATCCCATCTATAATGTATTTTCATTTTCTACAGGACGTTTGTGATAAAAAGAATGCTTGTTACTGAAAAAGTTTCTGAAAAATAACATACAAAGCTGCTCTTGAAAATTGTAACTTAACACAGGACAGGATGTTTGAAGAAATCCAACATAGAAGGTGGTTAAAAACCGGAAGGCTGGAAAGTTTACCTGTCAAACAAGCTGAAGAAAAGTTGACGATTAGAGCAACAACATTAACTGTCAGCTGAAACTGAACGAACTTTTGAATGTTCATGTATACAGAGCGTCCCCATTTGGCCACCGTTACAATGGTGGAAAAGTTGTCATCTAGAATTATCACATCGGCACTCTCTTTAGCCACCTAGAAAGTGGGAGCAACATCAACAAAGCTAATCCAATGAAAAGGAACACAGTAGCTTCAAAGGAGAGCATTGAGGCATCAGAACTTCCACAGGACAACACGAAGAATGAGTACAATCGTCTATGGACTATGTTACTTCTTCTTCTTTGACTCTTTAGTTGTTGCTAGTTTGAAGGTCATGAATCCTGTCATCTATGGTTCCAATCCAAACTTATCAAGTTCAATTCTCTACCACTCCAGCTTCTGGTGGATAAAAGCTATCAACTAATCTTTTCATAAGATACATATGAACTTGAGAACCAAAAACGTTCCAAAATATTTCCGAAACTAAACAATCAGTAGCACTATATCTGGTTCAACTACCCTAATTTGCGATGGTAACGGGAGAAAAAACCAGCTTTTTCCTCCACAAACACTCATCACACAGGATAAACAACTATCCAGGAGCTATGTTACATGGACTCGGGTGTGAGTATGGGGTGCAGGTGCGAGTCCAAGCATCGGACCTTACTAAACTTAAATCTTAGGATACTGGGATATGTGCCCCCGAATTGGGTATGGGTACAAGGACACATCTTGAGCACTTGTTTGTAGTATATATTGCATAATTTTTTCAGATTATGTATCGTAAATTATATTTAGAAATACATTTAAACAAGCAAGGGTGAAGAAAAATATGTTTTTGCTATTTCCTATCCATGAGAGACTAGAAATATTGCTTTTCTAACTAATTTGATATTCTTTTTTGGTAAATATCATAGCAATTAGAGGATCCGAGTGTCAAAATTTATACGGGTGTCCGACACATCAACACGGGTACTTCAACCAGAATGAAGGATCCATGTAACATAGCCAGGGAGAAGAGAATAGAAAGCACACGTTTCAGTTCAGTGATTCTGGCATTCACCTATATTATGGTTCTACTTCAGATAAATCCCAAATATGTCACAAAACACCCTAGAACAAACATTTAAGAAACCACAAGAACGGAGGCACAGATTAAAACAAAAGAAAAAAATAGTTTGGACAACTTGTACAAAGTAACAGCATAATCAGATGGTAGAGTAGGTTAAAAGCAAAAATAGAAAATGTTGTACTACCATGGGCGTAAAAATAAAATTATTAGGGCAGTTCCTACTGCCACCTCTGCAATGACATCTATTCAGCTTCTAAAACCATACCCTTCATCAAGGAATACAAGTTAAGAAAGTGTGAAGCTGCAACTCAAGAAAATTTCTGCATTTAATCAACTCGTGGATATCATCCCATACCAATCTCATCTCAACTTGCAGCCATTTTTGCTAAATATTAGCAGTTGGTATTGATCCTATTGGAGATAATGACAAACACAGAAAAAGAAAGTCCAAAATGTGATAGAATGAAAATCCAGCTGCATGAAAAAGAAGATCTATACTTGCATAAAGGACAAGAATGAAGCAGAACTTAGTAATCACCTCAGTCCCTGCAATGCCCATTGCAAGCCCAATATCTGCTTCATGGAGTGCAGGAGCATCATTTGTGCCATCTCCAGTTACTGCAACAACTTCTTCTAAAGTTGTTCGTAAAAATTTAACCATGGTATGCTTATCTAGTGGTGAGGATCGAGCCATGACCTGCGCAACAATAGATATGATGCACACTGTAAATCAAATTTTGCTCCACGTACAATTATCAGCGGGTGTCTTCAGAATTCAATGAGTTTCTAAGGAAGCCAATGGTATCTTTGGCGCATACCTGTGAGTTAATTGTCCTAGAGTCATTACTCCTGCTGCTATATTCGTTTATTTCTTTTCCCATCTACTAAATTCAATGGAGATTGCTTTCATTACAAGTTTTCAAGGAATGAATAAACTGGTGGTTTATCCAGACTGCAGGAACATAAGTATTAAGTTTGAAAGCTGGAGCTGCGGAATATAGTGCCTGTTTTGACCTAAAAATTTTACAATCTCCAGATTCTGCATGAAGATAATGCATACTTTACAAAAAAAAATTCAACAGCAAAGTCTGAAAAAAATTATTTGTTTAGCTGGTCCAAAACTATTTTTGACAAACAAGGTACCTGAAGCCCAACAAATGGTCTCATTGGGATGCTACTTTCAGAAATGTTGGGGCATTTTGAAATTCATTCCTCACTAAATTTATTTCCAAGAAACCCTAACGAAGCAGAATGAAGCAATTACAGATATAGCACCACCTGAATTTTTGGAATGAGTTCACGCAGCTCCTCCTCAGTCTTCATACGAAATTCTGGGCCTTCAATGGCAATACCCTTATCAGTCAATATACCACATTCTCTAGCAATTGCCTTTGCGGTGTTTATGTTGTCTCCCGTGACCATCCGCACAGTAATTCCAGCTGATCTACAAATTGCAACTGACTCCTTAACTCCAGGACGGACTGGATCTTTAATACCAACAATTCCTATGCAAGTATACCCCTCAAAGGGAACAGCACCTTCGGCACAAAACTCATTTCCCATTTCCTTATAAGCAAGGCATAACGTCCGAAGAGCTTCATTAGCAAACCGTTCAATTGTATCCTTCAGATGATTGGTGGATGCCTCGTTGAGAAGAGCAACCTCCCCATTCGAGTCGATAACTTTATCACACGCACTCAAAATTATTTCAGATGCACCTTTACAATGTGCCCTGAAACCTCCTCCAGGAAGTTCCAAAACTACCCCCATTCGTTTCTTCTCAGAGTTAAATGGCTCAACTTTCACAAGCTTTGCTTCTTGTCGTTCCGCTTGGAAATCTCCTCCAAGAGACAGCCCAAATTCCAATAGAGCCATTTCAGTGGGGGTTCCCAACACTTCAATTTTGTGGTCCTCATTCTTAACTATATCTCCCCCGGTATTGTAAAATATTGATTGAATTAGCATTTTTAAGGATGAATCAGGAATCCCAGAGGAAAAGATAGAAGTATCCTTAGAGCCACTAAGTTCCTTTATTTTCCCACAAATGCATGCTTTCACAACAGCCATGTGGTTAGTAGTTAGTGTCCCAGTTTTGTCACTACAGATACTAGTGGCTGAACCCATAGTCTCACAAGCAGCTAGATGGCGAACAAGTGCTTTGTCATTCATCATCTTCTTCATGGCAAAAGCAAGGCTCAGGGTCACAGCTAAAGGCAGCCCTTCAGGAACAGCAACTACAACAATTGTAACTGCAATAGCAAAGTATTCCAGCATTTCCAAGGCATCCTCTCCCGACCAACTCCAGTGGGACCCTTCTTGCAGCTTACGGTTACACAAGCCTTGTACCAAAACAGAAAACGTAATAACAGCGAAAAACAAGCCAATTTTTCCAATTATGGTGGCCACTCCGTTTAGCTTAACCTGCAATGGGGTCTCATCGTCTCCTCCTTCAGTAAGGGTAGCCATTAGTTTTCCCCATTGAGTTCTCATCCCAACCGTGGTAACAAGCATTTTACACGATCCATCTTGAACTTTAGTTCCAGATAGCAGAAAAGGTTTTGCAGCAGTCACATTAACTGGCTCACTCTCTCCTGTTAAGCTAGATTCATTTATCAACAAGGAAAATCCAGAAACAAAGAGTCCATCAGCTGGGACTTGATCTCCTATAGAAAGATGAACAATGTCACCAGGAAGCAAATTGTATATTGAGATCTTTTGCCTGTATCCGTTTCTAGTAACCTGAACTGTAATTTTTTTCTTCTCCTTGTCCAAATCCTTAAACTGCAAAGATTGCTTATAATCACTTGTAGCAGTGACGAATACAACCAACAGGATGCTTGCAACAATTCCAAGTCCATCATGGGCCCCCTTTGGCCATCCTTCCATCGTTATGCCAACTACAAGAGATATAAAGGCACAAACACCAAGTATCATGAGAGTTGTATCCTGGAGAGCTTCCCACACAAAAACCCAGAACCCCTTGGGTGGGCTTTCAGTGAATTTATTAATCCCATAAATTCCTTTTCTTTGGTTCAGTGAGTCTTCAGAGATGGAGATACCATTGATTGGTGATGTGGAGAGCTTGTTTGCAATGCCCTCTACTCCACCATGATCTCTCAGTTTCTTCACATTATGGCCTTCCACAATGGATCCTAACTCATCAGCACAGATATCAAAACCCGCAGCTTTGACTTCCTCTGGTACAGTGTAAGTTATACCTGAATGCATTTCCATGAAAATTAAGATGAAAAAAGCAAAACAAATTCAAACTTCTCATTTCAAAACATTCAAAAGAGTTTTACCCTGGATGAACTGAAGGGCAGCTTGTGAAACCAACACTGCAATTCTGAACTTCTCCTATGAAATTAAAGAGTAAGAGACTAATAAGTGATCCCAAAAACAACACAAGAACTTTTCTTCTTTTGTTTGGGGTTGGACAGGTTCGGGCTGTATTGTTAGGGAAAAAGAGACTGGTAATTTTTTTATCTGGTTTGCCATTAGTTTATACAAACCCTTTTTTCTAACCACAATTTTCAGATGCTTCAGAATCAGGTAACTGCAGTACAGTCCAATATGGAATTGCCAAAATTTAAACGACAAAATTAGACAACTCAAAGTTCGCTGAAGTGAACAACCCCGACATGATTAAGGTGAGACAAAGCTAGGGGAAGGAAGAACCATAATGAATGCAGGTTACGACACAGGCAGCCTATTCGAATCCATGACCTACTGAACTGTATCGAATCATACGATATGAATTGTGAATCGTGCGATTCCAACAACTATGTTTTGGGGGGACGATATGACTTGAACCCTATAATTTGCATAACTTTTTCTCCATATTGGAAAACCATTAGAATCTTAAATTTACTTGCTCCTGAATACGTCCTACTTGCAACCCATATCATCGCTTGGTCATTATGTGTGGTCAAATTATTTCTGTAGGACCCTTTAGCCAATAGTACTTGCACCCTATGGGGAAATGACTGGAACCTTAAGTTGACTTCACTTGCTCCCAAAATTAGGGAAACGTTTAGACAGTTAACTTAAGTTGCTCCGGAATAATTTTTTTTCAAATTTACCGTACAGAAAACATATGTTACGATTAGTATCGTCTCCTTCCAAAACTATACGTATCCCAAAAACGTATCCATTTTGTATAGAGAATCCATGATACAGTGACATATCCTACGATACATACGAGCATCCCGATTCGGTACATTTCCTAGGATTACTTATTGAAAAAAAAAAAAAAACGGAGCTTATTTTAAGAAGCGGAACCCCAAACGCAATGGCCTTGTTCGTTTCCCTGTTTAGTTTTAGTTTTGATGACATCATCATTTCTCTCATTTCTCTCTCTATCTCTCTCCACTCATTACACCTACTGACATCATCAAAACTAAACTAAACTATCTAACCAAACACATCCATTATAAGTGTTTTGATTTAGTTTTGGCGACCTTCACACCATTCAAAGGAAATCCAACATCAATCCATTAGGGTTCGAATAGAAGACAGATACACACTTCTATCACGGTTTGCAAAAATCATATACGGGGTCTTCTTTTCTTTCCATAACTAAGGCAACAGAAAACCTCAATGAGTCAATACGATAACCACTGGGGATACCTGAAATTTCGCATCCTTGAATTTTTTTTATGTGCAATAGTTTTTGGTTTGTTATTACGTAAAACTATTCTTTAATTGTTTAGTAACTTTTGTTAGCATATCCGATGTACGATATGCATCACGATACGATTCATGTAATTTAAAAAAAAAAAAAATGATACACGATACATATCCTGATGTGAAAACATGAAATTTAAGCATGTTAATGAGTGATTGATTAATGAAAATGTGTAATTTTTCAGCATTAAGTATGTTGAGAGATGATTAACATATGAAAATATGTATCTTTTCTCGTATTATGAAAATAATTAACCTTAGAAAACTTGTATTTTATTTTTCATAGTATTTACTCCCTTTGCCCCTTAAACATAACCCAATACCATAAAAGGTTCACTTTTTGGATAAAAAAATAAAGCACTTTTGTGCATATTTCTTAAATTTATTGACTTCGAGTTTAAAAAACTAACTCAAACTTTTATCCAAAAATTGCACGTCTCTTTGTAATAGACTATCTTAGTGGGACGGTGGGAGGGAGAGAACATTGATTTTGGGTGCCACCTCTAAATTGAAATTCTGGCTCCGCCACTGCCAATGGCACCCTTCAGGCCCTATTCAGCTGCAAGGAAAGGAAAGTACAAGAATGTCTGACTCTTGTATTTTTTGATCCTTCAATTAGGAAAAAGTTGAGGGATCCACATCTCTAACTTTTCCACTAAGATTAGTTTTCCCTTTATTTGTCCCGTAAAAAACACAAGGTTTTGCTCGAATCTTGTTTTTGTACTAGTTTCATGTACAATTAAGCTATTGCTATTCAAACCTACCCACAAATTTCTATTATCAAATGTACACACGTAGGAAAGTACTTTTCTTTTTCCTTCACTTCACTTCACTAAAAATTTCTTATTGAACAATTCTCCCACACCAATTTCTTAACAAATGAGCGGAGCATTAGTTTACACGAATATAATCTTAATTTAAGTTGACTTGCTCCGAACACTTCTGATGTAGTGTTGGGATAAAATTGCCTAACCAAAACATCATTCAATGTCTCACAATTACTTCAGCTCTTACCATAACAACTGTGAGAATGCATTCTTCGAAATGCAATCTTTCCATAATTAATTAATTACCCGTATGATGTTGGTTGAGAATGCCATCTTTCCATAATTAATTAATTACCCTTCTTTCCGCCGAAACGTAACTCTCCCTATTTACGGCAAGATAATGCTAAGGGGCCATTTGGGAGCCACATTTTGGGATTCTACTTTTTGCATTATCACAATATATGTGTTTGGAGCCTAAGTGAGAATGCATTCTTCGATAACGCATTCTCAAAATCATGAAATAGAGACAGAATCCGAGAACCAGTCATGGAAAAGCTTTAGCAATATGATTTTCCACTACGGACGAAAAGACTGAATTACCCCTGCCTCTTTTATCAAAATTCTGAACTTGCCCTCATGTGATATTTGCATTGCCTAACCTTATCCTCTCAACTTAAGAAGCACGGACATGACACACCACGGATACGCGGACCGGTCATTTCTTCATAAATTAGGACAAAGACTACCACGGACGGAGGGTACGAGGGGGGAGGTCGCACGTGCCTCTCCTGAGTAAAAAAAAAAAACACTATTTTTTGTATCGCAAGAACAGTGTTATTCTTCCAAATGGGGGTATTATTTTTTATATTAAGCATATTGATGAGTGATTAGTCGATGAAAATGTGCATTTTGGGGGGTATTAAGTATGTTGATGAATGATTAACATATGAAAATTTTTATGCTTTAGGGTACTAGAAATAATTAATCTTAGAACAATTGAACTGTTTTTCTACTAATTACTCCATCCGCTCGTAACGATAGTCCGCTACCAAAAAACCCTCCAATTTCGGTTAAAGAAATAAAGCACTTCGGTTCAAAATTTCTTACATTTCTTGACACACAATTAAAGAACTAATTGAAATTTTTTCAAAAATTGCACGTCGTTTTGTAATAGGTTATCTTTGTGGGATGGGGAGCGAGAAAATAATGATTGTGGGTGCCACCTCCGGGTAGGAATCTTTGGCTCTGTCCCTGACGAATACGTCGGGGACCTGTCAAATGTATTTGTATAATACAGGTAGGTTATGAATTAATCTAAAAGCGGAAACGTTGGTTCTTTCAAGTTAAGAACAATACTATGAGGATACAAATCAACGTTCCATTTATACCTATTCATTAACTATACAGCAATGGAAATTTTCAGCATGGATGGAGTTTTAAAAATTATATTTTACCCTTTTAATGTGTACTTAGCATGTTTCAAGAGAGTGGCCACTATATGTCTCAATAACAAAAATACAACAAAAAAAATTGGACAATTATAGAGGCATGTCTGATGTTCGGAGAGTATTGTGTTGTGTGTTGGAAATGGTTATGTGAGGCAGGTAGACATGTCCGTGCTTCTCACCACTCAACATATTTAAGTAGGGATAGTTTGTCTACTAAATCTACTGTTTTGGAAATTGTATTATGGTTTGTATTTGGTTGTATTCCCTCCACTCCTAATTGTTAGTCCCTTTTGGGGTTCCAACTATTTAAGAGGTTATACAATGATTACACTTTGATTCAAATTTCAAGGTGTTATTTCCTTTATTGCCCCTTATTCTAACTCATAGAAGACCATTAATAGATATTTATAGGGATTGTGCAGCAAAACGTATTCTCACTTATATATGGCTGTGCAATGTCGATGCTCTGGACTATGAATGAAGGAACCATGGTATTGAGCACAGAAAATGATTTGGGTCTCCAGGTTTGCCCTCTCTGATGCCTTTTAGCTTTGATTTGGGGGCATGGTTCTACAACAAAATGTCCCTTAGCTCCTTGGTTCTTGGAGGTTTAGGGGGGCAACTGTTTCAGTGGTATTCTGAGAGCAACCACTTTATGCATATATTGTCAAAGGTTTGGTCTGTTTCCGATCATCTAGCATCCATATCCCCAATAATACTCGTAAGACTTTCAAATATGGGACACAAGTGAAGTAGAAGTGCCAAAGGATATTGTAACTAATAATATCTCAAAATATGTAGGTCCAAAAGGGTTTTATAACACATTATAGTACCATAACAAATTAACGAATAGGAAGGGGTAAAAATCAACCCATAATATATTTTGCTCATTATACTCCTTAACCCTCCTCTGTAGCGAAATCTATTATGGACATATCTCCCAAACACTCTACAAATTCCTACTCTGTTGTAAAATCTATTATGGACATATCTCTCAAACACTCTACAAATTCATAATCTGTTCTAACCAGTAACCACAATTCACAACCCAAAATAATAATAAAAAAACAATAATAAGTTCCCATACGCCTCCTAAGTTTTGAACACTGATATATAATTTTGTCCTCAATTTCTTAGGAACAAAACAGAGAACACAGCAGAGAAACAAAATCTGTGGGAAAAGCCTCAGTCAGAAAGAGATACCTGATTGGAGCGTTGAATAGCACGAGCTTCGAAACGCTTAGACAGATTAGCAGTGAATCGAAACCTCCGCTTCCGATTCTTGACAATCCAACAGAGCTTCCTCCATCTCTGAAGCGCCTCCTCTGACGAGTTCTTCGCTTTCACCTCCCCAAAATTCTCCTTCAAGTAGCTCTCCATCTCCTTCAATACGATACAAAATAACACCAAATCTCATTCAGAGAACAATACAATCTGATTTACTGTGAATCCTATTTGTGCTGAAATTGGAGTGGTTGAGAATCACATTCCAAGGCCTTTTGATCTGATTGACAGATGAAAAAACGTTTGTCGGTTTCGTTTATTCTTTATTTATTCCTTGGTATCTAACCTTTAGGAAAAAGACTGCCGTGGACTGCCGGACACACAGTCTCTGTATTATCCTCTTCAGTAGACTTTTTCTCCTTCGTCTAACGTCTTCTTCCTCCAATCGCTGGAGTCTAGAGAGAGAGAGTGATGGATTAAAGACGAGATTGGAGATTTCCAAATCGGGAAAGGGGAAGGGAAGTGGCTCAAGTCAAGTGTCTTCTGTGTCTGAACGGCAGATCTCTTTGTTGAAAGATTAAGGACGAGAAATTAGGTCCTCAAGGACAACATTGTCACGTTATTCGGTTTGAGTCTCAAAATTCACTCTGCACATTCCACAATAAATTTTTCTTTATTTCTCTTTTACTCATTACCTCCAAAAACTTCCCTCAAAACCCAAACCGAACAAAGCCAGTACCGATCCATAGGTTACCTAAAATGTACCTAGCTGTGCGGGGTATATTTTTTGATCTGCTAGAATAATTTGAATTGTTCAATAATTTTGAAATAATTTTTCAACGCCTTCGGAAAAAATCATATCAATTGAACATACGTAAGTGGATAATTCAATATTTTTATTTCTTATTCAGAATTTGGATCTTGAATTCTAAATAAAAGATTGAAGTTTGGATCGATGACTAATGCATATCCAATTGATCTAATTTTTTACGGGGACACTTGAAAATTTATTTCTATGTTATTGAACGTTTTGAATTATTTATATGAGACCCAAAAGTAAGTCTCACAAACTGCTATGTACATTTTCAATACGCTTTGGTCGGTACCCTAAATTTTATTAGAGAGTCAAACCAGCTCTTTGATATGATCATTAGCCGATTTGGAGGAGAAAATTTTGAGTGCTAAGAGCATCAATATCAGCCTCTCTATTTTAACTTTAAAGTTAAAGTAGAGAGCAAAGTCTTTCAAAATCTTAAAATCAGACTCACCAAACGAACTAACGAATTAGAAGATTTCTTAACTTTGCTACAGTTACTTAACAAATTTGGTGACCTACTTTCACTCACCAAAAGAGGAGGAGGGAGGGAAGAGTAAAAGTTTGAATAGAGAGTCTGATTTTGTGAATTTTTTGAAAAGTGGCTTGCCAAATTATAAAAGGTGTTTTTGAGATTAAATTTGGTAAATTATAAAAGGTGTTTTTGATCTGTGAATTTTTTATAAAGTGACTTGCTAAAGTTTGAATAGAGAGTCTGATTTTGTGAATTTTTTGAAAAGTGACTTGCTAAATTATAAAAAGGTGTTTTTGAGATTAAATTTGGTATTTTTTTTTTTTTGTGCGTCAGATAAGAATGACCTAATAGGGTACCGCACAAGTCATGCCAGAGCGTGAATTTTTTTGGACTGCCCAAAATTTTCATTCCCTCTCTTCTCTTTCTCTCTTCTTTTTCTCTTCAAAATTTGAACTATCCAAAACACTTTTGGACAATTCAGATGAGTGGCGAGTTTCGCTACATGATACCTATCCAGCACCTAAGTTTTTCTCGTTTCGAAGGAGTTCTATCAGAGTTTCCTTAGTACTTGATTAGAAGTCAATCTTTTGTTTTTGTTCTTATTCAAATTTCTTTTGCATTTTTTTACTTTAAATTTTTAATAATTATTAATTCGTTTCAATGAGAGAATTCGACAAATTAAATATTTTAACAGTTACCCTTTTATTTGAAGAACCATTAAATCCCCTAATTGACTTTTAACGATTACTGTTATCCCATGTGATTCTATGACCTATAAAAATAAATATAGTATCTTTTCCTTGAACTTATGCAAAAAATTAAACTTTTCTCAAAAAAAAAATCCAACTTTGGTAGAGGCACCGATCACATGAGTACCGATAGATACAAACAGTGTGCGGGGTCCTTTTAGGGATTCCGTATAAATAATCTGAACTTTTCAAAAAAATTAAAATATTTTTTCAAGTAGCCTTGTGAGAAATCAGCTCAAACAAATACCTATAACTAATTGATTCAATGTACCTATTTTTTATTCACATTACAATATTTCGGCCTGCAAGCAATTTGTACTTGTCGTTTCCTTGGGGTTTTAAATACTTATTCATTTTCCTATTTAGTTTTAATTTGAATGGCATCATCATTTTCCTCATTTCTCTTTCTATATCTCTCCACTCATTATATCTGTTGATATTATCAAAATTAAACTAAACTATCTAACCAAACACAGTCTAACCTATTTTAATTTTTAAATTCTAATTTTGCGGGCCGAAATATTTTATTGGGAACATCGGGACTAGTCAAATGAGGACAATTAATAACTACAGATGGGCACGCCGTTCAAAAGATGGGGCGCAGATAACGCGTAGCGTATGGCAGCTGCTCTGCTGAACATGAGTACGGCGAGGCAGGTGGGACTTAGCGTACTCTGTAATCCGTACTACTTTGACCCCTTATGTTTCGAACCCGGGAAAACAATGGGGACACATGGTTTTGTACAGACAGTGTACAGATGGGTCTCGGAGACCCACTTGTGGGCTCCACATGGATCATCCGAGTCATTCATTCATTTTAGAATAATTTGGGTCGCGCGAGAAATCAGCTCAATCGGACGTGTGTAAGTGGTTGATCCAAAATCTCTCTGTTTCATTCAAACGTTTTGAGTGAAACGGGGAGATTTTGGATCAACCACTTACACAAGTCCGATTGAGCTGATTTCTCGCGCGACCCCTCGAAAAATTGTTCTAAGATGAATGAACGGCTCGGATAGTCCGTGTGGGACCCACAAGTTTCATTACAAATTTACAATTACAATTGCGACTCACTTATCAGGTACACTATAAATATACACCGGGTTTTGTGAAACCTTCTTCTGAATTCTACATAAATAATCGCAGTCTCGAAATTTATTTAAAATATTTATAAAAAATCAACTTAGTCGAATATCGGTAAAAGTTTGATCAATTCTTCATTCAATTTCTTACCAAGGAATTAAATAAAAAATTGATCAAATCTTTATAGATATCCAACTGAAGGGTACTTAAAATTTTATTTTTAACAAATTAAACTACTCCGATCATTAAAACCTCAAAGAAGCCGAAAGAGGGTCTCACATAACCCAATGTTTGGCAAAAAAGTAAAAACCGTTTTTTTGGTTTTTTCCGTTTTGTCTATATTCAATTTTTTTTTTTGCATTTTTTGGTTTTGCGTTAAGTTTTCGTGTTTTATAGATTCGTCTCGTAATCCAAAAAGTATAAAATTATGATAAAAACTATTTTTTTTTTTAATAAAACCGAAATTAAACCATTGCGCACCAATTCCTGTTCACATTTAGTCCTTGGGAAATCACGTGTGTACAGTTGCAGGTGCGGTACTTTGTCTGGTAATTTACATGTGCCATCTGAGTCATAACTTTATGCCCAAAAAAGACATTTTCCAAAATTTTCACTGTAATATTACTTAATAACTAGCGTAAAACCCGTGCTATGCACGGGACTTGGGGTTTTGCATGAGTTTATTATAGGATCATTTTCCTTAAATTTATAGTTTTGCATTTAATCTTTCGAGATTATAAATTTATCTTGATAAGAGGAATCTAAAGAGTTAAAAATTAATAAACAAATTTTAAAATTTACTGAAGACAAAACAATACAAATTTGTCTTTTTTTTTTATTATTGTTGTCTTTAGTGAACTTTTCTAAGTATTTTGTCATAGATTTTTAATTTTTTTAATTTCTCTTGTCTAGATTTATCATTAATCCCAAATATTTAAGGAAAAACTAAAGAAAGGTAATGAAAGACCAAAAAAAATTAGAAAAAAGATCTATTAAATAAGTAGTTAGCCCAAACCCAACTTTAAAATGTACTCCATCATTCTATTCATTCACCATAGTATATGTAGACAACACAATAAAATACAAAAAGGAAGATAATTATAACATAAAGTTTAAAGAAAAAAATGATGATTATTGATCAGATTATAAGATCCAATGAATATTTTTTCAACAATAATCAACCCTTAAGAATATGTGGGTGTGTTTTCGCTCTTGATGGTAAAACAACTTTCAAAATATTGCGTTGATCCACTCTTCATCTTTTTTTTTTTTTTTGTTGCTAAGAGTTAAAGATATTCTAAGATAGCCCAATAAGTAGTAGACATGTCAAATGACATATTAGACCCAATAAATTTGTAACCAAAATAAATATGCTTATTTTATATACAGCTTTATATGCAAAAACTTCCTTCACATTTTTGCCAACGGTGAACCAAAGTCCTAGAGCCACCTCGTGGTTGACGCATGCATGAACATTGAGTTACCACTTGCCGGAGTTGCTCTAAATTTGATCATAAAGACCTAAAAACACTTATTCACCATCCATAAATATAGTGTCGTGGGCTGCAGAAATTTATCAAATACAACACCATGAAAAAATTTGAGAGTAAAATATGACCAAGTTTTACTACCAAAACATGAGATTGAAAAACACCTCTTCGGGGTAGATAACCACTCAGATTCATTCTGAGAAGGTAGGCATAAAAAATCAATCCCTTGTTGTAATCATACGGAATATTTTATACGTGAAGAGTAAAATAATTCATCCATAAGTCTTGTCTTCTGACTTGTCTGCCGAATATGCAAAATTACATAATAAGAAGACTACATGCATTAAAACATGGAAGGTAAAGGAAAATACCTCACTACAGCCTAAATGGAGTAATTCATACTTTTTACTTTCTTTGCTGAGATCACTGTGCCTTTAATTGATACCTCTGTAAGTTTTTTGAATCGTTGTTTTTCTTCTAAATGTGGACCTTTAAAAACCCTTTCCTAATAAGATTGGAAGTACAATTTAAGAAAATTTGGAAGGAAAAAAATCAATGAAAAAAATATATCAATAATGTTTTAGTGATCATTATGGAAAGGATATTGAGAAAATTTATGGATAATTCAAGATTCTTTCTTTTGAAATTCAAAATAGTGTTATGGAAAGTTTCATACATGTGATTTGATCAAGCTACATTGCTAACTTTGTAACACCCATCACAATCCAACCAACTGACGACACTTGTCGTAACCACAGTGTTCCATGCAAAAACCCATCCTGTAATAATATATAAGATAAGATATCTCAACGTACTTTATTGTTTGTATGCTTCCATCTATGTTGGAAATTTCTATAAGTTCATTAATAGTTTTTTTGATTTAGTGTGATTCCGGGTATAAAATGGAGACGATAGTTGATTTGTAGTTTTTTTGCCTTATATAAATTTTTTCTTCTCGTTATGGAAATATAAGAATAGGGTGAGAAAGAGTAAATTTTTAATTTAAAATTTTGAAAAAAAGGATAATTAAATATCTCACATATGCTACTTTAAATTCTAATGACAAACAAATGAATTCTCGCCACTTGTCGCGTTTATAGCGCTCCTCACGAAAACTCATCCTGCAATACTATATTCGATAAGATATCTCAACGTACTTTATTGTTTTTATGCTTCCATCTATGTTGGAAATTTCTATAAGTTCATTAATAGTTTTTTTGATTTAGTGTGATCCCGGGTATAAAATGGAGATGATAGTTGATTTGTAGTTTTTTTGCCTTATATAAATTTTTTCTTCTCGTTATGGAAATATAAGAATAGGGTGAGAAAGAGTAAATTTTTAATTTAAAATTTTGAAAAAAAGGATAATTAAATATCTCACATATACTACTTTAAATTCTAATGACAAACAAATGAGTTCTCGTCACTTGTCGCGTTCATAGCGCTCCTCACAAAAATCCATCCTGCAATACTATATTAGATGATTTAGATCTCTCGGCGACAGTAAGGTGTAATTATTCCATGGTGGCAACGCCCACGATAGGGACGGAGCCAGAATTTTGAAGTAGTGAGGGCGGGCTATATTACTGCATATGTAGAGAAGGCCGGAGAGACGGGATGTTATAACTTGATTATATATATATATATATATATATATATATATATATATATATATATATATATATATATATATATATATATATATATATAAACAGGGACGGATCCAAGGGGGGGCATGCGGGGGCACGTGCCCCCGCTGACCCCCCACTTGCTAGTGTAAAAAAAATTAACTTTTGGAAATAAGTTTCGTATATATATTATTTATGTCACATTCTAGTAACAGAACACGCGTGTTGTCTGGTGGTAAGGCGCACAAACTCTTAGTCAGTGGTCTTAGGTTCGAGCCTTACCTCTTCCTTTTTAAGATATTGTTTAATTTAGATATTTTTTAATTTTAGAGATCTTTTACATTGGTCCCTATCCTTCAATAATTTTTTATCTAATATTAGGTTTAGAATCAATCTTATACGATTTCTTGTCCCTAACAAAATCGCTGAATAGGAAAAAAATTGCGCGATTACAATTAATAAAATGCCCCCACTGAGTTGGATCTCTGGATCCGTCCCTGTATATAAATATATATGTTTCAATATAATAGGAGAATTTTTCAAATTATAACACAGACGACAGCCCCTCTTAACTATCTTATGGCTCCATCCTTGCCACGTGGTGCGTAGTTGCCTGGATAACACATTTATTCATCGCATAAATTTCATAGAAACACTACCTACGTATACTCCAATAAAATGAACAGCTTCCGATAAATAAGTAGGGTGTAAAATAGAGTGTGCACGCGTTCGCTTTAAAGGCTAGTTTCTGTAAGTTCCAAGCTAAAGGTTTGAAAGTTTTGGGCAAAATGACAATTGACTAATAGTCAGAGCAAGCAAGGGACAAAGTCAGAATTTCGATTTAGGGATGAAACCAAAAATTAATATTCTTTTTCTTTGTCTCACAATAATAGTTTATTGTAAAAGGACATGCGATTTTCAGATAAAAATTACAATTAGTTTTTTAATTTTGTATCAAGAAATGTAAGAAATAATACACGGAAGTGTTTTATTTTTTTATCCTAAAATTACAGGTTTTTTGTTAGTGAGTCATCTTTACCGGTGAAGGGAATAATTAGTATAAAAAAGATAGTAAAAGTGTTCTAAGACTAATTATTTCTCGTACCTAAAAGAATACACAATTCATATGTTTATTATTTATCAACATACTTAACACCCAAAAATTACATACTTTCATCGCTTAATCACTTTTCAATATGCTAAATACCAAAAATAATATATGAAGTTTTGAAAAATAACAATGTTCTTGCAATACAAAAATCTTTTTTTTTTTTGGACCCGAAGTTCGCATGTGCCACCACGCCCCCCTCTTACCCTCCGTCCCTGAGAACAAAGGTCATTAACCTCGTTTAGATTAGCCTTTTTACTTGTTTTTCCTTTTAGCCCTACTCTTTACATTCAACTTTCTCCAAATTTTAGTTTAGTGGTGAAAAAAGGTAAACAAAAATTTTTGTATACAAAGCGTTAAAAAAAATAAACATATTCATTTTTTGGTAGAAAATTTATTAGGCCCAATTTTATTTTCTTTTTTTGAGCTATTTATCAACTCGCCCACAAAATTAAGCGAATTTTTATTTACTTTTGTTGTGGATGACTTATTCAATGGCGTTATTATTAAAGGAAAGATAAATCATATGAACAGTTTCTGGTCCACTTTCGAGTTCTAAAAGACGATCAGAACCGTTCATTAAATTTAAAATAATTTTTTGAATTGCCGTACATAAAATATGCTCAATCTGATGATTATAAGTTCTTGATAAATCTTCTAACTTTTCATTTAGAATCCAAGATTGTTATTCTGAATCAAAATGAAGAAGATTAATTAGATCAAGAGTTGAAATCATAGGATTGAGCTGATTTTTATCAAGGCTACACAAAAGGAATACTTATTTTAAATTTTATGAATGATTTGGGTCATTTGTATAGACCAGTAGATGGGTCTCACAAGACTTTTGTGCACGATCTGTACAATCTTATCTATGCGAATAGTTGTTTTTTTTAGGCAAAAGGTTTATTCATGAAAATTTGACAAGGGGATATCAAGTTGGGGAGATGGACTCCAATAGAGGGTTGGAGTAATTAAAACATCCGTAAAGACAAGCCCAAAAATACCCAATGGGCCAAACTCGAAAACACCTAAAGGCCTTAGCCCAAATAGGCCATACCAAATACATCAATGAAGCCCAAAATAAGAGGCCCAAACCCTAAACAACGGAACCTTAGTCGCCATCCAACACCCGCCACTAGGGATGGTAATTTACTCCGACCCGTTCAAATCCGTTCCAATCTCCGCTCCGAATGGATCAACATTTTGGAGATCCATTCAGGGATCGGGTAGAAGGCGGGGACAGGTGTATCCCCACCCCAAATCCGATTCGATCCGATCCATCCTTGAATCCTCGGTTTTATTTGTATATGTTTTTTTTTTCCAGTACATTTGTATATATATTTAGGGTTCAAAGTTAGTATATATATTTTGGATGGAATTATGGAATTTTGATATATGATGGATGAGTTTGGAGTAGCCCTAGTTGAATACCCCATGTTTATAAGCTGTTAAGTTAGGAAGCTGGTGAATTTGGTGAAGTATTACGTTTGTTATTTTATGCTTTCAAGCTTTCAGTTGATATTGGAGTATAGCCTAGAGTATAAGCTCTCTTGCAATTGTTGTGGCTTCCTCCGTTTTTTTTTTTTTCACCATTTTTTATTGTTCTTTTGTCATCTGATTTTCCCTGAATTCCCACTTTAGATCTCTACTCCCCGTTTGTGACGGGGATGAAGGGGAAAAAATAATCCCCATTCGGGATCAGGACGGGGGAAGGGTTCGGGGATCGGGGACGGGATAGTTGTCTCTGGCCTTGACCCATTCTCATTGCCATCCCTACCCACCACTCAACACCCGACGACCAAAAAACACCACCACACGACCACCATCGTCAACCTCTGCCACCATTAGCTATTAGACCTAGAGTCTGGTCACACCCAACAATGAGAATCGACAGTGAACTGAAGCCACCAAACGAAAGAGAGGAGGCCCAGTGACAAACACCGCCCATCGCCACCTAACAATTAAACCTGAAACGGTTTCACCCAACTGTGAAACTGCATTGGAGCCATAGAAGCTGACGAAGCACTGATTAGATTGATGAAGAGCCAGTGAAAGAGGAAGAAAGAGAGGCTAGAACTTCGTAAACATGCACCACCATCGCACCCCCCGCCTATGAAGTAAGCACACGCTGTTGCGAACCTGTCAAAGCGGTCGAACTCTGGAAACGACCGCCAAGAAACAGCCAGATTGGTCCTCATAAATGGCCAAGAGAGCCAAACGTTGAGATTCCACAAGCCATTGAAAGCCTTCAAAACATCCACCACTGCTTCCACAGCCAAAGACCTGCAGAAAAGAGAAAAGAAAGAAGAAAAAAAGAAGGCAGAAGAGGAAGTTTGTTTTGGAGAGAGAGAGAGAGAGAGAGAGAGGGATTTTGTGCAAGTACTCTTTCTAGGGATTTTGTTGTACATAGAGAGAAAACAAGCCGTGTTCCAAAAGGATAGAAAGTGTGTAATGACACAACTTTTTTAAGATAAATAAATAATCTTTCTAATATCCTTGAAATTAGAGGTGGCAAATGGGTGGGGTGGGTTTGAATGTGTTGACATGGGTTTTTTTTCAATCGATAGAAGTATTATTGATTACTGCAAATGCAAAACATCCAAAGTGGCTTTTCTACACACCCAGTCCGGGAAGTCCCCTTCCCAAGTGGTAGGAAGCTCAACAGAAAGGGCATATTTGGCTACTTTGATGAGCCACCCTATTAAAAAACACGGCGAACAAACGAAAAAGAAATGGAATGAAAAAGCCGAACTAAACACAAAACATCTTTAATGATTACGGCCACATTGGAATTAGCACATTTCACGCCCTGTAGCATTTGAACAATCCCTTGTGCATCACCTTCAACCACAAAATCTTCCCCCGTGCAATCTCCCGCGAACTCTAAAGCGCACCGAAAACCCAACGCTTCAACCACTTCTGCTGACCACACATTGAAAAGAGGGATGGCTGCCATCCTTAAAATGTTTCCATATTCATCCCGCACAACTATGCCCACACCTCCCTTCCCATTGCTTTTCTGAAGTGTTCCATCCACATTGAGAGTATGAGTTGAGAGTATGCGAATATGGGTGAGTCAAGAATGGGTCTAGCCAAACCCAACCTAACCTATTTTTTTCTTCTTCTTCTTCTTCTTCTTTTTGTCTCTCTCTCTCTCTCTCTCTCTCTCTCTCTCTCTCTCTCTCTCTCTCTCTCTCTTATTTTTTTCAAAACTATAAACATCCAATATGTGAAAACTATAAAAAAAAAAAAAAAAACCTTGATTGTACATGTATATAACACATAACACAAGATTTGTAACAAAATGATCACAAATTTGTAATTGACATTAAAATTTGGTGTGCATTCATTTACTGAATTGCTTACAGCTTACTATATATGTATGGACCTTACGTATTTTTGTACTACGTAATACGTATTCTAGAAAGAGAGTGAGAAATTGTTAGAATAATCACCACACGAACACAGTAATGAATACGAAAACAGTAAAGAATCAACACAGGAATTTACGTGGTTCCCCAAGATTGGGTACCTCCATGGGAGCGCGAGCGAGTCTATATTATTATGATCAAAATTGGCTAGGGTTTTACAATAGAGAGTATATATAGCCCTACTCTATTCCAACCTTAATCCACTCTGCTCCGCTCGGTGTGCTTCGCTCCCCTAGCTCCGTTTTATTCCGCTCCGGCATCTGGCCTTTCATTAGAACTCCTTGGTACATCTCCATACGAGCCACAAGCTCTAACAATCTCTACCTTGGCGAATAACCTCACCCATTCAGAAGACAACCATCTGGATCCAACCGTAAGGGGGGGACGTCTCCTCTCTATCACCTGGAGACGTTAACCAAGTCCAAGCAATGCTCGAACTTGTCCACAATCACAATCTTTGTCAACATGTCAGCTGCATTCTCAGAAGTGTGCACCTTCTCCAATATTAAATCACCCAAAGCAATCAACTCTCTCACCTTGTGAAATCTCACGTCAATATGCTTGGTCCTCACATGATACATGTGGTCCTTCGCTAAATAAATGACACTCTGACTGTTATAGTACAACTTCACTCCACCTTGATAAATACATTTAGCTTAATTATGTAATATAAGGCTATGTTTAGCAACACACTCATATATATCTCAAAATAAAAAATGTAGAGTTAATTTTGTGCTTCAACTTTCGTTGGCTAGTTCATTTATAATTATTGGTTTATAAATTATTTGCTTATTTGAAGATATCTTTTCATTTTCTTTATTTTTAACCGTCATGGGGAATTTTTTTTAAAAAAGTTATCAATAAACCATCTCGATCATTCTAAAGACTTGTTAATGTCAAGGTAAGCCATACTTTAAAAGTTTTGTCCAAGATCATGTGCTCATTTTTTGATTTTATCAAAAGTAAGCATTATAAACTGTAGCCCATAATGAATGTCTTAATTTAGCAAGATCATTTACTTAGAAAAAATTTCACGATTATAATTAATAAGGTGCTCCCACTGGGGTGAATTCCTGGATCCGTCCCTGTTAACAACCCTCAAGGCTACTATATGTAAGAGGACACAAAAAACTCGGTTAAAAAACCTTTAAAATGCGCAGCCCGCATCAGTACATGTTGAACCCGTGTTTGACCGTCCAGAGATGGACACGACTCGTGTCCGGACGGAATTTCCAGAGATCGAGTATGTGAACCGAAAATTGCACCTTTCTTCGAATGTCTAAAATTCAAGGCGTATATCCAACACTAACTCATAAGACAGCAGGAAAAGGGACACCAAGTTATTTTTTTTTTATTTAAGTGGTTTAAATTAATTTTCCATATTATCCGCGGGTGAGCTTGTATTGTGGTGGCATTTGTTTCACCACATTGCATTTGTTGGGGGTGGTGAAGTTGCGATAGACCAAGGGCCCTGTTATGCGATATTTAAAAAAAAGGGCCCTGTTATGCCCCGCTCAAAAATATTGAACCTTTCACAGTTTATAGCTCGATGCGGGCAATAACCATGTAAAATTCAAAGTGATCGGACATAGATTGTTTAGTGATACAGGCAAATAATTTTGTTGTGCATTTTCTAAAATTTATTTGTGGTTTACTCACAAAGGAAAAAAAAGTAATTTGCTTACTAAGTTTTCTATGTTCGATTAACTTAGTTTTGCTATGCATTTTTTTCTACAAAAGTCAAGGCTTCGGATAAAGGTTTTCCAAGCTCAAGACATTGCCAAATCAAATGCAAGGAGTTTGTGTTGCCCAAGGCATTGCTGGGCAACCCTGGTCAGCTACAATTGTTTAAATTGAATCAGCTTGTCAATACACTATATATACTCATGTGAACTGAATTCGTGAGCTAAGGACTAAAAGGATCTCGTATGGTTTCGGTACCAAGTGTTCTAGTGCTTGCATTAGTTTGTGTTATAGTGTGTCAATCTTGAGATGTGCTAGAATGCATGTCAGGTTTGGCAATGTAGTTACCAAATATTATTTTTATAGATACAACATTCTTAACTAAATCCATTTTTTGAACTGCCTTAACTAAATGCATTGAAGTACTCATTTACAGGGCCGGCCTTAGGCATAAGCCTACCAAGCCGCTGCTTAGGGCCTCCCGTTTTTTGCCAAATAATAGGGCCCCAAATTGGAGGATACAAAATTTGGATATATTATATATATATAGTATGTCGCCAGCTTTGCAAACATGGTTGCTATAGTTTAGCAGGTAGGCACTTGAGTTTGTGGTGCAGTGGTGTCATGTGGAGAATAGTAGTTACTAGTTATTACCTTGGGGACATGGGTTCTAGTCTTGGCGCTGACAGGAGATGACTCTTTTCTGTCACGTTTTGGACAAGGAAGGTATTGGACAGCACTACGCGTACAAAAGATGGGGTACCGAGAATGAACCGATTGCACACGGAGACCCACTTTTGGGTCCCACACGAGTGATCCGAACCGTTCATTGTTCTTAGAACATTTTTACGGTTCCAATTGAGCTGAAATTTGGTGCGGCCCCTCGTAAAAATGTTCTAAGAACAATGAACGGTTCGGATCACTCGTGTGGGACCCAAAAGTGGGTCTCCGTGTGCGATCGGTTCATTCTCGGTACCCTTTGCTCGGTACCCATATCTTTATCCGGAAGGTATTATCTCAAAAAACCTAATATATATACATTGTTAAATTAGGCTTAGGGGCCCAAAAATCTCAAGGCCGGCCCTGCTCATTTATTTGCTGATTTGGTAATGTCTATAACACACACTCGTGGGATCCATTTTTGTCCTAATGCACTCATTAATGAACATTTTAACCATCGGAGATGCTACAATAAAAGAGAAGACTACTTGTATGAATAGGCCCAAATCATGGTACTATGGACCAAACCAACCCTACATTGGGCTGCTTTATTTCATCCTTTTAAGTCTTCACACTTACATGGACCGTGGGCTAGACTCGCTCTCTCTTAGCTTTGCCCACTAGGCTAGAGTCACCTATTTGTTGAAACAATAATCCTTTATGGGCTTGTCAAACAGTCACCCATTTGACGGACCTAAGGCCTGCTTTTGCTGGTATTATTTACTATTTATTGATCTGGCTTTTTCTGAGTTTGTTGACGATGTGTAATGACTGGAAATACTAAGTACACAGTTGCAACCAGTGCAAACGAAACGAGCTATGCGAGCACTTAGTGGATCGGTTCATTAAGACTCAGCTTGTTTAGTAATCGAGTCGAATTCGAACTCGAGTTTTAGGCTTATTTTGTAAACGAGCTCACTAAAACTCACTTGCAAAAGCTCGGCTCGTTAAGGGACTCAACTCGTTTACGAACGAGCTTGGCTCGAGCTCGAGGTTTCGGCTCGTTTACTAAACAAACTGAGCTCAAAGACTACAACGTTCGGCTCGGTTCATTTGCATCTTTTACTCTTTCTCAATCTATATTTATTTCTATAATGACAAAATTCTCCCTACTTTATCTATGTTTATGTAATGAGAAAAAAACTACAAATCTACCATCATGTCCATTAATACCGGAATCATATTAAACCAAAGAAACTGTTAATGATGAATTAAAGAATTTTCCACAATAAAATATTCTTACAAACAATTAAGTTTGTCCGCAGAAGTTAAGTTAGACTGAGATATTTTTACCTTAAAAGAATGTTTTACTAAACGCTATTGGTTAGTCCACATCCCAAATTAATTATTAAGACAGTAAATCAGGATTTGTACAATTAAATACAAGAAATGAATTTCTTTGTGACCACGAGCCACAAATTTTGTTCTTAAGAAAGAGATTTAGTCGAAGAATCTAAAGCTAAAGATGAATTTAACAGATGGTGTGATTTTCTGGATTATAGGAACAACAAATTTGTTTTCTTTACATTTTTTTCTATTTGAGCTCCTTTGTGGATTTGATCGACTTAATTTCCTTCATATTTTATTTTTGCAGGTGAGGTATAATTATACCAAAAGAAATATCTGATTGAGGAAACCAATTGGCACTATCGATATGGTACGTTCTCTCTCTCTCTCCTTCTCTCCTCATTCAGATTTTGGGTTTGTCTGTGAACTAAAATTATTAATTGATTTTTTTTTTAACATCTAGATTTAAATCATTGTAACTAGATTGAGACTCTTATATATTTCAAATTGGATAGTCTTTGGGTGATGCAAATCCAATGATAGCATATTTTAGTGATTTCCCTAAATATTTGATTTTATATCTGTGATTGAATTCTTTGTCATGATATTGGCAATTGCCTAAGAGGATCAAACATACAAAAAAAAAAAAAAAAAAACGATGACATGGTTCTACAGAGGAAATTAGTTTGACTTTCATAAATTTAATTCTCTCACATTGTTCAGTTAGAATTATTTGATAACAATATGTAATTGAATAAGGTATTGAGTTATTTCTTAAAAGAAATTACTCTCTAAACATGTTCACTTCCTAATCATTTCTTTGATATTTCATCAATTTGTTGTACAACAGCAACAACATACAGTTTACAAGATATATGTCAATTAGTATATATTTTGGTTGTTTGGGAGGATCCATGAGTCACCCATAATAAATTTTTTTTTTGCTAAGCGAAGGGCATCACATAAATCCCAACGAGATTGACATGCCTAAACGGTGAACAATCAAATGCCACACCTGGAGAAGAAAAGTTTGCAAGGAGCCAACCAATACAAAACAAACCAAACCAGAATCAATATGCAACCCAAATAGCCAAACATGTTGTGCGGAAGCGAGCAGAAAATATCAAACAAATGTAATCTATGCTTTGCAAACAAGAAAATAAACCAAACCACGGAATAGGGAAGCAAGAGAAAGACAAACAATCAAGAGACACAAGGATTTGTATGGTTCAGTTTGTTGGGGATGCAAATATAATCCATGAGCAGTCACACGATTAAAGAGTTTCACTAATCACGAAGAAACAAAACTCAAAGAGCTACAAAGAGTGTGTTCTCAAAGTTCACTCAAATTTTCCTAGGCTGCCTCTTAAAGTGTGTAACTCTCACAAAGAAACAAAACCTTAAAAAATGCTTTCATAAGGTTGCAAATCGATGCCTTCGTCTGCATCAAGCCTCCGCTAGTTCGAATTAGAGATGCTACAACCTTCCTTAAGTGCACTGACTCGCTGGTCCGGACCACCGTGACTTTGATCCAGACTAGACATCCAACAAACCCCAAAAACACTCAGACTTGCTTGTTTCGAACCATCGTGACCCTGGTCCGGACTACACATGCAACAAACACTCGAAAAACATAGAATCGAGCCAATCTTCAACAAAACAATATATGCACATAACCTCCAAGTTGAAGCAAAAATATAGTTAGTGTAAAAAATTTGAATCATGTCTCATGTCTAAGTGTTTATTTGGTTTTGTAGGATTCAACTCTCATGTTTCACTCATATTATTTTCTTTCGTGCATAGTCGCATATATAGCACGAGTTATTTTCTATGTACACTATTCCAGGGTGTTTTCGTCACAAGCTCCCGGGTGTTAAATTTCAAACTATATTTTTATATATGTTTTAAATATTTGTAAAATCTAATTAGTCAAAGATAACTTGGAATGTATATATATATATATATATATAACCCTACAATATTATTTAAGGATCAACGTAATTTATTATCTCAATTTTGCATATATTGCGGTGACAAAATACGCTTTTAAAATCTTTTTCATTTCATTTTTTCATTTCAATAGCCGTGCATAGCACGGATTCATGCTAGTTCTCATGAAGCGAGGTAACCTTGAACTCTTTTCTTTTTTGGAGTATATTTTGTCAACCGTTGAATTAAAATTTCGAAGCCTTCCTGCCGATGATAAGGACATGCACTTAATTGTAAAATCCTTATTTGATGAGCCCTACTATTGGTACCGATGAAAGTGAATCGATGGTGCACAGATCGATTTGTGATGCCCACTTTTGGGCCTTGCACAAAAGATCCGAGCCGCTCGTTAATTTCAAAATATTTTTTTCAACTATTTACAGTTATCTGATTGAGTTGATTTTTCACTGAGTCGCTCAAACAAATATTTTAAAATTAATAAATGGCTCGAATATTTTGTGTAGGCCCAAAATAGGCTCCATAAACCGATCTGCGCACCATCAACGGTTCCCGTCGATTTACTGTTATTCGATGATATTAGAAGTTTGGCTCTCAATCCTCCAATCTCCAACCTTAAAATATTATACTCGACTGAAGGAAGTAATTAAGGATTAAGTAAAACTCAAAAGCTAATTCTTTCTTCTTCTTTTTTTGTCATCCGTCATTCCCAATCTATTACATGCATGGGAGATGGGGAAACTCTACCGCATGAGCTAGCCACCACTTGCTCAGGTGGTCACAAAAATAAGAATAAATCAACACTTCCATAGTTGGATATTACTTCTTCCGTCCCTTTTTAAGTGTCTAGCGTCGTAAATCTAACTTTTATCTCTACTTTCCAAAATTATATTCTACTTTTACACATTAACTTTTCAAAGGAAAATGATATGGGTACACCACACTTGCACACCGAGGTGATGTGGCAGATGAGAAGAACCCCATGTGGACCACCTGAAATGATGAATTTCTCCTCATCCGCCACATCACCTTGGTGTGTCTGTGGTGTGCAAGTATGGTGTACTTATAGCATTGTTGCTTTTCAAAACGACAAATGATAATTGTATAAATTTTTACTTGTTAACTTTTCAAAACAAATACAACTTATCAAGGGACAACAACAAATAAAGTACTCAAGTACTCCATTTGGGGGTGGGGGAGTACAATAGAACTCTCCACCAAAAACCCTTAAAATCTGCATAGTGTTTGCACGCGTGATAACTGATGAACCTAGTCTAATCGAAACTCCAGTCATGACTTTTGGACTACCAACACCACCTTTTATTGCCTTATCCTTTCGGTGTTTTCTTTAGAACTCATGAAATAGTTTTGGTTTAACTAACCCGCATCTTAACTAATTCTTGATCAAAGGCTTAATTCCTCCGTCTACTATCGGACAGTCTAATTAACGCTGGGGTGAAGCTTTGCTTGGACTGGCCCGTCAAAAAAAAATTTGTACTGGAGAAATTTTGAACCGGAAACTTCGCAAAAAACAAATCCGTCCCATGTCTCAAACCTTGACCATCATAGCAACCTTGGGTTACCTTATCCTTTCATTGTTCACTTCCTATTTTCAATTCAAACGGTTTCAATCCCCACTCCACGTTTTTGAAAGAACTAGGTGAATACAAAAGTCAAAGAATTACCAAAATTGTTTTTCAACAACCACATCCATGCCCTTTACCCAACAACTCCGTGTCCAATCTAGACACCTTAAATTATTGGGTGGTCTTGGGACACCGCACAATACCTTTCTCCACCACCAATTTTTTCCGGGCACCCGAAACCATTTACTTGTAATAGTCCAAGATAAAAGCCGTATTGGGCAATAAACCAAATACACACACAGTGAGTGGCGGAACCAGATTTATTTATTTATTTTTTATGGGGTTGCGAAACCTGAAAGTTAAAACACAAAAAATTAGTTAGTAAAATAAATTATATTTCCACACAAAAGATTGAAAGAGTATAAACATTTGTGATTCACATTTGGCGAAAGTGTTTTACATATATATGGACGACAAAATGAAACGAGTATGAATACAGAATTCAAGTATTTAGCTAGCTAGAGTAGAACACGACGTTCTTTCAAGTCACATAACTTATTTATGATTGAGTCTATCGTAAATTCTATAACTCTCTCTCTCTCTCTCTCTCTCTCTCTCTCTCTCTCTCTCTCTCTCTCTCTCTCTCTCTCTCTCTCTCTCTCTCTCTCTCTCTCTCTCTCTAATAGAGTAGAATAGAAAAAAAAAATCCAACTTACCGGTAAAGGTTAAAACCTAAAAGTGTCTAATTTATTTGGTTAGAGACGAGATCCCAATATAAATTTAGTTAAAACGAGAACCTCAAGAAGTTTGCATCAATATGTACATGTAGGGGTCATAGCCAAAACGAGGGGTACCTGGGCACCCTACCATATAGTGTAGTTTAGCCACTGATTACACACATGCAGTGTAGCATGACATGCACAAACTTATGTCGTTTAATATGTTTGCATATATAGGTCGAGGGCTTAGTTTTCAGTAGGTTCTACATGAAGAGAAGAAGAGTGTACCTCCCACCCCCATTTTGTTAACTAGAAGATTGTAGGTTACCCACGATATTTATCGTATACTCCCTTCCGTCCTTCTTCGTTAGTCTATTTTTTTAAAATGACACAAATTTCAAAAATAGACCGACAAAGGCGGACGGAGGTATACATCTAATTATTGTAAGATCCACTAGAGGATACAATTGGGGGCATGTGCCACCTTCCAAACTTTTAGGCTCCATTCACTTGTGAAGATATTAGTGGAAGAAATTTTTTTCCGACAAAATTGTAGTGAAGTGACATAAAGAAAAAGGAAAAGTATTTTCTTTCATGCGTACATTTGATATAAGAAATTTAAGAGGGATGTTGAAAAATAGCAAGTAGTCTAATTATGGGGAAACAACTATAGAAGATAGATTCCTGCATAATCATATGGTTTTTGCCTGCATAATCATTTGTTTTTTGCATGACAAATTTAATTTTGTGGAAAAGCTAGTCCTAACGGGAAGTAAGAGGCTTGGGTACAACAATATTTCTACTAATTGAACGTATTAAAAATGCCGGAATATTCAACATTCCCATATTTTTCTATCCTTTCTCTGCAAATGAACGTATAATCTTTATGTTTTTCAAGTAATTTTTGTATTCAGAATAAGTTTTGGTATTTCAACTCATTGAAAATCTTGATAAATCTTGCTTTACCTCTTCAAACTCAATTAATTTATTTTACAGTAGTACCTCTAATTTTCAATGAAGTCACATTTTGCCCCATTTTTTTTCTTTCTTTTTGGGCTGAAATTCACTCGGACGTCCATCTCTAAAAGTACCTTAATTAATTAATTGGTACTCACACCAGCTTGAATCAACGAACGTGCTGAACTCTAGTCTAATACCACTGCTAATGAAGCTCCACAAATTCAACCCGTGAATATCATCCCGTCCAAGACGTACTTATTGGCCAAAAAGAAACATGGAGAAATTCTAGGGACTGGTGGAACAAGGGCTTGGGGGGCCCTGGGGGGCCAAAGGTATGGCAGGTGCTGCAATGGGCTATACAGCCTATACGGATTTGGGGTTCTGTGCAGTCCTGTGCTGTGTAGCGTGCTGTGCGATTTTTTTGGGCTCCACGCCGGCAACGTTCCGATGATCGGAGACGTTTATCGTGTAGTGCTCATCGAGTACTACAAGTGTACAAAAAATTAACTCAATCGGATATCGTTAAGTTTCTCATCAGAACACATATAACTTGAAAAAAATCGGAATACATAACTTTAAACACTAGATGAAAATCACTGAACCTATTTTTTTCAAGTTATTTGTGTTCCGATGAGGCACTTAACGATATCCGATCGAGTTAATTTATGATTCACTTGCAGTACTCGTCGAGCTCTATGCGGTGGACGTCTCCGAACGTCGGAACGATGCCGGCACGGCGCCGGAAAGGGCTGCAAATTATGCTGTGCAACACCCCTGGCTCCGGGATATACCTTGCAGTTTGGGAGGGTTTGGGGGTCCATAAGCTTGTTTGCTAAAGTCCCGTTTGGCATAGCTAAATATGCAATTGATTTGTTGATTTTTTTGGCAGGAAATTCCGTGTCCGACAAAGATGATTCATTATTATAAAAATGTTTTTTTATAGCTTCCTGCAAAAAAATAGCTCAATTGACATCGGTAAGGGCTCTTTCACAATTCGTAAAGCAAACCACTCAATTTCAAATTAAGGATTTAATAATTTTTTCGGGGCTATTTTCGGATCCCACAAAGATGATTCAAACCGTTCCTACAAAAAAAATTAACTCAACCTGATATCGGTAAAGACTTTCTCAAAATTTATTGGGCGCCTTACGAACTGTAAAAAACTCTTACCTTTATCAAATTAAGCCCTAATTTAGGCGGTTTGAATCATTTTTGGGAGATCCGATATACACCCAAAAAAAAAAAAAAAAAAAATCAATTGAGCTTCAAGCGGGACTTTAGCAAACACCCAACTCTCTCAAACGGCACCTTATAGCCCCCCAGCAGCACCTGCCGTGGCTTTGGGACAGCAGGCCCCCAATTGACAAGAATGTGGATCATAATAAGAGATGGGCAAACCCCAGGATTATGGCAATAGGGATAAGCTATGAAATCATAGAAATCTCTTGTGAATCTCCTAGTCCTGATGTGGATAGTTTAGCTTTGACTGGAACGGAAAGAGAAATAGTCGAAATGTGCATAAGCTGACTTGAATACCCCGGGCCGTTCAAAAGAAAAAAAATTAGGAGATGGGCAAATCATTAGAAGTAACAGCTATCAAAATCCACCTTATCCAATCTGTCGAATCCGAAAGGGTGAAATGAGTGCAAAAGCATCAAACACGCATGCCCCTGCAAAGACAAAATCTGAGGGTGATGTTTGTTTCCTTTTTATCTAAGGAAATGAGAGTGGAAAGACTTGGTATATATAACACTAACATAGAAGAAGAAAACAGCACAGTGTGATCTGATATATAGTGGAAATCAATCATTATGCATGCTTGAAAATTTCTTACAATAAATCTCCTGGGTAATGATGCGACAGAATGACTCGAAGTCTCAACGGAAAGTCTAGACACATCATTTTAAAACACAACTCTTAGTATAAACGGTTATTTCAAAAATTGACTTTGGCGGAGTTTCCTGTTTTTAGAATCAATTGCTAAAAGACAACTTTTCATAAAAGTGCTAAAAGCTAAGTTGCTAAAAGTTAATTGGTTTCTCATTAGCTAAAAGCTAAGCTGCTAAAAAATAATTATATCTCGCATACTTCTTTTGCTAAAAGCAAGTTGTTAAAACCACCCTATTGATTTTAGCAAATGAGAATTAGGGACGAAAAACTCACCATTATTCCCAAAATGACTTATTGCGTTTTATGAGACAGGTCATCCTCTCACAATGCATAAACTCAAAAAGTCAACTTAAACTAGTTCCTTACTTAAGTCAGTTTCTATAAAAAAGCCTACCTGTGTCTAGAATTATCCAATACCTGTGGACCCATGTGCTTTGAATATTTTCTAAACACAACTGTGTCCGAAATTATGTTTTAAAATAGCGTGCTTCGCACTACTCGAGTCTGAAACCCCTCTTATCCTATAGTTGATTTGGAATCCAATAAAAGTCCATTCTATTCCAAAAAGAAAGGGGAAAAGAAAGAAGATGTTTCTTCTATCTAGATAACTCATTAATCTCTCTCTCTCTGAGTCGTTGTGTAATGAATGAGTACTTGATCTTCGTGCGTAACGAATTATTCTGATTGTTAGGTGAAAAGCAATCATATTCACCAAAAATGTTTGTTAATTAAACAGTGATTATTCTTTTTTCAGGATAACTCACACGAAAAGCAATGAGACTAGTAATTTCCTCGAACGCTACTAAAGTGCTCTCATGTCAAACGCATGTATTAGAAAAGCCAAGGAAATTTTGTAACGTTTCGATTTTTGGAAAAGTTTATTAAGTCATTTATTTGGAAATTTTGTAGCGTTTCAAGCTTCCTTCGGTCCTTTCTCAACCACCTGTTCCTTGGTTTGGAGGTCCCGCTCACCTCCGTCAGTAGTTGGCATGAAAGGACAGGGCTATAAAATAGCACCTTGAGACAATGACTCTCAGAACATAAATCCCTATCATTTTCACCCTTACATTACAAGTTAACAAATAATGACAATTCAATTAAAAGAGTAATAAGAAACATTCAATCCATTTTGATCTTTTAGGGGGTGTTCTATTAAGGGTGTTTTTAAAATAAACTGACTTTTTATGGTTTTTAATGTTGGGATTGGTTCCAATTCCAATGGGTTTTTTAATTATCTTGCACATGTATTGTTCCAAAGTCACTTTGACTAAGTGGAGTCTGGGAAAGGCAAATACAAGCCGGTGACTTTTGGGTTACTTCCTTGGTACTACAACTCAAGTTATTGCTGCCATTCTTCTTTACATTAAGGGGGCTGGTTATATATATATTTGGTTCGGCAGAGAACAAAATAGTGTGAGGGTGATGGTGCAACCAAGGGCTATAAGGTTGTGTGCAAGTGTCAAGCTTAGCTTGGGTGAAAGTGTGTTCTTGTATGAGTGGAGTATAAGGGATTGGGTGTGGGATATTCATACTTAAGTGTATTTGTACAATTTTACTCATAGTGAAAGAACGGGATCCTCTCCGTGGAGTAGGCAGGTTGTTGCCAAACCACGTAAATCTTGCGTGTCTCTCTCCATTTTATTTTTTCATCGTGTTTCCATTTATTGCGTTGTGGTTGTGTTTGAATCTCGGTGCTTGGGTGCTTCCGCTATTTATCCCAACATTTAATGTGATGTATTGTGAGAGAATGATCTGTCTTGGTTTTTTAATAAACTATTTTTTGTTAGTTGAACACTTAGTAGGTCACCTCGTGTTATTAATTTCTAAGGTTCTCTTCCACTAAGAAACCCCACTTTCATTTACTCGAACTATGACCCGTCCCATGGTGTAACACATGTCTTGTTGGGCCTTAATGAATACACCTAAGTTATATATCTAGCATGGATTCACTTACGATCATAACAAGGGGGTAAAGGTAGCCATTGATGTTAACAATGTCGTATCATGCCAAGAATTCTGATCATCACACATATGTTTCAGAGTCCCTTGGTTGCTCTTTACTAAGAGTCCGCTAGGCCCTTGAAATGTCATCGGGTTCCCCTCAGGCTACCCTTATCCAAAGGGTCCTGGTAGGCCGCCCATTCTTTTCCATCTCATCAATCATCATTATTAGTTCAAGTTGTCAAATTAATGTTTATTTGATTTCCCAACCACGCGACCCACCAATGCCTAAGTCCTTTCTAAATATTATAGATCTACACAACATATTATAATAAATAATTGAACATTGGATTCATAAGTGAACAGAGTAACATAGACGAAGCAAGTATGTTCCCAGAGTTTGCAACTCATCAGAATACGTGTGCAATATAAAAGTTCAAGGATTCCTAAGATAATTTAGAACATTTTGGTGGTCAAAGTATAACTCATAAAACTTTGGGGGTTAAAGTGTAATTAAATAAACTCTAGGGGTCAATGTGAAATTTATTAATCTTTAGGGACGAAGGTGCAATCTAAGTAAACTTTAGGATTTGAAGCGTAATTTGAAACACTCTAACTTAGATTTTATCAAAAAAAGCTGAGATTTTCACAACCATCCTCCCCATTTGATAAAATCAAGGGTGATTTTATCAAATCTTGATTTTATCTTGATAAAATCAAACGGGAAACTCAGCCGTAAGTGTAATTATACAATTTCGAGGTAAATGAGAGATTTATTAAACTTAGAGGGGCTGTGTGTGATTTGATAACTATTGGGGTAATTTTCTTGACTTTTGAAAGTAACTTATCTATTTATTAAGTTTTGTCTATCACACAAAAAGCTATATTTTTATACCTCTGGAGGACTTTTCAATTTCTTAGAAAATCGTATTTATCTATACAATTTATAATAGGCATTTCTATCATCTTGACACTTTATTAAACTTTATCTTATTCTTTAATTTACTGAAATATTATCTTGATTTTATTAAAAACTCTACTTTTAGAATTTGCTTGCCAACTTATTATTTCTTTTAGTCAAAAACCTTTTGTCTACTAAAGTTATTTTTATGCACCCTCCGCACAAAATTTTAGCCTACTTTCATTTTTTGGAATGTCCCAAAATTTTTGTCCATTAATTTTGACTAGTCAATAAGAAATATTTGAGCTATTTCCTCATTTTCCGTTCTTCAATTCAAACACAAAGTGGATAGAAAATGAATTAGAGTTTAACAAGTAATCATTACATTTTCAAAAGAAAGGTAATCTTGGAAATTTATTTAGTTAAAAGAATAATGATTGTGTTCTCATAAAAAGTTGAATTCCCAAAGAGAGACAAATATTTTGGGACGAAGGGATAGAGTATTACTAGTGTGTGTATACTTTTGAAAATTTTCATTGCAAAATATAGTAGTACTCTTCTAGCTATATTTTGTTTACAAATTACAAATAATTTCTTTAAAATGTAATAATTTAACTTAACTTACGAATTTTGTACATAAATTTTATACAGAAAAAACAAGCTGCCAACAATCTCTTCGGGCCAATGGGGGTTATGCTTGTTGGTTACCTCTAGGGCTCCGGGATTAGTCGATAAATTCACCTATAATGCATTTTCAATTTTTGAATTTAGAGAACAAAAGTAAAAAATGGGGGGTGTTGAAAAGTTTTTTGACATTTTCATTTTTTTACTTTTTCCATTTTGGTTCACATAAAAGACCTATATAATGTATTCTACACATATCTTTCAAATGCCACTCATGTTGCAAAATGTATTTTTCACATCTCCCTTAGCTAGTACTCTATGCATTCTAGCCATAATCTAACAAATGAAAAATGTGAAAATCAAAATGCATAAAAAATAAATAAAAAAAATCTGCGAATTCGGTTATATGCCTTTTTTTTTTTGCTTCTCATTTTCCATTGGTACGTAGTTTTCCTTTTTCAGGTTGAATTTTTAGCATTCCTGCTGATCAACCATCACAATTCAAATCTATAGGTCGAATATAGAGGAAGATACTGAACTTAAAAGTGGGGGAAAAAGGGGATCATAATTGCGTGCATGTTGTCCTCCATATCACCCTTCATGTTTTGATTTTTGTTCTTTTATAATGAAGATAGATATCCAATGAATCGCACTAATCTCTCCAGTTCCTCCCATGACTCTTTTCATGCGTTTGGGTGAGGTGAGGTGGCCTCAACGACAAATCGCTGCCGAGGAAAATCAACCCTGCAATGTTGGGATTAGTGGCGGAGCCAAGATTGACAATTTTACCACGCATAAAACCATGAACTACGCTAAAACATACTTAAACCATGCACTTGTTGTTTGTTTTAAGACCTGGAAGGAAGAAAGTTGTGCCTAATGAGTGATCCAGGCGCCTGTACTGGGGGATTCCAAGCGCCTGAAGTCATTCCAGGCGCCTGGAGTGTCCTTTTCCAGACGCCTACATCTCTTCCAAGCTCCTGGAGTTGCTTGATCCAGGTGCCTAGTTTGTGTGACAGCCCAGGACCCACCTGGATGCAACGGAGTTCTATGATATAAGAGAATAGATCATGCCCTAACTTGCACAAGGCCTTTTAAAGTCGTGCGGGTGTCAAAACTCAATGGTACTTCACAGTTAAGCGTGCTCACCTTGGAGCAATCCAGGGATGGGTGACCTACTGGGAAGTCTAAGGAGCTTGGGCGACCAAAGCGGATAATATTGTGCAAGGCGGGGGCGGGTCGTTACAGTTTGCTTTCCAGGTGTGATGATGCGATGTTAGTGGTTGGTTTTTGGGGCCTTTCGAGGCAGTCCAACCATGGTTTAACGAAGTTTAAGTGTTTTGTGTATATAGATCATTCACTCATGACATATCGCACAGGCGTCCACGATCATTTTGTTAATCTCTTAATGCATTAACATGCTCCTGTATGAATTTGTAAATAAAGTCCGTATAAACAACATTTTCAAAATCCCTTGAGCATTGAGTAGAGACCAGTAACCATGCCGGGCGAGAGAGATACTTTAAATTCCTTCCCCTCTCGCATTTGATAGCTCGGTCGATGCCTACAAAGAGGTCATAATTGCCCTCTCATGGGTGGCATTACGGAGAGAGGACTAACCTTCATCCTTGGTCCTTAAAAATCAATTATAATAGTTGTCAAATTAGCTTTGTAATTGCAAGCTTGACGGCTATGTAAACATTGATAATTTGAGACATTGGAAATCAATGATAGAGCCCAAATTCGGCCACCGGGGTGGCACCATTCAATGAAAAACTAATTACATGTTGTATGAAAGAATATGAAGAAAAAAAATTACTAAGAAGTCATATAATTTTATATAAAAAGATGGGTAATCTGTAATTTCTTCATATAAATATGTAAATGGACATGTTTGTGATTTAATTTTCATTGTAAATTAATTCCTACCATAGTCCATAAAGAAACATTGAGTAAAAATGTTAAACTTTGAGAAAAAATTTAATGTCCAAAGGTGTCATGTTTCTCTCCATTTAATAAAAAAAATTTACAAACCTTTAGAGAGAGATATGAGTATTATAGTTGCAATTAAAAAAACGGAGTTCTACACCTCAAGAGAATTGATCTCGGGATGGAAGTGTGGAGCAAGGCGCTCGAACCATTGAGCCAAACCTCACTGCTGGTGGAAACTTTCCCTGCTTTAAAATTTATATTATCAGTTGCAATTCTTTTTTTTTTTTTGGTTTTTTGAAGTGTGGGGGGGCCAGGGCCCACCCCAGCCCCACTGTACATCCTCCCTTGGTTGGGATGGTAAGCCCCGCCGTGCCAAGTCAATTAACCTCTACAACAACCTTAATGTTTGTTAAAAGTCAAAATTAGGGGTTGTTCATGGGCAGCGGGGATCTATTGCCTTCGGGTGGCTGCATTGCTTCGGGAGGTTACGGTGGGGATGTTCTCTCGGGTTTAGGCCTTTTTCTCACTTTTCGGCGGCGGCTCTTCTAGGAGGTATTCTATGTTGTTTGACAGCATTTTGATCAGTTGATACTCCAGTTTTGACTTCGGCTGTGGAGGTATGGCAACTAGAGTTGCTGTCAGTCATTCAGTGGGTTGTTGGCTTGGCTTGGCTTGGCTTGGCTCTGGCGGCGGGGGTTGGAGCGTGTTTGGAATAGGGTTGGTTTTGTTTTGGGCTTTTAGGATTTCATGTAGGTGGCTTTGGTTTTGGTGTCTTTTTGGGTTGTTGGGGCCCATTTTTTGGGCTTGGTCCTTTTCAGGTGTTCTCTTTGGTTGGCTCCTTGCCATCTAAGGAGAGGGTCTTGGTGGCATTTTATGACAGTGTGCTCAAGTCCCTTTAATATTTGTTCTTTTTTTTTTTGGTCATTCACTACTACCAAAATGGTTAAAGATGACACACCAAAATTTGAAATAATGACAGTTTTTGTAAAACTTCCATAAAAAATATGAGGGTAGAGTTTTGCGATATAAGATGACGGTTTAGAATAAAAGTGACATCATTATTTCTTAATGTCAGTTTTTGCTAGACAAAAGATTTACGTGGTTCCCCCAAGACTGAGGTACGTCTACGGGCTAGGAGAGAGAGAGAGTTCACTATCAATGGTGAAGAAGAGATACAAAGAGCCGGCTATGATCCGTAACTCTGGAGAGGCCACAATATGAGAGATAGCTAGAGGATCTCCAAAAGCCTCTATTTATAAGAAGCACAATCAATAGGAAATCCTAAACAGAATTGGAAATCCTAAATGCAATTGGAAATCCTAAACACAATAGGAAATCCTAAACACAATTGTAATTCTCCCAAAAAAGAAAAATTCAAGGCACAATTCCAACAAAAATCAAAATAAAAAGTGTAGATAAGATAAGGTCGGCCTTGACTTCTCACCTCTCGGGAGCCTAAAGCGAAAATTAAAGATGCGATTCTTTCTTTTTTTTAGACTATTATAAGAGTACTGAGGTAGCGGAGACTCTTAACATTTACAAATATTCCGAGAGATCGGAGGAGGCCGCACCTCGAATTTTAGCATTTGGGCCGACTTTGGGATATATATAGTAATAGATAAGCCAGTGACTCATCAAGCCTATTAAAGTTAGGTCCATTGCCTCCACATCACATGGTGGCCTACGAACGATGAACCATTGATATAAAGTTTATACACAGATGTCGTTGTTTTCATATAATATATGCAAAGGTCGTTCAACGGGACCCAAACTCCATAAATTCTACCACCAACTTAGCTCAGCTTCAGATAAAGCAGAATTTAGGCCAAAGTCTCTCTTCGATTATAAAGAAATTGGCCAATGAAACATTGATTTCTGCGTGGATGATAAGCATGTAAGGATTACAATATGAATAGCTCGAGTCGTTAAATAAGGTCACCATCCCCTTTCACGTTAGGGTCACATGAAAGTTTATGATCACAAGAGAGTATATAGTACTAGTATATATTTGATTCGAAAAAGTCAAAATTTATGACTCCGCCTCTACTGTTTTTTTTTTTTTGGTGCGACGGAAAGAAGATATACTACAATATTAAACTAACAAGATCTCAAACATTGTAGCGTACTGGACAAAAGCAAAGAGATGCAAACAGGTCCAAAAGCTGAAAATAAAACTATTCCCCTAACACTTTGTCTACGTGCCGTTTACTAAACGCATTGCCGAGCCGTTCCAAGCCCTGCTAGCTTACGGGACAGGGTAAGGTCACCCTGAACCCTACCAGTACCCCAAACCCAACCCGAAACCCGACGAAACCCGCCCCGATCGGGTTGAGGGCGGGATGGGTCCAATTGCCAACCACATCACAAAAAATTACTTTCTTGCTCGAAGACCCTAAGAATGAAAGCTACTTATATCTTTGATATCTACGAAGCGCTATACCGAAAAATCCAAAAAAAAAAAAAAAAAGGAAAAAAGAAAAAAACAAGGCAAGCTAATTTAAGTGCTAAAGATAATTAAATACATAACGGCATCTTCATTGTCTACTCTCTTGTGAGTGATTAGTTGCAATTTGTAGGTGAGGTTAATGATGTTCATAGCTGGCTAGTGAATAACAAGTACCTTATTTAATTACAACTAGAGTTTGAATTAATTAGAAAACCTAATGAGATTCGTTTACTTTAAGAAAGATGGATGGAGAGGTTTTTTGGTTTGGCATTGGCCAATCCTTTTCAGATAAGGGGAAATTTTGGAGAGAGAAAGAGGGAAAGGTTTACTAGGGTTGTCAATTCATGGGCCAATGAGAAACAAAGGATGCGGCTACAAGAAAAAAAGGGACCAGGGCATAAGCAAGAGTCTTGCTTTTATTTTATTTTTCAATTTGGGAAGGCGAAATGCTACCTTCCCCACCATTGAATCATATTCTTCCATGGCCCTACTACTACGGTGACAGTATTGTCTACTCATATTTATACAGATATATATTGACATATAAACAGCACTCCGTGTGATGCGTACGTATGTTGCGATATACTGATAAGCAAACAAAAAAGAGAGAAAAAAATTATGATGAAACAATAGCACTAACGTAATTGGGGTGGAATGAGTTTTCATATGAGAGAGAGAGAGAGAGAGAGGTGGATTTCTTGAGTTGAAAAAACATACCGACATATAAGCAACACCCGTCTCCGTGTGATACACATGTTGCGATATGTGAAAAAAGGCAGATAAGAAAAATTGGGATGAAATTTTCATGTTAACATATTCGATTTTAATAATCTCTATGGAACATTAAAACCCATTATTCTTAAAGAGCTTGGTGAGTAAAATCATGACTTCCCCATTTATAGTTTGCATTGATTGGTTAATGTAAGATACTACTATATTTTATCAGGATGAGTCCTCTCTCTCTCTCTGTGTTTTTTTTTCCCTCCTCAATTGAGCTCCTCTCCAGACTCTTGTTTCTTCATATCCTTTTAAAACATCCATATTTGGGCTCGACGAGAATTTGAATCATTCATCTTGTGAGTCTCGGAAAGGAGAATATTCTAAAAAAAAAAGAGAAAAAAAGCTTTAATCTTGTGAGTCTCGTTAACAAATTGTGCATCTTTTAGCATATTATGAGAATTATGATGTTAAATTAAACCGTCCATTTAGTTACAAAGATAATGATCGAATAGGATCTCCGGTCCAATAAATGAACTAAAGGTCCAGTTTCTGAGCTCGAGTCAACAATCCAAAGCATTCTCTATTTAAGACATGAAGAGAAAATACATAAAATCAATATTCAAGTTGATTGGATACCGTTTGATATTATTTTAAAATGCATTTATCTTGCCCAAAAAAGAGAGGGAAAAACTGGATCGGAACCCGTTAAACCAATTTATCCCAAAATAAATTCATGGTGCAATCATCTCAAATGGTATCCGATCAACGTGATTTTTAACGTTGCATATATTCTCGACATGTTTTGAAAAGAGAACGGTTTAAATCATTGATGCGGGCTCTGAAAGAACCTAAAACAAGCCAGAAATGGACTGTCCAGTACATTTATTGTTGGAATTTCGGCTCAATTTTGGTGTTCACAACATGGTTGGTCCAGACCAAGGCTTCTTTGGTCCGGACCAAGCAATTTCGGACAATTCTGGACAATTTTGCAACTCGCTGTACCCTTGGTCCGGACCACCAAATCAGATTGGTCAATTTTGGGTGCAGCATGTCTGGTCCGGACCACCAAAGCTTGGTCCGGACCAGCGGGTCCAGTTTTGCACCTTTGGAGCCGATTTTTTTTTATTCTATTTCCTTTTGGACTTAGTAAAGATTTGTTTCCTTGTGGGTTTATGTCTTGGGGTGCAGGGATATTTGTTTGGACAAGTATTGGCTTTAGGAAGGATTCTGTGGCTATAAATATAGTCTTGCTCTCTCCATTAGGGTTTGGACTGCTTGAATGCATCCCTTTGAGAGGCCCCTAGGGGGTCTCATATGAAATTAGGGTTCTTGGTTAGATCTTCATGGTTCTTTGGTTGCTCTTTCTTGGTGGGCTTGGGAAGATCTTTGTTTTGTGTTTCTTGGTTAAAACCCTAGTGGTCTTGTGAGACTTAATGAGAGAGAATCTGTATTTGGTGAGAGATTCCTTTCGTATTGGGTTTTTGGTGAGAGAACTTGTAATTGGGGTTGGTGAGTGACTCTTTGTGAGAGTTTGTTTTGTTTGTCACCATTGTAGCTCTTCGGAGCATTGTTCTCTTCACATGGTGGAATCATCTATCGTTTGCTTGCCCCATGGAGTAGGTTTACATCTATAAGCCGAACCATGAAAATCTTGGTGTCTCTCTTATTTGTTTTGTTTATGGTTTGGCTTCTCCGTTTGTTTTCGTATATGTTTAATTTGCTAACTTTTCCATTATCAAGACCATCGACAATCTTGGGTTACGGTTGGGTTCTTAGGGGGCCCGCCGCACAACATTTATAGGACTGAAGAAGACCTAGTTCCATTTAACAATACACAGTTATATGATGTGTGAACATTTTTAATTATTTCCGGTTGATATTCCTCTCTGCAAGACCAATCGGATGAAGCGTTTGGGTGATTGTTGTGTCATGCGTGCCTGGCAGAGACGGGTCTATATGAACGGGCTTGGCATGCCACACGTGCGACCCCTTACTTTTTAAAAATTATCATTTTGTGTTAATGTAATTCAATCAGGCATTTATCGATATCGTTGAATTAAATATTTAAATGACCGAAAATTAGTGATTTACATAATGAATGACTTGGATTAATAAAAAAATAATATTTCAATGGCTTTTATTGAAAGATTAATGGGCATGAGAAAGTGATGAGTGTTTGACCATGAGATCGTATGTTCGAATCTCACAGAGGTCAATCATCCCAAACCTTGGGGCCACTGGTGGTTTTGCCCGGTTGTTATCTTCAGGGCCACACATTTAGTCAAGTTACGTGCAAGCTGGCACAAACATCCGGTTATCCAAATAAATGCATCTTTATAAGAAAACTAAATATCATCAAATGTGTTGGGCGGAGCTCATCCTTTATTACTAAAATGCTACCAAACACACATGATAATAGTTGGTTATCTTGATACAAATTTGGAAATATTGAAGCACTCGTAATAGCAACATGTAAAATGACAATGCTTAGAAAAAAAAAAAAACATGTAAAATGACAATTCTTTGGCTAGCTGTCAAAAGACAAGGCCACCCCAGTACAAGTCCTTTTCCTTTTCCTTATTTGCAAATTTTCCAAACCGGGACCGAACCAGGTGTAAAAAAGGGGGACCGAATAAGGCCGGTTCGGTCCGGTTTTCGGTTTGGACCGGTTTATCCGGTCCGCCCTTTCACCCCTAAATAATATAGATTTTAAAACGCTTGTAATTGTAAGGGCAGCGAAATTCACAGTGCTAATTCTGAGTTCTTAGGAGGACTAAATTTGATCGCTCTGCGCGCACCAATAAATGGATACGATGTAAAGGGGCAGAGATCAAATTTGAACCGGCCATCCAGACATCGGACGGCCTGTAGTACACCACACAGTGCACGACACCGCCACCCTCTGGAATTCTCTCACCTAATGGTGCAACCTTTGACACTTTATTTAGATAAGGGTGCACACAGTCCAGATTGGACCGGTTCTCTAGAAATCCAATAACCGGACCATTCCGATCGGTTCTAGAAATTAAGAATCAAAACCTAACCAATATACGTGTAGAACCTATCCAGATCCAAACCACAATACCGGACCGGTTTTGATTCAGTTCCGGTTCTACCCGATTAGGAATTGGAACACTTTTTCGTAACACATAAACTCAAAAGATTATTTAGAACTTGGAGCACCAAACAATTCATAAAATAATTATGTGTTTTATAGGATTTAAAACCAAATATGGTACTCACATGATACACAAAGTATTTGACAACCTACCATCAATAGAACTCCTAAAATTTATGAAAACAACCAATAATGTAACTTTAAAAAAAAAAAACGAGAACATAAATTTAGCAGCATGTCTCCTAGGGAATAAAATTGAATATTAGGTATTAGTAGGGTCAAGTATTGATAGTAATATGTTAAAGACTTCTTAACAAAATAGATTTCTAGTCTAAACAGATATAAAAGAATACCTTAGGTAACAAATCAAGATACATAATTATGTACACGTATAAATATATTAATATTCTACAGTTCGGTTCAGTTCGAATTGTGATTCTTAAATTAAGAATCAGTAACTGGACTATAATTACTGGTTCTTATTTTTTCAGAACCATAACCAGACCAATGAACCATATAAATAGAATGGCTCAGTCCGGATTGGATCAGTTTAGCAGTTATATTGTTTTTTTTTTTTTTTTGCACCCCTATCTCCAGATCAACGACAAATGACGAGTCGTCGTTTGTTGTTGATCTGAGAGAATTTTGTCTCTCCAGATCAATAACCTGTCGTTTGATTTGAGAGAGTTTTGTCTCTCATTTTTGCGGGAGTAGTTAGTTTCGTCATCCGACGAATTTTTCGTTTACAGATCGGGTTCTTTCAGACATAGTTGCTTCCCAATGACATCCATGACAACAATGATCTAATCCTACATGATATCTTTGGCGAAACAACTCGATGTGGTTTGGAAGATCTATAGTTTGTGGAAGTTTATTGGTGCGTTTATACTTTGTTGGAGTCCATTTGATCGTTTGGGTCTCTTTTGAGATTGCTGATTCTAGGTATGAATCTAAGGCAGATAAGGAGTGCCGCTGTTTGCGTCAAACTGTGTTTGGGTTGGAGTGAAAGACATCGATTGCCTTGAGGGTTTCTCGTTTTATATTTTGATGTTTAGTTTAGCTTTGTCCAAAATATTTGTAATAAACTCCGTTATGTAAGTGTTGTTAAGCGTTTATTAATATAATCTTCTCCATTTTGTGAGTTCTATGAGTGGGGTTTGTCCCTTCCTTTTTCTTTTCTTTTTTCCCCATTTTCCTGTACTCTTCCTTCCTTCTCTTTTCTTAGTTCTCCCGCTATCCAAACTCTTCTTTTTCCTCTGCTCTCTCTCTGTTTTTTGGGTTGAGATCATGCTTGATCTCCTCCTTTTTTTGGGTTGCCCACCACCAATTTGTAGTGAACCTGGGCTCTAGACTTCTCCAATCTTTGTAGAAAGCGGCGGTGGTTACGTTAGGTAGCAGTGTAGTGACAAAGACGGTGGCAGCACGAACATCGGAGCCAATGGGTTCGGTATTTCAACTTGACATCTACGTACACAAGATCTGGGCCCAGTATTTCAACTTGACATCTACGTACACAAGATCTAGTCTTTAGTGGAATTGTGGTTTTTCACTGCTATTGCTTTTTTTAAGGCATTTTCTTTACTTTTGTCGTTTTTATTTTTTAATTGGGAAGTAATATTGGCACTCTCATTTTTTCTATTGGCACTCCTTTTTTTGTTGTCTTTATTAGGTAAAATTACCCTTGCACTTTATGAATAGAGACAAAAAATGGAGTGCCACTAGAGAAAAGGAGTGTGTCAATATCAATTCCCCTTTTAATTTTGCTGGCTATATTCTCAAACCATTAGAGTCCCTTACACGTAGGGCTGAACAAAAAAAAAAAAAATCGAACAGAACTAGAGAACCGAGCAGAAATTTTTTTTTTCCTGATTTTAAAATAAACCCGTCAGATTCTTGGTTCTGGGAACTTCTAAAATTTAGGAACCAGTTCGGTTCCCGTTTCTTGAGATTTTTCAGCCCGGTTCGAACCAAACCGATTTTATATAATATAACCGATCTTATTACTAAAAAAAGGGAGGGGGCTGGGAGTCGAACTGCGAGGAAATGCTTGAAGATCAATGAACTTACCAACTTGGCTAGCCAAGCTATATCGGCTATGTTTGGTTAGATAGTTTAGTTTAGTTTTGAAGATGTCAGCAGGTGTAATGAGTGGAGAGAGATAGAGAGAGAAATGAGAAAAATGATGATGTCATCAAACTAAAACTAAAACTAAAACTAAATAGGGAAACGAACAAGGCCATCATAGCCCATGAGAGGATTTTCATTTTAGGGTTCCACTTTCCATTCTCATGAGTGCGGTGACCTCTCTCTCTCTCTCTCTCTCTCTCTCTCTCTTCCCTCCCTCCTTCTGAAATCGATCCCATCACCATTGACTCCCTCCCTTCCTCTGATTAATGTGTGCAGTTTCCCCTCTCTCTCTCTCCCTCGAACAAAACCAACAGACGAACCGGAATAAACCGAACAGAGCTCTAAAAACAGGTTTCGGTTTCATGGTTTCTCCAAACCGATTTTTCTCAGTTCACTCAAAAATTCCTCCGAACAGGACCGAACCGAACCGGTTACACCTCTATTTACACGTGGGCTTGTATTTGGTTTTATCAAGGCAATACATGTTATGTTTCCATGGGAAAAAGAAAAACAGAGTATACGCTTCAATGAGCGGGTACCAAACAAGCCCTAAAGATATTTTTTGTGGTTTAATCATAAGCCCTACCCTACAAAAGGTAAACTCACTCACATCGTTTTAAAATGGAAAAAAAAAATATAAAAGCCACCAATCTTTAGAACAATCCTGTCCCCAGACCGATAAAATTTTGGGCACAAATAAGATAATGTACATGTGGTGTCCGAATGCACATCCCAGTATTTTGGAATGGCCCAAATTTTTCTTTCCCTCTTTCCTTTCTCTGTCCTCTATCTCTCTCTAAAATTCAAATCATCCAGATGCGAACGAAGTACCGAAACTGAGTACCGTCCCGTGGTCCCCACTGGGCACCAAGTTTTTGTCCCGAGACCAACATAAATAGATGGCCAAACGTACGAAGACTTGAACGTGTATTTAAACCACACACTCTAAACAAACAAAAACCGCACCTACCCATTATCCCCCACGCCTTTACTCCCTATCCTATCTACAACACCCCCCACCCCACTCTCTCTCTCTCTCTCTCTCTTTCTCTCTCTCTCCTCGAAAATGGGTCAGCCCCTACTGGATGCGCTCAACGTCCGAGTCGTCGGTTCCGGCGAGAAGACCGTGGTACTGGCCCATGGCTTCGGCACCGACCAATCGGCGTGGCAGCGCATTCTGCCCTACTTGCCGCACTACCGCGTCGTACTGTACGACCTAGTTTGCGCCGGCAGTGTTAACCCGGAGTACTTCGATTTCAGGCGGTACACCACCCTCGATTCCTACGTCGACGACCTCCTCCTTATTCTCGACACGCTCGGTGTCGACCGGTGCTCTTACGTCGGCCACTCTGTTTCAGCTATGATTGGGATTCTGGCCGCCATTAAACGGCCGGAGCTGTTTACTAAACTTATTCTCATCGGAGCTTCTCCTAGGTAAGGAAATACCTTAAATCCCCCTCAAATTTGATTGTTGCAATGTTTGTTTTTCGATACAGTTTAAGTAGAGTATATACCCAATTTGAACCAAATCTTGTCGAAGTTGTAGATTGAATTGTTGTGGATTTGTCTGGAACTTACTAAATGTAGGCCCGGTGTTCAATACCTGAAACTTGGCCATTTGGTCCATCGTAAAGTCTCATTTTTGAAACCTCCCTCCGTACTATTAACCTTTTTTGGGCCACTAAAGGTTTACCCGGTCGTTAGGGCCACGGATTATTCGATGTCCGCGCAAACTGGTGTCAATCTGACCTTGACACCTTGATCTGATTGCATCGGGGTCCATGTAGTGAGGATCGGCACTACAGGGTTTAGTGCGGCATGCCAGCCAGCCGCCTATCTCAGCAATTGGACACGGATTATTCGATGTGCACGCAAACTGGTGTCAGTCAGATCTTGACACCTTGATCTGGTTAGATTCGAGGTACCTATAGTGAGGAATGAGGATGTAGTGCCGTATGACCGTCTATCTAAGCAATGAATAGTTTGAATTTCAAAAAGATTCTCTCAAGAAAGAGGCTCGAGGAGTCTTTCAACGAAATCTAATTATTAAAAACACTTTAGATGGCTGAGACGGTGCACTACACCCCTGTAGGCTCACTGCAAGGACCCCGAGATCAGAGGGGTGTCCAGTCTCACAACAAAGACCTCGAGTCCGATCTGATCGGATTCGGTCTGTGTATAGCTTTTTTTTGTATTTCAATTTTGTTCTTTTCTCATCATACTTTGGTTCTACTAGTTTCACAATTTTGTTATCAGGTTCTTGAACGACAGAGACTACCACGGCGGATTCGAGCAAGAAGAAGTCGAGAAAGTCTTCAAAGCAATGGAGGCGAACTACGAGGCCTGGGTCAGCGGCTACGCGCCGCTATCCGTCGGGGCCGACGTTCCAGCCGCGGTGCGAGAATTCAGCCGCACTCTGTTCAACATGAGGCCCGACATCTCACTCTTCGTGTCGCAAACAGTATTCAACAGCGACTTGAGGGGTGTTTTAGGCCTAGTCAAAGTGCCCTGTTGTATAATCCAAACGGCGAGGGACGTCTCCGTGCCGGCGTCCGTGGCAGTGTACTTGAAGAACCACCTCGGCGGGCGGAACACGGTGGAGATGCTCAACACAGAGGGACACTTGCCCCACCTGAGTGCACCGCAGTTGTTGGAACGGGTGCTACGGCGACACCTTCCACGGTGAATCAATAAGATCACAATTTCCAGACGCAGCTGTATTCGGAACAGTTCGATATATAGGATCTGACATCCGAGAGCAGTTTTGTTTACCCTCAATAAATGTTGGCATGGGTAAATTACAATCGGTGGAGTATGTTATGAGTTCCTTTTCAATGATCAAAACCGTTGATTGCATGTGTGGTGATTTATTAGCGGACCAGCTCAATCGAATCTCAATAAATACTTGACCAATAAATTTGATTTTTGGGTCTTAGATTCAGTAAAGCATAATTTGATTTTTTTATCAAAGTATTTGTCAACATTCGATTGACCTATAAAAATCAATTCATTATTATGCGAAATAAATGATTTTCGTCGTTAAAACAGAACCCTCCACGAATGTGACCAAATCTTGGTAAAGTAGCCTTTCAAAAGGTGAGGGGAGCAAAATTACACTCGTATGAATCTACATCAAGCGCTAAAGTTGTGTTTTAAAATTGTCGAACGCTGAAGTTGTGTTTTAAAATTGTCGAACCATAAAAGTTGTGTTTTAGTAAAACACAATAAGTGTGGGTCTGATATAGGATATAGATACAGACTGGAGTGGGCCCATGGGGGCTTTTAACAGATTGGGCAAGGGGGAAGATGTTGGACACCTGGCGAATAAGTTTGTGGACGCTAGACGTTAAAGCATGATCTTCAAGAGGATAAGAATCTCCACGTGATGGTCACGTGATGAAGAAGCCATTTTTTTTTTTTGGGGTTTGTTTTTCCGTTTTTGGGGTTTTGTCCTGCTCTCATTTTATTTTTTTCTGACTTCATTTGGCAAATGTAAAACGGAGGAAAATGGAAAGTGACATTTAACTTTTGCTTATGTACTTTACTTGGATAAGTTTGGTCTATATACATATAGAGTGCTATTTCCACTGCTCTGCTATAACTGAAAGAAACTTATCCTGATTGACGAATCTTGTGGTTGTCTCTGTTCATTAATGGTCTGGCTTAAATAAGCTACTTGATTTACTTTTGTCTTTATATTCAAACTTTTTAACATTTATTAGTCCCGACGAAAGAAATTGAGAAGTTAAAAATTATGATCGAAATCCAAAATTTTCCTGGATGACCTTATTCAAAAAAATTGAGTTAACTGATAATCTAAAAAAATTTGACAATCAAATTAAAAAATGCGAAAAAATTGAATAAATACAATTAACCAACTGGCTTATACAATACTTATTAAGGGGTTATTCCATAAAACTGACTTAAATTTAAAACTGGCTTATTGCGATTTACGAGATGAACTATTCTCTCACAACACATCAACTCAATTTCACTCAATAAAATTCTCACTGACTTATTCCGATGGTGTTTGGCACCCTTACTTTTTGTGTTTTTCATTTCTGTTTTTTAGCTTTTGACTGTTTGAGTGTTCTTCACCAAAACTCATTCTGGGATAATGAGTTTTCTGTTTTGATGTTTAGACAGGAGAAACCAAAAGTAGGTTGGGATGAGCTTTTTAACTTATTATTTTTCCTTTTCTCGTTTTGGTTAACAAAAAGATCAACAGAATGTTAACAAAAAGTTCAACAGAATATATTCTACACATATCTATCAAACGAAACTCTTCTATAAAATGCATTCTGCACATTTCTCTTAAACCTCTAATAGATTAATACAATCTGACTATAATTTAAAAAGCTAAAAAGTTAAAAATAAAAAGCTGAAAATAAACCTCCCAAACACTCCCATCAGTTTAATTCAATTTGTGAAACACCCCTAAGCCAAACCAGGCCTCGTAAAGCATGGGCAACCTCAGGAATTGAAAAAAATGATAGAGGTACAACAATACATCTCCAACGTGGCTTTAATACACTCATATGGTATGTGGAGCCCGCACACATCATGTAAGTGTATTGGAGCCATATTGGAGACTGGCTGTTGTACACCTATCATTTTTGGGAATTAATGGCTTTCGCTAGATTCTTTACCCAAAATTGCTCAATCTAATTTCAAGTCAGTCCAACTTGCTTTCTCCTATCATGAAATTTATAAAATAAAATAAAAACCTTCATATATTTTAGCCGAAAAATAAATAAAGGTACTCTTTTGTTCTTTTTCTTCACAAGAAAATAGGAGTAATCTCAGACTTCTCAGCTGTATGGGACAAGCAAGTTGAGATAATTTAGTGGATCATGCTACTTGGCGGCTCTATGAATTTTGAACAGGGTATTCAAAAATTACTTTAATTCTACTAGCTCTATTAACAATTAAAACCTTATTTGGGAGGGTGCTCGAGGTCTCTCTCTCTCTCTCTCTCTCTCTCTCTCTCTCTCTCTCTCTCGGTCGGGTCCTCTTCCTAGGGTTTCTACTCCTCTCCTTTGCTTCAACCAGGTAAATCCTCCATTTTTCCTTTGATTTCCTTCCTCTTCTCCACTTGGTTTTTTATTTGGGTTGCTATTTTGGGGGTAGGGCGCCGCCTTTGAGCCCCACCCGCACCCCTACCTAATTCACCTGCTCACCACCTATTTTCACCCTCCTATGCTAGATCCATGCCCTTCCTACCGCTTTCCACCTCCACCTCTATCCATTTCCACCCATCTCCACCGCCATACATCTCCACCCACCGTTTCCACCACCATTCACTTCCACCTTCCCCACCATCTGGTTCGGGCAGACATCATCTCCATCTGGGCGGGTTTTGGGCCGATCTGACTAGAGGGTGAACTTGGGTGGTTTTGGCCCCGTCCAATGTAATAAAGTTCCAAATTTTGTGAGTGGCCAAACATGGAGCTTGGGTTTTTTCCGAGGAAACGGCTGGATTATGAACTCAGCTACATTCGGTGACTTAGTGATGTGACTCAACAGGCAGTATCAGTGCGGCATCTCAGTGTTTTTGGGTAGTTTTGGCCCCCTCCAATGTAATAAAGTTCCAAATTTTGCAGGCGACCAAACATGGAGCTTAGGTTCTTCCAGGGAAGCAGCTGGATTATGAACTCAGCTACATTCGGTGACTCAGTGATGTGACTCAGTGTTTTTATTTATTTATTTATTATTTTTTTCTTTTTTTGTTGTATTTCCTATTGGTTCGTTTTTTTTTTTTTTTTTTCTAACTCATGTCCTTAGGAGGACCTTGGCTCTTAAAAGCCTTACTATGCCGTGCTCACTTTAATTGTTAGTGGTTTTGGATTCATTCCTGTCTATTGATGTAATCGTTGCCGGATGGCGTTTCTTATGAAATGACATGTTGACTTGTTAAAAAAAAAAAAAAATACTAACTCTATTAACTAGCCATACACAAAATTTTTATATATTAACGTGAACAATGGGAACAAATAATAAGAAAATACATAAGATATCACGAATGCATTTTTCAGGCGAATTCTAAATTTTAGGCCAAACAAAATTAAATGGGCACATAAATATTAGTTTTTATTGTGAGAAATTGTGACAAATAGGTTTACACTGATTTTTTTTTTTTACACATGCTCTTGTTTTGTAGATACCGAATTGATCTTTGTTTAGAGAAAAGTCAGAACACGAAATCGACACCAATAGACACTTTTTTCTCTATCTATTTTTTTAAACTTTTATCATTAAGATTGTGCATTTTTTAAGCTTATATTTTAGGTCTTTCGATTACAAATTTCATGGATTAATGGACAGTCACGATAAAGGATTAAGGTTGAGTTTGCCATAAGATTTTATGGGAAATCCGGTTGATTTTATGGGATTTTTAACTTTAGCACGTTGATTTTATGGGATATGGTTATTACCCGAAATAATTCTATTATTACCTGTATTAGCAAATACAAAATAGGTTAAGGTTTTTTAATGTTTTTGCTAAGCAAAGAATTTATTAATCTTTATAAACGAATTACAAAGATTAAAGGGACACGAGACTGAAAACGCCAAGAGCCCAAAAGGGAGAAAAACAAGGAACAAACAGAGTGGTAAGATACCAACCAACACCCGAACCAAAAACCTGAGACCACCGCCAAAAACTACAGCAAAATAAAGAAACGACGTAAAATGTCAAACCCCTAAGCCACCCAAGAGCAAGCAGAACCAGAAACAACGAACTCAACTAGAGAGGCCAAAAGATCCCAAAATAACGAAACCTCCATCTAGAAAGAAGAAAAAAAAAACAGGATCAGCACCAGAGATCTCCCAAACACCAGACAAGAAGCGGATCAGAACTCTATAGAAAATGATGCATCGCCCTCCAATAAGTCGAGAGCTTTAATTTCCGCGTTAACAAGCTGCTCAGAAATATCGATTCCTAGCAATTCTAAAAGCTTCTTAATGTTAAAGCTCTCCTTCCAAGAAATTTTACCCCAAAGCGAACACCCATCTTTATGTTCTCCCGGGCTTCCTTGACTAAAATTGAATTCCTCTGACGAATATTGTTACTTACCTTTTCTTTAAACGATCTTCCTTTCTTGGCCTTGTGTGACTTCTTTTTGCGCATGTGCTCCACATACTTAAAAAGAGGTTCGTTCAAGACAAGATCACTGGCATCAAAATCAATCACCCCAGAAACCGCCTTAGCTATCAGAATAGATTTATCCGAACTGACCTCAAAAAACACCTCAAGGCTTTTCAATTGATCATCTATTGGAAGCTATGGAGGCGGCTATGACTTTTAATTGGGTTGTTTACATTGGATTGGCTTGTGGGTTTATTTTTTGGGGCTAGTTGTTCAAACTTTTCTGGGTTAGGTATTCAAATATTTATGCGTATGGTGTTCAAACATTTTTAAGCTGAGTGTTCAAGAAAGGAATAAAGTAAAATAAAACCCAAAAATACTAGTACATGTATTCTAAACAATTTTTTTTAGGGTATTCAGGTGACCACCCATACCCTAGTTGAATTCGCATTTTACCGCTGAGAACCAAATTCCAAAATAAAATTATTCGGCTCATTCCAAATTGGATAAAACCATAGCAAAAGCAGATTGAGCCTTGCAGATTAAAAAGTCGAAAAGGCCCCTAACTCTTTATTTTGAACGACGTAGAGCATTCCCATTTGGCTACCTATTTTAACTTTTGAGTTAAAATAGGAAGCCAAACCCCCCAAAACCCCCAAAAATCAGGCTCTCTATTTTATCTCCCCAAATTATTTTTGCTACAGTACCGCACCAAATTTGGTGCGGCACTGTTCACGCACTTCTTGTTTTTTAATTGTTTTTGCTGTGGGGCTTGATGCGGACGGGCGGACAGAAGAGAGAGAGGGAGAGGGCAACAGGAGACAATGAGAGAGGGAGGAGACCATGTGCTGCATGACACGCATATTTCAACCCAATTACCTACACCTTTCCTCTGAGAGGGACAACTCCCAACGTGGGGAGTTGAGTTTTTAGGAGAAAATAATTTTTTTAATAGATTTGATGGGGAATAGTTTAATATAGTAAAGTTTGGATAGAAAGTCTGATTTTTTGAGTTTTTGATAAAGTGGCTTGCTAAATTGTAAAAGGTGTTTTTGTGGTTAAATTTGGTGTTTTTTTATGTGAGCCTGATGAGGATGCTCTTAGGCCGAGTGATTATTCAGTGTTCCTCTTAGGCCGAGTGATTATTCAGTGTTCCTATAGACCAACCGTCCTTTTCCATCATATCTCGGTTGTGATGGGACCCGCACCAATCAATGCTGGCCAAACCAAAGACCCAAGAGGCTTAGGCTTGGGTATTCAAAAATTCAAAATTTCAAAAAAATAGGGACACCCCATGATTTTTATTATTAGGCATGAGTAGGAGAGTCTTTATATCCAATAATAATAATAAAAAAAAAAGACTCAATCTAATCTAAAAGAAAGGCCAAAATAAAAAAATCGTTAGGCCTAAAGGCCCAAAATAAAACACACAACTAAATAATTTTTACAACTGATCCATTAGGTCGAAAGACCCAATGTAAGACCCCTAAATAAAATAAAAAGGCAACTAAAACAAAACGGCCCAATTTAGGAATACGACTCATTACGATTTACCCCAGATCGGCCAGTCTCCAGCCTTCGACTTCGATTGAAAATGACTTGGTGGAAGAGATGGATTATATAAGTCTAATTGATACTTTTACTTTTAGAAATGCAACACGTGTAATAAGTGATACTAATGCATTTTGAGATGATATGTATTGATAAACTTGGTTATTCAGGAGAACCATAAGGGGTATTCCTGAAATTTACCCTATAATGAAAGAAACTTCTCCCGATTGGGAGAATCTTATGTGTTGTCTGATGAGTATGATCCAAAATTTGATGGGCAACCCCACGACTTGATAGGCTCCCCCTGGGAATCTGTTCCCAAAAATTGTCAAATCTGATTTTTAATCCTTTCAACTTGTCCTCATCTGTCCCAAAAATAAAACAAAAGAAATGACCAAGGACTCATTTGAATTTGAAATGGGATATTCTTTACAATAAGTTTTTGCTATCACAGTGTTTGGCTTATTCAAATAAAAATAAAATGGTGAAACAAGAAACCCAGATCTCGAAAGTAACATAAAATTTTCTTGAATAAAATGAAAAGGCCAAGTGGCCAACCCGTGGTAAAGGCACGGACTCTGTGCTCAATCAATACAGATCATTCACACGTTCTCCCGATTCTAACTTCACGTTGGAGTGTCAATACCATCGGTCACTGGACTTGGTCCATCGCATTTTGTTCAAGACCAATGTGTTCAGCTAAGATACTTTTTAGTAGGTGATCAATGTGAATTTACGCTGTGGAGAGTCTATAAATACACAATTTAAATCATTGGGCCTCGTTTGTTTGACCGGAGATAAATGCATGAGATATGAAATTTTATGGGATATGGGTGGGATATGAAATCCTTGGGATATTGCTCAGGATATCAATGGATGAGAAAAATTCATATCCGGTGTTTGTGTTCGACGGGATATTGCTCAGGATATCGGTTTTTTGCACTAAAATGAGAAAATCCCATCCAAATCTCCCCCCCCCCCCCCCCCCCCCCCCCCAATGGGATTCTATTGGCCGTACGGATTGGGATTAAAATTGGGTGGGGATTTCAAATCCCATCCCAAATAAGGTTACCAAACAATGGAAAATGGGACCCACTCCAATACACCCCCAAATCCCAACCCCATATCCCCCTAACAAACAAGGTCTTGGAGTATATCAAGTTGGCTCCACACTGCCATATCAAGTTGGCTCAACATTGGATTAGAGCTTTTTACCCGCCGCTCCACTTTTGTGGAGCGCTGAACCACGCGCTCCACAAGAAAATTCAAAAAACACCGATCACTCCTTCTACTCCCCCATGTGCGCGTCAGTCCATCAGCCCCCTGTCCCGTCAGTCTCCTCTCTCTCTCTCTCTCTCTCCACCCCACCTAAATCTCAGGGTACCCTATAAAAGTGCCTAAACCTAAACCCTAGGGTACCATATGAAAGTGCCTAAAATCCTAGGGTACTTATGAAAGTGCCTAAACCACTAAAAACCCTATAATAGGAAAGTGCATCCTAAACCTAAACCTTAGGGTACCCTATGAAAGTGTCTAAAATCCTAGGGTACCCTATGAAAGTGTCTAAAATCCTAGGGTACCCTATGAAATTGCCTAAACCACTAAAAACCCTATAATAGGAAAATGCACCCTAAGTGCTTAAGCCCAAAAAAGAGTGATTGGCCTTAATGGAGTTAGTGGTAATTAAAAAGAATGATTGGAGTTAGTAGTAATAAATATTTATTTTTTGTACCGGCCCGTAATAAATCCATTGGATTATAGAATGGGCCAACTCGGCCTAGTATATTGAAAATTCCAAAAGGCCTGTAATCGTTTTGTTTCGGATAGCCACTTCAAAGAGTTCAGACGGAGAAATTATTATGCACCTAGAGTACCGCCACATGGTGCTTCAAGAGCGCTAAATACTCACTCGTCCGTTCATACGAGCCTAGAATCTTATATGCCTTACCGGGCTAGCGTAGACTGCCTAGTGAAAGGTTAACCGGTCCATATCCTCATCACCTGGGTTTAGTTGGGCTTAAGATTTCCAGCATTCTTGTCATCCTCTAGGCCTAGCCCGGCTTTTCCTGATGGCCCAGTGTGAAGCAATAAGCAGGTCTAACGGGGTCCCGGATCTAGGTGGAAATATCGACGCAATTGCATAGAGTTGGAATAATTTTTGGGTATCGGGTGGGTACCACGTGGCCTGCCTGAGCATCTATCTTGGCCGTCCAAAAGTGGACGGTCTGGATTTTAAAAAGAAAAAGACGAGAAAGAGGGGAGAGAGAGATGGAAGAAATCCGCACCATCCAAAACACTTTTGGACGGTGGGGATGGGTACTCGGGCACGACTACGTAGTGCCCGCCCGACAAAACTTTTACATCTTTACCATCATTTTTTAGGGCCGCTGGAATGCCACTTAAATAGGGCCCTGAGTTGTAGTATTAGATTGTATATTTTCATCTAATTGCATACACATATACATAATATAAGGGCATAAAAATATTAGGTAGGGATGGCAACGGGTAGGGTATGGATCGGGGGACCCTATTCTACCCCCGATCTCCAATTGGGAATTTCATCCCCATCCCCACCTCCATACCCAAAAGGGATAGTGGACAATCCACCATACCCGCCTCCTACTGGGTATCGGGTATATTCGGGTAAATCCATATCCAAACTTGTTGAACAAAAAAAAAAAAAAAAGGTCTAATTTATGTGTCCTATAATAACAAAAACAACAATTTACAACAAAATAGAATAAAAAATTACAAAGAAATAGCAGTCTACCAAGATATATATAAAATTTTAACTACCATCACTAAACTTCTTTTTAACACTTAGCATATATAGTTTTAATTCAGAACAATATACACAAATTATACATATATGCATACTTATATATACACACATACATATACATTTACATACTACTATATGCCTGCATATATGCATACATTCATAAAAAAATATACATATATAATTGGAAACGGAGGCGGGTACGGGTATTCGGAGGTGGATATCACAAAATTATACCCGCCCCGTTTTCAACTGGGGATTCTTTAAGTTCTACCATACCCGCTCCTATTGGATGAAAAATCGAGTGATATCCGCCTCCAAATAAGCGGGGGCGGGGCGGGTATCCATCGGATTTGGGGGAATTGCCATCCCTAATATTAGGCCCCCCAAAATAAGTAAAAATTAAGACCCCAATGCTGCCGCATTCTAGGCGTATGCTAGAAGCTGGCCTGTACGTGTAATAGAATCCCCATTACATATAGAGTGTTCGTATGGTTTCTTTACTTTTTGTTGTAGACTGTACGAATTATGTAAGTGTAGAAAAAGGCGAGAAGTCATTTAACACTCCTAGCCATTCGGCAATAATACCACCTTTCACCACCATATATTAAAAAAATTAGGACACGGACACACGATCAAATTTGCGGTGTTAGATATGCAATGCCTCAATAGCACTAAATAAATAAAAATTATCTCATATTCTCATGGGCTCTCAGAGGAGCTTGTCATAGCCCACTAGACATCATGAGCTCAGTCTCAGTGGGTTGGGTTGTGCATTGTGACGCGAGCCATTGGCTGATCCATCGTGCCCTTGTGTCACGGGTGCCAAAATTTTATCTGTAGAGTTGAAAACCGAACTATCCTCCTTATTGGGCAGAATCAAAGTTAGCCCAAAGACCTAAAGCGAAAATGAAAGGTGAGGTCATTTTTTGTTGGATTATTTTAAGGGTACCAAATTAGGAGGGTGTCCTAAAATTTATAAATTTTCGGTAGCCCAACCGCACCTTGAGTTTTAACTCAGGGCCAGCTATGGATAGAATACTTACTGTTGTTAGATATTGAGCCACCCTTATCAGGGACGGAGCCAGGAACCTCACTACGCAGGAGCGAATTTTTTTTCCAAAATACTTTGCAGGGGCGAGTCTATATAATTCATGGAAAAAAATTTATTTTTCTATATAATACTGGAGGTTTTTCTTTTTTCTTGCAGGGGCGACCGCCCCTACTAGCCCCCCTCTAGCTCCATCCCTGACCCTTATTATAGAAATGGGTAGTTTACAAGCAAGGTTTCGAATCTCGTATCGTACTGACCGTTTAAAAGTGCCAAAAGTTGGATTTTTTTTTAAAAAAATTAGGTTTTGGTCGTAATATTTTTTACTTTTTCGATTCCTCTCATCGAGAATAACCAATAAGTCACCAAATTTAAAGCAAGGTTTTTTTTGAATGTAGAAAAACTTTAAAAGTGAGTTTTATCACTGTTATTATTTTGAAAAACTCAGCGTAAATATATCAAATTTTGGCACATCACTTTCCTATCGTTCATCGATTTGTCGCTGATGATGTCTACAGGCTTGTGGGAAACCAAATTCTAACGCCCTTTGATTTCCTCAAATTTTTATACGGTAAATAAGCCATATAAATTTGCCCGGTCCAACAATTTAAAGACTTTATTAAGACCATCTCCAACAGCATCGTTATCCTGCCAGCGACGCCATTTTGGCAACCGAAACCCATCAAAACGAGACCCAGCAACCTCGCCAAGGCCGTCGCCATTTTCTTGGACGCTATAGTACCTCGCCACAGGCGGCGAGGTTTGGCAAGAGATCGCAAGCTCGCCAGGAAATTTCTCTCTCTCTCTCTCTCTCTCTCTCTCTCTCTCTCTCTCTCTCTCTCTCTCCTCTCTTGGCCGGAAAACACGAATCGCCAGAGGAGTGATCGTAAAATCGATTTGACCGAAGAAGGTTGAAGGTCTCGTCGAGGCGATATCAATGGTCTAAGACTCGTCGTCGGAGAAGATGGCCGGAGCTCACACGCGTTGGTGAAGTTCTGCACGTGCGAGAGAGTGAGATCCACTCTCGCGGTTGACGTGCACGCGCGGTACTGGTAGAAGACGAGTCAGACTGTTTTTTTTTTTTTGAGCAAAATGGCTAGCCTGTTGGGTAGAGATGATATTTTTTGGCTAGTTATAGCCAATTTGGTGAGAATTTTGTTGAGTTTGTTGGAAATGCTCTAAGTCATGTTAATTTGGCAAGCAAGAGACGATCAGACATTGACCTCCGTTTATTTGAAGATAATTCATTCAAATGGATAAAGGTATGGGTAAATTTCACTTCCCTCCCTTAGGTTTCTAACAAATACAGAGACCTCCTCTATACTTTCTAAAATTTCATTGCTCTCGCTTACTTTTCAAACTAATTGTCACTTACCTCCCTTGCAGTTACTTTAAGACTAATGATTTTAACTTTTTGCGTGAAATGATCATAGCACCCTATTATATATTCTCCACCCTAATAAAAACCCACCTTTTTTTTATAATAAAAAAAATAGTTTAAAAAAAATTCAAAAAAATTAAACCATTCTTCATTTTTAAAAACAGCTTACAAAAAAAAAGTATCGAAGAGAATTTTTTTCAAAAAAACTAGTTTTTGAAATTTTTTGTTGAAAATAGTCTTTCAAGGGAAACAAAACTAACAACTTTAAAATCTTAAGTTAACACAGGCTTACAAATTTCAAACAAACTTATTTGCCAAGTTATACCCAAAAGTCATTTGGACAAATCCCAAACATCTATGTGAAGTACTTGAACATTATTAATTGTTGTATCATTTGATTCTCTATTGTTTTACTGCAAATTTATTGAGATGGATGGAATGTTAGAAATGACAAATAGGTTCATTTGGGTGGTATATGTGTGATGTGTTCACATTGATGTTGTTAGGTTAAAGGATTTTTTTTTGGGGTAAATATTAAAGGATAAATTGGAAACGTGGTGGAAGTACGAACGATGATTTGAAAAGATTATTGTGTTTATAGGCCGTTGCGGATGGTTAGGGTGCCGGTTGGTCCCAAAAAGATTCATTGGCATGTGTGCCAAATGCGATATTGTGGAAATTATGTTCGATCCTAATGGACGATACACCATGGGAATAAGAAGGGAGTGGTCCCATGACACGGTTGGGGTTAGTAGACAAGGGAGGAGGTTTTCTTGTGGAAATGATTCATAGAATTCTCTAAGTTAATGGCTAGGAATGAAACAGATAGTGTGCCATGTTTATGCTATTCTTTTGATATCAACCTGTTATATGAAGTTCTTGTAATATAATTGTTTCTCCGTTTTTTTGGGAAAAACTCAATGGCGCCGGAGGTTGTTGCGCAGGCGTGCCAGGACTTGTTGACGTCCAATGTGGAAAAGGGATGTTCGCCTTTTCTGACTTCGTATGTAGAGCGATTGTGTTCAACCCAAAGGGTGAGACTGAATGTTGGTTCGTTGTTTGCCTCAACGAAGAGGACTTAGGGCCTGTTTGGGCGCCCCATTTTCCCATTTTCCCATTCTCGTTTTCCCATTTTAGGTGTTTGGGCGCCAGTTTTTGAGAACAGATTCTGCAGAATTGATTCTTCGTTTTTGATGATAGAAGCAAGAAGTGAAAATGAGCCCCTGGGTTCCTTTTCCCATTCTCATTTTGGATTCTCGTTTTCCATTTCCCGTGGTTACCGTTTCTCTGCCATTCATACCCCTATTCCAACTGATTTCTCTCAAAAATTCACACCAAATGGGTTTACAATTAGATAACCAAAAATACCAAAAATAAGAAAGAAAGAGAGCAGATCCTTGCCATTTTCGTCAGATCATCTTGCTGCCATTTTTGTGAGATCATCGTGCGGCAGATCATCTTGCTGCCATCTTCGTCGTCGGTCATCGTCGTCTGCAAGGCTTTGTGCTACGGCGATGGCTTTGTGCGGCAGCGGAGAAAGAGAGGGGTAAGGGGAGAGAGAGATCGAGGAGAGGTCTGGGTGGGTTTGGTTACTTTGGTAACTGGTGTAAATGGGGTTTGGTAACTGGTAATATGGGCCGGTGGGTTTAATGGATTGGAACAACAAATCTGTTTCTTTTTCTTTTTTTAATTGTTAATGATTTAACTTTATAGGAGTATAAAAAATATTAATTAATTGTTAATTTAACTTTATAGGAGTAATATGGGCCAATGGGTTTAATTAATTGTTAATTTTCGGTAATTTTTGTGTTAACAAGTTAACCGTTGGCATGGTTTTAACAAACAAGGGTAAATTGGTAAAACCTAATCCGTAACTCATTTTCATCATTTTTCTCCCAAACACTACTACTTTTGTAAAATGCATTCTGCACATTTCTCCCAAATACTCCTCCCAGATTCAAAACTCATTCTGGCCATAATCCAAAAAGTCAAAAACCCAAAAACCCAAAAATGAAAAGTTAAAAAGTTGGCTCCCAAACACCCCCTTAAAATTTCCCAACTGTGTGAGAAAATGTGAAGAACACGTCGTAACGAAAAAGAAACAAACTTTATTAACGGTTTAACAAAATTTGGGGACAAAGAAATAGAAAACAAGATCTAGGCGGTCTAGAATCTTGTGGAACAATAAAAGAAATGATAAAACTCAATGGGGTTGAGTGAAAACATAGTGTGGCAGGAGCCGAAGTTTTGGGATAACCTTGAAATTGATGGCTGTGGAACTCGTTTTCTATCTTGAGTTCTTGTATTTATAGGCAAAACTCCACCTGTCGCAAGCTTGAAATGAGGTCTCCCGCCCATTTTGAACGCTAACATGTGTCCCATAATATTCCATAATGTTAGGTAATGGCCCTTGGAAATCAGTTGAAAAACACGTGGACCTTGTAATGGCCCACCAAGTGTCCAATTTGCTTGCATATTTCTTTAGTTGGTAGTTTATAGAAGTTATATTTTCCAATTGAAGTCAAAAGCCATCAACATGAAATGCCCACTTTCCTTAAAACATGGGATTTGATACCATGGAAAAAAACCCATTACCTGAGCCTTCCCATTTGCACGTGAACTTCAAGAAAATTTCCAGAAGCATCCCACTAGTAACTGCTACTTTTCTTTTATGGGCTACGCCTTTGACCTCTCGTCAAATCCGAATAAATCAAAATGGCCCAAATTCTTTGATCAAAATTAGCTAGGTCATTTGATACAATCAAATTAATGCAGCCCATTAATTTCATTACTGAATTTAGTCCAATTTGGTCCAAAAATAGTACTTTTTGGCCCTTTAAAAAAAAATGTCAAATTTGAGTGTAAACAATAGTTAAAGGTCAGCAAGTATGGGTTTGCTACTTGATGGCTTATTGCTCATGGTGTTATTGTTGGCCTGGGTATTTTATACCGGGTATCGAAGGAGGAGAAGAGCAATACAAGAAGGAGGGAGTATTCGCTACTGATCAAACTCGATCCCAATGAAGTCTGGGACCTTAACCTCTAGAGGCTCTGTTAAATTCGTACTCTATTTTGGAACAATGTAATTATAACAATGTTAAATTTGCCTTTGGCATATTGTAACTAAGTTAACTCTGATGATAAATTTCTTATTTCTGCTACAATTAAAGAAGATTTTTTGAGCAGTTTATAGAAGTTATTAAACATTTTTTTCATGCTAAAATATTTAAATAATACTTCCGAAAATTAGGGCGTTACACGGGGAGCACGTAAGTGTGGGTGCAAACTCGAAAACGTCTTTCAAGTGCATCCAAACTACTAAATTCGCAAGAACGAGAATTAATAGCTAGTGGGATTGTAAATTAAAGATTGAAAGATCATACCTGAAATGATTTAAGTGGAAGTATGAATACTTGCTTCTGATCCTACGCGACGGCTATGTCGAATGCATGCTAGTACATAGTGCCTACTACTGAACTGTAACCCCAATTGTTTGTCGAGTTGCTCAATTCCTAATAATGTCTGACCGATGGATGGCATTGGCTGTGTTTGGTTTGTAGTTTAGTTTAATTTTGATGATGTAAGCATGTGTAATGAGTGGAGAGAGATAGAGAGAAAAATGAGGAAAATGATAATGTCAACAAAACTAAAACCTCAAACCGAACAGGGTCATTGTGTGTGTGTGTGTGTGAACGCTGACCCAAAAGATGAAAGCAAAACTTGGGATATTTTTGGTTATGCAACGTGTGGTGTTTTTTGTAGTACTATACTACTATTTGAAAGGATTTTGATTTGCATTTCAATTGTGAGAATTAGTCCTAGGTGATACAGTGATAGTTGACGGTTGACAAGGTCCACTCATACCTCAACAACTCCCCGCGTACGCACACACAAAAAAACTCTGAAAATCATTTTCATGCAGCCCTGACCCTGTTGTTTCTCTTTCACGCAGCCCTGACCCTGTCGTTTCTCCTACTGCTTTTATTAAAGAGAATTTAATGTCCACTGGTTAGTATACTTGTATTTTTATGGAAATGACTACAATACACGTCCATTAAAAGTATGTACCATATGCACTTATTGTATAGTTCAAACTGTGCCACCTCAATGGCAATCGCATTATTTTTTAATTTTTCATAATTTTTTAGCAAAATGATTTGTAACATTTTCTATGATTCGTAACATTTTGCTGTGTGTCGTAACTTTATAAAAAAAATCGTAACTTTGTAGGGGTGTCTATGATACACATCCAAATAAGGTGTGTATTATAACCTTTTCCTGTATTCTATACTGTTCTTCTATGCCAAAATGCTACAATGGTTTTGTATCTATAGCCTATACCGATGTCATTGTGGACCTATTTTGGGATCTCGAAAAAATAATTCTTGCCGTTTACTATATTTAAAATAACTTTTAAGTCGCCTTTTAAAACATTCAACTCAATTAGATAAACATAAATACTTGGTCCAATTTTTCAAAATTTTCATTTAGAATCGAGGACCTAATTTCTAGATGAGAATTTGCAATTGGATCAACCAATTAATTTTATCTGATCGGGATGAATTTTTTCAAGCCGACTCCAAATATATTTTTAAAATTAATGAGCGGTTTAGATTATTCATGTGGGAACTTGGAATGATCCTCGTAAACAGGGACGGATTGAAGTGGGGCACGTATCCCTGCTCAAAACTCAAAAAAATATTATGAGTAGTAGTAGATAAGCATAATTATGTAATATAATGTTATATTTAGTATACACACTTATATATATCTCAAAAATAAAAATGTAGAATTAATCTTGCGCTTCAACTTTCATTGATTGGTTAACTTATAATTATTGGTTTATAAATTGTTTATTTATTTGAATATTTGTCTCTTGATTTTCTTTATTTTAAACCGTCATGGAGAAATATTTTTAAAACTATCTCAGTCATTTTAAAGATTTGTCAATGTTAATATAAACCATACTCAAAAACTTGTCTAAGATTGTGCGCTCATTTTTGGATTTTCTTTATTAAAAGTATGCATCATAGATTTTATGCATGGTCACTATTGAATGTCTTTATTTACCAAGATCGTTGACTAGGATAAAATTCACGACTATAATTAATAAGATGACTCCGCTAGAATAGATTCCCAAATCCGTCCCTGCTCATAAAGCCGTTGGTATCCTATCGGCAGAAGTCATTGGTACGCATAGTCCAGCTCTTTTCTATATGAACTTTTACAAATGTTGCCCTAATACTTTCAAACTGTATCCATTCTACCTTTTTTTTTTTTTTTTGGCCGTATGATATACATTAACAGGGGTCAGTGGCAGAGGCGAAACTATTGAAGGGGGACCTGGTGGCACGGGCCACCCACGGGTCCCAACCTTTCACTAATATATGTATTTTTGGGGCTACTATGCATGATTAATCTTCAAATATGTGTGCTTCTTGGGATTAAATGCTCCTCAATTCCAAAAAAAAGATTGACCAGTCACCAAAACGAGAATTAAAATAAATGCCTTTTTGTTCAAAGAGTTTTTCCTTTTCTCCCATAAGATACTAAATATCCAACGCATTTTGTAAATTTTTGAAAAATTTGTTCAAATAACAATACTATCCAACGCATTTTTTTAAATTTTTGAAAAATTTGTTCTGATGACAATATTATCTTTTATATTTTCTCGATTTAACGGATCGAACATTTTTTCTTTTGTGACGGTGGCAGTATATGATCATTTCAAGTGCCACCTTCAAGTCCAAATCCTGTTTCCGTCACTGATTACGGGAAAGTTAAGACTGCTTTTCTTTATTGAACACTAGTTATGTTCTTGTGTTAAACTGTTTTTGTTTATGTGTGTGAGCAAATCATCTTCTTTACGGAGTACAAATGAAATTTCACGAACTGTGTTAGCGGGTGTTTGCGAGTAAACAAATCATCCCAAAGAGTACGAACACAAAAAAAACCGCCACTTTGCGGGAAGTGGGGACCCTAGTGTGCGCTCTCTCGTGTGCAGTTTTGGTGTGCGACATTCAAGCTGTCGGATGTGTTTTCAATGGTCCTGATTTCATCTCGGTACTTTGCAGATCCGAGCCGTCCTTTGCCAAGATGAAATTCGAACTGTTGATTGCCGATATCAATGGCTCAAATGCGTATACCAGGGTTGCACACCAACACCCCAGTGTGGCTGCAATAATCTGAATTTAAATATAAAAGGATTGTAAATTTTCTTTGCTGTGAATAATACGTTAATAATCCTAATCTTACACATTAAAGTAGCACTTTATTGCGACTTTCGTGAAATTGTATAAAATTCATCGTATTTCTTCCCCTATTTAAAGTAATTTACAAACTTCTTGCATAAAGTCAACCTTCTTCTAAAGTCAATCGCATATGTAGAAAACTATGTAAACTTAGATATCTCAATTCTCAAATGACAATCCGACGATTTCACAAACATTACATAGAAAATGCTAAGTAGTCAAAAACCTTACCCCGAATATGGAATTCATGGTTCAGATAAACACCCAAGTGAGTCTAAACCATTGATTTCACTTTCTGAAAAAAAAATTTGGGAAAAGATTTATAAGTACCTGGTATTGCTCTTCACAAAAGCAACAATAATCTCCATTTAACGATCTAAACTCGATCTAATTTGACGAGTTTTTTTGGAGAAAGAGAGAAAAATTCCATTAATCACCAAACAAAACCTAGATACAAGCTACAAAAAATAAACGAAAAACAGAAGGAAAATACAGAAAACAAAGGTGCAGAAAGATCGTCGGAGCTCCGCCGGAGTTGTCACGCCGCCTCCGTCGCCTGCGGCCGATGTCAGGAGTTCGGATCTGGAGAGCCCAGATCTGGCTCCCCCTTGTCCAAAAATTGGGTTTCGGCCTCCCATAGGAGGAGGAGAGAAGCTCGTACACTGTGGGGGGTTGCCGGAAACCATGGGGCAAGTAAAAGAGGAGATGAGTGAGGAAGAAAGTGGAAGGCTTGCGGTGGGGGAGGGGGGAGGGGGGAGGGGCAGCGGCCGCTAGGGTTTGGCCTAGGGAGGAGCTTCTCCCATACGCCTCCCCCCTGCTCTCTCTCTCTCTCTCTCTCTAAAACTTTCTCTCTGCCCTCTGATGCCCTTAAATTTGACGAGTTGAATTGTTACTTCTCAAGATTTCGTGATGTAAATTACCCATACATTTCGCCCAATTTGACATTTTTAAGGACTTGGTTTTGTTAATTTGGGTAGGACAAATATAATACGAATGAACAAACTCGAAAAAAGAGCTGATGTGAGTGATCTCTTCTTCCTCTGCTCTTTTGCCCCAACCGGCAAATATCCTACTAGAAAGTGGTGGCTAATGAGCCTGGTGTTGTGGTTGTTGGCCTTTTTATACGGGACACAGGGATGCTACTGTGCACAAGCTTATACGGGACGCAGGGATGCTACTGGGCAGCTTGTGCACATCAGGTGCTGTTGTAGACACTCCAATTTTGACCAAGAAAACCTCTCAAACATTCCCGATGATGAAAATGTCCGATAAGAGCACCCGAAGCTTGATTGATTGCTTGGAAACCCCTCTAAAACCTCTTCAAAATAAACCCAAGTCTACACCACCTTCTAGTACATTCAAAACCCTCTTTATTGATATATAATATGTCCCAATCCATTTTGAAATGAGGGAGATGCGCGCATTTCATTAAAATGACTTGTTTTCCCGACCTTCTGAGGGTAAAATGGTTATATATTTTGATGTACAAATTATCTTGGGTTCAAACCACTTGACTTAGAAAGTAGACTCAATTACCTTTCCAACACTTCAAACCATGCGCAAAACGGAGTTCGATAGCACCTAAAGTGGCCCCACAAAGTTTGGAATGTTGTGCAGTCTCCAAGTCTAGGTGCCCAGACTCCCAATTCCAGGCGCCCAGACTCAATCCAGGCTCCTGGACTCACTCCAGTCACTTGCATTCCAAGGTGAAATGGGCGGGAAGGAGCGTCTTGAATATCATTTCTAGGATTTTTTGCGGTAGTGTAGTGGAGGGGTGATGATGGTCCTAAGGTGCCCCCCTTGATTAACCCCTAAGGTCATCCTAGTGGTCTTTTTGGGCCTTTTCTTGCCTATGTATTCCCCCTCTCCTCCTCCATTTGGGTAAGGATCAAATCTCCCCCATTCTCATTACTGTTATGCTGCTGAAATACCTCTAGAAATTCCATTCCAGTTCATCCCTCTCAATTCCATTCATTCCCAACCATCAAACCCACTCTCTTTGCATTTCAACTCAACCTATTTTCATCTCTCACAATCAAATCCCAACTTCAACACCTATAATCTGTCCCCTATAGCTTCAGAAACTAAAACCCAGTTCACTCAACCACTAAACAATACCCGAACTAGTTTCAAAAGTTCATCAATCAAGCTTTTGGGTTACTCAGAGTATTAATAGGTCATTGACACTTGTTGTTGTCATTGCATGATCTAAATGGTCATTTTAAAGCATGGTTTATGGTGTCTTGAAAGCAAGTTGATGTTTTTTTTTTTTTTTTTTTTGAACGGGCAAGTTGATGTTTAAAAGAAGGAATTTTGCATTTTGGTCAAAGAGTGCATGATAACCTTTGATGGTTTCAAACAACATCAGAAATGTCACATTGGGTGGAGAGAGTGCATCATGGTTGTTTGTACTCATCATATGGCCCTTTAAAGCATTTTATGATCAAATCCATCTTATACCATTTTCTTCCTCTTTCTTAGCCATTAACTTACTTTGAGATTCATCATATGCATAAAAGATCATGATGCATGCCTAGGATCAGTTTGACATTTTTCATTTCATCCATCAAGCATTCTAAAATCATGGTTTTCCAAGTTTACATCACATTTTAATGTTAACCTTGAGATTCATTTAGTTCATAAAGGCACCAAACATTACAGTATATATGCAAGAACAAGCACGAAAAGTTGCATTTATTGATTGTTTTGAGACCTGGCTTGAAGGAGATTTGTGCCTGATAAGTGTTCCAGGCACCTGTATTGAGGAATTCCAGGCTCCCATAGTCATTCCAGGCGCCTGGAGTGTCTTATTCCAGGCGCCCACATCTACTCCAGGGGCCAAGGTTTGCCCAGTCCAGATGTCTAGATTGCTATCCAGGTGTGGTTAACGTGATGTTTGTGGTTGCTTTCTGGATCTTTTCAGGGTAGTTCGAGCATGATTTAGTGAAGTTTAAGTGTTTTGGGCATATAGATCAATCACTCATGACATTTTACACAAGCATCCACGCCCACCTCATTAACTTTGTTGGTGCGTTCACGTGCTTCTGCATGATTTTGTGAATGAAGTTTGTATAAACAACATTTTCAAAATCCCTTGAGCATTGAGTAGAGACCAGTAATCATGTCGGGCGAGAGGGGTGCTTTAAATTTCTTCCCCTCTTGTAACCTAGCTCCCGAACTCGAGAAATCTCAATAAAAGCAGACCAGTGAAATGTTTTCTATTCTGAGGGCAAAAGAGTCATTTTTCAACTGGTTTCTCGGGTACGGTCCTCAAACCCGGGTGGCGACTCCTGTCAATCAATCAAACCGGCATTCCAAACCACATTTTGTGATATCCGGCAAGGTGTCAACAGCTGTGTAGAATCCGAGCTGTCCGTTACATGGATGGACAGCCTATACAAACAATTCGCTCCAATTGTTAACTATTCACCCGAATAGTTTGTTGTGGACGGCTGTGATTCTGCACAGCAGCCTCCTCCCCGCTTCCTATGCGGTCAAAATTTTTTACTTTTCCGATTCCGCTCGTCGAGACGGATCAATTGGTCGCAAAAGTTTGACGCAAAACTAAAAATACAAAAAAAAAAAAAATGAATAAGGACAAAAAAAATGAACAGTAAAAAGCCACTTAACTTATTTAGCCAAACCTAGCCTATAGTTGACTATCACACTTTAATGTGACTTTCGTGAAATTGTATCTCATTGAATAAAAATTTAATCTCAGCATTTCCTTTTGTGAAATTCATCGTATTTCTTCTCTTATTTAAAGTAATTTACCAAACTTCTTGTATAAAGTCAACCGCATGTGTTTGTAGGGGTGCACATCGGCCCTGTAGCCCGCCCAGCCCGCCCAACCCAGCCCGATTTTTTTAGGGTTTGGGAACAATATTTAGGCCCATAGGGCCGGGCTGGGTTGAGATTTTAAGCCCGTTTACTAATTGGGTTGGGTTTGGGAAATTCCTCTAAGGCCCGGCCCGGCCCGATTTAAATTATATTTTTATTTTAAAACTATATGTATATATGTGTATGTTATTGCTGGAACCTAACTCCTTAGGGTTTATTTATTTTGATGAAAGTGACATTGATAAAAATGAATTCAAGTACTACGTATGTAGAGAATATCTTTGGAGTAATAGCAATTTGTTAAGAAAACTTTGAAATTTTTTTTCCCATTAAACTACTGTCTTATTGTAATAACTCATAGTTTTTTTTTTCCTTTTATTTTTATTGTGCTCTACAAGATCAGTTGTAAAAGAAGTGTGATTTTAAAGGAGAGATACTCGAGAGAAGTTTTTACATGTTAAAGTTCCATCTATTAAAGCACTTTCATTTATGGGTCTATGTCTCATATCTTTGGAAGAACATAGAATTTTAAGTATATTATTACGGTTGTGAATTGTAATTCTAATCGTTATAGTTGATTTATGTTTATGATATACCATACTTTAGAAAAATAAATGGGCTTGTTGGACGGGCTTGAGAAATTAAAATTATAACTGGGCCGGGCTTGGGAAAATTAAATGAAGCCCGATTATTAATGGGCTGGGCTTGGGAATAGAAGAATCTCGTTTTATGTAGCATAAGCCCGGCCCGAACCCAGCCCGGCCCGGTGTTTGTGCACCCCTATGTGTTTGAAAACTATGGAGATTAACTTTCGCATGTGTTTGAAAACCGCATATGTAAATTTTAAATATTTCAAAAGACAATCCGATGATTTCTCAAACAAGGGGAAAGTTTCTAGATTAGTAAATGAGGTCCGAAAGTTAATGTCCCCCAAGTCAACCTTCTTCTGGTAGATCCACACCATTTACTTTTCTGCATACAAAACGATAAATCCAAGTATACCGACTCCGTGATCGTGACCTTCTTCTAAAGTCAACTGCATATGTGGAAAACTATGCAAATTTTAAATATTTCAAATGACAATCCGATGATTTCTCAAACAAGGGGGAAAAATTGTTTGACCCCACCCTATAGATTGGTAAATGAAGTCCGAAAGTTAGGCGCTCACAAGCCAACATTCTTCAGGTAGAGCCACAACATTACTTTTCTACATAGAGAAAACGGTAAATTTAGGAGTACCGACCTCCTTTGTACCGACCACGCATAGACGGCGCCGGGGACTCCTTTGTGGGTCCTAAACAGTCAATCCGAACCATTTATTCATCTCAAAATCGAATCCCAAGTGGGCCTACGCGAGAATCGCTGCCATCGGACGGCCCTATGTGCTCGATCCAAAATCACCCCATTTCATTCACTTGTGGATTGATGAAATTCGGATTGAAATAAATCAACGATTCGGATTGACCGTTTGGGACCCACAAAGGGGTCCCCGACGCAATCTCTGCGGGGTCAGTACAAAGCGGTCTGTACGTATAGAAGGGTTGCATAGAAAATGCCTAAGTAGTCATAAAACTTACTTTGAAAGTGAAATTAGTGGTTCAGATAAACACCCAAGTGATTAATCTGAACCCACTTATTTCACTTTTAGAGAAATTTTCGGGATAAGTTTTTTGGGTACCTAAGTATTGCTCTTCACAAAAGCAACAATAATCTCCCGTTTCACAATCTAAACTCGATCTAATATGACGAGTTGAATCGTTACTTCTCAAGATTTCATAATGTAAATCACCCATACATATATTTTGCCCGATTTGACATTTTTAAGGACTTGGTTGATTCATGTTAATTTCGCTAGGACACATATAATTCGTTCAGATAGAGATATAGATACAAAATGATCACGAACGTGATCATCATACAAAATGATCTTGATTCCTATATAAAAGTGGAGGCTAAAACGGGCTCACAACATTGATTTTTTCCTTTTTTTTCTTCTCCTCATTGAGTGCACACAAACTGAACAATCCAAAAAAACTTGAACAAGATTTTTCAAGCTTTCAATAAACCAAACGCCCAAGCAAAAATAAGACGGACATTCATTAGGAAAACCCACACCCATAACCCAAAACTCAAACCCAAAACCTAAAACTTACAAACCCATGTGAAGAAATTTACAACCAAAATTACCAATTTACAGGTTTCTTCTCTGTGGTTTCCATTTTCTTTTGTCTACTTTCCTTCCTTTTTCTATTTTTTCATGCTTTCATTTTCTTTTGCCTAATGTCTGATAAGTTGGTGGAGAAAGAGCTGGAGGACAACTCTGATGCGTTGGCAGCGGTGTTGCCGGATCTTGGTTGCCGTAGAAGCGCAATCAGTGTCTCCGCCTGTCAACATTTCCCACACCACAAGCAGACAAAATACGCACACTCCGTCAGGTTACGACAACAGAACATGGAATAAAATTACAGAAAAAGACAGAGCACGTTAATAAAATGAGATTGACATTTTCCTAATAAAAATCTATTTCTAACCGAACAATTAATATAGATGTAGGAGTATTTGATTAATAAGCATATGTTTGGCGCCCACATTAAAATATGAAAAATGAATTGTCTTCTGATAAACAAATGAGTATCACAACTACAACAAAAACAGAAACACAAAAAAAAATAATAATATGCATTTAGTATTATTATCTTTCTAAGCAAAACAACAACCGACAAAAAAAAAAAAATCAAATTAAATATTTCCTACAAGAGGAGGGGGCCCTGCTGTGCCCGTAACAACAAGCTTCTGTGCTCCGATTTCGGGTATTGTCCCAAGATCGAAAATATAATCTGATGTACCGTTCATCGTTTAGAATTAGACGTGCATTATATCTCTATAAAAAATTAGGGTCATGCTAACGGGTGTCATAGTGCACCCGTTAAGGGTATAAAAAGTACATTTTTGTGGATCCTATTTGTACAAAAAAGTTCACTTGTACGTTAAATTACACTTAAAAATGTACTTTTAAAGTGTACTTTTTGTACTCTTAATGGGTGCACTATGACACCCTTTAACATTTCCCAATTTTGATAGAGAACCATGGTTGAAAAATTTAGACGTCTGTCAATTTATGTATCATACTCGTGGGAGAAACGCTACAATGTATACACAATTATATTTCTGTGTGTAAGATATGCATCTTTTGAATCGTTTTGAAATTCATTATTATATGTTATGATAATAAAATCTAACAAAAAAAGATGTCACTATTAGTATAAAAAAATCCTTCATTCCCACTTAGGTTTGTGATTTGTGAAGTTCTACCTTATTTTAGATCATAGAAGTCATCCGCCGATACCTAATTTTATACTAATTACTTTTACTATTTTATGCTTCCGAATAAAACTACTGGCAGGAAGGCTGTGGACACACAGCACTTTCGAAGGGCCGAATATTCCCACCAATTTAATAATTTTCGAAATTTCTTTTTGTTTGAAAAGTCACAAAGAAATTATTAAAAAGAAAAAGAAAAAGGGCAACAGAAACCGAAAGTCGACAGTATTTTATGAGGCCTCTCAACTTTGTCCCTTCGCGATAGTGCAGAAATACCTTCGGTCAGTTTACGTGTACATCAAATTTATCACGGTCATATCATATCCCCCGGTAAAACTTCCTGTTCCAACTCTAAAATATCGCTCTACGTTCACGCTTACGCAAATTTTCATAATTTTTTAAAAACTTTCTTCCTGTTTAGTGTTTACGCGCACATTTTTATTCACGCGCATTGTGTGACTTTGTAAACGGTTAAACGGTCAATCGAACCGTGTTAGTAACAGTCAAAAAGCTAGTTGGAATAAAAAAAATACGGCATAAAAAAAAAAAAAAAACTTTACCTTGTGCTTGGCCCGACTGGTCCCAGACTGCGACAACGCAACAAGAGGAGGAATCGCTCCTTCGCGGGCCACCATAGTACGGTACACCACACTCTCTTCACACACCTGTAACAGAATCGCCACCGCGATCTCCTTCTGTCTCTGCGACCCCACCTCCACGATCTCCACCATCACCGGTATGCCGCCTTCCTCCACCAGCGCCGCCCTCGCCACCCCAACCCTAACCAACTCGCTCACAACGTACGCCGATTTATCCACCATGTTCGACCCGAAATCCGCCATTAATTCCACCAGAGGCTTCATTATACCCGATTCGACGGCCCTGATCTTGTTCTCCTTCAGAGAGCATAAACTGTACAGTGCCGTCGATGCGTCTTTCTTGCCCCTGATGTTTCCGGTTTCTAGAAGGTTTACTAGGGGTGGAATCGCTCCTGACCGTCCGATCTCTTCTTTGTTTTCTTCCACTTGAGACAAACGGAGCAACGCGCACGCCGCGTTTTCCTTGGCCGTCGATGTGCCGATTTTCAAGGCTTTCACGAGCGGTCTAATAGCGCCGGAGCAAACTATTATCTCTTTGTTTTCGTCGCAGAGAGATAGATTTAGAATAGCCGTAACGCCGTTTTCTTGCAACTGCGCATCTGAAGACGATATCAGCGAGATCAACGGCTCGATCGCGCCGGCCCGGGCGATTTTGAGCCTGTTCTCAGGCTTGTTCTTGGCGAGGAGGCGGAGCTCCATGGCGGCTTGCTTCTGGTCGTCGATGGAACAGGAGTCGAGATCCGAGACCAGGTTTTGTATCAGGAGGTCGTCGTCAGAGTTGTCGGAGGCGCAGGCGATGAGCATGCTGCGGCGGCTCTGCGCCGCCGTCGTCGACGACGACGGGAACTCCCCGGATCGGTCGCTGTTGCAGTCGCTGAAGGCCGAGGAGGAGCTGTCGTTGATGCTCAAATCGTTGAAGTTTCTTCCCATGTAAGTGTAATTCGCTTGAATTTCTGTCTCCATAGCCACACCGTCGTGATATTCTCCAATTATTGCTTCGAGTGTTAGTGGAGTGGAGTTTTTGGGAGGGAAAGCGACAACGCTTGTGGTCGTCGTAGCCTAGGAGGGGTAGGATGGGGATCTACCAGAGCTGAAAGTGGGGCGTAAATATAAAAGAAAGAGGAGAGAGGAGAGAGAGAGCACCTGGATTGGGTTGCGGGATGGCGTGACACGTGCAAAGACAAATAACCAACGATAGAGAGCACGTGGAAGGCGTCGTTGCTCTTTAAACGCGTGCGTAGAAGGTTCGTTATTCGGAACGGGAGCTTTATTTCGAAGTTGGGACCAATTGTCTTTTGGATTAAATTACACACTACGGCCCCCGAGTTTTCTTATAAGTACACTTAGAGCATCTCCACCCACCCTTACTCAAATTTTTACCCAAATTTGAGTAAAAACTTGATTTGGTATAAAGCACTCCAATGGAAAAAAGTAAATCTAGGCATAAATTTGAGTAAAAGTCTCATTAATGGCATTTTTCTAAATTTGAGGGGGATAAAATGGCCTTCAAAATTTGATGTTGAATTTGGTTCTCACCAAATTTGGTAAAGAATTTGAGTAATATCAAATTTGGTGAAGGATGAGATTTTTGGTGATTTTTACTCAAATTTGAGTTTGATGTGGGATTTGGGGAAGGAGTAAAGATGCTCTTAGATCCCATGTGTTTTTGTACATTAGTCTACCTTCTTTTCGATATATCGATTGAGATTTTCCTGTTTGTTAATTAACCCTCGGTGAATTCGTTGATATCATCGTAATAGAGCCTTTAGAGCGTCTGCAATACTACTAGGCATTTTAACTAGCCAAAAGTACAAAACAAGGTACACTTCTACTTTGCCTAGGCACTTTTTCACCTATGGTTCCAACACCACTCTCTACTTTTATTTTTCACTCTCTAATTTTTGGGCAAAAATAGAGGGAAATGAAGGAAAGTAAAGGAGGAAAAAAAAAGAGTAGAGAGGCAAATGCCTTGCTACTAGCCAAAAGGAACTAAGCTAGAGTAGATAACCAAGTAGCAAGTCTATTAGAACATGATTTTTTTGATTTGGCTAGGCATAATAGCCAACAAGGTGCAAGTAGCAAGTCTCTTGGAGATGCTCTTAGATACCTAAATTTTTCTCAAACAGTTATTTCTAGATTATAACATTTCTTGCCTAGAAAATTATAATATCGAATCAGTATTATCACTGTCTAATATCTACTAAAATCCAAAGCAATGAGTAATCTACTTTTTGTTTTGCCGCCAATATTCTTTTTTCTTAGATTTTCTTTATCTCTCGGCGAAAGTCAGTAGAGTTCGTTGTAATTAACGAGTTCAGCGTTGGTGCGGTGCACAACATGTGTGCTATGCACGATCCTCGCCGCCCGTTTGGCGATCCAATGGTTCAGATTTCATCTTGCAATGAATATGGTCTGGATGTCACACGATCGAGATGAAATCTAGCCATTGGATCGCCAAGTGGATGACGAGGATCGTGCACAGCACCAACTCCAAACCCGTAGTTAACGATGGTTGAACCCAACGTCAAAGGCATAAAATTATATGGTGTCAACGATTGGGCTACCACTCTACTTATTTTTCTCTTAGATCTTGCTTTTCAGAAGTGTTGATAAGTAGAACCACATGAACAAAATCCTTAGAAAGCTAGGTGAATCATGAAAAGGCTAAAGAAGGGAAAAAACTATATATCAAACTTGTACAATACTAGTAGGTTATTTGGAGGCTTCAAACAAAGTAAGAAGTTAGTGGAAAAAAAAGGTATGCAAGCACAGAAAAATTAATTACCAAGTTTCTCTATGATTTTATGGACAGTGGAAAAGGTGTTAGTAAAAAAAATTAACATCATGTGATCTCTTTCGAGGAAAGAGAAGAATCTTAATACTGTATTAACTACGGAGTATTATAGTAAAGGATGTCAGAGTCATTCATAAAATAAAGAAGGGGATATTATTGTGTTCACGAGAAATTTCAAGGATTATCAATGTAATTTACATTTTTCTGTTCTGTTCTTACGCAAAATCTTATTACTCCTAAGTCCCACAAACCTAGTTTTTACTCTATTCTTCGAAATAGGACTTTGACCAGGTGAAGATGGGGCACTTGAGCTATTTTTGTTCTAGTCCCTCACTAAGAATTTAAATATCTGCTGCTAAGTAGCGGTTTTCCGGTCTTCTAGTACAGTTGTACCAACGTTATCCAAAATTCACACTCGAATCGGCCGATTCCCTCTACGTGTTGATTTTTATCCTATTTTTCGTCTGCTACACACGGTCGCAACAGCCGATTCAGGTGCTTTGAAGCCAAAAAAGTTTTAAGAAAATTCATAGTCGCGATACCCAATTCCCGCTACACATCATTTGATACGTCCGCTACCGCCACAACGTTTCCACTGCCGCAATTTAAAACCATGGTCCCACAAGCTTTGGTTTGTGCAGACTGCAGATAGTGTCTGTGGCCAATTTTGATTGATTAATATTCAGTACTTTATATGGTTATAATTTAATCCTACCACTTAACCACCTAAAGTACGTTTTATACACACTTTGCAAGGGCAATCCAGTTGACTGTTGGGAGTTGGGTTTTGGTGGGGGGACAGGCCTAAAGTCCTTATCGCGTGGAACTCGCGTACACATCAATTATCTCCTGTATAGAAATTTGGGCTTATAGTGTGATTTTTTTTTAAAATTTTATTGGGAAGTGTAATGTGATTTTTGAGGTTTTTTCTCATTAACTGAGGGGAGTCAGAATTCGGGCAGTTGCCCAATGCACAAGGCAGAGCCAGATTTGCACTCGAAAGAGTCAAAGAGGTCAGAGTCCAGGGGAAAAAATCGGTAGATTGAGGGGTTCCGACGCCCATGGTTCCGACGGCGCCGGGGACTCCGTTGTGGGTCCCAAACGGTCAATCCGAGCCGTCCATTCACTCCAGAATTAAATTCCGAGGGGGCCCACGCGGTAGTCACCTTAATTGGACCTCCTAAGTGCTCGATCCAAAATCACCCCATTTCGTTCAAAAAATCGGATCGACCATTTAGGACCCACAACGGGCACTCCGGCGCCATCGGTACTATTTGGTCGGTACAGGTAGAAGAGTCCGGAAAAAAATTTACTAGCAAGGCAATATTTACGCTTACCAATAAACTCTGTGTTTCTTGTTTTTATAGAATGTGTACTTTTCCCAAGTTTGAAAACGAATATGGCAAGAAATCATTGATACCATATATCCCGGCAGGCAACACTGCACCATGCAAGGTAATCTGAGCCGTCTCAAACCGTCGAAAGTATATTTGGACGACTAAAAAATAGCCCTGCACAATTCAATGCATTCGTTGCACTGCAGGGCCCCCGATTCCCATATATCCATGACATGTGGTATCATTAATTCAATTATAAACCACCATTTACCCAAAAACAACTCTTCAAATTTTGGTTTGTTCCAACTCCTGGCTTAAACTTAAAATTGCCTTATTGCGTTTTATGAAACAATAAAAGAACATAACGGTTTTTTATGGATAAACAAAATTGTACTTTTTGCCGTGACCAGGATTATTACTGGCAGCTTAATATCAAACATCACTTAAGTGTTTTCCCCCATTTTACCAAAAGCCAACCAATAACATGTCTACCACTACCCTAAAATTCCGAAAGTACTCATCAACTTTCTATTTTATCACCATCTTCATAATGAAAGAAAAACTTCATAAAAGGAATAATCACATTTTTAAATAGACAGCGATGTTGCATCTCCAATTGGGCCTGCAAATGAGCCGAGTTGCTCGCGACTCGGCTCGTTACCGCTCGGTTTGACTCGTTTATTCATCAAGTCAAGTTCGAGTTCTAGTTTTGGACTCGTTTACTAAACAAGCCAAGCTCAGCTTGTTGAAAAAGGCTCGTTAAGTAAATTAGTCTCGCTCAACTCGTTTACAACCGAGCCGAGTTTGAGCTCTAGTTTTGGGCTCATTAAGCAAACAAGCCGAACTCAAACACTACAAAACTCAGCTTGGCTCGTTGGCACCCCTATCTCCAACAGTGTTCTTATTTCAGACGACTTATGTTGCCATTTGCTGCTGTTAATGTACTTTTAGGCATCCATTAAAAGCTAGAGAAATTCATTTGACCACTGAATGAGCGACACATCGTCAGCCACCACTCTAATTACGGGTTGATCTATTTTCTTACTGAACTGTAACGAGGCAAAATCAGACGACCAGCTCATTCCAATAATGATACATACACAAACTTTGTGCCACAACCCCACTCACATAGGGTGTGGGGCCCGCATGATGGGCCCATGTGAGTGGGGTTGTGATTGGTTGTGGCACAAAATTTGTGTCACAATCATTTTTGGGCTTATTGTATACCTAAAGACGTCGAAATATGTTGTTTTTGTTGGTGTTAACTTCCTTGCCTTATTATATAGAGATTCAAGCAATAAACTTTTCCTTCTTGGGTAATCCAGCAAAATCAAATATATATATTTAGGTCAATAATTAAACCAATTATTTTTGGATATTTGATTCGATTTTGGTGCTAATTGAGGAATCCTCTCCAATAAGAAAACACAATCTGCAGTAATCGTTCTGGTTAGTAAACAATTATACATTTTAATTTTATTATTTTCAATATGTAAATACACAATAATCGGAAGTATAAATCAATTGAAAAGGATGTAAGTACGAACAGTGGCGTTTCTAAAATCTTTGTCCAATGGCATTACACTAATGTTTTTTTTTTTTTTTGCACAATCCAAAATAGTTAAGCAGACCACTATTGAATAGTAGAATTTTACAGCTTAAATACCTATTTTCATGTTATTCTAATAATCTCATTCAATAAAAATTATTGACAACACGAATTCTATAAGACTGTTTACTAGATTAAATCCAAATTAAATAAGTTGACGTTGTCATATATTATATAGAATAAATATTGAATGGGTCCAACAAATAACGTTGTCAAAGTATCTTTTTACTAGCTAGTTTGATGGGGTCAAATAACAAATGATATTTAAGCATTTATTAGTTTAGGTACTACTATGCTATTGGTAGTAAGAGTAATGTTAAAGTGAATCATGTGACACAACAAAAACTAACATATTGCATAGACCCATTTTGAATTCAAATTCAAAATCCTGCTTTCCTCCATGTCTATATTTTTTTTTTCGGACCCATACTCTCTCCACCGATCTGTCTCTCATTTGATAAATTTATATATAACTACGTGACTACATATAATTTTTTTCGGTAAGATTTAATTTTATTGAGCAATATACAGATCTTAAGATATGTCTCTAATTTAATAATTGTACATGCAGATCTTAAGTTATGGGTTGGATTGTGCATATTAGAATTTTATTAGCGAAAGGGGGAAATGATTTCAACCACACATTGGAAAATACACTAAAAGGGACAAAGCCCTTAACACCCGAGGGCCTAAAATGTCCAAATAAAATTGTTTGCAAAACCATGAAGAGCATGTGGCCCTTCTTCTTCCTTTAGCTGGAAAGAGAATTCAAGCGATTTTTGATTTCAAGTTTTACCTTGAAAAAAGAAAGATATTGTGAAAGATGATTCGAATTAAGATTCAAAAGGTAAAATAAAATAAAAGCAAACAACAAAGACCGGAGCTAAGATAAGATGACAGAAAGCTAAGTTTTCAATGCCATGTTTGCTGGTGAAGTGGAACTCCCCATGTATTGAAATTTGATGAATGCGAGTGATGACTGAATTGAGGTTAGCGTGAATGAAAATATACACACTGCATGTGCTTTTATAAAATCCTTATGATTAGGACTTGATTGTTTTCGTCCGTGCATAGCACAGGTTTATTCCTAGTTAATTAATATCTAGGGATTTTGAATCGTTGGAAGATGGACATTTGGATGATGTGGAAGATGTATTTCTCTTTCTATTGAATTATCTTGCGCCGTTCATAGTCTTGGATCGGTTCTTGTACTGTCTATGGCTTTGGCTAGCTAGGTGTTTGGGTTAGTTCGTAGTGGTGTCTTTGGTGGTTTTTTTGTTTAGATGCTAGTGCCGTCTTGCTTTTGCTGGTTTGAGGCTTGAGGTTTGTGGTTTGGTGTGTTTTTAGTGTTGTTTGGTTTTTGGGTTCAGGTTGTTGTCTTTTGGCTTTTGGCTTTTGTTTTTGTTTTTTTTTGTCTAGTTGGTGTCTTGCCTCTCTGCCTGTTTTGATTCTTGCGTGCCGCTTATTGTCGTGCTCTTGGTCCATTTATTCTTTATTTCTCTTAAAAGGATAATAAAAATTTTTGCTAATAAATTTTTTTTTAAAATCTTTTACGTCTAACTTGCCACTACGAAAAAGAAATTAATTTATCTCTGTCGTCGTTAGTCGTTACTTATTTGATTTGGACATTCGGACAAACCCAACAAGAAGCCTGCAATTTTTTTCTTATCATGTCCCTTTCCTCTCCACTAAGTATTTCTAGGTAGTAGGTACTCTTTTCATAGGTTGGTCTAAAATGATGCAAGTGAGTATTTAACATGTTGGTGATAAAATAAAATAAAAAAATTGTATTTAACATGTTCGTGACAAAGATTGTGAAATTATTTTATTGAGACTGACTATCGGTACCGGTCCACAAGTATATAGATTGTGTATAAGACCTAGTAGAGGATATCATATAAATGGTTGGAGCTGTTTAATAATTTTTTTTAAAAAAAAACCCTAGCTTCTCTATAAAAAAATTAAAACATTGGACTAATTACCTACAAATATCCAATTGAGCTGATTTTTATTTTTATTTTTATAAACCATTTGAAAAACTACTTTTAAATTGATAAACGAATTGGATCATTTATACAAGTGGAGTCTACACATCAAATGTACAATATATGTACGCTTGTGTTGATACCCATAGCTTTTGAATGGAGTATTTTATTTGTGGTATGCCAGAGGCCATGTAAACTTATTGTCCACCACTCTTACTTTTGTGTTTGTGGAGCAAGTTATGGAATAAATCACTATTTAAGTATTAGGTGGCTAGCTCATGCGATAGAGTTCTTAAATGTCTCACACTGCATCTCGAGATCGAGTTCTATTATTTCCTTCCCGTATAATAGATTAGAAATGACGAATGGAAAAAAAAAAAAAAAAGTACTAAGTGGTCAGTTCGGGAAAAACTATTGGGTGCTGCTCTTGGCACCACGGTGTAGTACCCCAACTCCCTTCACAACCAAACGTTTCACTAAAATTACACTAGGGCCTAGGGAATCCAAGATTTAACGGAAGGGGAGCATATGCCTTTGACGTCTAATTTTCATAATCAATCACAACCGGAGATAATACTAAATTTAGACTTTCATTACTAACCCAAAAGATTTAGAATGCATACTTTTGCAATTGACCCTATGGTTCCCGACTTCCTTTTAAAGTATTTTTCCATGATCATTGAAAACAACTCAAGTAGAGAAGCTAAAACCTCAACTAGCTAGACTTACAATTTGACAATCAACAATGGGAAAGTAACCGACATTATACTTCAGAGGTTGGCTCGGTGGTGAAGACTTGTGACTTAAGAATTGCTCCCTCTTAGGATCTGCAGTTTGAAACTTTTTGGGTGGTATAAAGCCAGTCCTTATAGGACTTTGTCCAAGCTTTAATCGGTTTCTCTATTAGTAGACGGCGCGATCGAGTCCCAAATGATTATTTGAGATGTGTGTTCCATGGGATTGTGGACATGTGGAGTTTTTTTTTGTTTTGTCAGCATTGTATGCATTAATGGAAGTTTGAGGAAATTAGTGAGTTAACAAATAGAGGGTGTTTAACAACTCTTCATAGACTCGAACCCCAATCCCTAAACGTCCTCTTTGAAAGTCAAGAGGTACTACAAGATGGACAATGTGCCACCCCTGTGTGGAGGTGTTAAAACATCTTGTAACGTTATCTTACGACCACTGAATAATTACTTGTCGTGGGGTGGTAGTTCGTCGTTCAAAATTAAACTCTTGACAGTTTGCCAAAAGTCATACTCCATCCGTCCCTTATCATTCCATCTGTCCCTTTTTTAGTGTAGACATTTTCATTTTGGGCTGTCCCTTAATAAGTGCGCATTTAGAAAAATAGTGGGTAAAGTTTGTGCAATTATCATTTTACCCTTTTCAAAAATTAGTGGGTAAAAAGTTAATGGGTAAAAGTGGAGAATAATTTTGGAAAGTAGACATAAAAGTTGATGTAACAAGTGTAAAGTGGAGGTAAAAATTGATGTGAAATGTGTAACGATGATGTATCTTTAATAAGTTGAATTTATGAAGCAACACAATTAAAAATATTGTGCAGAAGCGTTAGCAAACACAGAACCGGATGAAATTTATGTTATGTAATTGAACAAACCAGAGAAGAGAAAGTGCAATCACAAAGACAGAGATTTAATTTTACGTCGTTCAACAATAAATACTTACTGCATGAGCAGTTAGATGATTGGGGGCTTCACTAATCAGAAGAGAATTAGATGCCCGAAGGCTACAGATGAGCTCACAAAGTTTCTCTCTCTTTGCCTCTCACAAAAAACCAGATGTGAAAGCAACACTATACAAGAAAATCCTAAAAAAAACTTTTATAGGCTTGTTATACGTCGCCATGGTCTGAACCAAGCCCCTATTGGTCTGCACCATGCCTTCCCTCATCAAAAACACCAACCAGGATCGATGGTCCAAACCATGGAATTCGGTGGTCCAGACCATCGGTGCTGCGAGTTGCAATTTTGTCCAGAATTGCCCAAAATTGCTTGGTCTAGACCATAGAAGCCTTGATCCGGACCATAGATGCTTCGAACATGGAACTCGAGCCCAAAAACCAACAAAAAAAAGAGGCAGAGTAAGTATTAGTGTAGTACATTAGTTAGTATGTGGCTTAGACTTTTTCATATGATAATGTAGAAACTAATAAAAGCTATAAAATACGCTAATGAAATATTTGTCATTAGCAAGTGGTGGCTAGCTCATGCGGTAGAACTCTTGGATGCCCCACACTGCATCCCGGGATCGAGTCTCATTCCCCTCTTCCCCTATGTAATGGATTAGTGCATGCCCGTACCCATGCCAAAAGGTACGGCTTGAGCAATCTACGCACATGCACATTCCAATGCCCATTCTTTATGGTCCTTTGAATATTAGAGAGGGGAAGTAGTGAGAGAGAGAATGTAGTTTGAATTTTTGGGTTACTGGGACAAAAAATATAACTGAGACAAAAATCATTCTCCGTTGTAATATAGATTCGGAATGATGAATGATATTATATATATACATATATATATATATAGGCTGCTGATAATGCCAAAACCATAAATGTTTCTGCCAAAACCCTTTTTATTTATGCCAAAACTCTTTCATTTCATGACTTAATTGCCCCTCATCTCTCTCATACCCCAAACCCACCTGCATCCAAACCCATCTCTATCTCTCCTTCGTTTTCTGCGAAGAAAATCAACCCCAGATTCTTCTCAACAATTTCTTTCCCTCTCTCTCTCTCCACCAAAGAAAAAGCTACTTATTTCCCATGGCCAGAGTGGGTAGAAACAGAAATCAAGAACGAAGCCCAACTCGATGACGACGAACCCAACATTCGTTCAAGGATTTCGGCGAGTTTAGTCTGAGAAATCTCAACTGCGCTGCCTTTAAATCGACCATTTAATTAATTCATACACAAATCGAAATATTATTTTTTTGGGTTTTTCGGAATTTTAGAACTGGGAAATAGCTTCTTCTTTCTCCTCCTTCTCTCCTACTTCATCATCATCTCGAGCCACCCGGTATCAGATCCACACAGGACCCGCACATGGGTGGGTCAACGGGCAACAAATTATTGAAGGGCTTTCATCTGGGTTTATGCTTGTTCTTGGTGGGATGGATCAGAATAGGGAGATGTGTATTAAGATCCTTCCTTATTCATAGTGAATTTGTCTTGTGGGTTTCTTTTCTAATATGTTTATAGGTTAGAAATCAAAGACATTGTGGGATTTGTGTTTTGATTTTCTTCACACAAAGAGAGAGAGAGAGAGATGGGTTTTGGGAAGAGAGAGATGAGGGGCAATTAAGTCATAAAATGAAAGAAAATGAGAGAGTTTTGGCAAAAACAAAAAGGGTTTTGGTAGGAACATTTAGGGTTTTGGCATTATCAGCAGCCTATATATATATATATATATATATTAGTCGATTGAGAAAAAACGGAGACTGGTCATGACGCATATATGGTTATGGAATAACATATCTTGATTGCTCAACTTGGGCTACTGTGCAAGATTTGAATATTTGTACGACAACTCGTGCTAAACATGCTCTAATTAGAACTAGTAGTAATTGATTAAATGTCCCTTTCAGATGCAGGAATTTTGATGCAACACCGCAAAGTTGAATTTCAATGTCTGATCAACAAAACTTTTTACTTGGACGATATACGTATCGAGGTTACAAAATGAACGATTTAGATTACCAAATAGAGCCGTGGCGAATCCCGTTCGCGACATGAGAGAAAATCTTGTTTACGGAGACATGTCTTCTGTCTAGGAACGGCAATATGGTTCTAGATTTAGGAGTTGTTCTCCAATAGATTTTATCTAGATTTTATTAATATTTGATAAAATCAAACCCTTAATTTTATTCATTCATGGAAAGAGTTGATAGTCTTATTCTAGTGCTAATTTTCTAGTCAATCGGTTTTGGCTGATGTTTATCACTTTATCTGCTCCATTTTCTAATAAATAATGATTACGAAGGAAGAATCCAGGAAACGGTACTAGTAGTCGGAAAACTTCTCATGGGCGGCTGCTGAAAAATAAGCTGCGAAATTCCTACACGGTTTTTGCGGTTACATATTTTAAGCCCAGTGGTAGCACATGTAAGTCATGGTATGCTTTTAGCACTCATTAGCTTGATATTTAGAATATGAGATCAATAAAAATAATGTGAGATGTAGTGCTCCCTACATAAGTACTGGCATGTTCAGATTGGAGTCATTGGACTTTTGTGGGTCCCTCCTGGATCTCTAAAAATAGTCAAAATCGTTCATTTTAATTTGTAGAGCTTGTTGATTAGATAATCCGCCTAATAAAATTGGCATGTTTCGAGGTGTGTCTGAGCTGCATTAACCCATCTCTTTCAATTTCAAAATATTTCTCTCACAATCGTCTTTCTTAATTCTGGTGAGATTTTTTATAGTTTGTTTGAAAACTACTTTTTTAGTTCGTCTCAACGAAATACCAACAATAATATAGATTTTTTTATAGTTTGTTTGAAAATATAATGCACATTAAAATTGAGAAAATATTTTTAAAATGAAAAATTCGATAATAAAATTGAAATAAATCAATGATACAAAATTTTAGACCCAAATGATGAAGATTTTTGAAAATTTTAAAAATTACCATGATAAAAAATTTAAGCCAGACTTAACCTAAACTGTGTTTCCACTGATTACAAATTACTATGAGAAAGCATATTCCCACACTTTCAATAAACCCTATGAATTGAAATGGAAGAATAGTAAACCTCAATAATGAATTGGAAATTCAAAGTGGCATCATATCTTTTTTCTCAGCTAAAAAGATGTTCATATTAACAATAAACCTCCATAATGAATTGGAAATCCAAAGTAGACTTTTGAAATGTAGATTTGATTTATGAATATTATGATCAGTGGAGTTTGGACGGGGGCCCACGGACAAACATCATGCCCTTTGTATAATTATGGATTTGGCACTCAACCTCGGTGCTCAGTGTGCCTAGCTAGGTCTAATTCCCTCTACTTTTCAATTTCTTGGGGTCACAAGGAAAAAAAAAAAAACCATTACCTATAACTCATGGAGGAGAATATCCATGTCAAAAATAAATTTGATTGGACTTTGTTTTGTACATGAACAAATTGAGTTTGTAGAAGAAAAAACTAAATTGTTGAGTTCAAAACAATATTTGGCTTCCCCGTTCTCTTTTCACATTCAATTAGTTCGTACACAAAAACGGAATCCAATCAAATTGGTTTTAAGGATGGATAATATTATTCTCGATGAGTTATACTAATTGAACAATTCTGATCATTTTTGGTGATATTTTTTGTCCGGAAATCTGAAACTTAGTCTGTGTTGAAGATGCTAAACTATGGATGCCAAGTTTGATATGGCATACCAAGTAGATTTATCGATACTTCAAACCACTTCAACCATAATGTCAATTACTTAGTGACCATCTGACATCTCCCGGCTCAGGTTAAATTTTACAAATGAAAATCTTTTCATTGACTTTTTTTTTTTTGTTGGAAGAGTAAGAACTTCTTAATTAATATTTTTAATCCTCGTTTTAAAGATTAATAAAACTTTTTCTTTGATGATAATATATGTCGGGGCCGATTTCGGGGACACAAATGTTTATAGGGTAATGATAAAGCCAAAATTATTTTTGTTTGTGCCAAAACAATAATGTATAAAAGGCTTGTACCTTGCACATGGTACAAGGTTTTTAAGAACTGCATTTTTGGCACAAACAGAAATGATTTTGGCATTAACACCACCCATGTTTATACTCAATCTTTACCATTAAAATGGATGGTTGAGATTAGAACTTTATTGTACTCACTCTCCCTCTCTCTCTCTCTCTCTCTCTCAATCTCCTCCACCCCTTCCTTTCCTCATTTGGATTTTCAAAATCATATTTTCTACCATTCCCTCTCTTATACACTCTCTAATCTCTGTATAACCTCGAATTTCCATCGTGTCCGAGTATTCCGTAGCGATTCACCTTCTTCTACCTACCGACATCACACTTCGTGCCCATGCTCTGTATGTGAGAGTTTAGAGGCTGTGAGTATTCATTGATATTTTATTGTAATAGAAACATTGGAGAGGTTTTTATTTTTCTAATTATAAATTTAAAATTTATATAAAATAATTAATTTACATTTTCTAATAATAAATTTTGAATTTATATGAGCCTCGTTTTGAAAGTTAATCCATATTTTAATAGGAGGTGGCGTAGGGTGATTGATTGATGTTAGGATATGTCATTGTGTGCATGGGCAGTTTCTAGATTAATTAATATGTTAATTATTGGTTTTTGCAGAGTTAGAATCGTTTGAGAGGAGTGAAATCTTGCACGCGAGCTCCGTATTAATTTGAGTATGTTGATTGGTTAAATACACCGATTGTTTGAGCCATGCCTAAAATGCATAACGCACTAACAAGCTCTACTATATACAAGTAGGATGCTGATTGACAGCAAAGTTGAAGCTTAAGGGTTTGTTTGGAACATGAGGAAAGTGAGGGAAAAGAAAAGAAAATTAAAATTTTTCTCTCATCTTGTTTGGTTTGGAGGGAAAGAAGAGAGAAAATAAAAAATCTTAGTATTGTGAATAGTGAAATTTTCTTCCCACTTTTCTCTCACTTTCCTCTCATTTTATTTTCTTTCATTTTCTCTTCCCTTTCCCATGTTCCAAACAAACCCTAAAAGGTGCCAAAATAAGCCGCTAAAAGGACCGCTAACCGGAGGTTTCAAAATCTGATGTGGTCCACAAGCAAGCTATGTTCACAGGAGTCACAGGGTTTTCATAGAGTTTGGTAAGAACAGTAGCAAAGTCAAACTTCGGAATAGGGAAACCACAACTCATTTAGACGCTGAGCCCATGATCTACCTTTGGTATTGACCTAAATCATGTAATTCGCATGCATGCATGAGACGAGCGTGAAAGTATCTCTGAAACATATCATAACTTACTAAAATTCGCAAGAGTGAGAATTAAAAGAACGAGCACAATACGAGAATTGAGAATGGAAACCAGGACGGGCCCTAGAGACAAGTCCACCAGACGGTTGCTTGGGGCCACTAATTGTGGGCCAAAAAATAGGGCCCCTATTTATAAGTAAGTAATATATATTATCTAGCGTGTAATTAAAGACTGGCTTTGATAGGTCAATGGTCATCTTTTAGGCCCCAATTTAAGTCTTTGACCATGGGAGGTAGAGGTGTCAAATGGGCCTTGCCCGGCACGGTACGAATAAATGTGGCACGGGCATGGCTTGGGCACGGTATAAGTTGGGCACGGCACAGCAAGGTCTGAGCGGGCACGGGCACGGGGCACAAAAATGGGTGGGTACGGCACGGTAGTTGGCCTGGCACGACACGGCACGACATGGTCTAAGCCGGGCACGACACAGGCACGACACGATAGTTGGCCTGGCCTGGCATGACACAGACTTAGTCATGCACGGCAAGGGCACGACACGGTCTTAGTTTGACACGGCACGGGCACGGGCATGAAATCTATAGCAGGGCTTGAAAGAATTACCTATTGGAAAGAGTTGAATATATTACAAATTCGCATGATGTACACCTCCAACCAGAAACCATAACAGGCCATGAAAGAAGAGAAAGGAACATAAATTAGTGAAATACCCTGTCATACTACCAAGAGAATAGATAATCAGTATTTCAGTCGTATTTTAACCATTGAACTGGTAACAAATTAAAAGCAAATATGTGGTTTGCACTTCACTATGCCTTAGTGGGTTGCAACGTCAAAATTAATATATAGAATCACCAAATCAGGTGGTGTGTATAGAATTAGTTCAGGTAATGTTTACATAGATTGCTAGACCCTAACAAGTAACAATGTGCCACAAATTTTCTATATCTGCTAATACATCTTTATATACGTAGTTTAAGTTCAGTGATTGCTCTAGTGTTCCTCTAAAAAATGGAAAAGGCTACAATACACTCCCCTTATTTGGGTGTGTATCATACACACCCCTATAAAAGTTACGAATTTTTTGTCGAAGTTACGATTCTTTTGTAAAAGTTACGAATTTTTTTATAAAAGTTACGAGGCACACCAAAATGTTACGAATCATAGAAAATGTTATGAATCATATTGCTGAAAAGTTACAAAAAACTAAAAAATGTTACGATTGCCGATGAGGTGGCACAATCTGGACCATACAATAGGTGCATATGGTACACCCAAATAAGGGGTGTGTATTGTAGCCATTTCCAAAATATATATGCTTGCAATAATAGAAATTTTGTGAATCAAATAGATGGTACTTGTAATCTATCGAATCACAGAGTGGTTTTTTTTTTCTGGTAAAAAAATCACAGAATGGTTGTACAAATTAACAATAAGAAACGACTAGAATTGATAGACATTTGTTTACAGAATCCTAATAGACATTTGTTTACAGAAATTCAACTGAACAAAACTTTCCCGACATACAAATAAAAATGTGAGACATTAGTCCTCAAAGGATGTACATCTTACACCAAAGTGAGTGACTATGCAGGACAGATCCACGAATTCAACAAACGAAAAAAAACAAACAAAACTTCTCTAATAAAATCTACAAACCTGAAAAGAGGAAGATTTGGTAACAATAATGAAAGTTAGAGCACTACCACGGTGATGAGCTAAACCCAACTCAACCCTACAGCCCCAAGAACAAAAGAACCCCAAACCATCTCCTAAACATACCACCTAACTGCCCGACCAACTAACGGAACCAACAAGCCCCTACAACAACCAATTCCTAACTTTGTTGAGCGCCAAAAAATCTTGCCAAGCTATCCGCACTCTCCGACTTCACGTCCTAGATATGATTGTCGCATATCCATTTCCCCACTTCACAGGGAGCAGTTTCTAGGCAATCAACGCAATTGACAATTAGAGAATTGCCATCCGTCTCCAAAGGATGCCACCGGCCTACTTTTTTAGCTACCTTGTAGTAACCAATGAGTAGCCTAGGAGAAGGGAACCAGAGTATTGTATAAGGGGGAATGAACTATCATAACAACGCAAAAGTTCCAAGAGAAGAAAGAGCTAGCTGTAAAAGTGCCATAACTGATTCTACATACTCCAAAGTTCCAATGGGAACCTTCCTCTTTTTCATCCCCCAGAGCTCCCCAATAGCGAAAAGAATGGCTAGCAGCGCAAAGATGAACCCGAGAACTTTGCGATAATGTAAGAAGTGCTTGGCCAGTTGGTCGAGCGTAACACTTGCAGCTTAAGCCAAGATATTAAGAATAGCACATATCTAAAGGTGCCAATGGGCCTTGCTCGCACGGCACGAATAAATGCAGCACGGGCATGGCATGGCACCGCACGGTCTGAGCGGACATCGGCACGGGGCACGAAAATGGGTGGGCACGGTACGGTAGTTGGCCTGGCACGACACGGTCTAAGTCGGGCACAGCACGGGCACGATACGATAGTTGGACTAGCCTGGCACGACACGGACTTAGTCAGGCACAGCACGGGCACGACACGGTCTTAGTCTGGCACATCACAGTAATTGGCCTGGCACGACATAGTCTTAGTCTGGCACGGCATGGGCACGACACGGAAGTGTGAAGGACACGACACGGGAACGAAACAGAAGTGGCACAGGCACGGCAAGGTAATTGGTCTGGCACGACACGGTCTTAGTCTGGCACGGGCACGGCACGGAAGTGGTAGGGGCACGGCACGGTAATTGGCATGGCACGACACGGAAGTGGCAAGAAATGATTATTTATTAAATAAATTGAAATGAAATTTAATTAAATTAATTGACTTGCCATAATAAGGGAAAAAAGGAGGGAAAAATGAATTTTTTAATAAGAAAAAATTTTAAAAAAATTGAATTTTGAATAATAAGTCAAATGCCATAATAAGGAAAAAAATGAGGGAAATCTTTACATGGTGTCAAGTTATGCATTAATCTTAATCCAGCAGCCACGCTAAAATTTAGTGTTTTTTTTTTTCTCTTAGATTGGGGGAGTTCTTGAATGAATTATTTGATTTTATCATGTTTGATTTTATCATCATCTTTTACGAATAGATAAAAGGAGAGTTGATTTTATCACACTAGATTTTATCACACTAGTGGTCCACAACATTTTATCACACTAGATTTTATCTATTGGGAAAACAAGGTGATTTTATCACCCCTCCATAAAACACCAACTAAAATCAACTTTCCCATTTTATCTCATAAAATCCATTCAAGAACTCCCCTTGATGATGCATTGATGCTCATGAGCATTCTTTGAGGCATTGTCCAGCTACTTCTACACAGATACTAAACTCTGCAATGAGAGGATTGTACAGGTTTGTTCTCAAGTAGATTTAGTTTAATTGCTTTATGTGAAGTAAAATATGACCAAGATTGTCTATGGGCCAAAGGCCTGACTTTCCTCATTGACATACATCTACTTGTGCTTTCTAATGGATGTTAATTAGTATAATGCACACCACGTGTTCGATAAATTATTATTGTACCTTGTTTTTGTGGATTTCTATTCGGCAATTTTTCTAAACTACTTCAATTTGTCTCCATTAAAAGACCATAGAAAGAGAATTCATTAGATCATAGAAATAGTAACACTCGAACTTACCATGATCAAGTTCAACAAAATAAAATTAATTCAATTATAAAATGCTTAAAGTTTTTTTTTTTCTTATATAATTACAAACACCATTTTGTGGTCAATCGATTAAAGAAAGGTTCACGCGGTGCACAACATGACTAAGTGAACGGGCCGGCACAGCCCGACACTATTAAAAAACGGCATGGCATGGCACGATTAAGTAAACGGGCACAACACGGCACGACACGAGTTAAACGATTAAGTAGGCCGGCATGTCATGACACGATTAAGTAAGCGGGGCGGGTAGGCACGGCACGGCACAACACGACACGATTAAGTAAATGGGCACGACACGAAACAAACGATTAAGCTAGTCGGCACGGCACAGCACGACACGATTAAGTAAGTGGGCCGGCACGGCATGACACGATTAATTAAATGGGCCGGCACGACATGGCACGAATAAAGAAAAATGGCACGGCACGACACGACTAAAAATGGGCACGACACGATTAAAAACGGCACGGCATGGCACGACTAAAAATGAGACGCACTAAGATCTCCGTATTTTAATAAGTGTGATAAAATAGATATACCATCTAAGTTTTTTAAAAAAAGTGAGATTAAAAATTTACCCTCATTTTCTTTATCACGCTTTTGTAGTCTTTTTAATATTTTTAACGCAATCTTTATCCATTATTGTAGTAGTGTCATTTGTTAAACCCAACCATTTTGTGGACTTCACTTCAGACTTATTTCACAAAGAAAATAACAGATGATTTATAGATCTTTGGAGATTACATGGAAGTAAACAATAGGAAAATATGCTGCTGTCTGGATATGATACTCAGAAGTGCTAGGATTCTTTTTCTAAAGTTCCTTGGGAAACGTAATTAACATCAAAGCACCATAACATCAGAAAAGAACAACAAAAAACCCAAAACCCAACTCAACCCTACAACCGCAAGAACAAAAGAACCCCAAATCATCTTCTAAACATACCACCTAACTGCTCGACTAACTAACCAACAAGCTCCTACAACAACCAATTCCTAACTTTGTTGAGTGCCAAAAAATCTTGCCAAGCTATCCGCACTCCCCCACTTCACGTCTTGGATACGATTGTCGTATATCCATTTCCCCACTTCACGGGGAGTAGTTTCTAGGCAATCAACGCGGATGACAATTAGAGAATTGCCATCCATCTCCAAAGGATGCCACCGGCCTACTTTTTTAGCTACCTTGTAGTAACCAACGAGTAGAGCTAGGAGAAGGTAACCAAAGCATTGTATAAGGGGGAATGAACTTCATAACAACGCAAAAGTTCAAGAGAAGAAAGAGCCAGCCGTAAAAGTGCCATAACTGATTCTGCACACTCCAAAGCTCCAATGGGAAACTTCCTCTTTTTCATCCCCCAGAACTCCCCAATAGCGAAAAGAATGGCCAGCAGCGCAAAGATGAACCAGAGAACTTTGCAATAATGTAAGAAATGCTTGGCCAGTTGGTCGAGCGTAACACTTGCAGCTTAAGCCAAGATATTAAGAATAGCACATATCTAGAGGTGTCAAATGGGCCTTGCCGGCACGACACAAATAAATTCGGCACGGGCACGGCTTGGTCACAGTATAAGTTGGGCATGGCACGGCACCGCACCGCACGGTCTAAGCGGGCACGGGCACGGGACACAGAAATGGGTAGGCACGGCACGATAGTTGGCCTAGCACGACACAGTCTAAGCCGGGCACGGCACCGGCACGATATGATAGTTGGACTGGCTTGGCACGACACGGACTTAAAGTTAATTAATATAATGCACACCACGCGTTCGATAAATTATTATTCTACCTTGTTTTAGTGGATTTCTATTCGGCAATTTTTCTAAACTACTTCAATTTGTCTATTAAAAGACCATAGAAAGAGAATTCATTAGATCATAGAAATAGTAATAGTCGAACTTACCATGATCAAGTTCAACAAAATAAAATAAAATTAATTCAATTATAAAATGCTTAAAGTTTTTTTTTTTCTTATCATAATTACAAACACCATTTTGTGGTCAATCGATTAAAGAAAGGTTCACGCGGAGCACAACATGATTAAGTGAACGGGCCGACACGATTAAAAAACAGCACAGCACGACACGATTAAGTAAACGGGCACGACACGGCACGACACGAGTCAAACAATTAAGCGGGCCGGCACGACATGACACAATTAATTAAGCGGGTCGGCACGGCATGGCACGATTAAGTAAATGGGCACAACACGAAACAAACGATTAAGCGGGTCGGCACGGCACAGCACAACACGATTAAGTAAGTGGGCGGGCACGGCACGACACGATTAATTAAATGGGCCGGCACGGCACGGCATGACTGAAAATGGGCACGACACGATTAAAAACGGTACGGCATGGCACGAATAAAAATGAGACACACTCAGATCTCCGTATTTTAATAACCGTGATAAAATAGATATACCATCTAAGTTTTTTTTTAAAAAGTGAGATTAAAATTTTACCCTCATTTTCTTTATCACGCTTTTGTAGTCTTTTTATTATTCTTAATGCAATCTTTATCCATTATTGTAGTAGTGTCATTTGTTAAACCCAACCATTTTGTGGACTTCACTTCAGACTTATTTCACAAAGAAAATAACAGATGATTTATAGATCTTTGGAGATTACATGGAAGTAAACAATAGGAAAATATGCAACTGTCTGGATATGATACTCAGAAGTGCTAGGATTCTTCTTCAAAAGTTCCTTGGGAAACGTAGTTAACATCAAAGCACCAAAACATCAGAAAAGAACATCAAAAAACCCAAAACCCAACTCAACCCTACAGCCCCACGAACAAAAGAACCCCAAACCATCTCCTAAACATACCACCTAACTACCCGACCAACTAACCAACAAGCTCCTACAACAACCAATTCCTAACTTTGTTGAGTGCCAAAAAATCTTGCCAAGCTATCTGCACTCCCCCACTTCATGTCTTGGATACGATTGTCGTATATCCACTTCCCCACTTCACGGGGAGCAATTTCTAGGCAATCAACGTGAATGACAATTAGAGAATTACCATTCGTCTCCAAAGGATGCCACTGGCCTACATTTTTAGCTACCTTGTATTAACCAACGAGTAGTGCTAGGAGAAGGGAACCAGAGTATTGTATAAAGGGGAATGAACTATCATAACAATGCAAAAGTTCAAGAGAAGAAAGAGCCAGCTGTAAAAGTGCCATAACTGATTCTGCATACTCCAAAGCTCCAATGGGAAACTTCCTCTTTTTCAACCCCCAGAGCTCCCCAACAGCGAAAAGAATGGCCAACAGCGCAAAGATGAACCCAAGAACTTTGCAATAATGTAAGAAGTGCTTGGCCAGTTGGTCGAGCGTAACACTTGCAGCTTGAGCCAAGATATTAAGAATAGCACATATCTAGAGGTGTCAAATGGGCCTTGCCGGTACGACACGAATAAATGCGGCACGGGCACGGCTTGGGCACATTATAAGTTGGGCATGGCATGGCACCGCACAGTCTGAGCGGGCACGGGCGCGGAGCACGGAAATGGTTGGGCACGGTACGGTAGTTGGCCTGGCACGACACGGTCTAAGCCGGGCACGGGATGGGCACGATATAGGGGTGCACATCGGCCCGCCCAACCCAGCCCGATTTTTTAAGGGCTTGAGACAAATATTCAGGCCTATAGGGCCGAGCTGTGTTGAGATTTTAAGCCCTTTTACTAAATGGGCTGGGTTTGGAAAACTCCTCTAAAGCCCAGCCCGACCCGGCCCGGTCCAATTTAAATAATATTTTATTTAAATACTACATATGGAGATTGATATATATCGGAGAGGTCCATCTTTTTGAATATTTTAATTGCACTTTGATTTATAGTCTATTTTTAATATTTTTGTAAGCACTTAGAACTTTAAATATATTATTATGGTTGTGAATTGTAATTGTGATCATTATGGTTGATTAATTTATGTTTGTAATACTATGTTTTAGTAAGATAAATGGGCTTTTTGGACGGATTTGGGAAATTAAAATTTTATTTGTGTTGGGCTTGGGCAAATTAAATGAAGCTCGATTATAATTGGTTCGGGCTTGGGAATGCACTAATCTCGTTATTATCTAGTATAAGCCCGGCCGGAACCCGGCCCAGCCCGGTGTATGTGCACCCCCACGATATGATAGTTAGACTGGCCTGGCACGACACGGACTTAGTCAGGCACGACACGGTCTTAGTATGGCACAGCACGGGCACGACACGGAAGTGTCAAGGGCATGACACGGTAATTGGCTTTGCACGACACGACACGACATAGTCTTAGTCTGGCACGGCATGGGCACGACACGGAAGTGTGAAGGACACGCCACGGAAACGAAACGGAAGTGGCACGGGCACGACATGGTAATTGGTTTGGCACGACACGATCTTAGTCTGGCACAAGCACGGCACGCAAGTGGTAGGGGCACGACACGGTAATTTGTCTGGCACGACACAGAAGTGGCAAGAAATGATTATTTATTAAATAAATTGAAATAAAATTTAGTAATAAGGAAAAAAAGGAGGGGAAAATTAAAAAATGAATTTTTGAATAAGAAAAAATTTTAAAAAATTGAATTTTGAATAATCAGTCAAATGCCATAATAAGGAAAAAAAATGAGGGAAATCTTTACTTGGCGTCAAGTTATGCATTAATCTTAATCCAGCCACGCTAAAATTTTGTGTTTTTTTTTCTCTCTTAGAGCATCACTAGTGGTATACTCAAATATGGATACTCAAATATTGCCACATCACATTTTGAGTATTCATTTAAAGGGTTTATAAGTTTGAGTATCTACCCTTCTACAATGGTTCATTTGTGTTCATAATTGAAAAAAGTATTATTCACTCTATTTTTATTCATAAAATGGGCACAACTTTAAATTTGTACATATATTTTTTTATATTATTAGTACCATTTAAAAGATATTCACAATACGTTTAAAATGAGATCAATCTTGAACATATTTTGGTAAAGATTAAAAATCGAAAATTTCAATTTTTGAGAGAGTGCAAAAAAATTGAGTTTTGAATTAAGTATTTGAAAAATGGAGAGAGAATGTTGTTACTTTTGACAGGTGTTCGGTATAAACCCTAGAAAGAGAATTCATTAGATCATAGAGAATGTTGTTACTTTTGACAGGTGTTCGGTAAATTATTATTCTACTTTGTTTTTGTGGATTTCTATTCGGCAATTTTTCTAAACTACTTCAATTTGTCTCCATTAAAAGACCATAGAAAGAGAATTCATTAGATCATAGAAATAGTAATACTCGAACTTACCATGATCAAGTTCAACAAAATAGAATTAATTCAATTATAAAATGCTTAAAGTTTTTTTTTTTTCTTATCATAATTACAAACACCAGTTTGTGGTCAATCGATTAAAGAAAGGTTCACGCGGAGCACAACATGATTAAGTGAACGGGCCGGTACGGCACGGCACGACACGATTAAGTAAACGGGCACGGCACGAGTCAAACGATTAAGCGGGCCGGCACGACATGACACGATTAAGTAAGCGGGTCGGCATGGCACGGCACGTCACGATTAAGTAAATGGACACGACACGAAACAAACGATTAAACGGATCGGCACTGCACGGCACGACACGATTAAGTAATCAGGTCGGTACGACACGACGCAATTAATAAATGGGCCAGCACGGCACGACACGGTTACAAAACGGTACGGCAAGAATAAAGAAAAATGGCCCAGCACGACACAAATGAAAATGAGCACGGCATGGCACGATTAAGTAAACTGGCACGACACGGCACGGTATATACGGAGCACAGTTGGCACAGAAGAAAAGCGGCCCGACACAGCATAGCAGACACGTTTGACACCTCTAATGGGAAGGATGATTCGAATCCCGCTACCAAATTCACTTCTCTTAAGCTTTCTTCTTCTTTCTACATATATACAAACAAACATAGATCTCTACCAAGTAGTAATATAGAGCCATGATATACAATTTGGCTCTAGAATCAGCCCAATAGGCTGACTATTGTGCACTTCACGCGCTTGTTTTCTTGCAGGCAAAACCCGCAATTAACGCCTGCTATTGCCAGTTGATGTGATATCAAGTAATTGTACCTAAAAGACAATAACACCCTTCACTTCTTTACCAAATAAAACTTCATAGTTTCTAAAGCTTGAATGAATTCGAGGGGTGTTGTGCCCCCGGATGCTTTGCACTCCTCGCCCATCTGATTGTGTTTTGAACAGGCCGGATGTATTTTGATTTTTTACCGGTAAAAATAAATTAAAATTTCCAAATGCATACGGTCAGTTCAAAACATTATCGGACGACCGAGGAGCCAAAAATTCAATATTTTGTTCATGAAATCTTAGGAGCCAAAAATTCAATGAATTAATCAAGTTTTTAGATCTCCTTTCAAGCACGAAAGCTCTATTTTTCAAACCGGATGTGACATGTGAGATTTTGTAATTTACCTCCTATTTCTTCAAAAAAAAAAAAAAGAAAATTATATGTTCTGAAGTGACTCATTTTTTTTTACACACCTCTATTTCGGTCTTCAAATCTCTAAAAAATACGATAGATCCTTCCATAAAATACAAAATATTTAACAAATAAAGATGGGTAAATTACAATTTATTATCAGTAAATACTTGATAAAAACATCTAATTTTGCTCTATCCAACTTCAAGTATTTATCCATATTTAATTGAACTGTTTTTTTTTTTTTTGTGATCTCCTGACTAATCAATTTATGGGGAAAAAAAATGGATTTCATCATCAAAACAAGAGCATCAACATATTTTACAAATTGTAGGTAAAGTCACCCTTATCATGTCGAGGGCGAACAGAAGTGGAGTCACTGAACTGAATCCGAATTCTAAGTTTTGTAGTTGTTGGCAACCAAATTATCCTATACTCCTACTAAATTAGATTATAATATTTTTTTTAAAATAACAGGATATCTGAGCCAGCTTGGGCGCACTTCAATTAATTTTGGGAGTTAACAACCGGACATTATCCCCATTGGCCCCAAGATTTTTGTTCGCAAGGGGAATCTAACCTGAGATCTTAAATGGGAGCAAACCCCTAAGTTCCAAGGCAAGACCACTTTGCTAAACCCTTGAGTTTCAGTAATTGATACTTATTCTTATGAAATACTAATTATGGACTTTTAATTTCTCAATCGTACGTTTTCTTTCGCTAGAAAAATGAGAAAGTAATTCATTAATTGTTAGTGCCGATATCCAATTAGTAAAAGTGGATATCGGCACATCGCGAACTATCAAATAAGATCCATATTTAACATACAAATCATTATATATTTCAAAATATAAATTATTTTTTTAGGTGCCGTGAATAGTACAAATTGATGAGAAATTTGGGATCGAGGGATTACGGTTTTTTTTTTTTTTTGGACTTATTTATACATATCATTGCATTAGTAGTTCCAACCATACAGTGGAAGGGTGAAATCGTCATTAAGCATGTACGAGACAACATCTGACAAGTCAAAAGCTGGAGCAAATGCACAGGGGTGTGAAACTCAGAATTAGGGATGGGCATGGGGACAGATCGGGGCCGGCGACTACTATCTCCACCCCCAATCCCCAAGCCCCTTACTCATATCCATCCCCTGTCCAATCTCCAATGGGGATTTATTTTTATCCTCCATCTCCGCTCCAAATGGGGAACTGGGATCCCCATGGGGATTTCGGGGATCCAATCATTTTCCCTAGAGTAACAAGTAAATAGTTATAGAAGCCCAATTACAAATCATTTTCCCTAAAATTCAATCACTGGGCAACCCCTGGGCGTGTAAAACTTCATGTGTTTGTAGAACAACATAAAGAGTGCAGAAAAGTAGAAATTATGAAGAGTTCTTGTGTATATTCATGACATTAATTAAAATTGATTAAATGCAACATAGGCTGTCTAGTAGATAGCATACATAATTGTTTCAAAGGAAAAGAGACTACAAGTCTACAATTCACTGTTGATATGCCCAGGAAACATTTTTAAAGATTGTACTACTAGATATTTTTTGTGTAATCGATCACATGAATGGTCATTTTGATTGGAACATACATGCTAAAACCATGCCATCGCAGTGGATGAAAATGCTTCAATTACCAAACCAACCCTATGCACGAGGAAGGAAATTTTGGTGTAACCCCATATATTTGGAGAAAATTTAGTGAGACCCCAAAGTTTCATAATTTATGAATAGACCCCTACATTTCGGGGATTCGGGGACGGGGCAGATCGGGGATGGGGCGGAGTGGGGCGGGGAACGGATTCGGAGTGGATTTGGGGCGGGGACATGCCTATCTCCACCCCCTATCCAATCCCCAAACATTTTAAAAAAAAATTCCCATATCCTATCCAATCTCCAAACAAATCTCCATATTGCCGATCCGTTCGGATCGGGGATCGGATAGGATTCGGACGGGGCAGATGAAATGGCCAACCCTACTCAGAATTGTTGCCTTTCAGGGAGTGAACTTCACGTCGGTAAAAGAAAAAGCAATCTCCCAAAATCAGCCTAATGGGCGGAGACTAGAAAAACCGATACAATTTTTGTAGAAATACAAGTGATTTGGGCCCAAAAAATGCATAAATTCTACGTCCGTCACTTTTTGCCGCATATTTTTTTGGGCATTGTTTTTCACGATAGATCAGGCTCAATGAGTTTAACAAATGGTTTACATTGCTTTGCAACCTACTAAATCTTTAGCTTTAATTAATGCTAAGTTTGGGGTGCTTAACTTAATTACCTATTTTAGTTTTTTTTTTTTTTGATCAGTGAATCTGTCTTACCTTGGTTAGCAGATTAAAAAGAAAATTAGTTTTAGCATACAAATCTGACGGCAAAAAAAAAAAGAGAACCTAAACTGAACCGAACTCGAACAAATTAGTTTTAGCATATACCTATTTTAGTTTTTTTTTTTTGTTTTAATTTTTCGTCATCTTTTTTGCACACAACCTACCCACGCAAATGCTCACCATGCTCACATTTTGTGGTTATGGCAAATTTATTTTTACTTGTTCAATTGCCTTCGTCAGGATAATTAAATGCTCTAATATTAATCCAACGCTAACTAGGGCTGCTCAGCAAACTGTTTTGGGGGTTCGGCTCTATCTAGTTTTAAAACTAAACCGCTCGCTGTGGTTTTCCATTTTCTCCATCCACACCCGTCTATGAGTGTTGTCCGGTGATTGATCGGTTTGGTTGCAGTTTGGGCAGTTCTTCTATTAGAAAACAACCTAAACTGAACCGAACTCGATGCACCAAAATTCAAATATTAGGATTTGTATCCGTCCGTACTATACCTCGGGCAAAGTTTTTTTAAAAAATTACTGCACATAAACATTTTAAGCCAAGCTAACCCTACGTATATTTTCCTTTGATTTATTCAAATTTTATTTTGAAAAAGGAAAATTCTATCTAAAGCAATAATCTTACCTTGTGCTTGCAAAAGAAAGGGCCTGCTGTTTGCTTTACTTCTCTCTCGTGCACTGGGGTTTTCTGAAGGGGATGGGATCTAACCCATATTGTCTCAATGGGTCCACATGGGTTAGTTTCAACAAGATTAGCAGTATGTGCTTTCCAATCGCTAGGGCATTGTTCTCCAATAGATTTTAGGTACATTTTATGAAAGTCTCATAAAATGAACATTTTATGGAGAGGTAATAAAATGGAGTTATTTTCCCAATTGATAAAATGTAGTGGTTTTCCTATAGATTTTAGGAGGATTTTATGAAAATCTCATAAAGTGATTAAGTGCTAGCCAAAGACATATGACAACAAATATCCAGACGATCAGATGGAATGAACTCCAACCGTGTTGCCCCCCAAAGACATCCTATATAGTTAAAGAACCATTGACACATATATAATTGTGAAGCAACATCGTCTGAAAGAACCTCATATGTAGATGAAATATTCGTTTGAAGACGAAACTAACAACTGTCACAAAAATTGATAGACATAACTCTAAAAAATCAAACGACAAATCGTTAATCTAAAGAGACGAGAGAAAAACAAAACATATACTACAGTATAGAGGAAGCGGTTTAGAACAAGGACCATGGCATTCCCTCCCACCCCCCCCCCCCCCCCCCCCCCCCTCCCCCAAAAGGGTTGTAATAACCCGAAATTTCGTAGATAAAAATTTCGATTTATTAATTCGATTAGTTATTTTTAATATCGCTAAATGAAATAATTTATTATTTAGTTTAAATAATTTGAATGAAACTAGATCTAGTTTGTTTATTTTCTTTTATTTATTTTTTCGCGCCGTAAAATCAACGCGTGCACACCGAGTATTTCACTACATCGCATCCGGAAGGCCTACTAATTTTTCCAACTCTTATGTTGTCCTATTTTGACTAGCCTTAGCCTATTTAAAACCCTAATTAGACATGTGTTCAATTTTGTCTTCCTACCAATTTTGACTTTACTAAACCTAATTTGTATTTTTTTGAATTAATGAGAAGAAAGAAAATTTGACTACTTAACAAGGTAGGCTACTTACCCAATTACAATCTTCTATAAATAGCTCACTCACCTTACTTCATTTCCTCACACCAAAATCTCCCAACTTCTCCACTTTGTGCTTTCTAGTGTTATTGAATGAGTTCTTGAGTGTTCTTCTTGAAACTCATCCTAAACCACCACACTCCACCACCCTCGACCACCCCTAGATCTTAGAAAGGTTGAATAAGTTAGCAAGAAAGTGTTCGAGCAAAGGTCGACTAGTCGTTACGCCGCCGGAATTCAACTAGCTAATCGGCTTCCGACTAATCATCGGAATTAAGGTAGATACTTTATCTTAACTTTAGATTAGTATTTACTAGTTCATATTAAGGAGGTTATTATTTTGCTTAAACATGCCTAATTATGATTAAACGTGATTATGTTGGTGATTAGTGATTTTATGAACAATTAGACTTTGAAAAACACACTTAGTCGATACTATGCACGATTTGAAATTGACTTATCAAAATGCACCGTTATAATGCCTGATGGACTTTTGAAAACTTAAAATATCCAGTTATAATGCCCGAATGAAAATCGACTTTTCAAATTTACGCCGTTATGCTGCCCAATTGATTTTTGGAAAATAGCCGACTAAACTTTTCTTAAAGCGACTTCAAAGTGTTTTGACTGTACTTGGACTGTTGAGATTAACCCAAGGCTAACACCCTTGAGGGTCTGTCAAAAAAGATATGCCTAGCGCTGTCTAAGAAAGGAATGGTGCCAGTAACTGCATTCGTGCGGCCATCCAGCCTGGGACTCTCCTGGTTATCTCATTTGTCTAAAGAAAGTCACCAACGAGATTTTATACCTAAAGTAACACGGTTATCATGAAATATTTTTAAACGAAAAGTTTATCTTGAAACGATTTCTAAACGGAAAATTTTTATGTAATATGGCATGTGCATGTTTTCCGAGACGGTACGACACGACACGTTTTTCAAGAAAATGATCGATTGTTTTTACAAGAAGAAATAGAGATGAGAATGAAAATACTGTTGTAAATAAAATACTGCCATTAGAGTCCCGCCTCAGTTCCCCGGTGTGAACTGGTGGTCAAAGCTCAATGGAACTATACTATAAACAATACTGCCATTGGAGTCCCGCCTCAGTTCCCCGGTGTGAACTGGTGGTCAAAGCTCAATGGAACTATACTATAAACAATACTGCCATTAGAGTCCCGCCTCAGTTCCCCGGTGTGAACTGGTGGTCAAAGCTCAATGGAACTATACTATAAACAATACTGCCATTGGAGTCCCGCCTCAGTTCCCCGGGGTGAACTGGTGGTCAAAGCTCAATGGAACTATACGGTAGTGCTGTTTGAAGTTTCTCCTCAAATTCCGCGGGTGAATTTGACGGTTAGAACTTACTCAGTACAACACATAGCAAGCGGACCTCATAAACAGACTGGTGGGGATTCAGTGATATGGGTAGCCGGGACTATGTCGTGTGTGACGCGGAGTTAGCGGACCTCATACTGCAGGAGTCAGTTTATGGGTGGCCGACCCTTCGAACGGAAAGGTTGGTGACCGTTAGAAAGGGGTTGTAGAACGGGCCAATAACTTTCGAGAGATGTAAGATGTTGACATGGTTGAAATTTGAAGAAGAATGCTGTTATGAGAAAATGATATGAGATACTGACACTGTACTCTGATTTTGTTTAAAGAAACGAGATACTGATACTGTACTCTGATTTTTATTAAAAGAAACGAGATACTGATACTGTACTCTGATTTTTATTAAAAGAAACGAGATACTGATACTATACTCTGATTTTTCTTAAAAGAAACGAGATACTGATTTTATTAAAGCTGCACTCTGATTTGATCTGATTTGATATTGATGCATTGACACGCATGAACCTACTGTTTTGAGAAATGATTTTCAACTATTTACTTGCCACCTACAATATTGTTCTAGAATTGCTAGTTTAAAGTTGGGGTAAGGTATCTATTGAGCGTCCTCGCTCACGGTTTGCCCTGGCATAATACCACGATGTTGCTTCGCAACTCTGCGTATTATGCTAGATTATCACGTTGGACAGGTGGACCTCTACGGAGAACACGGAGCCGGAGGAGCTGCCGAGATGGAGATCCACCAGGCGGAGAGATTTGCGGAGTCATAGAGTCCACCCGGTCTACCTTTTTGTAATCTGTGAAGGATAGATCATCTATATGTATTTTTGGTTATTATTATTACCGTTTAAGACCGACTTTAAATTGTAATAATAATCCATAACGTATCCCAAAAATGCGGGGCGTTACAAGGGTAGTGGAACCCTAGGGGTTAGGGGAAAGAAAGAAGAAAAATATTTGTGATGTCTAAGATTTTTGAGAGAGAAAGAGGTCGGATACGAACTTTTGGAGCTTATAAATTGGAGACAATAGTCAACTTTCAATAGTTACAGAAGTTAGGTACAACTAATATTCGATTATCATTGATACATCAGTAGATTAAATTGAAAAAACTGGAGCTTAATCTAAATCTAAAATGAAGTTGGCATCGCATGGGAGAATATCAATCTAAATCTAATTTGCCCGCCGCTAATCCCGTGCCACTATCACAGGTTGTAGCCCTTGACAATCGTGACGAAGGGCCCTTGGGGTTGCAGAAAGGGTCCGAAAGGGTAATGGTAATGGTGAGAAAAGTTAATGCTGAGTTTTTTGTTTGATTTTTTCTTTGATAAAATCAAGATTTGATAAGATCAAGGGTGATTTTATCAAATGAGGAAGAGTATTGATAAAATCTCAGGTTTTTTTTTTTTCATTTAAAAAATTTGCTGAAATTTTATTAACCCTTCTCATTTGATAAAATCAAGAAGTGATTTCATCATAGACTCACAATTCAAAAAAAGGAGTGATTCCATCAAATTTTGATAATTTTTTTTTAAAACTAGGCATAAGTCACAAGTAGGATTGTAAATGAGCCGAATCGAACCGAGCTTTAGAATGTTCAAGCTCGTTTATTAAGTTTTTAAAGTAACTCGAGCTGAGCTCGAACTCATAGAAAATTTGATGAGTCAAGCTCAAGCCGAGCTTGCCTAGGTTTGAGTCGAACTCGAACTGCTTCACGAACCTTAATGAGTGAAAAATATAGATTTTTATGCTCTCATATAAGTCTAGAACTTCAAATAATGTTTTTGTTTTGTACATCAAATAAGTTCATATATAAAATCATAAAAACATATTAAAATTTAAGTTTATACATGTACAAGCTATATAATTTTCATAATGTCTATGTGAAAGTTTATACATATCCAAGGTTATTTAGGAAATTCTTATAAGATATACATATATTCCAAATTCGCGAGCCAAATCGAGCCGAATATTATCAAGTTCATATTCGGCTCGTTTATTAAACGAGCTTAAAATTGAGGTTTAAATTCAGTTCGTTTAGTATCTAAATCAAACTTGAACGAGTCTTTACCGAGTTGAGTCTCGAATAATTCATGAATTGTTCAGTTCATTTACAGCCCTTGTCGCAAGGGTCAATAACGCTCTAGTCAAAGCAAAAAAGTACTGCTCCCCATATTCTGTCGCTAATGATGTGATGGGTATCCATGCTAGTGCTAGAGCTGGAAAAGTCCAAAGCTGCGGCGTTGGCATCGACGAAGGTGGGATCCAATAATTGCTAGTGATTCGTGATTAAAAAAAAAAAGGGCAAAATCAAAGTTCGCCCGCAAGGCGGATAGTCCTTCTACCTGCACAGATGGTGCACAGATGGGTCACGGGGATCCACTTTTGGGTCTCACACGCTCGATCCGAGCCGTTCATTCATCTCAAAATCAAATTTCGAGAGGCCCACGCAGAGATCAAGTCGATCGGACGTCCCTAAGTGCTCGATCCAAAATCACTCCATCGAAGGCTCGGATCAGCCGTGTGGGACCCAAAAGTGGGTCTCCGTGACCCATCTGTGCATGCACATCTGTGCCTATCGTTTTACTGCAAGGCGGACAATGGTGAGCTCCACGCGCTTTTTGTGACTCTGACTCTGTCACGTACTCTCTCCGTCCCTAAATTTTTGACCTTTTTGAGATTGCGTGTCATTTTAAATTGATTATATCTTTTTATTTATAAAGTTTTATGTGATTTTGGAAACTTTGTTTAATAGAACTAATTAAAATCTACCAAACAAGATCCATATTGCATATTTTTTGACATTTACATTGAAAGATATAGGCATTTGAAAATAACACACTGTCCAAACAGTGTCAAAAGTTTAGGAACAGAGGGAGTAGTACAATTCAATTTTAGTCTGACTTGACATGACTGAAGTAAAAGATCAAAATGACTAAATTAGCCTTCACATTGTTAGAGCATCTCCACTCCTACACCAAATTCAAATTTGAGTAAAAATCACAAAAAAAAAACCCACTCCACTCCTTCACCAAATCCTTCACCAAATTTTCTCAACACCAAATTTACTCAAATTTTTCACCAAATTTGCTCAACACCAAATTTACTCAAATTTTTCACCAAATTTGCTCAACACCAAACCCAACATCAAACTATCAACGGCTATATTTGTTCAAAGCAGATGTACTATTTGTTCCTTGTTTCCTTGTTTCCACAGAAGAGGAAGAAGAGGATGAAAAGAAATTTGTTCATTGTAAGTTTTGGAGGTAAAATGGGAAAAAAAAAAACTGGTTTTGACAAAATTTTAACTAGAATTTGGTAAAAGAGTGGTTTCTCATTGGAAGAGGTGACATCAAATCAAGTTTTTGACCAAATTTTTACTCAAATTTGAGTAAAAATTTGGTGTAAGAGTGAAGATGCTCTTAATGCCTTTTATCAGACCAAACACCAGTTTCTAAAAAACATCAAATGCCCCTCATTTTTCCTGGTATCTCCAAAGTCCAATCTTTATTATTTTGGCACGTGTCACGCCCTCAATTTCAATAAGCCCAAATACAATTAAAATCCACGTAGGATCGATCAAAGTCAAACAATTTTCCATAAAAAAGTCAAAGTCAAAGTACAATAAGCTTCTGCTCAAGGATACCCGTACCCATGTAAAATAACAAAGGTTTTAAAGTTATTACATAAGTTGAAATAGTCAAAAAGCTTGAACAAATTAAAGTTACATGATCATCTTCCAAAAATGTACTTAGTATGAAGATGAGAAAATAACTTCATGATCATAAAATCTTCATGACATGCATTCGCACTCCAAGCATCTGATCTCATGCTCCATGCCGTGTACCTGAGAAGGATAAGGTGAGCTCACTAGCTCGTAGGAAACTTTTCTACCAACACTAAGGGTATAAAGAATGAAAGATGCACATGAAGATATGATACACATGAATGAGTAAGCTAAGATGGACCAAGATAAATCAACTCGGTGACGGAGTGTCTAGGAGATGCCTCAAAGATCTAATGAAACCAGAATGTCCATAAGTTTCCTCATAACCATTACATTTCGCGTCATGGGTTCAGTCCCTTCAAAACATAGTCATATACACAAACTTTTCATTTCACAATACTTCACCAATACCCAAAACATCTAAAATAACCCAAGTGCCCTTTACATTTATCACATACATCTTATTCCTTTTAATCATTCGTTTATTCTCCGGGCATGCCATATAGGCCCCGTGTCACTCCGGGCATACCATAAAGGCCCCGTGTCACTCCGGGCATACCCTTTCGGGCCCCGTGTCACTCCGGGCATACCCTTTCGGGCCCCGTGTCACATAATTCACATTTACATTTCCATTTATCAACTCATAAGTTCAACTTAGTGCCCAAAACATTCACACAATCATCTTTGTTCCAAAAACTCAAAACGTGTCGGTGATGGTCAAGTTAGCACATGTCCAAGTGCGTGAGAAACCAAGACAATCAAAACAAAACATGAAATGCACCATGATAGGTTACCGCCGCTTAGAGGTCAATTTGAGAAGCTTTGAAAGGACCAATGAGGGCCCGGAGCAATGGAACATGAAAATGGAGTTATAAATCTCAAGAAATTACGACACGCTGATAGTAAAAGCACATATCTCTCAAAATACAAAGGCTATGAATATGAGATCAATTGAGTTTGAAAGTAGACTCATAGAGCTTTCCAACGGTTCAAGAATCACCTCAATCGGAGTTCGGACGAAGCCGGGACGTGCCCGCGAAGTTGGTTCAATAATCTGCCTGAACAAGAGGAGTTTGGATCGATCCGAAGATGTTTGGATCGATCCAAAATGATCCGGGAGCCAACAGAAGGTTTTGGATCGATCCGAACAATTTTGGATCGATCCAAAATGGTTCAAAACACCATCAGACTGTTTTGGATCGATCCAACTTATGTTTTGGATCGATCCAAACGGGTTTCGAGTGAAATTTTGACAGCTTGTTCAAATGAATGGGGCTTCAATCCAAGGCAAAAATGGAGGTTCCAAAGCACAACAAAGCATCATTATAGCATGTCTCAACACCCAATCAAAGACCAATCCAACAAATTATGGAGAATCAAGATTACACAAGCTCAAACCCAATTTCCATGGAGGTATGAAAGTTATGTAGAAAATCAAGGAGAGATATGAACATTATGCATTAATTCAAACCATATACACTTAGAGGAGGTAGAAATGGGTTCCCTACCTCAGGGGTTTAGCTCCAATGAAGAGAGATGAGAAAGCCCTAGCTTGTCCTAGCAAAACCCAACCGAAACAAGCTCTTCCAAGATGATTCCAAGGTTTCCCGGACTTCAAATCACGCGTAGATGACGGAAATGAGGTTGAATCTTGAAGAAATGAGGTTTGGAGGTGTGAATCTTGTAGAGAGATGGAGGAAATTTGGGAGAAGAGTAGAGGGAGAAAGTGGCGTTGGTTTTGGGGAAGGAGAAGTGTGTTCTTCTTGCTCAAAAATCAGCCATACATATGTATATATACTCCCACAAACCACACTAACACCCCTCATGTTCATAATGCATCTCACAAAGACCCAAATGCAATACTAACTTCACATTGACCCTATATTACTCTATTTTCATTTCCTCACACTTCCCCAACATTAACTTTAGAAAAATTTATATAAAATTTCAAGTCCTTACAGCACGTAAATTTAAAATTCGGCAAGAATTTTTTTGAAAACTTCCTTCGTTCGTTCAAATTTAAATTAAAGTGACTTCTATTTACCCCAAATTTTAGAAAAATTCACTTTGTTTTACTCTAAAAAAATTTAGCTCTAAAAGTTTTTATTGTTTTGTCGTTCGTGTTATTTCGTCTTTATTGTTATTAGATTTCTATATTACTCCTATTTTTTAGTATTTGAATGTATAGTGCTACTCAAAAAGTAAAAAATAAAAATTAAAAAATGTTGATTTCTTTTACTAAAGACGACAAGTTACGCGGTTTTATACAACTTTTTTATCCTAAAAATCTTAGAACTGACAACCAAACAATATCTTTACAGAAAAATTACTATGGGTACATACAACCTGTGCAAAGATGGTTGTGTTTTGACCACACAAAGTTTCTAATTTTTAGCACCCATTAGAAAAACAGGTTTTTGTTACTGGGTGTTCCACTAACCAAAAAGGCAAAAACTGTTTTTTCAAACACCGAGACAGGTCATTCTCTCACAACACATCACATAAAAAACCGTGAAAAATTAGTTTTTTCAAAAAACTGGGTTAGTGGAACACCCTCTAAAAGTCATTTTATTTCCTATTAGCTAGAAGCCATTTTGCCCGAAAGTGACTTTTACGGTGTTGGAGAAGTTAGGTCAAACCAAAAAAAGGGAGGAATTTAAGAAAAAAAAAAAAGGGATGCTTTTAGCAACTGGAAATCGAAGTACTAAAAGTTATGGGTACTAAAAATGAAAAACTTACCCTGAATCAAACTCTTTAGATTATTAAATTGAGCGGATTTTTGCTAGGTTACTCTGAAAAATATTTTAAAGTTAAAGAATGGCTTGAATTATTATGGGCCTCATAGGCAGATCTGTGGACCATCGATTGGTGCACCATTCATTGACACCTCCTAGTAAATAAATAAATAAATAAATATATGCGTATAGATTTTGGGGTCCAGATTTTGTACAAATTGGTTAGTTTAGGCACGCTCCGGGCCCTCATCAAATGACTAGAACCGTTCATTTTTTAAAAATAATGTTTATTTTTACCTCGTAAAAATTCAACTTAATCGGATGTCGACATCCATTTTTTGAGAGCCGATGGGGCACTTAACGACATCCAATTAAGTTGATTTTTTTTGAGGTACAATTAAACATTATTTTGAAAAATATGAACATCTCCGATTATTTATGTTGGGCCGGAGTGGGTCCAAACTAACCGACTTGTACAAAAATTGCACCCATAGTATTGTCAAAAAAGAAAAGCTTGGTGAAAAGGTTGGAAAAAACCGAAGGCTAAATTTGTAAGATGAAACAATGTTCAGAAATGATAGGTACCCAACCCATTACCCCCGAAATTACCCAACCCACACATACTGCTCCAATGTGTGTGGGACCCACACATTTGTATGTGTGGATTGGATAATTTGGGGGTAGATGGACTGGGCATGTAGTAGGACTCAACAATGTTGGTACACGGGAAAAAGTGAAAATCGACAGCACTGAAGAGGAACTTGAATGATGTAAGTGGAGAGGCACGTGTCCATTGGAAAATTAAAGAAGATTATTTTATTTTAACTTAAATGCCCGCCTATTGGGCGAAGTATAGAAAAACTGATAAAAAAAAATTGTAAAAATACTAAAAATTAAATTTTTGTGATTTCTGCATCTCTATGCCGTCCTGGGTTCAAATCTGATAATAACAATATGTGAGATATTATTACAGTATTACAGTGGTGGTTCAAATTGTTTATACCTCTCCTCCTCTTCCTCTTTTTGTAGATATACAGAATAGTGCGAGTTTTTGTGATTTGTGTATCTCTCTGCGGTCTTGGGCTCAAATCTCATTATTTGTGATATAGTATTATATTAGTGGTTCATAATGTTTATATTTCTCCTCCTCCTCTTTTACTAGATATAGATATAGAATAGTGTAAGTTCTTTCAACATTTGACCGAAAGGAAAATACAAACAATACAAAACAAAATTGCAATGTCAAGTTGTGGGTTAAGGGCCAACTTTGGACTTACGTCGCGATACAAATTATTTTTTCATAGGAGAATTGTGAAGAGACAAACAAACTCCTATTATGCTATTCAAACAATATTAACTACTATATAAGTAAATGAAATTGCTTCATTGGCTTAGAACTTATGCATCCTACTAAAAAGGTTAGGACTTCGAATTTTGTGTTGTTATCCATATATTTGTTTGGAATTATTTCTACTGTTAATGGGGCTAAAACTTATGCATCCTACTAAAAAGGTTAAGAGTTTGAATCTTGTGTCGGTATCCTTGTATTTGTTTGGGATTATTTCTACCATTAATGGGGCTAGAACTTATGCATCCTACTAAAAAGGTTAAGAGTTTGAATCTTGTGTCGGTATCCTTGTATTTGTATGGAATTATTTCTACCGTTAATGGGGCTATTGATTGGACAAAAATTATAGTGAATCTGGACTGAAATTATTGTCCGGCCTCTTGTGATAAAAAAAAAGATTAATATTAACTACATCATCTCAGATTTGTGTTAATAAAATAGATGGCTTGTTTGAAAGCAATAGTTTGATGTGGCTACAGTTAGATTGTAATTTGGTTGATGGATTCTACTAGATCATCGGCTCTAATCATGGGAGTAGGCCGGCCACAAATGCCCAACTAACAGAGTGGAGTACAGAACTTTGTCTCCTATTGGTTGAAATAGTATGAATCCCATCATAAAGTGATATCATGCTTACTTAAAGGTATATTGCAGAAGTGGTCATCTAAATCTAAATTATAGTAATGAGATTGGATCATCTTCAACCACTCACGGGCCGGCCCTACTATTTTTTTCACTATTGGGTCCATTTGGTGATCGGAATAGTTTATTTTAAAGGCGTTGTTTAGAATATTTGTCACACCATAATCATGCCAAGCGAGATCTGATTGACGTGAATGTGGCACTGGATGAAAATTTTAAAAAGGAACAATTTCGAAGTAGCAGGATAGCAGTGGCAGACACAGAATTTGTGTCTACTAGGGGGTCGAATCACGTGTATTTTTCATATTCATAATAAAATAATATATTTTAGAAGTATATATATAGCTACTTGTGAGGCGCGAAAAAGAGACGATATTGTGTGCATATGCTTAACTATTGTTTAATTTTATCCACGCAACCTAAAAAATGATTGACAGTTTAAAAATTTATAAGTTTTTACCTCACAAAGTAGATTTAAGAAAAAAATTTCACTCAAAAGACTTACAGGGACCAATCCCATAGAGTATGTCTTAATAAAACTTGAAAATTAATAAACGCGAGGATACTTAGAATTGTACAAGATCCTTGGATTTCTTTTGGGGAATTAGGGATCCTGTAGACTTTAGTGCGACATCCAAGTCATTGATCGTGGAATTAATGGTTCGGATTTTATCTCAGCATTTGCATGCTTTGAGTCGTTCATTACCGAAATTGCCAAGATAATAACTGAGTAGTTGAATGATGCCGCACTATAAGGTTGCAGTGCAGCTCGGCACCTCCTCTTGCACCCCTTTGGGACCGCCCAATTCGTGGGGAGATCCAATTCCACTTCTCTCATTTCAAATGAAAACAGAGCGAAAGGAAGAGAGAATCTTATATCCAGCGATCCTGCATCCACCTTTGTCCCCTCCCCCATGAGATACCCATACCTATGAAAAACACTCTGCACAAAAATGTCAGAAAATTAGAAAAAAAACAATTGAAAAAAATCAACAAGCATGGGCCCATCATACTCGGATCTCCAAACCCAATAGACAAATCCAAATGCACATCTTTCGACCCTGCCTCAACCCAGATCAGAACAGGAGAGAGAAAGAATTAACAGAGACCTCTCTCTCTCTCCTCAATCCTCACAAGTTGCTTTCATGGCTACTACAAATCAAGTCCTTGCGTTTTTGGCTCTATCGTAAGTCCCAAACCTCTGTTTCTCTCGTTGGTCTTTTCTTTTTCGTCACCCCCGCCTCTGTTTTCTCTCTTTCTCTCCCATTGTCCTTTGTTGTTTAAAAATTTGTTTCCAAAACCCATTTCCACTGTTTCTATGTTGTTCATTTTCGTGGTCAAAAAATTGATTGGCCACTGACTTTCTTCAAGTATTTTTGTTCTTTTTCCTTGATTGAACCAAAAAGGGTATGACTTTTTCTAAAATGTCATTTGTTTAAAGATTTCCAGACAAGCAAAATAGCTGCTTTAAAGCTCTTTTTTTTTCAATTAGTACTTTATTTTTGGGTTTCTGTTTTCAAATTTCCCCAATGACTCTTTTTGTTTGAAGATTTCTTGAGTTGAAAAGCTGCTAATTTGAATTTTTTTGAAAAGAAGGTAGACGAATTCTCTGATCCTTTGTGGGAAGGGGGGATGTTGTGTACTTGCTCCGGCGAGAAATTTAAATTCGAAGAGCCGCTGCCGCTGCCACAGTCGCCTGAATCACTGGCGACACGGGATTTCTCGGCCAGTGGCGGCCATTCATCGAGGACCACAGGGGGCTGGGAGTCGAAATTTGAAGCTGCCCAAGTGGATGAAGCTGAGTCCACTTTGAAGGAGGCTCTTTCCTTGAATTATGAGGTATGTTTCTCTAATTAGATTTTTGGGTTTAATTGTAGGGAATGCAACCCAATGGAGAAATATACGACCTTGATTTGAAATCTTAACGAGATTTGAAAAACTGTTTCGAGCTTTGATTTTGTCCTGATAACAAATACAAAGAATCAACAGAGTTGATCACGAGCTGATCTCGAGTTGTTTCTGTTTTTCTAGCAGTATAAGCTTTTGAAGCGGAATAATACTGGGCCTTGTTCGTTTAGTAGTTTAGTTTAGCTTAGTTTTGGAAGAAATGTGTAATGAGCGAAGAGAGATAGAGAGAGAAATGAGTGTAATGATTACAAAACAAAAATAAACAATGAAACGAACATTAATGTAAAATTTGTTGGGAATGTTGAGTACATTTCCGTAGTGATCTTAATTGTGCACCCTCTGTAATTTGTATTTGGGATCAGAACTATACAATTTGTTGGGAATGTTGAGTAGACCATTAATGTAAAAAAATCAAATTAATTGGATACTGGTAGCCATATGGTCGGATACCATTTATATGGATGGCCAATATTATTTGGAGAATGCGCCGTAAGACAAATTTGTATGAAAAGTGTCTCTATCGATCTCCGTTGATCATAACTTTTTGTACCCATGTTGTGATTAATATTCTTAAAAAAATGAACAGTTTCGATCCTAAATGATAGGATTGCAACCCAAATACAAAGAAAGTAAGAATCAATAGAGTTGATCACGAGCTAATCTCTGAGTAGTTTCTGTTTTTCTAGCAGTATAAGCTTTTGAAGCGGAATGATGGGTTAGTTTGAACTTTAGGAATTTGGGGTAGCCATAGTGACCCAATTCACTACATTCCCGTAGTGACTCTAATTGTGGATCCTCTATATTCTGTATTTGGGATCAGAAGCATACAAGTTATTGAGAATGTTGAGCAGATCATTCATGTAAAAAATCAAATTAATTGGATATTGGTAGCCATATGGTCGGATACCATTTATATATGGATGACCAATTCCATTTGGAGAATACGCCGTAAGACACATTTGTCTCGATTGTGTGTCTACCGATCTCCAATAATCATAACTTTTTGTACACATGTTGTGATTAACATTTTTAAAAAAATGAACGGTTTCGATCCTCAATGAAGATTTCAAAGGGCTCACAATTGAGCACACTATGATTTACAGGGATGCAGTGACTTGGGTCGCTACGGGAACCCTAAGTCCGAAGTTTGGTTTCAAAACATAAAGATCTTCAAGCTGAATCTACGCTTGTTAGTACAACCGAAACATGAGTTGGGTATGACTTATGAGTCGCTTGTTTTAGTAAACAGCCTTACTTATCTGGGCTTTTTGCCATGGCTTTATGGTTTGAATTTTTGCTGTGGGAATAATGGTTTGAATTCGGTTGCAGGAAGCAAGGGCGTTGTTGGGGAGGCTTGAATACCAGAAAGGGAATTTCGATGCGGCCCTTCAAGTGTATCAGGGGATTGACATTACAACTTTGTCCTCAAGAATGACAAAGGCTATTATGGCGAGAACACGGAAACAGCGAAAACCACGGTCCAAAGGTGAAAACTTGATGCCAGGGGTCATGTCATTGCATTCCGTGAGCCTGCTTCTTGAAGCAATCTTGCTGAAAACAAAATCTTTGGAAGAGCTTGGTCGATTCAAAGGTATATCCTCCTCCCTTTCTGGTCGTAGATTGTTCATATAAGTACAAGGAGTACTTGTAATGCTTAATATCGCAGCAAGTTTCTTGTTTTCTCCACTTCTCTATTTGAGACCGGACCACTTTTTCACCATCTCTCCTAAAACCAATTGGTGTTAGGAAAGGTTTCAATTAAGTCTTTTATGGCATTCGACATCACACTTGCAAGTCTGTTTTTTAGAGCGGTTGCAGGGAGTGACATTGTGTAATCAAATCTACGGGGCACTCCAGGCTCGGGGCCAACAATCCCCTCCCTCGCGATGACGGTCCCGCGACTCGAACCCATAACCTCCTAGTTGTGGTATCACTTGTCGGACCGCAAGTGTGTTTTTTAGAGCGGTCGCATGGAGTGGCATTATATAACTAAATCCATGGTGGCACGCTAGGCTCAACAATCCCTCCCTTACGATGACGCTCCTGCGACTCGAACCCATAGCCTCCTGGCTCCGATATCATGTTAAAGCATCCAACTCAAACAATTGACAATGAATGGAGAGACCGCCCAGGCTCATATGCTAGGTTTGGAGGTTATAATTAACCAATGTGGGATAAATTCCAACAATATATGTCTCATCAAAATTTCACAAACATGCATGCTTTTGAAAGGGATGGTTAGGCATGATAGAACTTTTCGTAGATTATCACATATATTCGTATCGATTTAGTACTTTGGTTAAAATGGGGATTGTTCGTTGCAACTTCCAGCGCAACTTTTAGCTTTTCCTTTTCAGATTATGTCTCAGCTTGTTTCATGTTGATTTTTCTACCACTTACGGGCAAAAGTTGCTTAAAACAATGCTGGGAAAAAACTTATTATCCGAAAGCTCTATTTTGATTCCTCTGGAGTTCACTTTTTCAGGATGAATATTACCATAATCTGACCTGCATAACCACCCACATAAGGACCCATCAATTTGAATGCAAATGATTCAGTTAGTTCTCATGTTTTCTTTTCTCATTTCCAAATTTACAGATGCTGCCATGGAGTGCAAAACAATATTGGATATAGTTGAATCAGCATTACCAAATGGAATGTCTCATGGCGTCGGTGAAGACTGTAAGTTACAAGAAATGTTCCACCGAGCCCTAGAATTGCTCCCCAAGTTATGGATCCAAGCAGGTTTTCTTGATGAATCTATCACCGCTTATCGTAGGGCTTTATTTAAGCCCTGGAATTTGCATCCGCAAAGGTTAGCCAGTGTCAAAAAAGAGTTAGCTGCGCTGTTACTCTATGGAGGTGTTGAATCAACCCTTCCCCCGCATTTCCAACTATGGGGTGCAAACACCCCTAGAAGCAACACAGAGGAAGCAATTCTTTTGCTGTTCATACTCATGAAAAAGGTTTTGAATAATGAAATAGAGTGGGATGCAGAAATTATTGATCACTTAACTTTTGCACTCTCCATTTGCGGGCAATTCGAATCTCTCGCCAATCATGTGGAACAAGCACTTCCGGGGATCTATAACCGATGTGAAAGATGGTACTTCCTCTCTCTTTGCTATAGTGCTGCAGGTCAAAATGAAGTAGCATTGAACCTTCTAAGGAAGGTTTTTGGAAGTTCAGAAAGTTCAGAAGCCAATGATATGCTTAAGCCCCATTTGCCTTCATTTTTGCTAGGAGCAAAGTTGTGTTCTCAAGACCCAAATCATGCCCACGAAGGGATTAAGTTTGCTCGCCGAGTTATGGATTTGGAAAACAATCAAAATGAGCATTTCATTCATCAGGCTCACAAGTTCCTCGGTGTTTGTTATGGCAATGCAGCGAAGATTTCCATTTCAGATTCCGAAAGATTTTGTTTTCATGAGCAATCCTTGAATTCTCTAAACAATGCTGTATTGTCTTGCAAAGAGGATCCGGAATCAATTCTGAGTCTGGGGGTGGAAAATGCAAACCAAAGGAGTTTGAAAGCAGCATTTGAGAATGTGATGATGTATAATGGAATGATGGGTGGAAGTTCGGTGAAGGGTTGGAAGCTTTTGGCATTGACTGTATCGGCAGAGCAAAGGTTTGAAGATGCTGAAACTATCATTGATTTGGCTTTGGATGAGAGTGGAATGATTGACCAGTTGGAGCTTCTGAGATTAAAAGCAGTTCTTCAAATTGCTCAAGAACAGCCCAAGCATGCAATAGAGACGTATCGCATTTTGCTAGCACTTGCTCAAGGACAAAGGGAGAATAATCAGAACTACAATTCTGAGGTGGGTATGATCATATATCCAACACATACTACTCCAATTCATGCATTTGTTTTCAAAACATATTGAAGAAATTTCAAAAGTTATATTCTTACTTTTTGTGAAACCATTAAAAGCTACTTCTAAGTTACATGATCACTTCTAAATTTTGTTTTGAGAAAGTGTTTTGGAGAACTGATTTTTGAAACAGTAATTGAATAAGAACATTGTGTCTCAGAATCTTGTTTGCTTCTGCAGTTATTGCATGGAAGAAGTCTAGAAATAGAAGCTTGGGATGATTTGGCCAAGATATATACCAAGCTCGAGTCATGGCATGATGCAGAAATTTGTCTAGGCAAAGCCAAGTGTATCGAATTTTACTCCTCTCGTACATGGCACCAAACAGGTTCGAATGCTGTTCCAATTCAATGAAGCTGCTTAAACACGCGTAAAATGTAAAAGAATTTGGGTTTGTTTTCTATTTTTTGTTTTATCATTTCTCACAAAACTCAAAAGCCTGTTGGCAAACTAGTTTTTACAAAAATCAACTTACCACGAATCACCAAAAGATGTCTTAAAATTAACGAAAACAGGAAAGGAAGAAATCAGAAAGCAACACCAACGTTTTCTTGTTGATTATCTGGATGTTATCTGAACACTTCTTCTACAGGCATGTTGTTTGAAGCTCGAGAAATGCACAAGGAAGCCCTACTTGCCTTCACAATTGCATTGTCAATAGAACCGGATTTTGTCCCAGCAATTGTTTCGACTGCAGCAGTGTCGATGAAAATGGGAAGTAAATATCTCCCCATTGCAAGAAGTTTCTTAATGAACGCTCTACAGTTAGAACCCACGAACCATGAAGCCTGGTTGAACCTTGGGTTGGTTGCTAAGATGGAAGGCTCAATACATCAAGCAGCCGACTTTTTCCAAGCTGCACACGATCTCAAGATGTCGGCTCCTGTTCAAAGCTTTGTGTAACATATGTGATCTTGTTTATCAAAGTTTGAAGATGATGGAGCTTTATTTTATGCTGCTGGAATCAAAGTCCAAGGGAATGTAAAGATTGGTTCACCGGGGAAGATGTACAATGCGGCTTTTCTTGTTTTTCCTTTTCTAAATATAATTCCGATAATATCTGAGTCGTCCCCTTTTAATTGCGTTCATATAAAGAACCGGTAAAGATTTCCACAAGAACTTACATTGTAATCATAAACCATGAAGCAGAAGGGAGACGAGTTATGGTTTTGATAAATATTGGCACAAAGTTCGGCTAGTGTTAATCTGAGCTCGAGAGCTTTGCATAAAATTCGTGAGCCTTAGCCGGTATCCAGCTCTATGTTTTTGAAAACTTTTTTTGTATAACTAGATGTCTGGGCCAGTTTGCACATCTCGACTAATTTCGGGATTCTGGAGATAATGGCGACGCATAACCCCAGCGACCTATGAGTTTGCTGGCAAAGGGAATCGAACCTAAGACGGTGGGAGCATTTTGCCAACCCTTGGGGTTTGTTCTTGAAAACTTTTGTGCCTTGTTTCAACCCAGCTCCATCGTTATGGACAAGATTTGTTGAAGTGTATTACAACTAGTATTAGCACCTTAAAAGCTCATTCAAGGTTAAATAATTTCACCAAGATTACATATTTCTTTTAAGATTGTTTAGTTTTCGAGGCAAAATTGAACAAGCTACTACTTGGTTCGTCCAACTTACGGTGGTTACACCCCCTTTGGATGGAGGGTTTTTGGGAGAAAAGAAAGGAAATCAAGAGACAGGGTTTTTCTCACCCCTGTCTGGATTGCACGAGAGGCGAGAGAGGAAAGGAGAGGGTGAGATTCCGGAACACCTTCAAAACTCCATTTCGTTATTCACCAAAAGTAGCGTGATTTCGTGAGAAAGGGAGGACGAATGGATGGTTGTCGACTTCCGGCAGCACGTGTGGTCCACCCCCTCATCAAATCGTTGTTGTACTTGCACTGTTGTCTTCATCTCGTCAAGGCGAAGCTACTTTGTGATCAAAACTGAGTTTAGAACCTTTGAATTGGTTGCCAGAGATGAGAGAGAGAGAGTTTGATTTCTCACGGTCATTTGTATGACACTGTGGGAAACCACAGGGGCGGAGGCACGTGTAGGCCAGTGTGGGCACAGGCCCACAACGAATTTTGGGGATTTTTTTTTTTTTTGCATTTATAAAAATAAACATATTGCAAGTTCAATTAGAATATCATCTTTAAAAAAAGAGAACTTATTTAGTGTTCTTGGGGCGCCATTAGTTGTATCACAATATATTAATTTTCTACATATTTATGTGAGAATCAAAACTCTTATGTATGAGTCTCACCTAAAAATGTGAGAGAAAAAGGGTGTTAGGATACCAAGTGAGAATGTCCCATGGTTAATTACTTATAACCAAGTCTCAATTCACAAATTTTTGCCCCTTGAAAATATCTTGTGTTACAAAATGATGATTATTATCATAAATGCAAGTCAAGCGAGACTTCTTTTTACATTCGCACTTATTTCTTTTCTTAAATCTATCAATAACTCATCTCTTTTATGTTGAAGATAGTTTGTTGAGAATTAAAAATTGAATTATTTTACTTATGAAAAACTAGAAATTGTCTACAACATAAAATTATTTTTGATTTTTCTCCATAGCTATTTTATATAATATAATAGTTAAATAATTTTCAAATAGGAATATATGTTGAAAAATAAATTAAAAGAAAATCAAGGCATGTTCGCTTCTTAAAAAAGAGAGATATTTTTTCCCCACAACAAAGAGGCTTGTGGCCCCACTGATACAGATTTCTGGCTATGCCACTGGGAAACCAAATCCTTTATTTTCTTTTCTCACTAATAAGGGAGATCAAGATTCACACCCCTTTCTTTTCTTTCCTCATCTCACTTTCACCAGCCAAAGGGGCTGTTAAAGATTTCAAGCTAATCGACATTGTTAAAATTATGGAATAATTAGGCGTAAATACATAATATTTTGCCTAATTAAAGGGAAGGACGAGAAACTTTTGCAATCAAACATAAAGACATTGTTTGTAATTATGATTTATTAAAAGGATAAAACGCACCCACTCTCTCTTTATTTTGGTCACAAATATTCTCTCTATGACAAGAAACTTTTGCAATCAAACATAGAAACATTGTTTGTAATTATGATTTACTAAAAGGATAAAACGCACCCACTCTCCCTTTATTTTGGTCACAAATATCCTCTCTATTTTTTGCTTAAGAGGCCGCCCAAGGCTTGGCAACGAATGAGCTACAATTGGGATCTAAGACTTTGAGCTTTTTCAAGCGTAAGCTAAACATAAATTCAAATCATCAGTTGACGAAAATCGTGGCATTTAAAAAATTATAAGGTTGGAGTTAATTTTTTTTAATATCCTGTACGAAATTACAAGTTTTAAAAATTAGTGACATTTCACTAATTTTTTTGGCACACGTCATCCAAGTGTATAGGCAAAATGATTAATGCCAATTGTTATCGAAATGTTTTTTTTTTTTTGCAATTGTTTTTGGTGTTCTTGTTCCTTGTAAAAATTAGTGACATTTCACTAATTTTTTTGGTCGCCTGGAAGTGGTCGGCCAGAGATGGGGTGGTGGTCAGCTGGAGCTCGGGTGGTGATTTTTTTAAATTTTATACTTGAAATTAGAATTTTAAAAAATTAGTGGTATTTCACTAATTTTTTTGGTCGCTGAAAGTGGTTGGCTAAAGGTAGGGTGGTGGTCGGCCAGAGGTGGGGGAGTGATTTTTTTGAATTTTATGCTCGAAATTAGAATTTTTAAAAATTAATGACATTTCACTAATTTTTTTGGTCACCGAAAGTGATCAGCCAGAGGTGGGGTGGTTGTCGGTCGGGGGGGGAGGGTGATTTTTTTGAATTTTATGCTCGAAATTAGAATTTTAAAAAATTAGTGACATTTCACTCATTTTTTTGGTCGCCAGAAGTGATCGGCTAGAGGTGTGGTGGTGGTCGGCCGGAGTTGGGGTGGTGATTTTTTTGAATTTCATGTTCGAAATTAGAATTTTAAAAAATTAGTGACATTTGACTAATTTTTTTTGGTCTTCGGAAGTGGCGAGCCAGAAGTGTGGTGGTGGTCGACCGGATGTGGAGTGGTGATTTTTTTGAATTTTATTTACGAAATTCGGATTTTTAAAAATTAGTGACATTTCACTAATTTTTTGGTCGCCGAAAGTGGTTAGCTAGATGTGGGGTGGTGATTTTTTTGAATTTTATTTACGAAATTTGAGTTTTTAAAAATTAATAACATTTCACTAATTTTGTTATTGTCTTTTTATTCAATTGCAAAAGTTCTTTATCCTTTTTTTAAAAAATGACAAACATTTTTTATTTTTATGTTCAGATTCTAAAAGTTTCTGATCCCTTCTTTTAAAAATGTACAATATTTTGGATTTTTGGCTGGAAATAAATTCAAACAAAGTTACAGCTCCACTAGGATCAGCTCTTACAACCCTTTCTGAAGCAGCGTCGTTGGCTATACACATCATCGCCGTCGTCCTCCTCCTAAACCAAAAGACAAGCGTCGTCTCTCACAAACACCAACGCAGGGAGGCATGACCAATCGATCGCTAGACTCTCTCTCCCCAACCGAAACCCTAGAACTCGAAAACAACCTCTCCTTGATTCCCCGCGTAAAGCTCCTCCTCACCGTCCACCGCTCCGACCACTCCGTCAAGCCCCTCGACCATTTCAAACTCAAGCGCTCCCTCATCGACTTCCTCAAAGCCTCATTCTCCGTCACCGTCTCCGACGACGACGTCGCCGTTAAGAAGTTCAAGGACCTCAAGAAGCGCAAGCGCGAAGACGCCGTCGCTCAAGGCGCGCTCTTTATAAGGGATCTAGGGTTTCTGTCGAAGCTGTTTTCAAGGTCGGGAGCTGGTGATGGGAGAGAGGTTGGTGTTGAGGAGTTGGAGAAGAAGTTTGTGGAGTGGAGGAGAGGGGTTGTTGATAAGATGGATGGCATCGAGTTGAATCTTGAAGGGGTGAAGTTTAGGTTGAGTGTTGGTGTGCCGGTTTCGGATGATTTTGATGGGATGAGGAAGGAGTGGGAAGAGCTTTCTGCGTTCGGCAATCGAGGTTAGAACTTGATTTTTTGTCAAAGGTTGAATTTTGAAGATATCGTTTTGGTTATTTGACAATGTGCGTGTGTGTCACTGTGTAGAGACTTTTAGGACTAAGCTAAGTAGAATAGAACAGAAATTTAGCATAGTGGGCATGGCTATAGCCCAGATCGTATTTTTGGGGCTCAAATGCAGGTGCTTATTGTACAGGGATCGGCCCAATCAATAAACACATACAGTGGGAAAAACAATCAGAAAAAGAAACACAAAAATGTAAAACGTAGAGATTTAGGCTGTGGAGCTGAGTACGTCTGCTCACACCAATTTTGACTATGTAATACTAGAGTTGCATCGGCTCCACATATAAAGTTTTTGTAGGTAGTTCTTTATGAATTATGGAACCCCAAAGAGACAGCAAAGCGCAAACCAAACCGAATCAAGCTTAACAATCCCATGACTTTTACGTGCTTCCATCTCCATTTTGATTCTCCAATACGTAGACTTGAATTTTAGTCTCCAAATTCTGAGATCCATGGGACATTTGGAGACTAAGTTCTCCAAAATGGAGAATTCAAAATTCCTACTTTAGATCACATTGATGAATTCATGTAATCCAACTCTGTGAAGAGGCAAAAAGCATTTTTGCAATTTTCAAGTAACAAGCTTTTTTGTTATTAATAGGCTGGAGAAAATGTTGGTAATACTGGATGTATGTGTGTTGATTGCTTTTAGGAAGTTCAAGAGGTGGGAGGCAGCAGCCTGATACAATTGTGTTGAGAGGTGTTCCGTCACGGTGGTTTGCTGAGCCGAGAGTTTCGTCTAAGCCTTCAATGCTGGTCACTCATACAATTTTTTCTGCATTTGGGAAGATAAGGTGCGTTTTTGTAGCATGATTTCTGTAATTTTTCTGAGTCCGATACTTTTGCATTTCTTTTTCAGTATTAAAGTTTAAGTAGTTGGGTATCGAACCTTTCTGACATTTGGTTCTGTTTCTATGTTCCTCTACACGCATCCTCTTATCTTGAATCACATTGGGGTTGTGGAACTTATTTGTCATCTCATTGATTCGGCGAAACCTTGCAATATCACTCTCGATTGAAGAGCTTCTGGGATACCAGCACTGTCTGTGGGGTTCATTTGTTACAGTTAAGGATTATTAGTCAGGTTGAAGACTCGAAGTTGTCCAGATGATATATAACTATAGACTTACAACTGCCATCTGTTGGTGCTTTGATTGGAAATTTGAACTGTTATCTATCTTCCTAATAAGGCTATGATGTAGGACTGAATTGAAAGAAGATTAAGATGATCCTAACACAAAGAAAAGGGGCTATTTTGAGGCTGTGAACAGTGTACGTGAACGGTAGATAGATGAAAAAATTCTTGGCCTCACACCTAGACAACCTTAGACATCACACCAAAGAAAGAGGATTGCATCACACAATCTTGAAGGTTAAAGCTGCAGGAATTTTTATATGGTCATTCATTCATCCCTCAAAGTATTGAAGTTACATCAATTTACAGGCTTCCCAACTTGTGTGAAATGCAAGGGACTGTTCCTATTCCTAGGAGATCTAGGAACTGTGGATCTTTCATGACATGAATGAACTTAGAAATGGATGGATACATTGCATAATCACTAGGTCATTAATGTGATGAAATGAACCTAATAGTTGGTTTCAACGAATGGAGACTTGTGGTTAAATGTATGTAATTGCAAATGCATGTAACTAGTAGAATCATGTAAGGACCAATGGGATACCGATCAGCCCATGACTTCGAATCTTCTGAAATTACCAAACTACCCATTGCACATACTATGGACTGCATCAGGCTTGCCTAGTGAAGTTTATGTTTTCTATTGAGATTGGGTCACATTTTCTCTATCCAGTTTATCCACTCTAATGCACCTATAAAGAGAGTAGAAAGCAAACTCAGATGCATTTATGGACGGTTTTTTTTTTTTTGGGCTGTATATCCAGATTTCTTTGTTCATCTCAGTTGTATACATTCATATGCGCATGCATGGGAAGACGTAAAGTGTAAAGGAAGGTGTTAAAATGTCTATTACAAGTTGGTGATTTGTCCCAATGTTGTTCCATTTTGCAGGCTATTCAAATAGTTCATAGCCATTGATGCTTTTCATTCATACTTGTACTCATTTTTGGCACCATGTACCACACATATTAGAAAATCCACAAAATCCATGGGTTTCATTGAAATTTTTAATGTTTACCGCATTGTTTGTCACTTTTTAAAGTATTTTCCGAACATAAGTACGTCTTCTTTGCTATTGTTTTAATGCGTGCTTTGTGATCATTAAACCAGTATTCTATTTGTTGTCTTTGTTCACCTATTTTCTGCCCTGTTGCTATAATGTGATCGTCTTTTCTCGTAATTGTGCGTGGTATGATGCTGTAGGCTGATTACAAACTATTCTTATTGGTTCTCTGATAAATTTCTCATTCCAGGAATCTCAATGTTGCCGAGGATAATGATTTAGGTAAGGATGAGGAAGAGAGTGGGGACATTGTTTCTGGTCTCCAGTGTAAGATTGTCGTTCAGTTCGAGAAATACAAGGACTTCCACACTGCATTGAAAGTTCTCTGTGGCCGCTCTTTGCAGAAGGTCTGGTTAACTCTTTTCTGGTAGTTATTTATGACACTGCAGTAGATAATTTCTGTGTTCCTTGTGTGCATCTGTCCATCTCTCTGGACATGGGGATGTGTATGGTGCACTTCATATTCGGACCCAACTGAAGCAACTTTCTATAAATCATCACGTTTGAAGGTTGTCTCCCACGCTTACAAACTTCATTTCATCAATGGCTAAGGAATGGAAAATCTGGAATTTGGTTACTTTGTTAACCTTTTGCCTAGGAGCTGTCTTTTGCTTTACTACAGGACATTTAGATGTTATAATTGTCGGATTTCAGGATTGTTTCTGTGTCACTCTAAGAAGTACGTGAACGGGTACGAGGATGAGTGTTGGTACGATAGGGGTATGTCGATACGGCAAAACCTAAAGAATGATGGGTACGGGTACGGCTATAGCTATTTTTTTTAATTTAGAGCTTTGCATTACATGTAATAATTACACTTCAAATAAAGGAAAAGGCTAAATAGCTTGGGCAATTAGGGTGCAAATTAGAGTTTACCATGATACTAAATAACCTATAAATAACCCGTGATTTGTAGGTTTCATCCACTAACAGTACGGGATGCAAAGATATCACTCATTTGAGACTTCTCATTTAAAATTTTGAGATTAAGTAAAACTTACAATTCATATGAGCAACCATTATTAGTATGCTGGATTTCTACCCAGGGCCAATGCGTCACAGTAAATATCATTAAATAGCGTGTTTCCAATGACTGAATTTGTGAGTATTTTCTTTTGTGGATCTCAATAATGCAGCAAGGATCGCGTTTGAAAGCTGATTATGAGGTCACTTGGGACAAGGATGGCTTCTTTCGAAATACTAGAAGTGAAACACATGACAAGAGCAGCCGGATGCCACCATTGGGTGCTGGAAATTATAGAAGTGATGGTTACAGGCGTCAACCGCAGTTTTCTCGCTACAGCCCGGACAATGCACGCACAAAGAGATTCAAGGTCTGAAAATTGCTATTAATTACACAAATAAAAGCCATATGCGTGCCCTAGAAGATGCTTTTTTTTACCCCTTTCACTAAGGCATACTTTTGACGCGTCAATAGCTACTAATTGCTTTTGTTCTTACTCCTTTCATTTGTTTACTCTCTCTCTCTCTCTCTCTCTCAAAGATTGTTGGAGAAACCATATTTATGGAATATATTGAAATGGAAACATCATTCTGGGCAACTAATGACTCAATATCCTTTTGTTGAACTGCAGGAATGAGTAATGGAACGGACTCAATCAAATAGAATCAAGCCGAAAATTGGATATGATTCTTGTTATGGTAAACCGTTCGAGCATGTTGTACAATAGTTTATTTAGACTGGTGAAATATTCATCTAAATTCAGTCAAATATTAGAGCTTGAATAGCTGTAAGTGTACTCATTGATTTTTGCGTCTGTTCTTCTAGTAGTTCTTAGATTTTCAAAGTAACTGTGCAACAAGTTACCGAGATGTCACATGGGGTATAAAACATCTTTTATATATGAACAAAGCGAGAAGTGCTCTTAATGTACATAAGGGTTTGGCCTTGTTACTATTCTCCATTTTCTACTCTCTGAGGGCCACTCTTCATTCAGGGTGATTAGTATCGGGGGTGGTTAGAATCAGGGGACAGTGTCAAAGTGTCCCTGGATAGATAGGGCGGACCCAGCTGAAGGAAATAGTTTCATAGAAAAGCAACTATAGAGAAACCAGACTTGTTTTTGGAACTAAGTGACAATGTCTGATCCAATCAAACAGGAATTCAGTGATATTATCCCTCAACATTGTTTAAGCTGCTGTAGGTGTTTCCTTGCTCATAGGGTATAAATGAATTCTTGTGACCTTTCGACTCTCATGACCTTCAAATTCTCATGGCATCTCTTGCAGAGTCTTCCTCGTGTCCGTTCTGTGCACTGCAGTCACACGGGCGTAACACAAGCACTACGAATCCATGACACATAATAATATACTGTCCGATGTAAGCTGCTAGGATGATTGCTAAAATTTGCTACTGATCTAGCAAAAAATGCATTCTAGAAACACCTTGATTTCCATAACGGGCCCATTTTATCAACATCGATTACCAAACCATAATAAAATAGGCCTAAATTGCGCAATGCACAGAGCTGTCGAGTGTTGAACATCTATAACTGTATAGCTTGCTATAGATATTTTTGGTATTAATATTACCGAATTAGGTTTGTGAAAATGTAGTCACGACGTTAGGTTAATGGATTGTCACTCTTTTAAACATGTCAAAGTAGTTAGAAACTTTTATTTTTCTTTTATATCTCAAAGTAGTTAGAAATGTTTTAAACCATATCCCTGTCTAGCAATGAAGTAAAAGATTAGGTTGGAATGGGGTAGGTATTACGTTAGTTATATAATCCTCTAAGATGTCCTGCGCGTCAACTCTTAATCCTTGCTCTCGGGGATTTTAGTAGCCAAACCCCAGTGTAGCAATGACGTAAAAGATTAGGTTGGAATGGGGTAGGTAATACGTTAGTCATATAATCCTCTAAGATGTCCTCCGCTCCAACTCTCGATCCTTGCTCTCGTGTATTTTAGTAGTTTTTGATGTGATTCGAAGAGGTTTTCACGGTTGCGTTCCCGCTCACGCACGCGGACGCAAATTATTTCATTTAGGATAATACGGGAAAGAAATTTCTTCATAAGATTCTTTACATCATAAGCATTCCGTTAATCGTAAATTAAAATCGGATACTTTGAGTCTCTGATGATGGTGAGACAAGTTCAGAAATATGAACCACGGGTTGAGGTTTTCTGCTCTCTAATCTTGCCTTAAGTTAAATGCGGAGATTTTGCGCGCACCTTGACTTGATCCCCGTCTTGGTCCAGTCAATGGCAGGCCTCGCTGGGACTAGGGAATTCGGACCAGGGGACCTTGTAGTGCGCAAAACGCACTACACAGTGTACTATTACATCCGGCCATCTATTTCAACAATGAACGGCTCAGATTTAATCCAACAATAGATGATCGGATTATATTCATTGTCCGAGCAGTGCATTGTCTAAATGCACGGTCAGTGCAGTGTGTTTTGCGCACTACACCATCCCCAATCCAGGGAATTCAAAAGAAAAGCTCTTGTGGCCTGCCCCAAGAGGTTGTTATGTTTTGAACTCAGCCAAGGACGGATGCAAGGGCGGGTTAGCCCGGGCGATAAGCCTACCCAAGTTTTAAATTTTTTTTTTTATACATATACTAAATTTTTTAATTTTTTTTTACAACTATATAGGTCCCCCGCCCAATAAATGGAGTATTTTATTGTTCGCCCAACCCATGATCTAATCCTGCATCCATCCCAGATGTTTAGAATTACAGCTCATTTCCAGTACCACTTGAGTTAAGGCTTGGGATATCTGAATATTGTTAAGTGTTCTGAAACAGATTCTGAATTTGATACCAATAACCAGACCAGAATAACAGAAAAAAATTGCAGTACCAGATACCCAGATAACAACTCTTCATTGAATTTTGATATAAAGAGTGAGATCAAGCCAATGAGATACTGCTTAAAAAAAAAAAATTACCCAACGAGATCAGAACAAAACAACACATTGCAATCCAACTTAACGGTATAGTATTTGACTTGCTTGTGCTCTCAACAACACAATCCCTGTAAATCAGGAGAGACTGTCAGGAGGCATCATGCTTCCACATTATTTTAGGATTCGGAAGTATTCTCTCAACATGTTGCCCCAATGTGGAATTATCTGAGGATTAGTATACTGGTTCCAATAGTACTACCAAACTAGTTTATAGGGGAGTAAGGGTTGAGCCAAGGTTCTAAAAGACGCTAGTCGGTACCAGGTCGATCGGCTGTCGACTAGCGACTTTTGGCTGACTAATCGTGGACGTGACCAATTTTTGGCCGACTAATTGGGTTTCGATCAAGTCGGGGGACCTTCGACTAGCGACTTTGAGCCGACTAGTCGGTCGGCTTGACCGATTTTTAAAACACTGAGTTGAGCTCGCTTATATTTGGCTTGATTGAATTGGCTTTGGCTAAAACGGGAGGAAACAGTCAAGGTGCACGTAAGTAGACCCGGACACCCTATCCGTCAAAAGCTCGAACCAAGAAAAGAAAAAAGAAACAAAGGAGGCCAGAGAAGTCCTTGCAACAGTAGAAGACAATGTGTGATACCGAGTGAGTACTTGGGAAGCAGGTCCCTAGTTCCCAGGAAAATCATTGGCTGGATGGCCCTTGGAATCTCCCCCACAGAATGCTAAGAAGTTGATTTATTTTGTTGTTTACGCTATGTAGAAGGTAGATGTTTTGTTGAGTTCTATTGTTGTTGCTTGGGTTTATCCCCTTTTTTTCTTTTGGTTTGAAGGTCAGGGTGTCCGAACTAAGTTATGCACAACTCGACTAATTCCTTCTCCAATTCGGTCTATCGCTGTTGTAACTCTGGTTTTGGGTGGTATAAACGTCACTACGGTGTATCTCCAGTCCGTTCTATCCCTATTGTAACCCTGGTTTGGTTGGTATAAATGACCCCAATAAGAAGTAATTGGGACTAATCCCTTCCTCAGTCCGGTCATCCGATATCTTCTATACCTTAACTTGCTCAAAGAGCCTTTGTCCCAATTACTTCTTGTTGGTTATTTGAGATGTATGTTGTTCAACAAGCCTTGTGCTAAACAAGGCAAAACTCAATAAATTCCGCTTTGGAGTGCCAACGCCGTGACGGGGGCTTATACCCCTATACACCAGGGCGAAGATTCGAACCCCTAACCCGCTAATCGATTTCCAAGCCCAAAGAAAGATAGAGAAAAAAACAAACCAAGTGTCATTAACAAAACAACTGCACAAACGGTATCTGTTGAAATACATGAGCTGCTTTCATCCCAAGGTTTATTTTCATTGATGAACAAGTGTAAACACTATCCGAAATTCTTACTGGGCAAAGATTACCCATATAGCTAGAAGAACAAGAAATTCACAAGAAAGCAGTAAAATGGATCACTCTCACCAGCTTTTCCGACGAGGCGAAACCTCGTTCACGGCTACGTTACGATTAATGCTCTTAGGAGGAGATAATCCATTGGAGACCTTAATCTTATTCTCACTCTCTCTTGTTCCATGTTCCTTCTTTTTCCTTCTCCTCTTATCACTCTCCTTCCTTTCCTTGATCGCGGGAACCAAGTACCAACCAAGAGCAACAAGTATGATAGCAAAAGACCGCCCAAACACCGCCAAAAACAACATAATCAACACCACAATCGCCACAAAGTAATGAAAAGGCCTCACAATTTCCCTCTCCCTCTTCATTTTCGTTTTATTATTCTTCGGATCAACCTTATCGATTCTCGGTTGATGAACTTCCCTTTGGGGTGCAGAGGACAGTGTAGAATTTTGTTCCGCTCCCTCTGAATTACGCTCTCCGCGGTTTTTCTCTCTGTTTCTCACCTTCACCACAATTGGCTTGCAGCTGTTGGAGTTCGAGTAAGCGAAACGGACGAAAGAGATATCTTCCGAGCCCGTTTGGGTGTAGATTTCCTGCCTCTTGTCTTCGAGTTCGGTTAGGAGAGCAGAGAACTTGTCGCGGCCGAATCGGGCATACGGGTTCTTGTCGTGGTGGTTGTCTTTGGTTTTCCACAGTTTTCTTGATTTTCTTGGTGCTGAGATTGCTGTTGGGCTGCTGCTGCTGTGGAAATGATCGTCTTCTTCTCCTTCTGAGTGACGGTGAAAGGTTCCATTGCCACAGATGAAGGGATTGACCATTTGAGGGAAATGGAGTGCTTAGTTATGGAAAGAGTTTTTTGGGTTTGGGATATGGGTTTTGGATTTCGAATGACTTGACTTTTGATGAGGATTGGAGTGGATTACAAAGAAAGAAAGACCCACAAATAGTTGTTGTAGGGTCTGTTTGGAAGACTCATTCAATTTAGTCAACACAAAAGCTGGAAAAAACTGAATCTCATGGAAGCTTCTGTCCAGATTTGACTTCTTCAAGTGGAGTCTATACTAGGGTTAGGCTCCCTATTGGATAACTATATGTTTGGTTTCCACTAGGAGTAAAAAGGAATTTGCTGTGCGCCCCCCCCCCCCCCCCCCCCCCACCTATTTACAATTTTACCCCTCTCTTTTCCTTTAATTACTATAACTTTATTATTAATATTAATTAATTTATTTATTTCTTTTATTTAGTTTTTTTATTTAATTCATTTCTTTTATTTAAATATTTATTTATATATTTTATTAATATCTTTTTTCTATTATTAATATTAATTTATTTCTTTATTTCTTTTATTTAGTTAACTAATTTCTTTATATTAATTCATTTAATTCGTTTATTTTGTTTTATATAGTTTTTTTATTTAATTCATTTATTTTATTTAAATATTTATTTATATCTTTTATTAATATTTTTTTTCTTCTATCTTTTTAGAAATCTCTAATATGTTATTTCTCTTTTTTAATTATTTAATATCTTGTTTTTCTAATATCTAATAAATCTTCTCGTTCTTTATATATATTTTTATAATATGCTCTAATATCTTTTTTTTTCTCTTTTATTTATTATATATTGTTTATTTACTTCATTTTTTAATTACTTCATTTTTTAATTACTTTATTTCTCTTTTACTTGATTACTTTGATCCTAGCCCCCCCAATGCCTTACCACGTGTTTCTTATGAGACCTATCTTTGATCCTGGCCCCCCCCCCCCCCCCCCCCCAATGCCTTATCTATTTATATTACTCATTCTTCTACTACTTCAGACGTTCTCTTCTTAATTCTCCCACTACTTCATACATACATTCACAGAACATCTCCCAATATTTTTCTTTCTTTTTTCGTAATTCATCGAAAAACATTATGGATGGCTATTACGATCCAGATGGTTGGTCATTTGAGAATGATGTGCCAAGTCAGGAGAGCATCTCCTACAGCAGTCGCGACTATACACCCGAATTTAGCACTGACCAGGATAGTTATTTTCGTTGTTCTTATGCATATTCGTCGGTTATTTTGACTGAGATAAAATATGGTACGACTGAATAATGTTTTACTTATACATTTTCGTTGTTTATTTTTTTTTTATAGATTTTTTAAAGTAGAGAAGATATGTTAGCTTGGGTGAAGAGAGTTGGTCTTGAAAACGGTATTGTGGTAGTTATTAATAAATCTGCTAATTTAAAAGGCGGCAAGCTGCCGAAGTGCATTCTTGGTTGTGAGAGAGGAGGAAAGTATAGACCGCACCATGGGGTAGAAGGGCAAATCTTGCATAGGAATACTGGGACTAAAAAATGTGACTGTCCATTTGCGTTGCGAGGTATACCAATACCTCCAGACGGTGCCAAGTGGGGTTTAAGGGTTTCTTGTGGTCTCCATAACCATGAACCAGCAGAAAATATTGAGGGTCACGAGTACCCATCAAGGCTAAAACCAATGGAGAAACAATTTGTGGTCGAGATGGCCAACAGCACCGCACTTCGTGAAATTCTTAGTATTTTGAAGAAAAAAGATCCGTCAAATACTACAGGAATTAAAAGCATTTACAACGCTATCTTCACAAACAAGGAAGCCAAACGGGGCGGTCTAACTGAAACTCGATATGTCTTAGACCAATTAATTGAGAAAGGATACCTCCATGACTTTAGGACAAATCAAGAGACCAAGGAAATCACAGATATTGTTTGGGTTCATCCTACAAGTCTAGAGCTATCTGTCAACTTTTCATCCGTGTTGGTAATTGATGCCACATACAAAACGAATGAGTATCGGAAACCACTATTGGAGGTTGTGGGTATGACATCCACAAATCTAACTTACTCGCTTATGTTCGCATATCTTAATAATGAGAGGGAAGATACATGTATCTGAGTCTTGAATACCTTAAAGAAGTGGATGGTTGGAAAGGGGGGATCGTTGCCATTGGTGTTTGTTACATATCGGGAGTTGACACTTATTAACGCCATTGAAGCATGTTTCCCCATGACACGTCACATCCTTTGCATTTGGCACATAAATCAGTGTGTAATGAAGAACTGCAGCGCTGTGCTTGGTCAAGAGTATCCAGACTTTGCCATTTCATGGCAGTCCCTTATTCATTCATCGAGCACTTCGTCTTACCAACAGAAGTGGGTTGCCATGTGCGAGGAGTATAGCCAATATCCGCGTGTCATATCTTATCTTGCGGATACATGGTTAAGGCCGTACAAAGAGCGATTTATTACAGCATGGACAGATACATGTATGCACCTCGGAAGTAATTCAAGTCAAAGGTATAGTGACTTTATAACTTTACGAGTTAAATTTTTTGCATTATATTGTACTATACTAGTTAAACTTTCTTGTATTATTCTATCACAGGGCCGGGTCTGCACATGCGAGGCTAAAGAAATATTTTGGGGGTACCATCATGTCATCGCTCCAAACATCTTTTGAGGGCATAGAGAATATGTTGGTAAATCAATTTGGGAAAATTAAGGAGTCCTTCGAGAAATCTCTCAACATTCCACGCCACATACATTTACGTGACGCCATTTTTTTATGAAATAAGGTGTCACATTTCATTGTATGCAATGGAGTTGATCGGGTTGCAGCTAGAATCCGCCGCAGACGCCTACCCCCTCCCAAGCAGCAGTTGCGGTTGTTCGATCAAAACATCACACGGGTTGCCATGCGTGCACGATCTGAGGGATTACCGTACCATGGGCATTCCGATTCCGCTATCCAGTATCCACGTTCATTGGAGTAGGCTCTCTATGCACGCAAACGGGTTTAATGACGAGGGAGAACAACCCGACGAGACATCTCGTGTGGTTGACATATTACAGGGGATGGATCCATGTATGCGAAAGCATATGATAGGCAGGTTTGTTGATATGGCAGATCCATCTAACAGCAGTGTTCGAGGGCCATTGTATAATACAGAACACAAAGATCGACCTGTCGGAAAAGCTGAGCAAAGTGGACGACGCATTCCTTCTTGCACAGAAAAATCTACTTCATCATCTAGGGTTGCATCTACATTAAGAGGGAAAGGGAAAGAGAAAAGGAAAGGGATAAATGCAGGAAGGGAGACAGCGGATAGGGAGAGGGAGCACAACCACTACATTCAGCATTTACCTTGGCAATTTCAGCAGTATATGTCCCACACTGTAGACGTCAAAGCTGATGGTCATTGTGGATTCAGGGCGATAGCCGCGTAAATCTACGACACTGAGGAGGGCTAGGCTCAAGTACGACATGATCTTATCCAAGAAATTATTCATAATAGATATCTCTTCAATGCGGTTTATCTAGAACAAAATAAGGCAGATGAGATACTAGAGTCATTGAGCTGTTGGATGCCTACAGCTCCATATACAAAATGGATGGACTGATGAGTTTGGGGGTGGCCATCGCATCACGGTACAACATTGTACTACATACATTTGACGCGAATGTTGGAGGTTGTTTTACTCACTTGCCCTTGAGATCCCGTCCAGTCCGACAACGCAAAGAAATAGCTATTGCCCATATTAACAATCACTTTGTACAACTTTTTTTGCGCCCCAATCACCCTGTACCACCCATCCCAATGTGGTGGTGGAATAATGCATCGGATGAAGCTAAAGGATGGACTTTAAGTTATGACACACGTCTTGATTTGTGGTTCGAGGTACTGGGTGTCGTGTCGGGACCACAATTTGGAGGCAATATTGATTAGGGCTGACCACTTGTCAACGTGATTGTAATATTTATTCACTTTAAAACATGATTGTAATATTATTATTCACTTTTAGAAGTTTTTTTATTTATTATTCATTGTTAAGACAACTTAATTAACTAATTAAAATAATATAAAGTTTCTAAATATAAAGTGAAATTTAAATGCAAATTTAAGAAAATAATTTACTTGCAAATGTACTTTGAATAAACCAAATTAAATGAGTAATTAAATAAATAAAGTTAATAGTAAATGAAATTATTAAAATTTGAGTAATTAAATAAATAAAGTTGAATAAACCAAAAAAGAAAAAAAAAGGGCCGGAATAAATAAAGTTGAATAAACCAAAAAAGAAAAAAAAAAGGGCCGGAACCGAGGAGGGGGGGGGGGGGGGGGGGGGTGTTTTGGGGAGAGGGTGGGGTGGGGCCAGGGGGCAGTTGTCGGGGGGGGGGGGGGGGGGGGGGGTGCAAAGTCACTCTCGAGTAAAAACTTTCTCCAAGAGTATTCACCAATTCAGAATTCGTGTCTTTTCATCTTTAATATTTTTTGTTGATTTGTTTATTTATTTTTCACTTTATATATTTATACTAGGTAATTTTATTCAACAAGTAAATTTTTTTGTTAAAATGTTTATAAAGTCGATTAAAGATGAAAATTTACAACCCCAATAGGTTGGCAAAACGGTCCTGATTTGGGACTTGGGGAGGTTGCTCCCACGTAAGGTCTCATAATTGATTGCCCTTACTAGCAAACTCTTGGGGCCATTAGGGTTATGCCCGATCGTTGCCTTTAGAGCCTCAAAATTAGTCGAGGTGCGCACAAGCTGGCTCGGACATCCGGATATTGTTGGGCCCGGAGTGCCCCCATGGATTTGGTTACACAATGCCACTCTCTGCGACTGCTCTAAAAACAGACTTGGGGGTACGATGTCAAATGCCATAAAAGAATTGAAGCCCTTGCTAACACCAATTGGTTTTATGAGAGATGGTGGAAAAGCGGTCCGACAAGTGGTATCAGAGCCATGAGGTTATGAGTTTGAGTCGCGGGAGCGTCATTGTGAGGGAGGAATTGTTGAGCCCGGAGTGCCCCCATAGATTTGGTTACACAATGCCACTTCCTGCGACTGATTTTAAAACAGATTTGCGGGTGCAATGTCGAATATTGTAAAAGACTCTGTAGGAAAGGTCAGCGCGTAAAGTGACGAGGCAGTTGACCAACCTATATAAATATGACACGTGGCTCGAAGAGTCTCAATAAGCCGCGTCATGATTCAATTAGCAAATGATGACTAAAAGAAAACCCCAACGCGAAGGAGGTAACCTTGAGGAAGGAACGTAACAGGATTGCAGGTACCCTGAATAAGGGAAACACCTTTTAGAAGGAAGCTCACCTCTCGCGAGGTTCTCAGCGAAGAAGATTGCCGCGATGGGGAAGAACGAAGGCTCACGCGAATACGCGAACCAAGCTCGCGACGGTACCTGGCCAAAAAGCAGGGATAGGGAAGTTGATACGAGCTCGAGTTAGGTCTTGGCGCGAGCCAAAAGGCTCGCGACCATGCCCAACACTGCGGGAATAGGGGCGATACAAGTGGCTTGGTGGCTTTAAAGGATTAAGGGTCGCTGCGAGGGAAATGATGCACTGGAATGACCTAACGGAAGCTTCCTAACGGCCAGTGACATCACCCACGTCGCCCAGGTATACGGAGAGAGCACGTGTCATCATGTTATTGGGGAAAAGTCTGTAGCCCCATGATTGGGTGCAGATCCTTATAAATATGGGCACTCATTCACAAGTTCCAAAGAGAGATTCGGATTCATCCTTAGAGCACGGAAATCCTAGAGAAAGAAAGTGATCCAGAGCCCTGGAATTAAGAACATTGTCCTTGCTGGTGCTCGCGGGTCCATCTATTCTTTAGAACTGTGATTTAAGGACGATGATGATTCAAAGGGGAATGGAATGAACACTGCTGCCTTCTCTTTATGTATATTTGGCTTAATTCTTTACCCTTTTACACACTCTCTTACTTCTCTGTTTAACTATTAGCTATTGCTAGCCTCTCCAAGTTAATTTGATTTGGTAAACAAAGAACCTATTCTACAGACTCAATTAAAACTCTTCTTAACACCAATTGGAGAGATGATGAAAAAATGGTTTGACAGATATATATATAAAAAAAAGAACAGATGAAAAATTATGCGACCCTGTAAAACTATCTAAAAGACTTATCTCAAAACTACTAACCAAACTACATTCTATGAACAGACGAGAATATTTTTGGGAAAGATTGGGACTCGTATATGTGAGAACTTCTACAACTCTCCAGAATAATTCTAGAGATGATGCACATTGATGACTTGATGTACAAAAAATATCACAGTGGTACCGTTGAAAGAAAGGGTTTTCCTACCGACTGTACATCAAAAAATAAACTGTCCATTTCTGATCAGTCGCTCTTTCAACAGCGCGACGGGAATTAAATTTAAAGAAGTGTCACATGACTCACATTATACGGCTAGAAGAAGGGGATGGGACACGAGTACACAACCTTTTGAGAGACGTGATCCATGCACAAATTGAATGTTCGAAGATATAGAACAATTCTATACGCACACCAAATGCACACTAACACGTTCCGATCGTCCATTTCAAGAATTAATGGTCCAGATTTTAAATAAATTCTTATTGGTAAGAGTTAATTCTTACCAGTAAAAATTCATTTCAAATCTGAAACGTCGAAAAAAGCTTTTGGACGGTCGGGATGTGCTGGTGTGCATGTGGTGTACGCGTCCTGGTGTACGCAAATCATTTTTAGAAGATATATATTTGTTTTGGTAACATCACCTGGTGATCAAAACTTGAGACTAAAAGGCTTGCTTCCTTTTAAAATTTTACTCCGATTTTAATTGGGTTCCTGGTGATCAAAACTTGAGACCTGGTGATCAAAACTTTTCAAGTGCTATTAACTTTTTTAGAGTCAGCTCATATAGAATATTACTCCGATTTTAATTGGGTTCCTCGCAAGTATGTGATGGAATTAAATTTACCGAATTAATCAAAGTGAATGTAAGCTGGTCTGGCCACCTAAGTCCTGAGTCGTGTATTTTTTCTTTTGGGCAAGGGGACAGTTGAAATAGTCCTTACTCTATCACTGGTTTTAAATTCATGGGCAACACTACATACACACAAAAGTTATTCACAAATTATCTAAACACACACACAAGTGTGTGACCCCCACACACACTGGAGGTGCAGTGTGTGTGGAGCCCATACACTTATGTATGTGTTTGGGTAATTTGTGGGTAAGTTGTTTATGTGTACCTAGCATTTCTCTAAATTAATTCATTGCTGATGCAAATTTTTCAATGGTTGATATGTACTTCTGGATAGAAATGGACCGCGTGGCGCATTTAGGAGTAGTTAGTTGTCAGTAGCCGCAGGGCTATTCGTTGGCACTTGGCAGGCAAATAATAAATAGAAGAGCCCCGGCCCCAAGAATTCGTTGAGGGGTGCTTTCGCAAAAAAGAGAAAAATTGATTTTTTGGTTTTTTCGTTTTGTTTTTATTCAATTTTTTTTTTTTTTGCATTTGTTAGTTTTACATTAAGTTTTTGTAGTTTATGGATTCGTCGTCGAGACGAATCCGACGACGAATCCAACGAGTATAAAATTATAGTCAAAAGTAATTTTTTTTTAATAAAGCCGAAAATAAACCAGTTTAGTGGTATAATTTTGGTTTTATTAAAAAAAATTAGTTTCGCTCATAATTTTATACTCTTCAGATTCGTCAAGACGAGACGAATCCATAAACTACGAAAATTTGACGCAAAACTAACAAATGCAAAAAAAATTTGAATAAAGACAAAACGAAAAAACAAAAAAAAATAGTTTTTTCTTTTTTGCTTTCTACAAAATTTGTAACGCCCTGATTTTCAAAGGTATTATTTTAATCATCTATGAGTAAAATAACGAGTTCATTTAATTAAAAAGAATTTTCTTAAATATCAACGGAAATAATAACTTTAACATTTGAGTTTACCGAATTCGATTACAACATTCAAAAATAATAAAGTTAGAAGTTAAGATTACATTTATCTACAAAAATAACAGAGCCGTCTAAAATTTAAGTGTAGATTTTAGCCTTCTTCTGGCACCTGATCGGCCACAAACTCTCATGTGTGATAGCACGGCTTTTCCTCCTCTCCTACATGATATGTCAAAGTCAACAATAGCACCATGAGTGATAAATCACTCAATTACTAACTCTTACCCACTCACCCTTACTTTACAAGTAATGAGCAATTCATAACGATCACATAAATGCGATATTGAATGCATGAGTATTTAAATGTAATGCTTTACATTGTTCTGAAGTCTAATGATCTCTAAGTCAAAAGGTCTAGTAATCTCTACGTTAAAAAAATATGGTGCTCCCATTCACTGTGATCTCCTCCATTGTTTCCATCCACCATACCTAACTTGAAGATGTGACACGACCTATGACAAAGCACAGCCCATCAAGGTTATCAATACCGTATCGTACCGGTCGGTACATACCGGTTTTGTATAAAAACGGTACCAAGGACCCTCAATACCAGACCGTGCTCAATACCAGTCGGTACCGGCTGGGTACCGGCCGTACCGGAAAATACCGGGAATACCGGCCGGTACTGGAAAATACCGGACAAATACCGGACCGAACAGAATTGCCACCGTATTCCAGCCATAACTTTTTACTCCGAACTCCGATCAAGGCAAGTTATATATTAAAATTGAAGAGAATTTCAAGATCTACAACATTGTAGTTACACATTTTTTCTAATTCGGTATCGGTGTGACCGAAAAACTATGATTTCTGAACGGGGAGATTATAAAAAAACAGGGTATGTTTTTTAAAAATGGTTTGTGATGCATGGGTTCAACTTCTATCACTACAAAACATCAAATACAACAAGTATGCCCTAAATATACATAGATTAAGTGGGTCTAAGGGGGTTACCTTGGTTTTTAAGAAAATGGGATTGAAAATGTCATATTATGTGACATATTTTGTGTCCCTTGAACCCTCTCTCTCAATATATATATTTATACATATATAGTTGCGGCAAATCCGATACGGTACCCGGTATTGACCGGTACCGGTACCGTACCAATAGGAAAACTGGTACTCGAGCCGATACGGTATTCAGAACCTTGCAGCCCATGGCATCCCCTGACAATCTAATCATATCCTTCTACCCATGTTCTCATCAACTATATTTTCACCCATTCTGTTCTCATCTGCCACGCCTAGCTTGAGGACATGACACGGCCTATAACAGAGCATAGCCCATGACATAGTACGATTTAAAGCATCTCGTATCCTTTCAATTTCCATTAACCTCAAATTTTACAAACCTTAAACTACCGTAAACAATTCTCAGTTATCCTAATGTTGATTCTAACAATCTAACACTTTCATGATATACAAAACACCTAACAACAAGCAAAGCGTTAACGATCGATATTTCAAGGGTGCACACGTTCACATAAATCACAGAAATCACATAAGCACATGTCACGGCATGTCTTACTTAGCTTGGTTGTCATCCTTTGTCCCCCGATATCGGCCGTAATTTCAGAATCCAAACTGTTCATATTTTAGATCTCGCTGAGATGCTTGACGTGAGCAAAGATTATTTTATTTGGATATCTATAAGTACATGATCCAAACAAATTTTGATCGATAAGCCGGGTTCCGCACACACTGAATCGGAAACAAAAACACCAAATTTTTGCATCTAAATGTGTTTGGATAATGTATCTAAAAATGTCTGTTCAAAATAATTTTTGGTTACTACAAGCATACTAACGAGATCTAAAATATAAACGATTCGAATTGCAAAATTACTATCGGGAGGGTCAACTGCACCCCCTACAGTTTCACCCCAAATGGCAGAGAAGCCATATCCATTTATCTATTTGGGGTGCAAATTTTATTGGATCTTTCTATTATTCGCCCACTGAACGGACGGTAAAATACAAAACAATCATAATTCCTACATGGAAGAGTTTTCACTGTCTGAATTCTTACATGTAAGAATTCAAGATTCTATACACTTTATTGTCTACCCATTGGGCAGACGGTAAATTAATCCAATTTTATTGTATATGGTTGATGACTCGATGGTTGATAATGATATTCCTCTAGAAATGGACCCTTCGGCTTGGCGCTTCTAAAGGAGTTGTTAGTTGAAAGTAGCCTCAGGTCAATTTTTTGGTGCTGAATTCAGCCGCAGGTCTATTCATTGGCACTTGGCAGTCAAATAAGTACTGTAGAATTGAAAGGATTCCTCCCAGAAAATAGACCAGACCGTGCCATCAGTCTAGCCTATGGATTTCTCTTGAGCTCACTTTTAAATGATCGAAATCGTTCATTTGTTAAAGTTCATTGAGAATATCATCTAACAGTTCATGCTCTGGGACCCCTATTGATCCGATTCAGAAGCCATTTGTCTCGAAAGAGACACATATATACTGAAACTTATACATAACTATCTAGCTATCTCAAAATAAGTATATTGCTATGATGTATTCATATCAATATAATTTATGACATGGTTAAAAGTGAGATTAAAAATATAAAACTCTTTATAAAAAAAAAAAGGAAGAGGGATGCGGGTGATACCCATAAAAGTTAAGGAGACATGAATTATATTTCTAACCTAAATTATTTTTGGACACATTAAAGTACACAAATTGGAACGGAAGTGTTTTAGGACTCGTCGTGCATATGTGGACCTCACATCAACCGTGTGGCTCTTACTTGAATCAGACAGTTGCACTATGTTCATATTTGCTTCTTTAACATACACTTGACGTGGGTTTCACTATTTAATAAATAGTATTTATTTGTGGGAGCTTCTATATTGTCACTGTCTTGTCTTAAAATACAGAATCTTTTGGAAGCACGATTTGCTAAAGGATGATGTTCGCTTATTCGATTTTGTGGGAGCTTCTATATTGTCTCTGTTTTGTCTTAAAATACAGAATTTTTTGGAAGCACGATTAGCTGAAGGATGATGTCCGCTTATTCGATGTGGTGTTAAGTATGGAATCATGGAAAATAGAGTATTTAACTTGCAAGCTAAGTTTATGAATTAATTTGTTAATTGAATAACATTACATAGAGTCTTTCTCAACAAATGCGTCAAACTTAAAGCCATGCTTCTATTCGCTTTTAGAGTAATACGAGAGGAAAGACCAAAAAAAATAAATAAAATTGATATTGAAAACATTCCCATCAAATCGGTTACCCAATAATGCATTGGGTTTCCTAGATTCAGTGGAATAATTTCTAGATTCAGTGGAATAATTCAGAATTTAAATACAATTTGTTTGACAACAACTTTCTACCAGCTATTTACGTGATCTATGCATTTTTGTTTTCATATGAGCTTCTAGACGCAACAAAATTTTATTGTGCCTTCGAAATTATTACAGTATTATTTTTTGAGCTAGTTAACGTTTTCAACCCAAATTGTCCTAAGCTCTTGATTATGGTCTTGTTTACTGCTCCCTCCGTTCATTTTTAAGTGTTTAGCTTCGTAATTTCAAATTATTAAGAAAGGGTCATCATTACACCTTTCACATCAACTTTTACTTTCAATTTTCACTATTGCTCTTGATGGAGACATCATCATTAAAATTTACCCACTAATTTTTCAAAAAAGAATCTACTGTTAAGGGCAAAATAAGAAATGTATTAATTTTTACATGCGAACTTTTTAACATCACACTTATTTTGGAATGCTCAAAATAAAATACACCACTCTTTTTAAGAAACGAAGAGAGTATCACTTATAAGACCTGTTTGTTTGAGGGATAAGAGATGTGGATAAGGGAAGAATATGAGAAGTAAGAAAGTGTTTGTAATGAGGATAAGGGAGGGAGAAAGCTTACCCCCTCCAAGGATTTTAGCTAACAACACACCTCACCCTGGGATTAGCTTATTTGGGTGCATAGAAAGATTAAATTATCCCTTAAACTATTTTCTATTTACAATGCAATGATTTAATCAGAGAAAAAAAAAGTAATTTCCCACATTATCAATTCTTATTCACCCATTTTTATCAACACACATCAAATACTACCCAAACCAAATATATAAGCTCATCTCCCTCCTTAGCTAACCCCCCATTATAACATATCCACCTCTTATTCATCCTCCTTCCTTATCCCACGAAACCTTATCCGTCCGACAAACGGGCGGGTATAGTTTAGAATAATTGATGGTAGTCTCCAATTACGAACACACTAAATCAAAACAAACTCAATGAATCAAACGAAAATACGATCTTGTTCTGGTATTGTGAGGTAATTAATAAATTTTTCTCTCTATTCTTAGAAAAAAAAAATGAAAAAACGACTAACAAAAAAAAATCAAAACTAAAATGTTTAGGTTTCATTTCCTAATTTGAACATTTTTATTTCGCATTTTGTTTTGTCCAATTTTCTAAGAATGTTTCCAAATTGAGGGTAGACTGGGTGATGTGAGAGATATACATTCGAAAATCAAGCCACTTTCACTAGTAATTTGAAGTGAAGGAAAGAGCGGGTGGGGATGGCCTTGATACGTCGGATATGGTTGGGGTATCATCATTAGCAGCGAAGGTTGTTCATGTTCAGGTAGTTTGCTCTGAAGCTAAATGATATCGTAATAAATATCTCACGGTTCGGTTCGTTTAATCAAAAGTTTTACAATGAAAATCCGTGGCTTGAACCACGAGTTACTCTCTCTCAAACTTTCCCCTCCCTCTCTCTCACTACACTTTCCAGGTAGTCAGGGTTTCACAGATCGGGGGGTGGGGGTAGCCCTCCTAAACCTGCGCCTCCGCCCCATTCCCTCCCCCTTCTCCCCTTCCCTCCTCCCTAAATCTACCCCCGACAGTGTGTTCCTTCCTTACCTTTGGCCTCATTTTCGAGTGTTGATCTTCTAAATCTGGGTTTAGTTCAACCCTCTTTGGCGCGCGGTCTGCAACAGAGGTGCTGTTTCGGCTTCATGGGTTCAATTGATGCAATGGAGATGGAGTGTAGGGGGCTAGTGAATGGCGGCCGGCGGGTGGCAAATAACATGCGAGTTTGGAATATGGGGGATTTCTTTTTTGTCTGTTTTTTTTTTCCTTATGTTTTCTACCCTGGCTGGGTCTCCCTCAGTTCGATGGTTTTGGTCTCGGTCTGGCTCTCCAGATCCGATGGGTTGTGGTGGTGGGTGAATGATTCTTTTTATGTGTTTTGTGTGCTTGGGACCTCGGTGGTGAAGTTCCAGATTTCATCTATGCTATTATGTTGTATGATTTGAACTGGATTGTCCATTAGGATTATCTACTATTAGATCTGGGCTAGTCTCTATGCTGGCACCTAGTGTTGGTTTGCTTTGTCAGAAAGTGTCCCGAGCCGGTTTGTTTGATGTGTGCGTTTTGTCGTGCTCATGTCTAGATGTAGTAGTTTTGGTTTATTTCTATCTTTGCGATGAAATCTTGTAAGTGCCAGATGGCTTTTCTCTTTAATGAGATGTTGATCGTTTCAAAACCACAAGTTATTGTTTTCTAATTTTTGAATTCATGCCCAGACTATTAATCCACGGGTTCAATCCAAAATGCACGAGTCAATTCATTTTTGGGTAAATGACCAAAATATGGTAGTTAGGGCAAATTATGACAAAAACATGGTCATGGTTTCTGAAATTCCAATTGCATGAGAAGGAAAATTTTAATTCCACATACATGTAAAATTATATGTGAACTGCCCAAAATACCGTCAGCCTAATATTCCCTTTTCCCTTTCCAAATCAAACGTAATCCTATTCTGCTATTCCCTTCTCTCTCTCTCTCTCTCTCTCTCTCTCTCTCACTCTGTGATCTAGATCTGGAAATCAACGTCCATGGTGGGAACTATCGAAGGCAATAGGAAGTCAGATGGTGCGACGGATCTATGGATATCGGCAGCAAGCGTAACACCTAGGAAGGAGTCTCCATAGTGGGAACTGTCGATGCCTGGTAAGGAGTCTCTCTCTCTCTCTCTTTGAGCCTCTGTCAACAATTTTCGATGTGGTCTATCAAGTGATTGCAAGAGCCTTCGATGGTCTATCACCAATTGAACCTTTAGGTCATCGTTCTTCATGGTAATAATCGTCTCCCTATTCTTCACTTTATCTATCGCCAAGTGATATTTTTGTTAAGGTACATTTATGCTTTTGTGACTTTTACTTTTCAGTATTCTGCATTTGTTCATCATGTGGAACGAGCTCCCAAGTTTGGTATTCATGAATAGAAACGAAAAGATGAAGTAAAAAAGCTAAATCTATTCTTGTGTTTCAATTCCCTTTTCATTTCCTCCTATAAGTCCAATAAGTATGTATACCAATGAAAGCAACGGATAACGGTTACAGTTCGATTTTCAGAGAGATTTTGCTTGTTGCACTCTATGTCTGATATACTTGCACCATTCACTCCAAAAACATGCACTCTTTTTCAAAATATTTGCATGTTATTGTCAAAGGATGCCATGTCTTACGATGCAAAATTCGTTAATACAAGGAGCAAATGTTTTCCGAAAACAAAAGTAGAATTAAGACAACACATTTGCAACCCAGTGCAATATTATTCTTAAAGGGTGCCATGTTATTTAACTAAAAGTGCAAAATTTGTTCAATCAAAGAGCAAGGGTTGTTAAAAAAAAAAAAAAATGCGATAAAGATTGCACATTGGCAACCCAATGGTCCAAATAATAATGGATAATTGATATGATATGACCATGATATTGCATGAGTACAAATTGTAGAACTGTGTTTCTTGTGTTTCTCTCTCAAAAAGTTGGATTTGACCATAAGGCAGGTTGGCCCAACATGGATGCAAATATTTTGAGAGAGTTCAATTTTTTGGAGTAATAATTAGGGCAACACGCAAAATTTCTCTCAAAAAGTTTGATTTCACCACCTTATAGGGTAGGTAGGCCTAACATGGATGCAAATATTTGAGACAGAGTGCATGTTTTTGGAGTAATGGTGCAACTATATCGAACATAGAGTGCAACACGCAAAATTCCTATCAAAAAGTTTGATTTAACCGCACCTTATATGGCAAGTTGGCCTAACATGGATGCAAATATTTTGTGACAGAGTGCATGTTTTCGGAGTAATGGTGTAAGTATATCGAACATAGAGTGCAGCATGCAAAATCTCTCTTAAAAACTTTGATTTGACCATACCTTATAGGGCAGGTTGGCCTAATATAAATGCAAAAATTTTGAGAGAGAGTGCAATTTTTTGGAGTAATGGTGCAAGTATATCGAAGATAGAGTGCAACACGTAAAATTTACCTCAAAAAGTTTGACTTAACCACACCTTATAGGACAGGTAAGCCTAACATGAATGCAAATATTTTGAAACAGAGTGCATGTTTTAGGAGTAATGGTGCAAGTATATCGAACATAGAGTGCAACACGCAAAATTTCTGTCAAAAAGCATATTTGACCACACCTTATAGGGCATGTTGGCGTAACATGGATGCAAATATTTTGAGACAGAGTGCATGTTTTTGAAGTAATGGTGCAAGTATATCGAACATAGAGTGCAACACGCAAAATCTCTTGCAAAAAGTTTGATTTGACCATACCTTATAGGTCAGGTAGGCCTAATATGGATGCAAATATTTTGAGACAAAGTGCATTTTTTTGGAGTAATGGTACAAGTGTATTGAAGATAGAGTGCAACACGCAAAATTTCTCTCAAAACGTTTGATTTGACCACACTTTATAGGGTAGGTTGGCTTAGCATGGATGCAAATATTTTGAGACAGAGTGCATGTTTTTGGAGTAATGCTACAGGTATATTGAAGATAAAGTGTAATACGCAAAATTTCTCTCAAAAGTTTGATTTGACCACATCTTATAAGGCATGCAGGCCTGACATTGATGTAAATATTTTGAGATAGTGTGCATGTTCTTGGAGTAATGGTGCAAATATATCAAAGATAGAGTGCAACACGCAAAATTTCTCTCAAAAAGTTGATTTGGCCACACCTTATAGGGCAGGTTGGCTTAACATGGATGCAAATATATTGAGACAGAGTGCATGTTTTTGGAGTAATGGTGCAAATATATCAAAGATAGAGTGGAACACGCAAAATCTCTTTCAAAAAGTTTGATTTGACCATACTCTACACGGCAGGTTGGCCTACCATGGATGCAAATATTTTGAGAGAGAGTGCAATTGTTTCGAGTAATGGTGCAAGTATATCGAAGCTAGAGTGCAACACACAAAATTTCTCTCAAAAAGTTTGATTTGACCACATCTTATAGGGCATGCTGGTTTTATATGGATGCAAATATTTTAAGACAAAGTGCATGTTTTTGGAGTAATGGTGCAAGTATATTGAGCATAGCGTGCAACGCACAATATCTCTCTTAAAAAGTTTTATTTGACCACACCTTATAGGGCCGATTGGCATAACATGGTTGCAAATATTTTGTGACAGAGTGAATGTTTTTTTATTAATGGTGCAAATACATCGAACATAAAGTGCAACACGTAAAATTGCTCTAAAAAAGTTTGAATTGACCACATCTTATAGGGCAGGTTGGCCTAACATGGATGCAAATATTTTAGGAGAGAGTGCATGTTTTTGGAGTAATGGTGCAAATATATCGAACATAGAGTGCAAAACGTAAAATCTCTGTCAAAAAGTTTGATTTGACCACACCTTATAGGGTAGGTTGGCCTAACATGGATGCAAATATTTTGGGAGAAAGTGTAATTTTTTGGAGTAATGGTGCAAGTATATTAAAGATAGAGTGCAGCACAACAAAATTTCTCTCAAAAAGTTGAATTGACCACATCTTATAGGGCATGCTGGCATAACATGGATGCAAATATTTTGAGACAGTGCATGTTTTTGGAGTAATAGTGCAAGTACATCGAAAATAGAGTACAACACAGAAAGTTTCTCTCAAAAAGCTGATTTGACCACACCCTATAGGGCAGGTTGGCTTAACATGGATGTAAATATTTTGAGACTGAATGCATAATTTTTTAGTAATAGTATAGGTATATTGAAGATAGAGTGCAACATGCAAAATTTCTCTCAAAAAGTGTTATTTGACCTCATTTAATAGGACATGTTGGCCTAACATGGATGGAAATATTTTGAAAAATAGTGCATATTTTTTAATTAATGGTGCAAGTTTATTGAAGATAGAGTGTAACACGCAAAATTTCTCTCAAAAAGTTGATTTGACCACACTTTATAGGGCATGTTGGCCTAGCATGGATGCAAATATTTTGAGACAGAGTGCATATTTTTGTAGTAATGGTGCAAGTATATCGTACATAGAGTGGAACACGCAAAATCTTTCTCAAGAAGTTTGATTTGACCATACCTTCTAGGGTCGGTTGGCCTAACAAGGACGCAAATATTTTGAGAGAGTGCAATTTTTTGGAGTAATCGTGCAAGTATGTCGAAGATAGAGTGCAACACGCAAAGTTTCTCTCAAAAAGTTTGATTTCACCACACCTTATAAGGCAGGTAGGCCTAACATGGATGCAAATATTTTGAGACAGAGTGCATGTTTTTTAAGTAATGGTACATGTATATTGAATATAGAGTGCAACATGCAAAATTTCTCTCAAAAAGTGTTATTTGACCTCATCTAATAGGACATGTTGGCCTAACATGGATGGAAATATTTTGAAAAATAGTGCATATTTTTTAATTAATGGTGCAAGTTTATTGAAGATATAGTGTAACACGCAAAAATTTTCTCAAAAAGTTGATTTGACCACACCTTATAGGGCATGTTGGCCTAGCATGGATGCAAATATTTTGAGACAGAGTGTATGTTTTTGGAGTAATGGTGCAAGTATATCGTACATAGAGTGGAACACGCAAAATCTCTCTCAAGAAGTTTGATTTGACTATACCTTCTAGGGCAGGTTAGCCTAACAAGGACGCAAATATTTTGAGAGAGTGCAATTTTTTGGAGTAATCATGTAAGTATGTCGAAGATAGAGTGCAACACGCAAAGTTTCTCTCAAAAAGTTTGATTTTCACCACACCTTATAAGGCAGGTAGGCCTAACATGGATGCAAATATTTTGAGACAGAGTGCATGTTTTTTGAGTAATGGTACAAGTATATTGAAGATAGAGTGGAACACGCAAAATTTCTCTCAAAATGTTTTATTTGACCCCATATTATAGGGCATGTTGGCCTAATATGGATGCAAATATTTTGAGAAAGAGTGCATGTTTTTGGAGTAATGGTATAAGTTTATCGAAAATAGAGTGCAGCACGCAAAATCTCTTTCAAAAAATTTGGTTTGACCACATCTTATAGGGCATGCTGGCCTAACATGGATGCAAATATTTTGAGACAGAGTGCAGTGTTTTTGGAGTAATGGTGCAAGTATATCGAAGATAAAGTGCAACATGCAAAATTTCTCTTAAAAAGTTGATTTGACCACACCTTATAGGGGTAGGTTGGCTTAACATGGATGCAAATATTTTGAGGCAGAGTGCATATTTTTGGAGTAATGGTACATGTATATTGAAGATAGAGTGCAACATGTAAAATTTCTCTCAAAAAGTGTTATTTGATCTCATCTTACATGTTTTTGGAGTAATGGTGCAAGTATATCGACGATAGAGTGCAACACGCAAAATTTCTCTTAAAAAGTTGATTTGACCACACTTTATAGGGCAGGTTGGCTTAACATGGATGCAAATATTTTGAGATAGAGTGCATGTTTTTGGATAATGGTAGAGGTATATTGAAGATAGAGTACAACACGCAAAATTTCTCTCAAAAAGTGTTATTTGACCCCATCTTATAGGGCATATTGGCCTAATATGGATGCAAATATTTTAAAAAGAGTGCATGTTTTTGGAGTAATGGTGCAAGTTTATCCAAGATAGAGTGCAGCACGCAAAATCTCTCTCAAAAAGTTTGATTTGACCATATTTTAGAGGCCATGCTAGCCTAACATGGATGCAAACATTTCGTGAGAGAGTGCTTGTTTTTGGAGTATTAGTGCAAGTATATAGAAGATAGAGTGCAACACGCAAAATTTCTCCCAAAAAGTTGATTTGACCAAACCTTATAGGGCTGGTTGGCTTAACATGGATGCAAATATATTGAGACAAAGTGCATGTTTTTGGAGTAATGGTGCAAATATATCGAAGATAGAGTGGAACACGCAAAATCTCTTTCAAAAAGTTTGATTTGACCATACTTCACATAGTAGGTTGGCCTACCATGGATGCAAATATTTTGAGTGAGAGTGTAATTGTTTGGAGTAATGGTGCAAGTATATTGAAGCTAGAGTGCAACACGCAAAATTTCTCTCAAAAAGTTTGATTTGACCACATCTTATAGGTTATGCTGGTTTTACATGGATGCAAATATTTGAAAACAGAGTGCATGTTTTTGGAGTAATGATGTAAATATATTGAAGACAGAGTGCAACACGTAAAATTTCTGTCAAAAAGTTGATTTGACCACACCTTATAGGGCATGTTGACCTAGCATGGATGCAACTATATGTGAGTCAGAGTGCATGTTTTTGGAGTATTGGTGCAAGTATATCGAACATAGAGTGGAACACGCAAAATCTCTCTCAAAAAGTTTGGTTTGACCATACCTTATAGGGCATGGTGGCCTAACATGGATACAAATATTTTGAGAGAGTGCAATTTTTTGGAGAAGTGGGGCAAGTATATCGAAGATAGAGTGCAACATGTAAAATTTCTCTCAAAAAGTTGATTGGACCACACCTTATAGGGTAGATTGGCCTAACATGGTTGCAAATATTTTGCGACAGAGTGCAAGTTTTTGGAGTAATGGTGCAAATATATCAAACATAGAGTGCAACACGCAAAATTTTTCTCCAAAAGTTGATTTGACCACACCTTATAGGGCAAATTGGCCTAACATGGTTGTAAATATTTTGAGAGAGAGCGCATGTTTTTTGAGAATGGTGCAAGTATATCAAACATAGAGTGCAAATTGAAAAATCTCTCTCGAAAAGTTTGATTAGACCGTACCTTATAGAGCTGGTTGGCCTAACATGGATGCAAATATTTTGAGAGAGTGCTATTTTTTGGAGTAATGGTGCAAGTATATCAAAGATAAAGTGCAACACGCAAAATTTTTCTCAAAAAGTTTGATTTTACCACACCTTATATGGCAGGTAGGCCTATCATTGATGCAAATATTTTGAGACGGAGTGTATGTTTTTAGAGTATTTGTACAGGTGTATCGAAGATAGAGTACAACATGCAAAATTTCTCTCAAAAAGTTTGATTTGACCACATCTTATAAGGCATGCTGGCGTAACATGGATGCAAATATTTTGAGATATAGTGCATGTTTTTGGAGTAATGGTGCTAGTATATCAAAGATAGAGTGCAACACACAAAATTTCTCTCAAAAAGTTGATTTGACCACGCCTTATAGGGCAGGTTGGCTTAACATGGATGCAAATATTTTGAGATAGAGTGCATGTCACGCCCTCAAATTTAATAATTCAAAAATAAATAAAATCCACGTGGAACAAGTCAAAGTCTCATAATTTTCATTGGAATAGTCAAAGTCAACAAGATAAAGTCTCACCATTACGGATAACAAGTTACAACTACTAGCGACCATAGCCCGAATGCATAAGTACAACATTTTTAAAAGTTATTACAAATCCAATAGTCAAAAAGATAAACTATAGAAGTTACAAAACCATCTTTCCAAAAATATGATACAAGATGGGAAAATAACTTCATGCATGTGTGAGCTCCAAGCAAATGTCAATCCATACGCATCCAACTTCATACTCCATGTTGCGAACTTGAAAATTGATAGGTTGAGCTCACTAGCCCAATAGGAAAACTACTCTACCAACTCTAGGTGTATAAACATGGTACGTGCATAATGGATGAGTACGATGATGAACGCGACTAAAGTACAAAGTTAGGAATGAACGGAAGGCTATAACCCAACCAGGAAGTGACCAAAATGCATTCAAAAGGTGTCCAAGGGTTCAAAATATGTCCAAGTGTCCCAAACAAGTTTAAGTATCCCACCAAAGTCCAAGTCATTCTCAAAATCTTCATTTTCACATACCGAAAGCCAAATTTCACCAAATACGCCAAATTTATCCAAATTCATCATAACCATCACTTCATAAGAAAATGTTCATGAATTTTAATAGGGAAATATCCCTCTGCCGGATTTCATGGGCTCCGTGCACCCTAACGGATTTCGTGGGCTCCGTCACCCCCGCCGGATTTCATGGGCTCCGTGCATCCCTGCCGGATTTCGCGGGCTCCGTGCACCCATGGCTAGGGACACCAAACGGGTGATCCCTAGGGTTCATTTTGTCCAATAATGTTCCATTCAAAACCATTGTCTTTCAAAGGTTCCCAAAAGTCCCATTTCTTTTAAGAAGTCACCATTTTCGCCAAAAATGTGTCAACCGATGCGTGTCCGATATGTGTAACATAAAATTAGTTAATTCATGTGTCCAATGGTTAATTTTAAGAATTCAAGGTGGATTCGGTGTTCAAAATGATGGTATGGGTCAAAAATACGAAGATATGAACGATCGGGGACTAAACGGGCATCAAAGGGTGGCCTAAAACCACCCCAAAAACAGGGGAATGTCTCTGGAAAACAGGGGCAGCAGCACCACTGTCCAGAAAATGACAGATTTTCACCATGAAAGGTGTGGAATTTCAACCCAAATGCAACATGTGATGGTTTAGGCTAAAAACCGGATATGTAGGGCAATAAATGGACCTCATGGAAGGGCAATTCAATCAACAATTTCATCAATCAAGTGCTCAATCTATAGATCACAAAATTTAGCTCAAACAAACCCACTATGGAGGAAATTCATGAATTTGATGGAACCAAGGAACTAAAACAAGATATATGCTTTGCATCACATAAATACAAATAGAGGGAGTAGAGTTTGTCTTCCTACCTCAAGAAGTTTGCTTGAAATGAGTGGGTAAATGAAAACCCTAGCTTCCAATTTGCTCCAACCCGAAATGGGGTTTCTTGGTGCGAAATGAGTGCAATCCAAGCTTCAAAATGCGCAAAGGAGGTGGATTTAGGTAGGGTTTATGAAGGGGACATGAAGTTTTGTGGATTCTTGGAGATTGGAGCAAGGAAAATGGAGGAGAGGAGTGGGAGATAGGGGTTCGGCAGAGAGACAGGTTGGCCTAACATGGATGTGTAATTTTTTGGAGTAATGGTGTAAGTATATCGAAGATAGAATGCAACATGCAACAAGCATAATGACATGGTCAATTCTCGTAAAATTTTGACAGGATTCCTTTGCTATATGGTCTAGCCCGACAATTCACGTCTCAAACAAGTAACAGCATCGACAAATAGTAAAAACAACAATTAAAGAAGAGAAATTAAAGTAATTGTTGCCAAACCTCTTTCGGGGAAAGATCACATTTATTAATCTCATAGATGATATAAATATTTGACATTCTTAGCATTCTTGGTACTTAACATTATACCAAATATAACAACAATTACAAATACAAATAAGGAAATAACAGTTGGACTACATTTGTGCAAGCTCTGCTTGAAAACTCTTTTCCCATCCCTCTTTCTCGGCATAACTGTATTGGTCCCCTTCCCCTCATGTTTTGTAGCTTGAGAGCTTTATAAGACCTGAAATAAAATTCCAAGGCAAGCAACACAAAGCACGCATCAAATAAATAAGTTCCAATAACACAAACATCAACAACGAGAATGTTCAAAGAAATAGGCAAGCCTCAAAAGAGTGAGGCAAAGCAGTATAACAGTAGCCTCAAGAGTGACTCAAACCTCAACAAGAAACAGCATTAACACATTTTAAAATTGATAACTTCAAAATTAGCAGCAGCAGTGTTGATAATATGGGTCCAAGTAAACATAGTTGAAAGAGTCTATTAAGTAATGTCACTATGCTATCTTAATGCTTGAAACTTCCTAACAAAAACAGAGGAGACTGAAGGATCAACTGGTTGCAGCCTACTGTAAGGAACGACCACTTGGTTCCCGTAATCAATGTAGAACAATTCAAATTCATCCTTTGGCGATTCAACAGCTCCTCGTGGTGCATTTACAATCTTCACACATTCAATGACAGTAGATGAAGGTATACTGTAAAACTAGCATGCTTCAATGCAAATGAAGGTGATAGTGTATAACAAAAAAGAAAAAAAAAAATAGCAGAATGACCAAAAAAATTGACATTTTTTTTGTTTTGTGAGTTGGAATCACCATCTAAGTTCAGAAAAAAGTGACGTTCATCTATCTCAAGACAATGGCTTCACTAAGTTGATTCTCATGTTTTTATGATCCTCTTATCAATCTATTCATATGTTGTTTTATATGCATAACATTTTAATTGGATCACAGCCAATAACATGACATGTATGATTACCATCATTTTCCAAAAAACTTCTAAAACTGGGGATTTTTCAATTATCCTCGCGACCGTACAATTTATGGTGTCTCAAATCGGGGATTTTTCAATTGTGGTATTAGTTTCAAAATTATATTTTTTTCTTCTAACCCAAGAAAACAGTGTAGCGTGCACATGCACGTGCGCACGCGCTCGCGCACGCAAGAGAGAGAGAGCAACATTTGTAACCCGTTGTTTGTTCTTTGCTGAAAAGGTTCATGCCACTCATTCTGAACATCAGTTATCAATGCCCAAAACTACAAAAGATACACACAATCGAATCTTTTAACACTTTCATTTTGCCATTTCTTCCGTTTTTAGATTTGAAAGCAAGACATGTGGCTGTGGGGCGTGCATTCATTCTAAGGTAATTTTGTCGAACAGGTGAAGGCCAAAACTAGCATCAGTGGGAAAATACAAGGGAGAAACTCAACAAATACACACGTTATTGTCCTTCTAAGTCATTGTGACCCAGCTCTCAACTCTCCTCTTCTCTGTCTATCGAGTTCATTTGGTGGAGAGCAGCAAGTTGGATAATAGAGGAAGAGAGAGAGAGAGAGAGAGAGAGAGAGAGAGAGAGAGGGGATGAGTGAGAGACACAACAAAACTTACCAGTTGCTTGATTACTTCAATGTCTGATTGAGATTGAGGGAGGAGGATGAAGCTTCAACGTCCAGATTAGGTTTCTCCTCTTCCCCTGTCTTCTTCGTCGTTTGTTTTTTTCTCCTTCTCCTTCATCAGTTTTGAAAGAGTTAACGGGGTGTGGTTGGAGTCTTGGAGAAAAGAGAGGGAGGAAAATAATAGGGCTTCAAAGGAGAAGGGTACTTTGGACAATTCAGGTAAGGCTCACCACTTATGTGGAATTTCATTTTTCGTTGTCATGATTTTGGTCATTTCCAATAACCTTCCCATGAAATTGGTATTATTACTTTTAAATACCATTTTTTTTGGTCTTTTTCCCTTCATTTTTTGAGCAAAGCACATGGGTTGCGCACTTGCGCTAGATGTAAAATAAGCCTAAACTAAAATTGGTAGTTCAGGTGGTGGTTTAAAATCACACCAAGAAATTTTTGGGCCAGTGTAGGGGCGGCCCATTTCGTCACAAAATTGAAACTTGAAAGTTGAAACCCAATTCAAGGGAGTCCAATAAAAGAACCAAACTGCTGGAGCCTTCTGGTGATTTCCCGCAGAAAAAAACCTTCTGGTGATTTCCCGCAGAAAAACCGTTGCTCTGGTTTCTGCTCCATCCTCTCCGACGATTGGTGTGGAAGAAAACATGGCGAGCTTTATGTGTCGAGGCCTGAGATTATCAAATCTAGGTCATCGTCGATGCTCTGTGCTTGCTTCGACGAGGTCGTTCTCGTCTTCTTCGGACGCATTGGTGGAAATCAAGCCCGGTGAGGTCGGGGTCATCTCCGGCATTCCAGAAGAACATCTTCGTAGAAGGGTACTTCACTCTTTTTTTTTTTTTTTGAAATCCTTAGTTAGCAATCACGTGATGTTTTTGATACGATGCGCCAAAGGTTGATGATTTTAAGATTATTCGAGTTTGTGGAGAAATTAAGGTTTTTAATTGAAGTAGAGCTGGATTTCAAGTACTAATCAAAGTTTTTGTTTGTATATATGTTTGATTAAGTGAATTACCTCTTGCTATGGAAGATTAGCCCTTACTAATTTACTTACGGGTTGAATTTGATCAAAGGTAGAAGAATGCTGGTTAGGAAGCTCTCTGATTGATCACCATTCTTGTGCCATTAACTTTACTCAAGGACTGTGAGTGTTTCCTTTGTGTTTTGTTGATGGCTTAAGACTGTTTAGTATTCCGCTCGTTTTATGTACTGAAATTACTGAGGTTAGGGCTGGCAATTTTCAGCCGAATCCAATTACCCGCCCATTTATTTAGAAAATTGTACTCCACTTGTTAATATTTTAACAGCCATTTATAAATGGGTTCTAATTGGGCTTTAGAAAGGTTGAATGAGGTTAATTTTTTGAAAATACTATACCTAAGCTCTAAAACAAACACAGACGATACCCATATTGAAGAAATCTCTACAATTTCTTCTCAATCTTGATTCTCAAGAAAAACATGCTAGAAAGCCCAGTACTGTGGTTTGGGATGATTTTGACAAGTGCCAAATTGTGCTAATTGGAGACAATGGGCGAAGTGCAAGTGTTGATGAGAGACAACAGGGGAAGTGCTGATGGGAGACAATGGGGAAGTCTCTACAATTATTGTTGTGCTCGAGGCACTACTAGTACCCTAATTTTGAATTTCCGTCATTTGCCTCCACAACATAATGGTCCAATTCTTGTAGTACCCAATCGTCATCAGTGTAATGCACCTTAAGAGCCAAATTCATCTCCAGGAAAGTAAGATCATGAATCAGAAATCAGTTATATCCTACTTGAGTTGGACCCTAATCTAGGTTTCAAATTTATGTGCTCCCTTCCGAAGATTTTTTGGACATCTGCCTTTACTGTATTTCTTGAATGTTTCTTTTGCTTGGGTTTAGATAACAATGCAATTCTCTAACTCCCTTATGTTCCATAGACATAAAGGGGTAATTATGCTTAATTATTGTTTCGGCTACCTTCTCATGATATATATCTTGGTCTAGTTTTAGATGATGATGAGGATCTTGGGATTCTTTCTCAAGAGCCACGTCTATTACCCATATGGCGTACAATAATGGTAGTGCCTGATTTTGATTCTGCAAGCTACTCTCAAACACAACACTTACCCTTCGCCTGTTGTCTCCCGTTAGCACTAATTGGCAACTTGTCAAAATCATACCAAAGCGCAGAAGTGGGCTTTCTAGCACCCTTTTTTTTTTGACATGTTAGAAAAACTTTTCTCCCCCTGCTCATCGCTATCCTAAATTAAGATTCCTAAATGCCAATATCACAAAAAATCAAATAAGAAACCCATGGCATTGGAAAATGAAAAGAACACGAAAAACAGACAGAGAAAAAGCAATTCCCATCAATGTTTTTCATTTCCATTCTTTGATATATCCCTTATTTAAAATTCTCAATCAAAATCCCCTGTTTACTAATGATTCCTTTTTTTTTTTTTCTCTGAAACACACCAACATGGAATATGCACAATACACATTATAGTGGAGTGCAAGCCACACAAAAATGAATTTGGCCCATATGCTTTGTATCTAATTCACACCTTTAGAGACATGAACAAGACCTAAAAAAATGTAAATAGGAGCAGGACAACAGGACCCAATTTCGAATATCAGTTAAAGGTACCTGAAACATCACTAGTGTATGACTCTCCAATTCTTCATTCAAAGAGAGATCAAGAGTTAATTGAAAGAAGAAGAACTTGATTCAGCCTCCAATCACTCCCAAACCGAGATATGATGAAAACCCAATAGTTGTTAAGAGATCGTCAGAGAGAGATCGTTGGTAAGAGATTGTGTGTGAGAATCAAGATCGAAATCGAGAAGAAATTGTATTAGAGCTTACGTATGGTGGGTTCTAGAAATTTATTTAGATGCCTCATTTAACCCATCTAAAACCCACTTAGAACCCATTTAAACCCATTTATAGATGGGCTGGTAAAAATTTAACCCAATTACTAATGATCATTTTCAAAGGAGACATGCATTTAATGCTTGTCTCCTTAAAAAATTGGAATCCCCAAACAGGACCAACATTGTGGGACGGAGGAAGTATAATTTAGTAGTGGTTGTTCCACTAACAAATAACTATTGGTTTTTTGGCTTTTCATGGCTTTTTATGTGATGTATTGTGAGAGAATGATTTGTCTTGGTTTTTTAAATAAACTGGTTTTTTGTTAGTGGAATGGGGCCTAAATAAATTGGTGGGTTGGGATGGTTTGTATGGGTTGTGGTGAAGATTGCCAGCTCTTTTTATTGCTATTAAAGAAACAAACATACAAACCACCAACATGTGGATGACTGGAGATAATCCTAAATGAATCCATGGAATTGGAAGGTAAATGTACATGGACAACTAAAATTTTGTAGATTGCTCTCTACGGAGGCACTTATACTCGTGCATGACTACAAGCCTATTTGATTGGAAAACTGTATTAGTTCTCTTTGAAGTAACTGATACAAAAAATTTTGGATTTGCAATTGAGTTATTTTCATGTTTGCATATGCATTGACCATATGAGATATGCAACAGCCCAATATTGAGTTGTAATGCGTCTTAACGGAAATTGGACAAATTCAAGTAGGCAAGGAAAGTAAATACACCTGACTTCTTTAATATAAACCTCTGGTGAACTAGCTAGCATGCCCATGCCCAAGGTTCAAACTAAATTTGGAGTGGATCGGTATTTTTAGGATCCTCTTGTTTATGACCTGATCTACTTGTCGAGCGTAACACCATCTGCCTGAAGGGGAAACTTTCAAAATCTCCCAGTTCTGGAGGATTGTTTTTATTACTGGCTTTGGAAATTTGTTACGTCGCCTTTGATGATACTGCTGGTTGGTTCATCTCCTTAAGCTGACTAATGGCGGAACTGTTCCATCTATGATGCTATTTTTGCGCAGGGAGCTAGTTTTATGCCACCTATCTGCCTCATCTTTCTGCTTGGTTGTTGAAGCATTGTTGACATTTAGACAACTCTCTGGTGCTTTCCAATGCTTGGGGAGCCAATTTTAGACTTGATTTCCTCCTCGTCTGTGTGCTTTGTGTTGAAACATTGTTGATTGTTGTGCTGGTTAGGTGCAGATTCAGATTATTATTGTGTGTACAATGATGTTGCCTCTTGTGAAATTGTCTTGCAACTGTCCTGTTATTGTAGATGTGTTTGGGCTCTCTCCATTGAGGTGAGTATTGGAACCAAACTAAATACGGAATTTGAACCTGAGGTGTGCGCAAGTACTAAACTGTATGGAACTTGAACCTTACGTGTGAAATGGGGGGCAGAATAATGGGTTCATTATTCTTTGGGAGGTGGCATCGTGGAACCCGAGGGATGACTCTGTTGTTACATGCACAGTATTTTGTGTAGTAACAGTTTTCTTGGTTTTCGTCATCTTCTCAATGACATTTAGCCATCTTTGTTTTCTTCCCTGTGCCAGGTTGTGATTTACTCACCTGCTCGTACTGCGACACAGCAAGGCTCTGGAAAAGTTGGGAGGTGGAAAATCGACTTTTTGTCTACACAGAAGTATGCTCTGTTTCATGCCTTCCATATTCTCACACGATGAACATTTGTATCTTCATTGCACCTTGAAATGCTTAGTGTAATTAGTTAAGTGGATACGGAGTAGCATCTAACTGTTTCTACCTGTCAGTTTCAACAGATTTAATAGTTTCGTAAGCATACTTTTCCAATACAAGTTAGTCAGATTGAGTATTACCCTCTCTTATCACGTGGAATGGTTCAGTGATACATCATCTTACTTGGATAGTAGTTCTTTGCTGAAAGTTATTCAAGTTTGTGAAAGCACCAACTAAAATTGCAGCCATATTTTGTGAAATCCTTTTATCTTTCGAGTAGTTTTTCACATATGGGAAAAAGGTGCGCTTTGGAAAATTTCATTGCAACTTGAAACGGCGGTTAAAATACACGTATAGATAGAGACAAGAAAAGAGGGGAAGGGACAGGGAGATTGGAATCAGTTGATAATGCTGATTGACAAAAAATTATGTTCTTTTGATTTGAATAAGTAGGTATCACAGTTCATTAAACGTGGAATTTGTTAAAGCTATTGTCGTCATAAAGACCAAATCTTCAGATGAGATTAGGGGCGGGTTTTTTGTTAGAACTGGTGCTAGTTCAACTAGAGAAAAAAAAATTCCGTCTGTCTTTCAGGATTTGTGGAGAGGGGAAGGGTACTGTTCAAGAAGAAAAAGGATATGCCACCAAAATGTAATTGTCATCTAAGTATGCAGAGAGAGTGTCGTTCCAATGCTTTTGATTGGCATTTTCTGGGTTGTTAAGATCAATCAGCTGACGTGTTCAGCTTTGTTTCTGTGTTGAAGATCTAAGCAAAAGTTGAAAAAGTGGCTGATTTGAGTTGATTATTTTGTTATGCGATTATAAACACCAATCCGCTTTGCTTCAGCTTCTTAGCAAATTTGGAAATTAATTGACTTCTCAATTGTGATTGAGTTGTTGGAATGAAAAAAGCAAAATATACGGTTACCTTTCAAAACGAATGTTTTATTTGTTTGTAGAACCATATACTTTTGCCACAGGTAATATTAGATATGTCCTTTAGGACAAATTCCCTTGTTTTCTTTGCCTTGTAAGGCTCTGATCAGCCTAGGCTCCTGCTTAAAATTTCTTTAGATTGCCCAATGCAATGGGGAAAACCCAGTCCCAAATACACGCGCTGTATATGGGAAAAAACATTATTGGCCTACAAATCAGTATTGTTTCACATGCTCAACAACATTTAGAAACTTATCCTTTTAAGAATCAACTCCCTATATGTCTTGAGCCACATTTACTATGTGATGTCTTTAGTCAAAGTAGTACTGAGAATCATGGTTGTCGGAATCGCACAATTCACGATTCGATTCACGATTCTGTGTAAAAACGATACGAATCTAAAGGTGAATCAAGGTTGATATAGAATCGGAGGTGAATCGTCCGATTCACGGTTCGATTCGCGATTCGATTCCCGATTCACAAAAAAACGATTCGAATCTTTAGGTGAATCAAGGTTTATCACAACTTACATTTGACGATATGAAACCACTTTTGCTATTTTGCCTTGTTTTTTCTTATAGAAAAGTCAGAATATGAGATCATATAGTATGGGAAATCATATTCCTTATTCAATGGAGATGAATCTACCATGGATATGTAATTTCACAAATCAATCTTTTGGTTCTTGTATCCTCTAAATCATAGACCAGGGCGCGGCTCTAATGCTCGGACTACCCCACAGCCCCACATACGTTGCCATATAAGCTAGTCTCCTTCCTATTAGGCTACAAGCTTTATTTTGTAAGTTTTTTATTATGAATCCTTAACATCTATATGCATATATCGATGTTACTATAATATTTATTTTGCTATGATGCCATGTGATCATCAATTTATAGTAAAAAACAAACTTAAATATGTATTTCAGCTTAAATTTTTCAATTTTACAATGTATCTTTATTATGTAGATGCATAGATACATTTTCCAACGTATTTGTGAAAATTGGACCGAATCGTTACGATTCACGATTTGATACGATTCACGATTCAGAAAAGGGTCAATTCAATTCTCGATTCGATTTGCGATTCGACAACCTTACTGAGAATCACCTGAGTTATACTAGTGGAGATGGACACGATATACAGGGTGCTCTCTGTCTCGGTCATCCATGTCTTCATATTGCTTATGAAATCCATTCAAAAGATACCGAATATTCTCCATTAACCGACTTGTCTCTCCTCTTTTTCCTTTTTTTCTTTTCTAGTACTCCTATTAAACTTCTTTGTTACCCAATACCGCTTATAAATGATTAAGACATCGCTATGATCTTTTTTTTTAGGTGGGAAAATCCATTGATGGGTTGGACATCTACCGGAGACCCATATGCTAATGTTGGCGATGCAGGACTTAGTTTCGACAGTGCAGAAGCTGCGAAGGCATTTGCTGAGAAGTATGGCTGGGAGTATGTGGTATGTTCTAGCTGTTATGCCCTAACACGCACCACAAGCACAAAACAGTAAAATCAAACAAGAAACGAGACACAAATTTACGTGGTTTGGCCAATCGGACTTACTTCCACGGGGAGGGAGTTTTACTATATTCCGGAGATAACTCCGTGGTGATTACACACTCACTCTCAATCTGACAATAGTGATTTCCTCACAGTTTTCTCGTGTATCTCTCTCTCACACTCACTGCCTCTCTCTATTTTGTCACACACAATAGACATTACGAGTATTTAAAGAGTTACAACGATAAACCCCTAGTCTCCCTCCTTCCGGGCCTATGCTCATCCGGCCCACACGAGGTGGAATCCCAACACTAGCATGCAGTAAGATTATCAGATACGGTGTTCAAGCTTCAAAATATCGGAAGACAAGCGGGGTAGATTTAAAGAAGGAAGCGAACCAGAAGATGGCATGATAGTCAACTACAGGCTTAGTGCAATTCCAGGCTCGTAGTCTCATGCTTAAGACAGGAGAATCGAACAAATACCACTCATAAGGCCATTAGGAAAGATTGGAAATGCTAGATATAAGTAAGGGCTTAGAATCCCTTATAATAGAATATATTGGCAGAGAAAGAAAGCAAGGAATGGCTCAACACTGCAATGATAGTATTCCTTATGCCCATTGTTTGAGAAATGTGGCAGATTTACATATCATCGTCTGTTTTTATCTTGGGCTTAATTCCATGATTTTTACAATGTTTTCATGGTGAATCAATTGATGACCCAAGTCACTACACCGCCGTAGTGGCCTCAATTGTGGACCATCTATAATTTGTATCTGAAACTGGAACTGTTCAATTGTCGGGAATGTTGAGTAGATCATTATGTAAACAATCAAATTAATTCGATATTGGTATCCATATGGTCGGATACCATTTATTTTGTGAAAATTGATGGTCAAGATCATTTAGAGAATAAATTGTAAAACAAATTTGTCTCAATTGTGTGTTGATGATCATAATTTTCTGTATCCATAATTTGCTCAACATTCCTGTAAAAACGAATGATTCCAATCCCAAATGAAGATTTCAGAAGACCCACAATTGAGGCCACTACGGGGGTATACTGATTTGGGTCACTACGGAGACCCAAATTCCGTATTTATGCTGCATGCGCATAGAATTTTTTTGTCAATTTGAAAAGATATGTGAACAATGCTCTAATTTAATACAAAACATTGCATGCTCTGTGCAGGTCAAGAAGCGCCACACCCCCTTGTTGAAGGTAAGCAAGTAGTACCTTATTTAATTTATTTTTACTGTTGAAGGCCAGCAATACATATTTCTGCCAATGGGCTCTTGCCCAAATTGCGCTTCCTTGACCTTCCAACTGGGAGGTTTTGAATTCAAATCTCACTATAGGCGCCCTAGTGTTACAAAGGTGGTTTATACCTCATGTCCCCTTCCTCTAAATAAATAGTATTCCATTCGTCCCGAATTTCTTGTCCATTTACGTGCATGCGTAGTATTAATTTTCAATTGCTTATATCTTTCTATCTATAATGTTTTTTTACAATTTTGAAAACTTTGTTTAATGAGAGAATCATCGAACGATATCTATATTGAATATATATCGTTATACATTTTAAAATATTAAGAATTTTTTGAGGTGTCGTGAATAGTTCAAGTAGACAAGAAATTTGAAACGGATGGAGTGGTAACTAGTAAGTCCTCTCGACCTGTGGGAGAAAAAGAGAGCATATTTCAGGGGATCCCTAAAGATTTCAGAAAATCTGAAATAGCCAATTAACAAACGTACTACGATTTTTGTGTTGTGCTGGTGACACACTGAAAATCACTCCTAATTCCTTGTTATTCTCATACACGGTATGTTCTTTGCATTTTTTTCCCGTGCCAAAAGTCAATAATGTCTGTTATAGTTACTGAGGATTGAATTTCAGCGTAGAAGTACATGGTGCCTACTACCGACTACCACTCCACTTGCTATATGTCGTCGTCTTTTTATTTTAATCCTCTTGCCATCCCTGACTGTGCTTGCACAATTGCATGTCATCTTATTTGTTGCAGCTCGACTATTTTTTAAACGTATTTTTATTTTCTGTGAGTGTTATTAGTTTTGAGTCACACTATATTTTTATTGTTCTGAGTCGTCTGGCGAGAAAATCAGAAAACTGTCACAAAAAAACTTGAAAGAAAATTAGTTTTTGAGTAGTACAATCAGGTCAACTCATAAAGCCAACGCCAACTTTTAGTTTCATTGACTTATAAGTCAGTTCGTGGAACATTCGTAATCCAATATTAGATTGAACTTCAACCATGTAATTGTTCTCTCTCTCTTAACTAATCTCCTTTCCAGTCTTGCATGCAGGCTAAATCCTACGCACATAATTTCAAGTGGAAGGGCCCACCAAATACCTGACTAAATACTAATAGCTTCACCACGCTAATTGTTGTGTGCTTAATCGGCTGAATGTACCTTAAATAAAGAAGTATGTAAATTGGTCAGCTCTTCACTCCAACCACCAAAACAAATCTAATTACTTATATTTTAGCACTTTGGTAAACTGCATTACTGCTAATATATTTTTAGTATAAGAACCTTACATATACAACAGCGACTTGAAGCCCCGATACCAAACTGCGGGTCTGGAGTCCTTATGGTCACGTTCAAGCCGAGGTGGCCGAAAAGAAAACACAAAAAGCAAAACTTCAAGCCTTGGAACCGGATTCCGAAGCCTCGGTGGTGGTATGAAACCGCCACTCAAACAGGTAATCTTTCGACTCACAGGACAACCTCATCACTTCACAAAAGGCATGAACCGAGCTACTCCCCCACTCTATTTTCACCCAGCAAGAAAACCCATTAGACTTCACAGGGCAAGCTCTCGGTATCCGAGAACTGAAGCATTACCTCTCCGCCGATCCTCTTGCACGAGCTGACCGCCACCATCGAGTCGAGCCACGGGCACTCCGGTTGGCCCACCATCTCCTTGTAAGCCGAGTTGGCCAGCCGGACTTTGTTGTTCGAGTCCGAAACCACCGTCGGAAGCTCCTCCGACTCCACCTCGGACTCGACCTCCTCTCGCTTCTTCTTCGGGAGGACTTGAGACGTCGGGTTCAAACTTGTCAAACCCGACGAATCTTCGTTAATGGACCCCACGCTTATGCTCGAGCCCACCGGTCGCACCGGCTGGGGCGCGATGACAATTGGGCTGCTTGCTGATAGGTGATTGCAGTTTGAGGAAGTCCCTTTCTTCAGTAACCTCAGCCAGTCTGTTCAAATCAATTACGCCATTTTGTGACTCATTCTCATGGGCCTGGGCTTGGGCCATGATTGGACATGGGAGGAGAGGGAGAGTGACGAGGGTTGAAGGACTTTGGGCTTCCGGCCCATGAGCGAAACCGTGAATTGATAAGGTTTGGGCAGGGGTGAGATGGGAAGGAGGGACTAGGCCGAAGAGGTGGGCCGACCTGGAACGCTTGAGGGTTGGTGGGCCGAGGGAAGTCCTCCCTCTCTTCCTGGTTCGCGTGGGCCTGGCCTGTAAATTAGCCCAGACGTTCCTCAGGTACGGTGACTGACTGATCTTTTCAGACTCCGATGAGCCGCCGCCGCCGCCGCCTCCTCCATCGGACGTTGGGTTCGTCAGAACTAGATCTGGCTTGGGTGCAATGGGCCTGTACCGAGACATGATCTCAGCTGTTTTTGCAGTGTTGGAGCTCTGATTCATAGCCTGATGGATCATCATCTTGATTGAGGATTCTTGAGTAGTGCTGAAGTGGTGGTGGCGGTGGCGGTGGTGGCGCTGTGGTCTCTCAAAACTCCCAAGACGGTGAGGTTGAAGTGGAGAGAGAGTGGAGGGAGGAGGGATGGTGATGGGTGGGGTGGTTTATTGAGAGGACTGGCGAATGGAAGGAAGGCAAAGAGGTTGAAGGATGGGGGAGGAAAGAGTGACACTTGGCAAAATACGGTGGGGTACGTGTTTGAGATGTGGGATTCAAGTGGGGTAGTGGGTCCATGCATGCTCACACATATGCTCCTCAGTTACTAGTATGCAAGTTCATTGTATCAGAAATACATCGGTTAAAGAGGGCAATAAGGGGGGAAAAAAAAAAAAAACTAGCTTTTTTCGGGTTAATCGATTTGTCGGGGCGGGACTTATCTGTTCCAGATTATAGGGTCAATTTCCTACAATAGTGATTTGTTATTGGAGCCGTCGCGTCTTACGTAAATGCGTGGAAAGGGTCGTAGGTGGGATTGGAGAGATTAGTCCGTTTGATTGGGACACTCTTCGTTGCCAAAAAAAAAAGTTGTGTTTTTTTGGGGTAGAAGACAAAGGGGATTGGGGGGTTGATTACAGCAGGCCAATCGGCGGTGAGGGCCAATCTGATTGCACCGAATGAGAGAGTAGTGAACGCGTATGTGGGGTAAGGCCGCCATGCGTGGGAACACCTATCGGGATTGGTTTGGTCATCTTGTGGTTTGCTTGGTTTGTTGTTTTGTGTGGCAGTATTCTGGTTTTTTGATCCATCTGATAAAAGTTAAAATAAATAAATAAATAAATTATAGGACCCAAAAAGTGACTACACGTGACAGATCTCACATGCGGCTGCACGTGAGGGAGATGTTAAGAAATATTGTCCCTACATTGCTTGGGAGTGGAATGCATGATCACTTAATATATGCAGGAAACATCTCCACTCGTTGCCAATTGATTTTGAGATAGATATGAAGTTTTCGCATAAAGTATCCTTGTATTCTCTCTACTCCGGCCCCAAGCGTCAGATTTCAGTTGGTTGGTGGTTTTGCTAATCACATCTGATACATTATAACTTTATAAACCAATGTTCGATTCTTAGTAGTCAGATTTCAATTAGTTTATTGTCAATTTCTCCAGGTGCTAACATGGTGCCATGTTTTGGACTAGATAGAGAGAAAATTAGTTGAAATACGTGTAAGCTCGTTCAGACACCCATGATTGGGGGCAAATTTTGGTTCATTTACTGTATATTTTGATTGTCGGTACGTTAATTTTATGATCGTTATTTTTGTATGTTTTAGATCTATCATTTTCATGAGTTGCAGTAGTAGTATGCTTTATCTTTTACATCTACGGAGGGGGAAAAATTCGGTTTTAAAGCAAGCTCCTCCTTTTGCCTCTCCTCTTTTAAAAGTTATATTGATCGAATAGTGATCAGCATATTTTTAGGGAAAAAATTAATTTTGAAAAAATAGGGTGTTCCACTAACAAAAAATAGTTTTTTCTAAAAATCAAGACAAATTATTCTCTCACAATACATCACATAAAAAACCGTGAAAAATCAGTTTATTCTAAAAACACCCTTAGAGGAACACCTCCTATCGAATTGGTTTTCCTCAATACAAATATTGATATTAATGTATTTATCCATGTATTAATATACGAAGAACATGATTTTTTACTATCAAAATGTGTTTGAGATGTTGTTTCTTTAGGGTTGGCCATGAGCAAAAGTGAGCAAGGCGATCGCTTTGGGCCACGAACAAAATTCCTAGAAAGAAAAGCCCCAAAAAATCCATCAAAACATGCAAAACTTTCAGTTTTACCCATAGAAAGTACTTTTTCCATCCCAGTTGATTTGCCCATTATCGTTTAATTTAGTAACGTGTTTCATGATTTTGAAAACTTTGTTTATGTTACACCCCACTTTTTCGGACACGTTAATTAAAATATTTTCAAAATAATTCACAGCATTAGGGCTCGTTTGGATGAGGTATGAAGACTTAGACTAAATCATCCTTCTTCGCCTTATCCCGGTTCCACGCCATATCCACAGTTTGGGAGCACCAAAACCCACCCCGATGAGTAATCCGGCATCCCCCCCACCTAATTATACACATGGGGGGTTGGTTATATTTGAGCCTCACCGGCGGTAGCCGTTCTTTTTCGATGTCAAAATCGTACAACTTTTCATCCATGTTTGGAAATTTGAAAATTAAGATAATTTAATTTTCAAGAATAGAATCAGATCTAGGAATTTTGAATAATACAAACGATCAAGGAAAAAAATACATATCTGGGTGAGGGATTTGGTTGTGCAATCGCTAACCATCGTCGGACCATCATCATTGCAGACTGTCGTCGTCATCGGACCATCGCCAGCAAACCATCGTCGTCTGGTTTTGGGTTTGTAGATGGAGATGAAGGGGATGATCGGAGAGAGATAGAGGGGCAGTGGGGAGTGGAGGCAGAGGCGGTGGGTGAATTGTTCGGAGATAGAGTGAGGTGGTGGATGGAGAGAGAGTGAGGCGGTGGATGGACCTGTTTGGATAGAGTATATAGAAGAAGGATGAGGTGGATTGGGGTAAATAATCCCTTTTCTCCTCCATATCCTCAGTTTGGCAACCCAAAATCTCCCATGATGTCTCATCCTCCTTTCCCTCCATATCCGGCTTCCCCCTGACTAATTAGATGCATGGGGTGCTTATAATTAAGTCGGACTTCAAGGGTTACTTACGCTCTCTCTCTAAAAACAAAAAGCTTTGCCTTCTCTCTACAAAACCTCAAATCTCTTAGGTTTTTCTGTCGGGGGGCGGCGGCCCCGCCGTCTGCCAATCCTCCCATCCCCGGTTCTTCTTCTTCCATCAGCCTATTTTGCTTCGTCGCTGGGTCAATCAGTCAACCAAATACCCAGTCGGCTCAGCTCTTCTCCGACGGTCGCCGCCTCTTTGTTGCATGATCAAACCTCTGGCTCAGGTGTTCTTGTGAAGATCGGCTCACCCATCACCCAACTGTATGTCCTCCAGCCCATACCTCAGCCGTTTTTTATTTTCAGATCCTTAGAGTGTTCAGATCCAACATTCAACAATAAAGTCTCCGGCCTGTACCCATGTCGTTCCTGGGTTTTCACTATGTTTTCTAGTTTAGGCATGCATCTGAGTGTGTTAATTTATTTTTTCAAATGTGTTTCTTAAATGTTTTTTATCTGGTTTTACAAAATCGGATGCATGCATCGCTTTTCCGATCATCTTTGCAGGTTCGAGCATCAGACGGGAGTAAGATTATGTTATGCTTAGAGCTTGGATGGGAGTAAGGCAAATACTTGGGGTATTGTTTTGATCTGGGGTGTTGTTGTAATACCCGTTCCAGATATTTAGAATTTAATTCGCAATTTTGAGTGGTGGTGTGATTATAGCCAATAATTTTCCATGAGTGGGGTGCATTATTGGTGGGATGATGTCTTGGTCTGGAAAATTCATACGGTTATTAATTTTACTTTCTGAGAATGTTATTGGATAAACCAAAACCGGGGTTAGTCTCAAAATAATTTATTTGAGCCATGGTTAAAATTTTAGAATTTTCTGAGATGGAATCTGGACTGCATGGTCGGAAAGGGGCTTGTTTCCACGGTCGCGAGAGTTCCAGCCGCCTGCTGGAAGTGGAAAGTTTCTTTTTATGGGAGTGGGTCCCACCCCACCCCCATAATTCGTCCTCTCTCTCTCTTTTCTTCTTTCCTTTTGTTTTTTTTTCTTCTTTTCCTTTTCATTTGTGCTGGGCACAATCAGAGAAGGGAGGGGGAGAGAAAGAGGAAGAAAGTAGAAGAAGAAGGCGGAAGAAGAAGGAGAAAGAGGAGAGACCGGAAAAATTAGGGAAAACCCGTAAGAAGGTAAGCTCCATGTTTTTGTGTTACGGAGGATTGATTGAATCTGGAATATATGTGCTTGTTGGGTGTTTTTAAGATCTGATTAGGCTTGGAAATTGGGTTTTTATGTGAAAGAATTCGTGTATCTCTTGGGTGTGTGAAATGGTGTTTTGAAACAAGTTGGATCTGCCATGGTTTTGGCCGAATTTTAAGACATGGTTCCCAAATTCGGGATTTTCTGGAAATTTAACCGTAGGTACCCATACGAGTTCTAGACCTTGTGTTAAATTTTCGTGATTTTATGAGAAGTACAGAAAATATGAAAAATGTTTTACCGGGCTGCTGTTGTGGATTCGCGGTGCAGACAGCACTGCCGCATCTTACGGGAACGGCTATATTTTGGTCTAGGAAGCTTGGAAATTCAATCCATTTGTTGCGTTAGAAAGTAGACTCGTAAGGCTTTCAGAATTGATAGGCCTTGTAGCATGATTATTTTCCAGTGATAGCAGCTTTTGGTGTGAAGTTGATTATGAATCTGTTTGACAGGGTTTTGCTTGGAGTTTGGGTTCAATTGCTAATTATTTAAAAATAGCTATCGGGTACAGAAAACTCTGTATTTTTAGTATGTTGTTCACGCTTGGGATTACGGTTTATGGTGAAAATATTGGAAGATGTGGACAGGTGGATTAATTCTATAAATTCGTGGACTGAAAGAGTGTTGAGTCGTGATAAGTGTGTTTAAATATTTTGTTTGCTTATGAGCATGAATCTTTTGGCTACTTTCGGCCTTATCTATTATTTTATTATTGATTGTGAATGGTTGTGAGCTGATTGAGGATAATGGTACAGAGGAAGGTACGGGCACATCCGGGATGCCGAATACAATAGTCGAATCTATCGTTATCTTTGGAGATCGAGGTGAGTGTTGATTCATAGATGTAACTTCTTTGGTATGATTTGTGATATTGAATTGTGGCATACGTGCCGATAATGGGGCCATGGGCCGGGCAAACGTGCCGATATTAAATTGTGGCAAACGTGCCGATATTGAATTGTGGCATACGTGCCGATAATGGGGCCATGGGTCGGGCAAACGTGCCGATATTAAATTGTGGCAAACGTGCCGATATTGAATTGTGGCATACGTGCCGATAATGGGGCCATGGGCCGGATTGGGCAAACGTGCCGATATTAAATTGTGGCAAACGTGCCGATATTGAATTGTGGCATACGTGCCGATAATGGGGCCATGGGCCGGATTGGGCAAACGTGCCGATATTGAATTGTGGCATTCGTGCCGATAAATGTGGCCTAGAGCCGATCTTTTGAATTTGTTGTTGTATAGTCAATTGTTAGTGTTTGTGTTGTGGTTTGGATCTGATCTTATTATATATTTCTGTTTAATTTTGTTACATATTGTTGTTGTGGCTGTGTGCCGAGGCTGTGTGCCGATATTGGCTGTGTGCCGTGGCTGTGTGCCGATATTGACTGTGTGTCGAGACTGTGTGCCGATATTGACTGTGTGTCGAGGCTGTGTGCCGATATTGGCTGTGTGCCGAGGCTGTGTGCCGTGATTTGGTGTGTGTTGTGACTTTGTGCCAAGATAGTTGTGGGTCATGGTTGTGTGTCGGGAAAGGGCGAAATGCCGAGGATAGTTGTGTGTCGTGGTCGTGCAACGGGTATGGTCGGGTGTCGAGATGGGTTGTGTGTGGTGTGTTGGAGTTGGGCTGTGTGTTTGGTTACGGGTTGGAATAGTTTGTGTGACGTGGTAGTGTGTCGGGTTTGGGTGCGTGTTGAAATAGGTTGCGTGTCGTGGATGTATGTTGGGAGTGGTATGACGTGTAATTTACGCTTGTGTTCTTTTGGGAATGAAACGTATAGTCTGTTTGAATTATATCTATATCTCACACACTCCTGGAACCCGTTTTGGGTTTCAGTTTTGCAGGTTGTTTAGGTGGTGTCCACTGCTAGTCTCATGGTGCGGTCGTGATCACGTACGGGGTCCTTTGCCAGGTCGGGTTTGGGACCCGCCGAAGTGCTGATCCGGGGCGGGTCGTTACAGTTGTTTTGATTAGTGGTGGTGTTTGTTTCTTGTTTGGAGTTCGGGCGGCAGTGCTGATTGTTTGGCCGTGTTTTTTGTGTTTGTTTTTTGTTCTAGTTCTTTGATTCACTATGTTTTGTTTGTGTAGAATAGATGTGATGGCGTTGCAGGTCTCCCTGCGTTCTGATCGGTTGCATCATTTAAATCCTACTTGTACGACATTGCGCAGTGATTAATAATATTCTCTATTCTAAAAAAAAAAAAAAAAATAGTCAGGGGATTTGTCCTACACAATTTTACCCCTCTACCTCCTGTGCAATTTTCTTCAGATAAAAAATAAGGCACTTCCACGCATAACTTTTTTTTTTACACCAAATTAAACTATTAATAGAGATTTTTAATTTGATACAAAAAAATATGACAAAAGATTATACTTTACTATATTACATTGTTAGCTTGATTGAGTTGTTTTGAAATATCCTTCAAATAAAAAAATAAAGTACTTTCACTCATAATTTTTTATTTTTTTGCACCAAATTAAACTACTAATAGAGATCTTTAATTTGATAGGGAAAAAAAATTATACCTTAGAATTTTACATCGTTGGCCCTTAAGCTTGTTGAGTTTGCAATATCCTTCGGATAAAAAAAATAAAGTATTTTCACACATAATTTTTTTACTCCCTCCGTTCCTTTTTTAGTGTTTAGATTTCTATTTTGGGTTGTCCCTTAATAAGTGAGTATTTTGAAAAGTTAATGGGTAATAGTTGGTACAATTATCATTTTGCCTTTTTGAAAAGTTAAAGGGTAAAGAGTTCATGGGTAAAAGTGGAGAAAGTAAAGGTAAAATTGATGTAAAAAGTGTAAAGTAGAGGTAAAAATTGATGTGAAAAATGTAGTGATGATGTTTTTTTAATAAGTTGAATTTACGAAGTAACACACTTAAATAGGGATAGAGGGAGTATTTTTTTTTTTTTTGCACTAAATTAAACTACCAATAGAGATCTTTAATTCAATACAAAAAAAAATTTGAAAAAATTTATACTTTAGAATTTTACTTTGTTGACTTGTTGAGTTACTTTACAATGTTATTCAAATAAAAAAGCTAAAGTTTAATTGTTGTTAGATATTATAACATCCTGGATTTTGAAATTATATAGATTTAAGCTATAGTCTAATCGGTGAGTTTACAATATGATAACTATTCGAAACATGCAACTGCTGCCACAGAGTTGTTGTCCGTCTTTGGTACTCCGAGTTTGGTCTCCGTGGGTCTTTCAATTTCTGTCCTTAACAGATCCAGAGATGGCATTATTTATTGGGTTTTCATGCCTTCATATCATTCTAAGGTCTAATGGTTGGTTGGATCTTTTTTCTGGACCTTTGCTGGGCCTTTGTAAGCATTTCTGTTCTTGGTGGTGCTTTACCACGGTTCTTTATAGTCTAGCCGCCGGACGGATCGTTTTTTCTTATTGTTGTTGCATTTGCTCGTGTGTGATTGTGTTGGCTGTGACATTATGTTGTTGTTCTAGACCTATTCATGCATGTAGTTGTTCGACCTCCCCTCCTTTCCCCGTCGAACGGCTTTCCCCGATTGGAACTTTTCGTTCTGGTCGCTTCACGATTTAGGTTAAGGATATGCTTGTTTTATGCATTACTGTATACCTTTTCGTAGTACTTTTATAGGTTTGAATATAACATCTTTCTACAATTTCTTCTTGCATGTATGCCATAGGTCTAAATATTGTTGTGTTTTGTTTCTCTGGGTTGTTGTGTTTGACTCGTTCATGCATGTTGTTGCTTCGGCTCCCCCCTCCTTTTTCCCCTTCCCTGCCGAGCAGCTTTCCCCGATTGTAATAGTCTCGCCTTTGTTACGATCGCTTCACGTTTGTGGTTGAGGTAATTCTTGTTTGTGCATTTCCGTATGCCCTTTCGTAGTACTCTAAAAATATTTGATGAGTTTTAAAGTATATGTAATTTTCTAACTTTCATCATACATGCTTGTTGCAGGTCTTTTTGTGTTTCTTTCACACACGTGCATTAGTTTAGGTTGTTTGGTTTGTGTCGATCCGTCCAGTGACTTTTAGGGTTATATTGGGCCCATCTGGCTACATTGGGTATCTGGTGTGGTCCACGGAATCTTTGGTTATTAATTGGAACCTGTGGCAGCGGTGGTTATTATTATCAGGGTTTTCTGTGATGGGTGCTTCATGGTTTGTATGTTGTATGCTGTAGCAGACCTGGTTTGATGTCTGGGATGGTTTAGCGGATTGACTAAATGGTCGGTGAAGGTGTTTGTGGGCGGGGGTGTTTTTATTTTGCTGCAAGTAGGTGCCAATAAGCTATGGGAGATCACCGCTGATGATTGGATTCTCCGCAGCTCTTTTCTCTGCCTTCCACTGTTGCGTCTCTTTCAGCAGTTTCTCTACCGATTTTAGAGCTCTGTAGTTGGTCTCGGCCATCTAGTTGCACGACGCCTAACCGTGCTGCGGAGTTCTCGACTATAGGTGCAACAGTCACTTGGTTTGTATCGGACAGTTCCTGCATGGAACCTTCGTCATTCGTGGAGCTTCCGGGACAACAGCAATTCGATAGCATACATTGATCATGGACATCGGACAGCCAAAGCAAGCTCTCGCTGGATCTATATCCTTCTTTTGTTTTGGTTATGTTTGATGTTCTTCTCGTCTGTGTGCTATTGTTTTCGTTTTCGGTAGTTTGTAATAGCTTGTCCCTAGAAATGAAATTCTCTCTTTCTCCAAAAAAAAAAAAAACTGTTCAAAACAATTTTTTTAAATATCTAATATTCCTAATTTATACTATAAAAGAATATTGAAATGAATTGCTACTCCGTTATATAATCATATAAATACATAATCTAATATATGCATTACTAATGGCAAAAAAGTCTTTTGACATGATTTTACATCATCCACCCTTATTATCCCTTATTTTTTATCGGGCCACTTGAATAATCATCCTCCAGGAACCTTGAAATTATGTTTTCATCCTGTGTTTTTTTTTGGAGTTATACTTCCATCCCGACATTCAAATAAACCCAAAATTGCCCTTTGTTATATATAGGGCAAAATGCATTTTACCTACCTATGGTTTGCGCGAGTTGCAGATCACCTACCCCAGTTTTAAAAATGAGCAAATGACCTACCTATGGTTTTGGACTAAAGTGCAACCCTTAACTTTGTTAACAGAAAATGCTAAATGACTATAATAAGCCTGCACTTCTTTTTTTTTTTTTTGGGGATAGATCACCATTTGTCTTCTCTCCCTACAATATATGTTGATCCAAACTCACCATCACGTCCTCCGCCTAGTTCTATCTGCCGCAAAATCACAGCTCAAGTAACCAACACCAGAACCGAATCCATTGTGACCATGGCGTCATCTTCCGACCAAGAATTCTTAGCCCCGGAACCGGTCTTCTTTGCCATTGAAATTCACCCCAAAAAGAAACTCCATTTCTATTCAACACCAACCCCATTCCTAAACCAAACCCACTGGAAAACAAATTGAAAATGCTAGAAATTTCTAACAAAATTTCCAAAAAGATTCTTTCTTCATCTCTCATCTCTCATCTCTCTAATTATTACTCCCCACTCCAATGTGCACTTTGTCTCTGAGCTCATCAATGGAGATACTCATAGCTGGAATATTTCGTTACTAAAGAGCCTTTTCTCGGATTTTGATGTGGAAGCAATTCTCTCAATTCCTATTAGTTACCATGGCATTGCGGATAAAGGTCTATGGCATTACACGAGCAATGGAAATTTCTCTGTTAAGTCGGCTTACCACTTGGCTAAGCTTTATTCTTTTCCACGCAATTCTCGCGAACGTGGTGAATCCAGCTCAGGCACATCTTCTGACTCCTTTTGGAAATCACTGTGGGCTATGTCTATCCCTAATAAAATCAAGATGTTTGTATGGAGGTGCTCCCATAATGCTATTGCTGTTTTACATAATTTGGTACGGAAAAATGTTGATGTTTCATCTTACTGTCCGAGATGTCATGCCTATTGTGAAACTTTGGAGCACTTGCTTTTTCAATGTAAATTTTCGAAGGAATTGTGGCTTTTGTCCCCTTTTTCCGCTGTTGTCTCGGCTTCTTGGAGCTCCCTCTCTTTTTTGGAATGGTGGTCGTGCATCTCTCGGTTTTCTCCGATCCATGGTAATATGGTTGATATGACCGCTCTTCTAGCTTCTATTTGTTGGTTTATATGGAAAGCACGAAACAAGGCTTTGTTTGATGGCTGGGTTTGGAATGGTGCAAGTGTGCTAGAAAAGGCTATTGCTTCATGCTCTGAATTTAGAGAAGCAACCATTGCTAAACCGGTTACGCCTGCTATGCCCCCCCATGAGCCGGTACTTGTATGGTGCCCCCCTCCTCCCAATTTTATCAAGTTGAATGTTGATGGCGCTACAAATAAGAAAGATGGTATTGTTGGTGTGGGAGTTGTGGCACGGAACCATATGGGTCAAATTTTGGGAGCGTCGTCCATCCCGTTCAATGGTTTCTTCTCTCCTCGCTCTGTTGAAGCTATGGGTTTTCGGGAAGCATTGGTTATTGCTGCAAATAAAGGGATTTCTCAGGTTATAGTGGAAGGTGATTGTGCCCAAGTTGTTCAAGCACTTATGAAAGCACAGGATCTTTTTTCTGATTGTAATTCCATCCTCTCTGATTGCTTGGAATTACTACCTCTTTTTTCCTCGTGCAAGTTTGTTCATGTTAAACGTTCTTGTAATAGGGTAGCCCACTCTTTGGCTAAGCATTCCCTATTTAGTGGCAAATTGGAATTTTGGGGGAGTCCTGTCCCCCAATGGCTTGCCAATTTTGCTACGATTGATGTTAGGTCTTCGGACCGAGAGTTTAATTAATAAAGATCTCTTATTTCCGGGAAAAAAAAAAATCTCTCTAATTATTAATTACATTTCTCTCTCTACTCATACCCCTCTCTCCAATCATTATTCTCATTTCTCTCTCTATCTCTCGCCAATTATCACATCTCTCTCTAATTATTACTTTTTTCAAAAACCCATCCAAACACTATCTCAAAAATATTTCTCAAAATATTCTTCTCAAAACTCTAAACCAAACAAAGTGGTATAATTCAAATCTCAAATCAATTTTCAACAACATCAAATCAAAACCCTAAAATTTCTCCAACTAAACAGTGAAAAGAAGTTGTGTGAACCTCAACGTCGAAGTCAAATTTGTTGTCGTACTGTGACAATAGCACCGCCTCCAACATGCAGCGGCGTCGGAAGCGGCGAGTTTCGACAAACGGGGCACGAGGCGTTCATTATCTTCGCTGGTTATCGTCTTTCCTCTGCCGTTGCTGTTAAGATTACGGTCCTCGAGAAGGGAAAGCTAGGGTAGGAATGTATGACATATTGGTCGAGGCCTATGACGGAGATGGGGCTGCCGGGAAGGGAATCGCCAGAAATGGAGGCCAGGGGGTGTTATGACTCCCTTGTGATTCGTGAGGATGGAGGGGGCCAGGTTCTGTGGTGGAGAGAGAGAGAGACAGAGAGAGAGAGAGAGAGAACAAGTGGAGGGTCAGTTATCTAAGATAAAGTAGCATTTTTTAAGGAAACATGTTTTTTCAGTCTGCACTCGTCATTTATGCACGTAGCTCACACGCACCGTTAAAACTGGACGGAAAACCTAACGGTAGCAGTTTAGTCCAAAACCATAGGTAGGTCATTCGCTCATTTTTAAAAATGAGGTAGATGATCTGCAACTTGTGCAAACCACAGGTAGGTAAAGTGCACTTTGCCCTTATATATATGTGTGTGTGTGTGTGTATGTATATATATATACCAGTTTGAAGTAATCACACAATTAGTAAAATTTTCCCAACTAGTAATCAAGATCTTCCCAACTAGTAAAATTTAAACAAGAATCTCAAGTAACAGCAATTACAAAAGAAAAAAATCATAGCACAGATTCTAGTAGTCAAGATACTAATACATCATTTGATGAAGAAATCACACAATTAGAAAGACAATTCTCAACCCAAGAAATTAATCGTATCTACAATCCTAAAATAAGTAAGCCAAACCCTGCAAGTCTTACAAAAAATTGGTACTCCCGTCCAGCTCCCCCTGATCTTCAATATGAAGAATGAAATTTAGACAATCAATTTTCTGTTTCTTCAAATAAATTATACGAATGGAATATTGATGGTTTAAGTGAACACCAAATATTAGAAAAATTAAATCATATGACAATGGTTGCTAATAGTTACCTAAGTAATTTTGATTATACTCAACCAGAAATTGTAGACTTATTAACTTCTGGTTTCACCGAAATGTTAAAATCTTGGTGGGATAAATAACTCACCATTGAGTCTCGTGATGAAATCCGAAATTCTATTCAAACGGATGAAAACGGTTTCCCAATATTTAATGAAGAAATTGGTATGGGAGAATCTGATGGAATAAATACTTTAATATATACCATAATTAAATATTTTGTTGGTACACCTAGTAATATTACCTCTAGAATACATGATCAACTAAGTAACCTACACTATCCAACACTAAGTGATTTTAGATGGTATAAAGATGTTTTCACATCTAGGGTAATGCTCCGTGATGATTGTACTAAATCGTTTTGGAAAGAAAAATTCATTAACGGACTCCCTAATTTATTTGCTCACAAAATTAGAGACGTTCTTAGTCAACCAACAGGAGTAATTGAATATGATAAGTTAACTTATGGAGATATAATTAGTACTATTCAAAAAGAAGGACTAAGAATGTGCATAGATATGAAAATTAGTAAACAAGCCCAAAAAGATAGAAATAAAGCTAAATATGAATTAGGAAATTTTTGTGAACAATATGGTCTACCTCCAGTAGCACCATCTAGGAGAAAGCACAAACAAATTAAGGATTTTAATAGAAATAACAAGTTTTCTAGAAAAAGTAAAAAACAATTGTCCAATGATAAATATTATGCAAAGCCAAAGTACCAGCATAGTAAAAACAAATTACAAAAAAATATGACAAAAGTAATATTACGTGTCACAACTATGGCAAAAAAGGTCATTATAAAAATGAATGTAAAGTTAAAGAAAAAATTAGTCAATTAAAAATATCTGATAGTGATAAAAAACACATACTAGAAATTTTTAGAATAGAAAATTTGAGTAACTCTGATAGTGATTCAGAAGAAGTAAAAATTAGTACTTCTTCAGATTATCATTCTTTTAAGTGACAATTCAAGTGAAAATCAAATAGGAATAGGATGTACTGGTAATTGTTGTAAAAGAATAAATGTACTCACTAAAGAAATACCAGAAGAAGATTTATTAATTGATTTAATTGGTAAAATAGAGGATTCTGAGTTAAAACAACAATATGTTAAAAAAACTCAAACAACTTTTAGTACAACAAAGTAAAAAACCCCAATATACCAAATCAGTAGTAAGCCTTAATGCTACTATAGATAGATTTAGTAGAAAACAAAAAGAAATTACTTTACAAGATTTGCAACATGAAATAAATCAAATTAGACAAGACATTATCAAGATAAAAGAAAATGGTAAAAAATTAAAAGATAGGATAGCCGTATTGCTAGCTAAAAGAAAGGTTTGAAAATTTTGAAGAAGAAATACATAATCAGTCATATGACGAAACTCCAGAATTAAATAGTAAACTTTTACACAAAGATGAGTCAAATAGTGCTCATGAAGAAAATGAGCACCAGGAAAATAATTTAGAAAATAATAGATTGAATATAATAAATCAAATAAACATCCAAAAATGGCATGCTAAAGTCAAGTTAATAATTAATGATTTTGAGATTGAAGCACCGCCCTTATTGATATTGGAGTAGATTTAAACTACATCCAAGAAAGTTTAATACCCACTAGATATTATCAAAAAACAATTGAACAATTAAGTTCGGCAAATGGTAGTAGAATGCGTATTAAGTATAAAGTACCAAAAGTCCAAGGTTTGTCAAGATAAAGATTTGTTTTAAAACATCATTTGTCCTAGTACAAAATTTAACTGATAAAGTAATTTTAGGAGTACCTTTCATTTGTTTACTTTATCTTTTTACCACCAATAATGAAGGAATCACCACTAAACCTTTTGGTCAAAAAGTAATTTTCAAATTTTTAGCAAAACCTGAACAAGAAGAATTAAGACAGTTAAAAAATTACTCTGTTTCGCCGAGTAAAAATATTTACCCTACTAATATTCTGCTTGATTGTTTTATAGATGGCTTCAAACCAGCAAAAAATGACTATCGGATGGATCACTCTACTAGTGATTCCTGACTGGAACAAGTTCCAAGTTTAGAAAGTTAAGTTATCTAGACAGCTATTGAATGAAACCCAACAATGTCTCTTAGACAACATCTGGAGTACACAGTGGGGATAATCAAGAGTTTCTAAGAAGCTTAAATAGTTTAAGTATTTATTTTCATGAGCAAAACATTAAGCAGACTAGAGAAATTATTCTCTCTAGATCTTCAGGTGGAGTTTCTTTAAACCCATCTCTAGCAAGCAGTTCAAATACTAGCTTATCTTGTGAGCATTGCAAACCAATGCCTCCAAGTAAAATTTTAGATGACAGGTGTCAACAAATCAAGGATGAGGTTGCTATCTTGCGCCAACAACAATTAAAAGCAACAAAAGAAGAACATCAGATACAAGTTTATCTAACCTCTTTTGCCCCACTGGCAAAAGCAGAGAAAAACCAGTCATCCCCACTGGATGATGGTGAAAGTGTGAGTGTGTCTTTCCAAAAGAAAGCAAGTAAAATTTTAGCTTTACCCAAAACTTTATCCCTTATTCCTGAGTCAATTCCCCCTGAAATAGTCTTTGACATTCAACATTTAGCTAGACAAAAAGGTCATTACTTTCAAGAATTCCTGTTTGAAAGCCTAGTCAATCTTGCCTAGTCAAACAATTCTTGGTTTATCAATCACTTAGGGATACCCTCTACTACAAAAATCAAGATCGAGTAGAGTGTCCAAAAATTGATCCCCTTTGCAGAGAAATACCATTAGAGCTTACTGGATTGCAAGTGTAATTTAATCTTTAGTATCCCCAAAGCCTGCATTGATCTTACAAATTTTCAAGACCTTTCTTTAACCTATAAGGGAGAAGAAGTTCAAATTACCCCAATGACCTTGCTAGACCAAGGATTCCTTAGACAATTAATTAATACTTCCCCTGAGCAAACTGACAGAGTCACTAGGAAAATGGCAGTATGCATCAACAATATCTTCAGCCAAGTATGGAGCATTGAGATGGCAAGTTTCAATAAGAAGTAAAATAGCCTGAATGGACAAATTTTGGAAGCAGTAGTACCAGCACAGCATGTTATGTACATTCTCCGCAAATTGGCCATTCAACAATCTCCATGATCCAATTCTGTTAATTGGACATGAAGTTCCTACTTGGATTTGTTCTCAGTCAATCAGAAAGCAAATCAGGAATCACCTTGCCTATTCAATAGCAAGTCACCTTGGAGATGTTGATGAGCCCCTCTTTGGAAGCATTCCTAAATTAATTTGTGAAGACCTAATTCAGAAAATTAGGTCCATTGATTTTATTCAAGAAGTCCCATTTATTTTTCATACCAGATACAAAAGGTTGGTGGAATACTATCATAGTTGGATAGATATCCATGAATTATCAGATCAAGAGGATTTTGCACAAGATGATGAGCAAGATTTTTGGCACAATTTGTCAGAAGAAGAAATGCACAACATCGACAACATGATGGAGTGTTGAAGTATAAAGCTTTGAAGTCAGAAAAGTTATTTGGAGAATAGTTTTAGTCACGAGAAGTCATCAACAAGTTAGAACCAAATTTTGAAGAATCACCGGAAGTTGCTTTTGGCTTTTAGTCAAGGAGCATCTGCTTTTCAGTCACTACCTAGTCATCTCTCCACTGAAAGTGAAGACAACAACAAATTCCTAGTCATGTCTCAACCGAAAGCTGGAGAAAAGTTACCACTTTAGTTCAAAAGTAAAATAATTATAGTCCTTATGGCTGAGTCATCCCGCACTGGTAAAAATAATTGTATCAGGACCTTTGGTTATAAAAGGATCCTTTTAGTTTGTAATAGGCAAGAGTCAGTTCGAGAGTAGTTTCTTAGAGTGAGAGTCTGTGTTTTTCATTATCTCAATTGAAATCTTCATTCCCACCGAAAGCTCCTTAGAGCATAGTCATTTCCTTTCACTACTTGTAATCATGTATTCGGAATTGAAGTTCTGAATAAAGTCACCGGTTTGAAGTAAGTTTTCAACTTTTCAAATTCAAGATTAGTATTCACGTGCACTATTCATGTTTTCACGTTTTACTATTCACATGTCACTATTCACAAGTACTATTTATCACTATTTAGCACTATTCACATACTTTTTAGTACTATTTGAGTACTATTCATTACTATTCACATCGCTTTCATTCTTTTCCTTTTAGACTTTCGTTACGTAAATTTCATTCCTTTTGTTCAATTGAATAAAGTCACCAGTTTGAAGTAAGTTTTCAACTTTTCAAATTCAATATTACTATTCACGTGCACTATTCACGTTTTCACGTTTCACTATTCACACATCACTATTCACAAGTACTATTCATCACTATTTAGCACTATTTACGTACTTTTAGTACTATTTGAGTACTATTCATTACTATTCACATCGCTTTCGTTCTTTTCCTTTTAGACTTTCGTTACGTAAATTTCATTCCTTTTGTTCAATTGATTGTTCATATATATATATATATATATATATATATATATATATATATATATATATATATATATATATATTGAGAAATTGAGAATTAAAACAAATGTTGCATATAAGAGGGGAGAAAGTGGACCAATTTCAATATTTCGAGGTCCTCCACTGCAATTAAGGGATTTGGAGATAATTGCCAATCCATAATATTAAGCTTTACCAATGTCGTTCAAAATTAAGGGCAAAATATTCATTCCAGAAACCATTCTTCATCTCAAAAATCACGCCCTACCACTCGTCCTCTCTCTCCTCGCCGTCCCGCCATCACCATCTCACCATCCTCTCTCTCCTCGCCATCCCGCCATCGTCCTCTCTTTCCTCACCGACACCACTATCGCTATCCATCCATGGTCTAAAAATTTCACTAGTCATAGTCACAAATTGGTCCCAAAATGTCCACCTTCGCTGTCCCATTTCGTGGTCATGAATACAAAGCAATTGCTGCTAATATGTTTTATGTGGTCCTAATTTGGGTTTTTTTTTTTAACAGACGAAATTTGGGTTCACATAGGTCAGATATATGGTTTACCAATGAGATGTCGTACGTATATCAAATATTGGATAACAATGGTCCTTTGTTTCTTGCATTGACAGGATATTGAAGTTGGGGAGATTGCTAGAAGCTTGCCCAAACACGGTTGTTAATCGTTAGTAACAATTTCTTTATTTGAAGCATGAAGTTTTTTGGATGTATTTGTATCTGATGAAGCACAATTTTTACCATGTTTCTTTTGTTTTTTTACCATGTTTGCTTTTAATTTTTTATTAGAACCTTATGTGATGGTTTTTTTTTTAATTTTTTATTTTACCATGCCTTCTATAAGAGTGCCGCTGCACGGGCCTACATATTTACCGTGCTTTTTGACTTGTTATAAGTTCACTATATTTTCTCATTATTTTTTACCATGTTTCTTTTTTCTTTTTTATCATGTTTGCTTTTTGTTTTTTGCCAGAAGTTTATATGATGATATTTTTTTTATCAAACAAATACTTTCCACCCTCCTACCTCTCGGCTGTTCAAAATCACCGAGGAAGATCCATTTGATGATGGAGTAGACTCAAAAATGGAGTACAACTCCATGTTTGGTGACTGCAAGCAAGAGGAAGATGCCAACGCTGCTCGAAAATGGAATACGAGCATCGAGTTTTCTGCTATATTTTATGTTCTTCAATTTAGCTTCAATTTAGTTTGCAAAATCATTTTGGTGTTGCTTATCCTCAAACTTCTCCATATTTTGTTGTTCTTTCTTCTTCCTATTCTCTTTGAATATGTTGAATAATGCACCAAGTTTACTCTGTCGAGTTTAATATTTTTACCATAATCATTGAAATATGATGCGGGCATGCATTTTTACCATGATCCAATATTCCTAGTTAACTAATAGTTTCAAATTTACCATATTTACTATTCTGAGACTAATTGTTAACATTGATTATTGGAAAATATTGTGGTCATATTTTTCACCATAATCCAAGTTGTAAATCAAGAAATATTGCAATATCCTAAATTGATTTTTACCGCTATGACTGGAATATGTTGTGGACAATTTTTTATCTTGAGTACTGGACCTAATTAGTACGATTGATTTGTCTTTTTTTTTTACCATGATTGTTTGCGAATTTACCATAATTACTGTGTCGTGTGTGATTTTTACCATGTTCATTTGAAAATGTTGTGCCATATATTTGCCATAATTATTTCGCTACTCCCCCACTATTTCCATAAACCCCGAACTTTTGGTATTCGTAGAGAAGGAAACAAAATCATAAGATTCGGTTATTATGAATTTTTGAAATCCTCTCTTCTTATCTCTCGTAATTATTGTGATTGAATCCCACTAAATTAGGAAATAGTTGAATCCCATTAAGTTGGGAAACTATACATACATACATACATACATACATACATACATACATACATATAGTAAAAGGGTAAAAAGGTAATTCACACACTAAAAGGATGAAAACATAACCTGAAAAAATGGGCTAGATGAAAACTTACGTGATGCCTAAAAAAAAGATGATTATTTAATTACCTCTTTTTTATCCTTCATTCAAATGATGGACTATTTAATCTCATTCTTAATTGTCCACATCAATGTGGGTTTACGTTTCTTATTTGATCTCCCTACTATTTTATTCCCTTATTATTTTATCCCTTCAAAACCAATATGCCATCCAAACAAGTCCTTAGGGGTTTGCTTCTACCTAAGGTCTCAGGTTTGAATTCTCTTGCCAGCAAACTCTTGGGGCCACAGAGGCTATGCTCGTTTGTTACTGCTAGGGCCACAAAATTAGTCAAGGTGCGCGTGAGCTAACCTAGGATATCCGCTTATAAAAAAAGGGGGAAAATAATGGTTTTCACTTTTGTTGGAGTTTTGGTTTGGTAGTTGTTTTGGCTAGGGGGGAGTCCATGTAAATGGGGAGAATTTTGAGGAGGGTAGACTTGGTCTAGTAACTAGGAAATGATTTTTTCTTTTTCTTTTTAGGATAGGAAGTAGACTGGTGCAAGATTGATACTACAAAGCAATTTATAGATTTTTTAATTTTTTTTAATAACTGGGTGGTTCGGACTAGTTTGCGCGCATCTCGATTTATTTCAGGATCGGGCAATCCAATATTCTATGAAAACTATGAGATTTTGTGCAGATAGCCTTAAAAAGTTAAAAAGAGTTGAATCCCAGAATTCCTCTTCTTCAAGAGGAGTTCTTATCGACTCATCTACCCCTTTAATGCCGAGAGTTTACAAATATGTATAATGCACACAACACCCACTAGCATGTGTACAATATTTTACGAGATATCTTAAAATAAAAATGAACCATTACAAAAAATAAAAATTTTCAAATAAAATGTTATTCCAGAATTCGAACCACCGTTTAATATAACTAATTTATATTTATCAAATAAGATGCATATTAACTAACTTCACAATTTTGAGTTCCACATTGAAAGCTACAAACATTTTAGATACATATCTTCACAATTTTTAAAGCTTTATTTTGAAATTTTAAAATAATAATTTTGACTTATTAAAAAGCTCGATTTCCCGTAAAAAATCACTTGGGACAGGCATGTACCACACCCAAGGCCAAATCCCAAATGTAACTATTTTTCCCGGTTTCTCCGTTCTGGTTGCTTGTTTTTTCGGTTTGTTTGTTTGTTTGTTTGTTTGGTCCCACCAGGTGAACAGTAAATCTGCTTGAAGAAGTCATGTCTCCTTGCTTTTCACTTGCCTCAAGTGGAGGCGTACATCTCTGATCTCCATTGAAACCAAAAAGCCCTTCTCCGACTCGCTCTTCCTTCCCTGAACCCTCCACTGCGCGTTGAGTCTCAATGGACGACGGCGGCGACAGGGAGAAACCCTCCACCGATGCCTTCCACCTACGTTACACTCGTACAACTCGAACAGCGATGGCTCCAAGAAAAGCAACGGAAGCAGAGAGAGAAAGAGGAACAAGAGCGGCAACAGAAGATAGAGATAGAAAAGGAAGAACGAAAACGCGAAGAACAGCAACGACAACAGGATGAAGAAGCGAATCTCCAGAAGACACAAGTCGAGTCGACCACTGCTTTGCCGAGTCGAAATCGTCGCCCGCCGCTTCGGACGAATCGATCGATCCAGTCTGAGAAGTCGCAATTTAGGGCGATTGTGGTTAGTGATGGGGAAGAACGAAAACGCGAAGAACAGCAACGACAACAGGATGAAGAAGCGAATCTCCAGAAGACACAAGTCGAGTCGACCACTGCTTTGCCGAGTCGAAATCGTCGCCCGCCGCTTCGGACGAATCGATCGATCCAGTCTGAGAAGTCGCAATTTAGGGCGATTGTGGTTAGTGATGGGGAAGAACGAAAACGCGAAGAACAGCTACGACAACAGGATGAAGAAGCGAATCTCCAGAAGACACAAGTCGAGTCGACCACTGCTTTGCCGAGTCGAAATCGTCGCCCGCCGCTTCGGACGAATCGATCGATCCAGTCTGAGAAGTCGCAATGTAGGGCGATTGTGGTTAGTGATGGGGAATCAAAAACTGGTGATTTGAAGAAGGAGGAGAAGAAGAATAAGCAAAGGTATTACAGATGGAAAGCGAAGTGGAAATCTAGGGCTGAGGAAACCCTAATTAGTGGTAGGGAACATTTGTCGGTAGAAAAGGAGGATTTAAGTGAGCAGAATTCGGTGGTCTCGGCTGAAGGAGACTATGAGAAGGAAATTGGGGGGAAATGTGAGGGAGTTTCATCGAGTGGAGGAAAAAGAGGGGATGGAAAATATTCAAGGGGTGTAAAAAATTGGGGGAAACCTAGGGTAGAGGAAGACCTATCCAATGGTAAGGAACAGCTGTCGGTAGGAAAGGAGGATTTAATAAGTGAGGAGAATGCAGTGGTTTCGACTGAAAGAGAATGTGAAAAGGAAATTGGGGGGAAAAGTAGAGGGTTTTTCATCGAGTGGAGGAAAAAGAGGGAATGGGAAATATTCAAGTGGTGTGAAAACTTGGGGGAAACCTAGGGTAGAGGAAGAACTATCCAATGGTAAGGAACAGCTGTCGGTTGGAAAGGAGGATTTAATAAGTGAGGAGAATGCGGTGGTTTCGACTGAAAGAGAATGTGAGAAGAAAATTGGGGAGAAATGTGGGGGGGTTTCATCGAGTGGAGGAAAAAGAGGGAATGGGAAACATTCAAGGGGTGTGAAAAATGGGGGGAAACCTAGGGTAGAGGAAGACCTATCCAATGGTAAGGAAAAGTTGGTGAAAAATGAGGTTGAGGCTGAGAATATTGCGGTGGTTTCGACCGAAAAACATGGGAAATTTATGGGGAATGGGAAGGATTTGGTGGTGAATAATGGTAGGGTTTGGGAGAAGAAAGCACGGGGAGTGGATGGGGAGGTACTAGTAGGGGTTTTGAGGAAGGTTGAGGGTCTCTCGGTGAGAAGTGGGAGAGGAGGGAATGGGAAATATGGTGGGATCGAGAATGGCAGTCCGAGGAGGTACTGTTGGAGTTCTGGAAGGGTTAATAGCCAGAGAGTGGAGATGCCGAGGGCTTCAAACTTGGTGTGGGTTAGAAAGGAGGAAGGGGAAGCTTCTGATGCCAATGTTGCTGGTGATTAAAGCTCGGGTAATGTAGAGTTTTTTGTTCTTTCAGTGATGGTGTTCTATTTGGTTAATTGTGAACTTTTGCAATGTATAGATGCTCTGAGAATAAACTGGCTATAAGTTATAACCTAAGTCAAATAGTGTGTGCGTGTAAGGTTGCAAGTGTCTTTCATAAAATCCGAAACTGTTAAATTCGCAAGAGCCAGGATTGAGAGCTGGAGCAAAGATCTACTGAAGGATTGTGTGACTTAAGCTTATAACGTGTTGAATAAACAAGGTGTTGGACAGTGTAGTCAAATGTAGTTGTTTGCCTGGATATAAAATTTGGAGAAGGTTTGTGGTATCATGTGAAAAATAGTCGAGGAAAGCAAAATTTTCATTTTTTCTTCTGCGGGGCTGCTGATGGAAGATATATATATATATATATATATATATATATATATATATATATATATATATATATATATATATATATATATATATATATATATATATATATATATATATATATAGAGGCAATTGAATTCTAGTAAAAAGAGAACCATGAGTATGTAATTTTCAGTTATTGTCTTGGGGGCATAATGTCGCTGTGATATATTGTGTTTCTAGTTATTGTCGTCGCAAAACATTGGTTTTGTGATTAAATATACTCGTAAAGAGTAACCAATTGTTCAGTCATCAGTTCCCATTACCTGCTGATGTACATCATAATTCTGCTGTTGATATTACGTTTCACCAACTACACTAAGATGTGTGCTACACTACTTTGAAGCATTCATGAATCATGGGGTTATGTGATAGGTAAATTAGATTAATAGTTATATTTACATTTTTAGAATTTTAACTATGCATTCCGAAGAACTGACTTCATGATGTGAGTTTTATATTTCTCCTTTGGGCTGCAAAATTGTAAATTTAATTTAACTGCATCGTGGATGCATCATCTTTTGGAGTTTTCTTCAATGAAACTCACAAACGAAGTAATCCAACATTCCAGTTGGTCATGTTTCTTTCTGTGCAGCATATGTAAATGCCATAAATAACAATGTCCCTACTTGTCGCGAAGGTGGCCACAATTGTTATGAATTGTGTCCTGTGTCCTGCTTAGCTTAGGTCTATTTTCAGGCTATTGAGTTATGTATGTTCTGCATGTGCTGAAATGTCACAGACAGAAGAAAGAAGTACAAAGTGATACAATTAGCTCTAATAAAAATAAGTTATTTGTGTTATACGTCAAACTGGGCCAAAGGGTGCAATGAGTATTCACCACCCATCGTGCATGTGGTAAACTGGGCCAAAGGGTGCAATGAGTATACACCACCCATCGTGCATGTGGTATACCACTACAGCTTCCTTTTCTTGTTTCACATACCCAAACAATGTAATTCTATGTACCGGTGACTCCTAAGCTATTCATAATCGTAATTCAACCTCATTGGTTCATGCTCGCTGCACTTGGGAGTAGATTCAAGTGTCGATATGGTAGGTCAATGGCACCTTATTGTGTCACTCAGATGAATTATTGCAAGGCGGATATTGTTGTTTATGCTTTCTCTCTCGCATCTAGTACATAATAGTTGAAGGGAGAACTGTTTTTAAAAAAAAAAAATGAGGAAAGGTTTACTGCTTCAGGATTTCACCCAGGCTAATGTATAATATATGCTTTTCATCATCCTTAGTATTTATGCTCCATTGGTTTTGGCATAAATGTGAAGGAAATGTATTTGGATCTTTTCCTCCGTCTTTTCATGCATTACATCGATATTTATTGAACTTCCTCTTTGTTGAACACCACTCTCTCCTCATTTGCATCTAAAGTAGAAAATTTTGGTATTCATCAGGTGCGCTAGTGAAGGCTGGAGGAGCCCAGAAGAAACCAGCACAGATGAGGCCCAAGGAAACCAGTTCCAGAATTTTTTGTGTACATGTATCTATCGCTATTTCTGATTCTTTCCATTAATTTTCCATCTGAACATGGTAGATGGGACAGAAATGTTGGATGGGTGCCATTGACAATGAGAATTGTAGAGTTTCATGTCTTCATCATTATGCTCCACAGGCCTTAATTTTGTCAGTTGTGTCCGTTTCTTATCTTAATCTTTGGCATATAGTTTCTCAATCATAACAGCTTGAACTTTCCTTGGTACCTGTTGTCGTGGTTGATGTTTGCACCTGATGGAAGTACACAACGAAAACCAGCAGCTAGTTTGTATAAATTGGTATTCTTCATTGTGTCTATGTTGTGTTTTCCATATGGTTTTGGGGCATTGCTTCTGTTTAAGATTTCGTGTCTATGCTGCAAAATTTTAGCAAGGTGATATCTTGATAGCTTTGCAGTAATTAAGGTCAATGTAAGATAATGTTTCTATCTTGGCCTTTGATACTTCGATTTACTGGGAAGTGTTGCACAATCAGTTCTATGCTTATTAGAGAACTGAGCTATGCTGAAGAAAGATGGCCGCATGCAATAGAAAGTGGTAAGGTCTAGGTATTGTTGAGTGCTGCGTTAGTAGAATTGTGGGGTAGGTAGCTGAGAGGCCTTATCATTTAGAAGTTTATTAATTTATCTCGTTGATTTGTCCCTGTAAAACAAATCAAAGAGGTGATCAGAACACGACAATCCTATCTCGATGTGTCTGAAGAGCCCTTACCCTCCAGGAGCCTGGCAAGATGGGCGTAGATGTGAATTGTGGGGTAGGTAACTGAGAGGCCTTATGCCTTATCATTTAGAAGTTTATCAATTTATCTTGTTGATTTGTCCCAGTGAAACAAATCAAAGAGTGTGGTTTGTTTGGCCCTCGGCTCCGCCCCCACTTGGGTTGACCGGTGGTGGTTTGGTTGTCTTGTGGTGGTGGTTTGGTGGTCTTGTGTTGGTGGCAGCAGACGGTGGTGGTGGTGGCGGCTATCATGAGCTATGGTGGCGGCGGTGGTGGAATGTTTTGCACTTTGGTATATGGTTAGGTTTAGGGTTTCTTGGGGTTGGGCTTAGCCCACTTGTTTGGGTTAGACACTTTGGGCTTTAATGTTTGATTTGAGCTTTAAAGGCCTTTGGGTGTTTTTTCATTGTATTATCTAGGTACTTTAGGCCCATGGGTGTTTGGGTTTTGCTCTCTGGTTGTTCCAACTTTTGGTTGGATCTTGTCTTCCCTTCTCGACGTAACCTTTGTAAAAAATTCTTTAATAAACTTTTATTGCTTATAAAAAAGATGGGCGTAGATGTAAAGCGGATGATTTTATCTAATTTTGTCTCTCTTATTCAACTTGGTGGATTGATCACCTGTTTCGGGCTTTTTTTTTTTTTTAATTGTAGGCTATTCCCATATGGCAATTTTTTTCCCATTTATTTGCTCCTTGCCTTTCTGGTCTCTAACGTGATGCTTGTTGGAACCTTTTTGCTGTACTTAGTTGCATTCTAATCCGTTGTGTTTTGGGGGTTTAATTTTCTGGTTTAAACATGATAGTTCACGAACGCGGGACTTCTGCTGTTTGTATAGGTCGGCAGGCCCTGCCAACCCGAATCTGAACCGTCCAAAAGTGTTTTGAATGATTCAAATTTAAAATAAAACTCTTCTAGGGAAGAGTCTTTTTCTCGTTGGAACAATTTTATTTTAAATCCGGACTATTAATTTCCGAGACGAATGGTTCCAGATGCGATTGGCGGGGCTTGCTGACCCATAGGGACAGCAAAATCCCCTGCGTTAGTTCAGTCATAGCAGGGTTTTATTTTTCTACCATCAACCTTTTGTGTCTGTTCATCTGGTTCTTTTTCCAGACCCCTGGGCATACATTATTGTGTACTTCCAAATACAATTCATTTACTCCCCTTTATTTTGTGACGGCTTCTGCCAAATCATTAAGTTTTTGAGATAGTGGATGGGTTGGCAAAGATTGAATGGGATTCTAGGTGGTATGAATGAGAGTAAGTGTCATCGGGGGGTTACACAGTTACACTAGAGGAAAATGTAGAAAATACAAGCAAAAAGGAAAGTGAAAAAATGAGAGAGAGCAAGGGGAAGGAAGGGCAACAAAGACCAGATTTATTAATATTGAAACGGGAAATCAAACATTTACATATATTTGTCTAAATTCGGCAGGGATTTGATTGAAAAGTTAGTTTTGGATGTCAAACGAAATAGTATGGTCACCTAAATTCGGCACCGAAATTGGTACGTTTAGATTGATGTATGAATGGACGCGGTTCTTGATTTTTACCGTCAATCAAAATTCAGCGTGGTTAAACCAAAGGACCTATCGAAGTTGGCGCTCGTCCCCGGTCAATATCGGATCAAACAAAAAAATGAGTAGAATCTCCCTCTATTTCTTGGCAGTAGAAAAATGAGTAGTAATAATTGGCTTAATTGATGATCAAAAGACAAAAAAAAAAAAAAAAAAGATTGGCTAAATTTCACACCTAAGCCGTGATGATTACCAAGTTGTAACCGCAGATTCAGGTTGATACTATCTACCAATATTGTGTTGCATATCAACAAATCATTACGAAAAATTTATTAATTGGGATATCCAACATAGTTATTAGTTACTTTCTGTAACAGCCAAATTCCTATTTATATTTCTCAGAGAACTGAGTTACAAGACAATAACAAAGTACCCTTTTAGTTCTTCTTGCCCTGTAAGCGTATCTGAGCTCCAGGAATGTCTAAAGGTGACTGTGGCAATGGCGGCGACGGCTGCAAGTGTGGCTGCTGTTGTGTCCACAGTGGAGCTATGGAGGACATAAAGCCACACCCAGTGATGGAGCAGCTCCCAGGAGTCCAATATTGTGTCAATAGTCCTCCTCCATGGCGTTCGTCTCTCTCTCTCGTGAATTACCATTATATTTTTTTTTGTGTCCATTGGAAAATCAAGATGTAAATTATTTTGCTAACAATTACAATTTTACTGATCTTTTGCCCCCCCCCCTAATGCAGTGGAAATTATAGTGCTGGGGTTCCAGCATTACCTAATGACCCTAGGTACCACCGTCTTGATTCCAAGTATGTTTGTAAACCAAATGGGAGGCAGTAATGTAAGCAATACATTCTTCTGTGTTTTCATCTTTTCTCTTTGATTTTGTCTATTGACTCAATCTAATGGAGTATTTTCGTCGTTGCAGGTAGAGAAGGCTAAGGTGATACAGACCTTACTATTCGTTTCAGGACTAAACACGCTAGCACAGACCTTATTTGGCACCCGACTTCCCTCAGTAATCGGTGCTTCACACGCGTTTATTATTCCGATGACTTCGATTCTACATGCCAAAAGATATCATTTGGAATCTCCAGAGCCTTATGGAGATTACTGTACATATCACGTAATCTGTCTTCTTTTTCTTTTAGTAATTTTTAGTACAACTTCTTAGCAATTCTTTGTTTTTCTGACTTTGGGCTTTCGGGTGATTTTCAGAAGTTTGAAAGGACAATGAGAGGTATGCAGGGTGCTCTCATTGTGACCTCTTGTTTCCAGATGCTCCTTGGCTTCTTAGGCGTGTGGAGAAACGTCGTGAGGTCATTATTGAAAATTGTAGCCTTTTTTCATAGCTTATTTAGTAATAAACTGTTTGTTCATTGACATAATGTTTTGACAGATGTGGGATATAGTTTTTTATTTTATTTTATTTTGAATCTCTTCTTTATTTGTTTTAGGTTTATTACCCCTCTTTCTATGGTTCCTCTCATGACTTTTACTGGACTTGGGCTATATTATCTTGGCTTTCCAATGGTAAGATTACCTGATCCCTCAATACATCTTTTCTCTCGAATCCTGGTTTTTCCAGTTAAGACCTGAAGGCAACATGTTTTTTCCCTCACTTGTTCAGTCTTTAATGCTGAAAAATAAATTGAAAGGTCGGTCCCAAGAAGACTGATGATAATACCATGGTCATCAAAAAACGTAGAAAAAGCATTATGAAAATATTCACGTGCATTGTCGGAATGAAACATACGAATGCAAGAATTACATTCTAAGATCAAACTTATTTCTAAAGATTATCATTCCCCTCCAACCATTGCCAAAAATTAACATTTTGTACTTTCTTAGCTGAATTCATGATGGAAGTCGAATAAAGTTCGTTTAGTGTTGCTTGGATACATTGTTCTTACGGATCTAAAGCATGTTTTTGGGTGTAACTTGTTCTCCTACACTGAGGAACTGGTAGCTTCTGATATTTCACTATATTTGCGAAAGTATTTTTTTGCTATTGAACTGTTTTCCCTTCTCTATTTTTTCCTTGTAGCTGGCGAAGTGTGTCGAACTTGGGCTCCCCGAGCTAATATTAATGGTTATCCTCTCACAGGCAAGTAATTGTGGTTTGTCAACTGCACAATGATGCATTAAGGAAGTTTCTTGGTTTTTCTTTTAAGCATTTCCTTCCGAAGGAATTAACTGATTTTCAGTATCCGATGGAAAATCTATGTAATGGTTTTTGCAGTATCTTCCCCATTACGCAAAAGTAAAAACAAAGACACGGGTGTGTGATCGATATGCACTTCTGTTCTCGGTTGCATTTGTATGGGTTTATGCGCAAATTCTTACTTCAAGTGGAGCATATCATAACGCTTCTTCAGCCACTCAAGCTAGTTGTCGCACTGATCGCGCTGGCCTCATTACTGGAGCTCCTTGGTAAGACATCATCTTTTTTCTCACCTCTTTTTGGTAGGCGTAAGAACTCGATTGGGATCCCATAAACTTTCTTTGTTTGGTGCTAATGCATCTGAAAAGATTGCATTCTTCTTAATAACTTGAGCTAAACTATGAAATGACTCATTAATGGGACTCCTTGATAAGGAGAGATTATTCAGTGCTTCTAGAGCCTCCCGGACTCTCTCAATCACAAATTGGTGTGGGATCCACATAGTGAGGGTTACTGTGCGGTGGAGAGAGCCCCTATTGCATTGCTCCATCCAAGAGCACTTAATATTGTTTCCCTCGATAAGATCTTCTTTTATTGAGCTAAAAAGAACTTGTTCGTGCCTTTGAGATCATAGATCCCTCGATAAGTTTTAATTCAGATCGTTAATTCGAAATTGTACACTTCTAAAATGTAGGGTTACAATTTAGAATTTGATTTCTGAGTTCTCCTATTGTTTTAGTACTCTCAACTCACAGTCACACGTACTTCAACTTCTTATATAGAATTCTGTTGCTAACCATTTCTCATTTATATTCCTTACCTCAAATCGCTACATACTCAGGCTCTACATTCCTTATCCATTCCAATGGGGGAGACCAACTTTTCAAGCCGGTGAAGCTTTCGCAATGATGGCTGCTTCTTTTGTTGCTTCTCTTGAGGTTTGCTCCTTTCCATTTTGTTTATAGCATTCCTGTGTCATTCGATATATTTGATTATGTCACCCACCTCTTGTCCATAATTTATGTATGTTTTCACTCCTCATAACCATGAAAGTGGATATCTTTATAAAGATTACACACATTCTCTCTGTTCCTTTTTTTGCAGTCTACTGGCACATTTCTTGCAACAGCAAGATACGGGAGTGCTACACCTGTTCCAGCTTCTGTTCTCAGCCGCGGTGTTGGCTGGCTGGTAATGACCTGTTAGAGTATTGTTTTTTCTGTTTCGATTATTGATATGAGATGAAATGCTTTTGAGCACTCCCCCGGGTGTGTATTCTTACTGCTGGTTTCAATCCGTTTGTTTCAGGGATTTGGGACTTTTCTCTCTGGTATATTTGGTACTGTGACCGGTTGTACTGCATCAGTGTAATAAGCTCGAACTTAATGTTATTTCTTTGATCCATTATTTTTTTTCCTACCAATGTAATCGCGTTTATGCATCTTCTCGTTGTATGAACTCATCATATTGTATCCTGTGTTGTGCGTTTATTTGTGCAGTGAAAATGCTGGTTTATTGGCAATGACAAGAGTAGGAAGTCGACGAGTCGTTCAAGTATCAGCTGGGTTTATGATATGTTTCTCTTTATTAGGTTCGTTCATACTTCCCATTTCCAACAAGTCTACTGTTTTTTCTCTCTATTTTCTTGCAAAAAAAAAGTTACTTTTAGGCTCCGTTTGTTTAAATGTAAAACGATTTCCGACGAAAAATAATTTCCTTGTGAAATGATTTTACAAGAAAACGTTTTACGCCCAAACGGAGCTTAGTTTACATTTCTGTTTGGCAACATAAGAATCAGCAGAAGGCAGTGAAGTACTTGGTATTCGCAGTCGTGTTAGACGTAGATCTTTTATTTTATTGGTACCAAGAAAGGATTTGAGATTTTGTGGAGTAATTTCTCATGAACAAGTACCTGATATGGCCAAACAGGAAAATTTGGAGCATTTTTCGCTTCTATACCTCTGCCAATTACAGCAGCTTTGTACTGTTTCTTCTTCGGCTATGTATGTAAGTATCTTCCCCTTCTTCAACAAATACGTATTTTTGGTAACAAAACTAACTGCTTACGTACTGAAAACAAATTTATTTGATTTGTGTTTCATGCAGCTTCCGCGGGCCTTGGCCTTCTCCAATATTGCAATTTGAATAGCTTCAGAACAAAATTCATTTTAGGCTTCTCTTTCTTCCTCGGACTCTCTGTTCCACAATACTTCCGGGAATATCAACTACGTTCAGGAGCGAGTCCCATTCACACGCATTCGACATGGGTAAATTCTCTCTCTCTCAAAGAAAAAAAAAAGCCCCCGAAAAACTGGATTTTCACGGTTTGATAGCATTTCAAATGTTGACTATTTGCTTGATAAAACTGCAGTTTAATGACGTATTGACGGTGATCTTCACGTCCCATGCCACCGTGGCTGTTTTAGTTGCTGTGATCTTGGATTGCAGTCTCGTTCGCGAGGACGATGAGGGTGGAAAAGACAGCGGATCACATTGGTGGGAGAAGTTCATGTTTTATAATAGAGATGTGAGAAGTCATGATTTTTATAAACTGCCTTGTAAACTCAACGAGCTTTTCCCTCCTTTGTAAACTCAACAAACTCTTCGCTCGTTTAGGAGTTTTAGCATAACCAGTTAATATGTAGCCCTTGATTCTTTCCTGCAGTTTATGCTTTTATAAACTCAAGAAACTTTTCGATCTTATATCTCTGCTGTTCATGGTTTTGAAATACCCAATTTTGCATGTAATTAGTAAATTGGTTTTGTAATTGTCCCTCCGAAGTTTATATATGGCCACCGCAAGTCTTTTGGAGTTCCGGCTACACGCAGATTTGGTCTGGTCCTATCAAGTATTGATTTTAGCAAATCTTCTCCTCGTTTGCTAAAATCAACACTTGATTTTATCAAATGTTAGATTTTAGCAAATGGAAAACTTAAGCCTTAGAAGGCTTTGAGACACTTATTTGGTTGTACTTTCAAAGACCCTTTTAAGATTAGGTGAAGGTAGGAGAGAATTAGGCTTTCGGTATAGAGAAGAAGAAGATTGTTGTCCTTTTATACAATGGATAGCTAGGATCTGTGATCTCTTCATGACACGTGTCCATATCACGTGAGAAATCTAGGAAACCATCATACGAGATACATGCGTAGGACAAAAATAAAATGTTCTCGATCTAACCTATAGAGATCATTAAGTGGAGGTAGGTGTTGAGATGACTTAAGTGGGGGAGACTTTTAGGTCGAGAACACAGAAGAAAGAAAAAAGAGAGAGGTTATGTTGCATGGAAATGCAGAGGCCTAGCCCTAGGGCAACGCCGAAAAGAATAATGTTTCGTGCTAATGCTGGGTTCTGGGTAGGGATCTTAAAAGCCTAAATTCCCTAGTCTAATTCCATAATGGCTTGTCCAAGGCCCTAAATTCATTAAGCCAATTTATCCCAAAACCATGGCCCATTTAGTAGGTGGCATAACTCTAACACAGCAAATTTAAGAAAACTGTTCTGTATCTTGGGTCCGGTTATGAATTGATTTATGAATTTTGTGGTTTAGTTTATGAATGTTTGAGATGACCAGCTGGATGACCAATTTTTCAAGTCCGAATTTTGCTGTTGCGAGGCGAGCTGGGCCCTTTGTTAGCTGCATATTATATGTCCTAGTCGGGGGTGTGTATTGAAGCATTTCCGATTGAACGTATAGTCTATAGAAACCATGTATGAAAAACATTAGCTATTCTTGTACTTGCTTTATCTTTCCCTTCGTAATCGAAAACACCACGTACGGATTTGTATTGGGTAGTAGGCCGGATTCTGTATTGGGTGGTTGCCGGCTTATTTATCTTTTTGGTCTTTAATGTATTTGTCAAGCGATGATTTTGTTTCCAAACTATTTGCACTAATTTGGGCCCTAATGTTTCAAAAAAAATTCACTATTAGCCCAAGCCCACCATTGTTGTTGTCAATTTCCCCAACTTCTCGTCACCCTCGTATGAGGCCCAATATCCATTACAGACCATCACTTGCTGGATCATTAATTCATTCACTGATCAGTTTCATACCAAAATGGTGGATGGGTTTAACCCTCAATCTTTGCTATCCGCTCGCAATTTTTGCTTTCACAAATTTTAGTAATTTGGTGTGCTTTTAAAATATGCTTTCTCAACCAACGGGGCTAGCTTAGTTGGCCAAGACTCTTACATCTCACTAGGAGGTCAGGAGTTCGAATCTCCCTGCCCGCGTGCAAAGACTCTTCCTTTCTTTGTTTCTTTCTTTGTTTCTACCCTGTAACGGGCTTATTTCTAATGTTTTGAAACCGAACCGAAAAAGGGGCTGGGCGTAGGGATGGCAATTCAACCCGCCCCGCTCCGAACCCGCCCTACCCCGCCCCGATAGGGTAGGGTTTTTTTATGATTTTTTTGGGTAACGGGTAGGGGCAGGGGGTGATTTTGAAAAACCCGCCAGGGTTAGGGTAGGGGCAGGGGTATGGTCACCCCGCTCCGATATTATCCGCCCCGACATACATATATATGTATAACTATATTTATACACTCTTATATGTATATATCAAATTATATTTTTTTCACTTATATGCATTAAATTTTATTTTTATTCTTATAATTTTACTTTTACAACTAAAATACAACATTAGATAGTAGATTTTGATTAAGTTGTAAAAGTTATTTTGTGAACTTTTATCATTTGTACTCACTAATTGAAGTTTAAAATATACTTAACTAATATGTGAAAAAAATAGGGGCGGGGCGGGTAAACCCGATACCCGATAGGGGCAGGGTGGGGGTACCCATAAATTACCCGGTCGGGTTAAGGGCGGGTTAGGGGTGGGTTAGGGAATTTTAGGGTCGGGGCAGGGATCATCAAAACCCGCCCCAACCCGCCCCGTTGCCATCCTTAGCTGGGCGGACGGGTCACTGGTTGAACCGCTATCGAACCGTGACGTCATAATTATATTAAATATATATTAGAAATATACAATTAAATAAAATAAGCCTATAAAAAAATGATTGTACAAGAAGTTAGAAGAAATAAAGGGAGTTTATTCTTTGTCAGTTTTACTCATGGTTTTTTACAATCCCACATCAGAGGTATACCAACTCTCTGATTCATTTTTCCCTTATAAAAGGTCAAGAAACCTTCGAATTGTAGCTGGCTGTCATTAATGTACACGAGTTGGTTGTGGGCCCTTAACACAAGTACTATGTCTTTGACATAGCGAGCCAGCAAAAAAGTGTTCAAATTTTACGATCCGGTTTGCTCAACCCGGAAACGGTTCTTGTGGGTTAGCGGTTCGATTGCTAAACTAGACCGGTTCTTATTTTTTAGGCTGGTTTTAGAATCTGAACGGTTATTGGCTGGGACCAAACCGGACTAAAGGCTGGTTGACGAGCCGATCGGGTGAACCGGACCGGACACACTGAATTTTCTTGTATTTATTAAGTTATTGGGTTTGGTTGTCTTATGGACTCTCACAATTCATTTAGTGTCCTAGGTTGGTACTTTTTACTTTATATGTGATGTAATTGATCTCTCTTCTATTGATTGACAAAAAAAAAAAAAAAAAGCTTTCTCGCAGACTAATTTTTCACACCTCATGCTTTCATATCGATCTTTTCTAACCTCTGACTACTGCCATTGCGCTTTCGCTCTCATTCACGCACATACACACGCGTTATGTAACTTATATTTAACCATGCGATGACCTCTCTCTTTCACAATTCATTTTCAGCAAAAAGCGGACTACAACAATACCCTACCACTTGTCATTTTGTTTGTCCCCATTTCTGACTTTTTCAAGTTCCAAATTGTTTGGCCATTTCAGAAAATTGAAAAATAAATTTTTTTTTTATCTTTTCCTTTTACTCAAATTTTCAAGAATTGAAATAACATGTCTAATTCGAACGGAAAGGCATTTCTCGAAAAAAATGTAGATTTTGTATGTATAATGACATTTTTTTAGTAATTTAATTTTTCAAAATTGATAAACAAATTGGGACGGAGTTTGGCTTTGTCTTGGTTTCCAGTTCTAGAAATTTATCTTCCAAACTTACACTGTTTTAGTCATCCGTATTTTTTCGTCTTTAATGATTTTTTTTTTATCGAATTTACTTTATTATTTATCTCTGTTCAAAAAATAAAAATAATTACTTTTTTAATTTTATAGTACTGGGATCCGGGGATCAGGGCCCAGAACATGGAATGTGCAGTCCTAGTCTACCCAGTAGTGCTAACTGCTAAAATTTTACTACTCCGAATAAACCAAGGAAAAAGGACAAAGATGTTGCGCACGTGGCTATTTAAGCACCACACGTGCGACAGCTACAACTTGTGTGGGGGTAATAGGCAGTAATTCAGGGGCCAACGGCCAACCTCGCAAGGCCCACGTGAGATATGACTTTGATTTCCAAAAACCTTAATTTCATAGTGATCTCACAGAACCAGACAAAGCTTTAAAGGACACAAACAAAGAATTCATTTTGATACCATCCGGCGGTATAAGAGAATTTCCACTCTAAACAAAACTCAAAATAGAGTCTTCAAATTAAAGATAATCCTAATCACCGGTGGATAAAAAAATGCATTAATATCCGTCAAATTTTATATTTACATTGATTTTCGTGAAATGGGTGTTAAAATTCTTACTTATTGGACATCGTATGTATGTTATTGACTATCTGTAGTCGGTGGTTAGTTACACTCGAACTTTAAAGGTAAATATATACTATTCTATTTGTTACGTGGAAAATTTGAATTAGAAATTTTCAAATTAGTAAGAAATGTTTAAAGCATGGATAGCATTTGAGAGGTACGCTAGATATCTTCTTAATAATACCATTGCATTATTGTATAACAATTAGATGCAGTTAAAAAAAAAAGTATAAAAATTGGATTGCAAATATAAAGATGTTATTGTTGTAGCCACAAAGAACCAACCAAAAAATAAACCATAGAGATTCATCTCTATTCAAAGTTGTGTGTATCACGCCCTCAAATTTTAAGAAAAAACAAATATACTTTCCCTCCCTAGAGTATCCCAATAATTCCTCGCAACTACGACCAAAAGTCATCTCATAACGTTCATTTATAATGAATAATTAAAGTCAACATCTCATACCCATATCCCAAAAGTGCTAAGGTTATTACAAATTTTCAATGAGTCAAGGAAAGAAGATTTAGATGCCAAGTCTAGTGCCAAAAGAAATTAGGATTTTACAAATAGTTTGAATGCTCTTCATGCCATTGTGGACGCCGCCATAGAGCTCTCAACTTTGCCGACTTTGATTTTTCGGGAGTCGCCACCCAAGTTTTTGGATAGTCACCTGAGAAACCAATTTTGAAAAGTGTGACTTCTATGCCATTATTCAGAAAAAGGCTTTGTTATTATTCTTTTAAAAGATTTTGGGTTTGTAGCCAGGTTACAAGAGAAGAGGGATTTTACAGCACCTCTCTCGCCCGCTATAAGGATCAGTCTCTACTTTAATGTTCATGAAATTTTACAAAAATATATTATTATTAAATTTTGTCCATGTAAAGGGATGAGGAGTAAAATGAAGGAAATAAAATACGGTAAACATATACAGTAGGAAGATGGCATATGACGATGATGCAAAACTATGATTTTAGCTCCTTTGGTACAAAGATTGAATCGGCCTAACAATAATTGACCTGTGCGCACGGGTTCACACCAGGGCGCACAGATGCCTTACACCCAAATCTCTTATTTTTTGCTCTTGGTTTTAAATATTTGAAGATAAGCTTGAGAAGAGACTTTGATGATCTGGGCAAGGATGGCTAGACCTCTTTAGTTTTTAGAAATTGATTATCTGGCTTTAATAGACAAACTAATTTTTCTAAGAAGTGAAGAAAGAGAGTACTTACACAGATTTTAAAGAAAGGAAAAATTATCGAAATGGTCCCCGTAGTTTCACCCGAGTCTTGATTTAGTTCCTCTAGTTTCAATTACACTCCAACGAACCCTGTAGTTTCAATTTTGGTCGAATTGAGTCCAAACGTTAACTTCCGTTAGCAGATTAGACGGAAAACCCAATTTGGGGATTTTTTTAGGGTCAAACTCGTCTTTTCACCCACCCTTCTTCTTCCCCAATTTGTAACCCTAACCCTAACCCTAAATCAAATCCAACATTTTTATTTCCATTGCAAAAATAAAAAAATAAAAAATGTCTTCAATCACAATTTACCAGCATTACAACCACGATAATTACTTCGGTTTCTATTATAACAAATCAAGTCCCAGTTTCCAAGCTTCCAAAATACGTGCTCAAATCCTATGGTAGTGTTGATCATCACTTTGTCTACTTTTTTATACACAACAGTAAAGAAAAAGAAAACAACTTTAGAAATCAAATCAGCTATTGATACATAGTTTCAACACGTTAATTCAGTTGAGAATTCCCACGTATGAAGCTTCTACTCTTCTTCGATCAGCGTTCGTGCTAGCTGGAGAGAGAGAGAGAGAGAGAGAGAGAGAGAGAGAGAGAGAGAGTTGTACGTGTGGTTGCGGCACCTTCTCTTTCTCTAACCCGTCGCCGTTTGCGGTCGAAGGGGGAGGAACACGGCCGGCCTTGAGATCGACGCTCGAATCGGGATCTCTAGGCTTGGGGCGGGGCCCAATTGGGCTGGAATAGGTCGCATTGGTCTAGCCGGAGATGTTGGGCTAGAATCTGGTGCGTTTGGCCCAATTTGAAGGCAGCATTGTGGCAGAATTCGGCGCCGGTGGCCATGGGCTGGGTCGGGGACGCTTTGGGTGGTCGGAGCTTGCCATTTGAAGACTGGATTTCATTTTTTTTTCTATTTTTGCAAAGGAAAGAAAAAGATTGGATTTGATTAGGGTTAGGGTTAGGGTTACAAATTGGGTAAGAAGAAGGGTGGGTGAACAGACGAGTTTGACCCTCAAACAATCTCCAAATTGAGTTTTCTGTCTAATCTGCTAACGAAAGCTAACGTTTGGACTCAATTCAACCAAAATTGAAACTACAGGGTTCGTTGGAGTGCAATTGAAACTAGAGGAACTAAATCGAGACTCGGGTGAAACTACATGGACCATTTCGATAATTTTCCTTTAAAGAAAATGGGAGGAAACTAGTTTTTGGAAAATGGTCACTAGAGGAGGACTTGTGCGCGTAAGTCATGTAAAATGCTTGATTTTTGAAAAGTTCATTTTGATTGCATGTAGATCCCTTTTTAAAAATACTACCAGTACGAGAAATTGGAACATGTTTAAAGGTTCCCTCAGGGGGCCAAAATAATGGCCTAAAAGACCAACTTTTACCTTGAAAAAAGCCTTCTGACAATGCTCTTTGATGAAAATTGGAAAACAATACCGGTGATTAATGCTTATGGTTGAAAAAGATTGATCTTGAAGTTGTGGGCTTTAGACTCGAGTTTTGGAATGGACTTTTGAGGTTTTATTGAGGTTTTTCTTGAAGATTTCTGGGATTTTGTTGGTGGTTTAAGAATGGAAAATGGAATAAAAATTTCAGTGGAGTGTGGAGAAGATTTTTGAATGGCTTTTGGAGTTGACTTTTGAAGAGGACTTGAAGTTATTTTTGAACGATTTTTTTTGGAGAGTTATTGGTAGGTTTTGTGGAGTTTTGAAGAGAGAAAGGTGGTTGGAAATTTCTGGTCAAAAAAGCTGCAATGGGGCTCTCGACTTCGATTTGGAGTCGCCACTCGGGCTTGTGGATAGTCACCCGAGGAACCGATTTTGAAAAAATCTGACTTTCATGCCTTGTTCTGAAAAAAGGCTTTAACTACTGATCTTTTAACCAAAACATTTTGGGCTCGCAGCCAGGTTAAGAGAGGGGAAGGGTTTTACGACACCCTCTTCGGCCGACACGAGGATCGGTCTCTGCTTTAATGTTCGTGGGAGTTTTATGAAAACATTTTATTATTAAACTTTGTCATAACAGGATAGGGAGCAAGGTAAAATGGATTTAAAATGTAATATGCAAATGAAATAAATATCATATGGATGCAAAATATGACATATGAAAAAGACATAAAAGACATTATTTAGAATGACATGAAAAAGAATTTGAGTTATCACTGAAATCAACTCATGTGCGCTAGTCTCAACTGGCGCACACGAGTTATGCTGTCTGGGCGCAACTTTGATTCTTTATTCTTGATTTGAACTATGTTGCAAATTTTTGTTTCTACTTTCTGGTTTTTAGAAATTGATATTCTAATGATTTTGATTATATTGACAAACTGATTTTTCTTGAGAAATGGTGAAGGGAAATAACAATATGATTAAAATAAGGTAAAATAAAATAAACAACATATATTTTCACAAAAAGGGTACAAAAATCAACTTTCAAAAAATTGGATATTAGAGAAGGACTTGTGCGCACGAGTTGGGACTTGTGCGCATGAGTTGCAAGAAGCTTGATTTTGAAAATTTTATTTTAAAAATATGCAAACACTGTTCTAAACGCACTACTAGTATAAAGATCTGGAATGTGTTTAAAGGATCCTCTCCACGGGCCAGAATGTTGGCTCAAGGACCAATTTTATACCATTGAAAAGTCTTGAACAATGCTCTTTTGTAACTTAGTTTGAAAAGCAATTTGGAGGTAGGTTCTTTGGCTGAGAAATTGAGGTTTTTGAATAAACAGGTTGCGGTGCTTAGAGCTGTGAAAAATTAGGAGTGTTTTGAAGACTTTTGGAGGATTTTTGGAAGATTTTCTTTGAAGTTTTTGGAGCGGCTCAGTAAACTAAAAAATCTGAATTTGAGGGAGTGTGGGAAAGTATATTAGCTGGTAGGAGAGAGAGAGAGAGAGAGAGAGAGAGAGAGAGAGAGAGAGAGAGAGAGAGTAGTCTTGAAATGAAGGGAGGAGAGTGGTATTTATAGGAAGAGGGGGTGCGAAAATGGGGGGTTTTAAAAGGTTCAAACGGTCCAAAGGGATCCTGGAACCAGGGAATTGGGTTTTAAGGGAAGGGAGGCATCCAAGCAACCCCAGAAATCAACATATCATCATGAAATTTTCATGTAAGATGCCTGTACAGAATTTGGCTTTTGGCAGTCAACTCGTACGCACCAGTTGAGATTGCACAGTAGACCAAACTTTGCAGGGCTACCTCGGGTGCCACTAACTCTGTTTTGTGCGTGATTTAAAGCGTTGGAAAGATTGATCAGTCTACTTTCTAATCCAAGTGGTTTGAACCCAAAATAATTTGTATATCCAAGTCTATGACCATTTTACCCTCAAGAGGTCGGGATAACAAGTCATTTTGACAAAACATTTGAATCTCCCTCATTTCAAAACGGAATGAGATGTATTATATATCAAAAAAGAGGATTTTAAATGTACTACAAGATGGTGTATGCTTGGGTTTGTTTTGAAAAGGTTTTCTTTTGGGTTTTTTTTAGTACAACGAGCATTGTTCAAAGCTTTCGAGGCATGTTTTGGTCCATGTCATCATTGGGGGGCCTACGACCACAACTTAAGGGTATTTGGAGGGTCCAAATTGGGGTGTCTATAGCCATGCTTCACACAATGTCATGCATCAAGGATACTCCAACTGATGCTCCTTAGTTGTACATGAAAACAGCAGGGTTGAGCATTCACTTCACCCAATATAGGTTTCTTTTAACAATTTAGAAATGCATAAACAAGACATAATGGAGATGATGAACAATGCATTTTCGACATTCACAATTTAGCTTCTAGAGACAACACCTTATTATCTCAACTAGAATAATAACTCTTCACACACCTCCTACTTGCATCCACATGATAATAACTTTAGGGTATCAATTATTAAACTATAGTCTTTCCTAGTGACTCATCTCATTAGTACCACTTAACAGACTCCGTACATTTCTTTGAAACCCGAATAACCAGGTCCAACAACCCTCACAAACCATCTTTAGATTATCACAAAGTTTGTATTAATAAGGGACCATTTCTTCCTTTGTTTCCAATCACTCCGTTAATCACAAGTTCTCGAGTTCCATGGGCCTTACTTACCCAAGTTGAGATTCACAGTTTCATTATCTTTAGTTTAACTCAATATTTAAATGTGCTATTGGGAAAATCAAGAGTATCTGTTAACTGACACGATTCAATATCGCATATCCAACAAATAATGGATAACAAGTATCCATCAACTATTCAATTATGTCGCCAATACCCTGAGCACTCAAATTACTCATGTATCCTACACATGTCCACGTATTCTCATATGTCTAAATGCCTTACAAGAGCCAACATGTCCTACAAGTATTCCATAGCAATCATCCATCACATATTCAAGTACTTCTCGCATAGCTAAAGCGTTTCTCGTATATTCATAGTCCCCATATCCCATAATTATATGCATGTCCGTACTAATGCCCCCGTACCCCAAGATTACCCGTTTCTTCACAACTACTCAATAAGAGTCCTACGAGTGCCAATGTACCCTGTAAGGCTCAACAAATCTCTAAAGACAATCCAGGTTCAACTTGTTCGTTAACTTGGTCTCAGGGATTTGAAAATCCTCTACCCGTTCTCTGTCTTATAATTCTCATGGCGCTCTTCCTTACGACACGCCGATTTGCAGTTCAAGTTTTTTGCATTATCTCCATATCGATTAACCTCCTATGATCGTCAATTAACCAAATGTCCATCTCTTTGGATTTATCATTTATTTATCCACGTTAACTTTAATTGTACAGAGGGTGTCCCACATACGATACCATTACATGTCCACAAACACCTACTAATTGCCATTTCATTCTATTATGTTCTCGTTCATAATTTACGAGTCTCAAGTGCTTTTCAACAAATTTCCAAGTTAAGAACAAAGATATCATGATGGATGTTGCAAATGAGAACCCAACGGGCGTCAAGGGAGGACCAGAGTTACAAAATAGAACATGAGCTACAATATTCCAAAACATTTCTGACAGCCGGGATTCCCATCTGGAGGAAAATTTTAGCAAGTCAGGTCGCGCACATAAATCTGTAAATTTTGGTATTTTGGTCCAAACTCAATGATTATAGCTCAAACTCAGAAACTTAACGTGTTAACCACCAACAAACAACAAAAGGGTAATGTATTCCAATGCAATTAATCAAATCTAACAACTAGATCAAGAATCTCCCAAGTTTACAATCTCAAACACTAGAAAATGGGTTTTCTTCAATTTCAAGAGAGACAAGCATAAATCTATGGATTTATATCACATAGACACCATAATCACAATAAGAAAGTTCAAGAAACCCCTACCTTAAGTGTTTTGAGCTCTCACAAATCCTAGATCAAGAAACCCTAGCTTCTTTAATCTTGAATCCCACCAAAAATTAGCCTACAAGCTATTACACGTGAAACCAAGCTCCAAAAAGGTGAGAATACATATTATGGAGTGTGGATCTACAAGGGTTTACATGGGTTACATGTGTTTAGAGTGAATTTTGGGGAGGGAGTTGAAGAAATCAAGAGGGAGGAGAGAGGGGGTGGTGGCCGGCCATGAGAGGGGGGAGGGGAGTGATTTCTCTCTTTTCCTCTTTCCTTTTATAGTCCCAGTGCCCTAATTACACCTCACACCCCTAATCTTGTTAATGTGTTACTAAAAGGTCCACAGTCAATTCACTTCTTGCATTCACCCACATGAAAACATTTAAACTAAATTCCTCAAAGTTCCCAAGCTAAAATTGCAAATTTTTGTGTGAAAATCCGGGCCTTGACATTGTGCATTCAAATTTGAAGACATAAAATTAAGTCTTTAAAATAGAGGGTCAACATAGAGTTTGACTAGTGGATTTTGAGTCTATTATAGATGTTATAGAGATACAAGATTTAAAGATGCTCTAAGATTGAAGAGTCTATTATAGACATTGAAGATGCTCTATGCCGATAAAAAAAAAAAAAAAATTGTGCTCTAAGCCTAGCTCAAAAAGGGGAGAGAAGGGAGATATTTTACAGACTTGACTTATTCCACATCCTTCACAAACATATATTTGAGCAAACTTGAAAGGTTTGTAGAGATCATTACGAGTTTTAATTCGATATTGGATTGTTTAATTTGTTAAGTTCGATGAATAGATTATTCGTGTAACGGAGTAGGTTAATCGGATGTCAAATTGTTTCATATAATCATATTCTTTTAGGAGAAATAAACAATCAAACCTTGGTTAATGGCTTTTGCCTTCGTAGGCGAGAAAAACTCCTTTGCGAATGTCAAAACACATTTGCAAACCGTAGAATGAGATTCCCGGGATGTTAACCTAGATTTTGTTATTTCTTGGATAAATTTCTATGATTTAGATGAACTTTATTTGTGTTTTACCTAAAGAGTCCTTTACTTTCTTCCTTTAAATTTTCTCTAAATAAGGGCTCTAAACCTGTTTGTACCTAATTTTGACAAATTTGTCAGGTCGTAGGGTAGAATGCCATGTGGCAAATGCGCTTCTCATGGTCAACACAATGTCAAAATCAAGTAGGCCCAATTGTTGGTCAACAAGAAAGTCAAAGTCAATCAAGTCCAAGTGCAAAAAGATTAAAGATTGGAAAACCAATTGTAATATGACATGAGTGCATCATATCTATCTTACTCTTTCATTCGACAACAAACTCCAACATTATAGGATAGTTGAGATTTTTCAGGGTTTGATTGCATTCACAGACAGATCCTCAGGGTATTATCTGGAATATTTATTACATTTCCTTAGATAAGCATTGTAAGGGTAAAATACACGAGAATTTCGTCATGAATACCATATGGCAGTTAATGGAGCAATTTTCAGTTGAAGATGGTTAACTAGATGATTTGGAAATAAGCCTAGAAAACTAGCAAGCACTCAAACTTTTGACCTATTCAAAAGGCCATGTGGTAGCCATCAAGGGATTTTGGTTTGCAATCAATGTGTGCAATCAATTTGAGTTCCCAAAGATAAAAGGAAAAGGTTCGGAGACATGGGACACGTGTCACATGTCTCAGGACCAATTTCAGGGACAGGTGGCACATTTCAGGCCATAGATGACACCTTATCAGGGCATTCAGGAGGAAATATTCCTCAATTATTTGATATTTACACTGGATACAAGAGTAGTTTTGCTTCACAGAGCTTAAGTGAGCCGTGATTATAGCCAAAATGGTTCGTACAAATAAGGAGGTAGGAATAGGCCGTGGAAAATAGGAGTTATGCTCGTTTTTTACTGTTATAAAGGGGACACGTGGCAACAATCAGGGCCATTGCTGTGAATGTCAATGGTTCGACATATTTCAAGCTTTTCTCAATAAGTGGAAACGGTTTTAGAAGTTGGAACACGGCTTACTCTCAATGCCCTCTGTGCCGTGTTTTACAGAATTAGTCTCCAATCATCTATCAGAGCTCAATTCTTGTGCAACTTTACACCCTTTTTTGAGTAGCACTTGTTTGCAGCATTATTGTTTGATGTTTCATCCAACTAGTCTTAATGGTTTCTATTAAATTTTTAGTTGAAGATGGTTAATTGGATGAGAAAAATTAGGAAATAAGTTTAAAAAAGTAGGAAGCACTCAAACTTTTAACCTATTCAAAGGGCCACGTGGCAGCCATCAAGGGATTTTGATTTGCAATCAACGTGTGCAATCAATTTGAGTTCCCAAGGATAAAGGAAAAGGTTTGGAAACATGGGACACTTGTAACATGTCTCAGGGCCAACTTTCAGGGACAAGTGACACCTTTTTAGGTCATAGATGACACCTTTTCAGGGCATTCAAGAGGGAATATTCCTCAATTATTCGATATTTACACTGGATACAAGAGTAGTTTTGCTTCATGGAGCTTAAGTGAGCCATGATTATAGCCAAAATGGTTCGTACAAATAAGGAAGTAGGAATAGGCCCTAAAAATAGGAGTTGTGCCCGTTTTTCACCGTTATAAAGGGGACACGTGGCAGCAATCAAGGCCATTGTTGTGAATATCATCAGTTCGACATATTTGAAGCCTTTCTCAATAAGTGGGAACGGTTTTAGAAGTTGGAACGAGACTTACTTTGAGGGCCCTCTATGCTGTTTTTTAGAGAATTTGTCTCCAATCATCTATCAGAGCTCAAGTCTTGTGCAACTTTACGTCCTTTTTTTAGTAGCACTTTTTCACAGCATTATTGTTTAATATTTCATCAACTAGTCTTAATGGTTTCGATTAGCTTACAAAATGTGTTTAATTTTTATTTGTTGTTTCTGTTCACAGCATTTTATGTGCAGCTTGACCTGCCTTTTGAAGACCAATTCCTCAAATTTAAAGTCGAGATAAAATCGATCATGTTGGTCTGAGGTTTCGAACCCTAACCCAGGAGGTAGCAAACTCTTAAATCTCATATCACTGTAAACAGTGAAAACATAAAGAATGAAATCAACTTACTGTTTTAACTAGTTCACTTGGCTGCAGTAGATTCTATGTACAAATATAAGCTTCAAGCACAGTGTGATTTGGGAACTCTACACTTTCGCATGTGGGTGGGACATCACAAAAAAGTTCCACAGCGTACTATCTGTACATGAAAGAAAGAAAACAAGAAATGAATATTGACTCTATACAATTGTCTTTTTCTTTTTATAATTGCTATGTAGGATGAGAAAATTTTTTTGTCCTAAATTTGAAAGGGAAGAAATCTAGAAGATCTTTTTTGGGGGAGAAAATCTTGGTATGATCTGAATTTTGTGAGCTGGTATGGTTTAATTTCTTCGTTGGCAGTTTGATCTTACACTTCCAAGGACCACATTTGCAAGCTAAGGCTGAAGAGAAGCCCATAACGTAGTGGGGATATCCCATGGTCGTAAATATCAGCTGTTAAGTAGCATATTGGCCAACACGTATAGTTTTTTTATGACTTCCAATACCGTTAGACCACAATATATCGGTGAGATTGAAAATTGCATGCTTGTTCTAGTTACGTGACGTTCATTTTTTATTCACAGAAGACAGCAGGCGATGCTCGATCGTTACGGCGTATTTATGCACTCTAAAAGGATTTTTTGGAAAAAGATTAACATTAAAATTTATGACCTTTACAAATGACTAACCGATTTTTGCTATCTATTCGATGCTTTCGATACCGTTACACTGTGGCCAAGACTATTATTTGTCCCGAGACAGCTATTTAAAACCTTGGTCTACCCATTCAGCAAGGAAGAGGTCAAAGTGGGATTGGCTTTGGGCTTTAAAACAGAATGGAAATATTGAAACAACAATAAGTAACGGACTCATGCACTATTATTGTTCGTTTCAGTTTGACCTATTTCAAGATTTGACCCAGAGTTATAGCTGAAGTGGTCGTGAGTGGGCACTTGTGTTTTAATTTGTGAGGTCTCAAGTTCAAGTCGACAAAGCGACGTTGGTCTGCCATAGTAATCTAACTCTATTCACATCTTATCGTCTGATAGAAAAAGTCTATGTCAAAACTTACCGGATAGCAAACTTATCAAAACCCTTTCCTAAAAGGAAAAAATGGTTTTACCGGTGACCAATTGGATCACCAAGATTTCGTGATTCATTGCTCTGATCGAATTGGTATCTATCATTCGACACACAAATTAATAGGTCTGTAATGTTTAGTAAATGCACTGGGCTCCCGATTGCAATGCATCATTCGACTCACAAATTAATAGGTCATACAATGTTTAGTAAACGCAGAGACCCGAGAAACGATCGTCCATGCTTTCACCCTTTTCTGTGAATGTAAGAATATTGATTTTTTGTAAATTTAAATTCACGTGATTGATTTTCGTAACTTGAATCCGTTTAGGAAAGGGAAGATAACACTTGGACCCAATGGCCAAGTGCCATAACCAACCCAAAGGACAAGTGCACATGAGAATATTAGTGTCTGGGACCATACTAGTCAGATGGGGACACTAAAACAGCTCCATGAAGCTAAGAATCAGATTTCTCTCTTTCATTTGTCATGGATGATTAATCTACTTTGGTACATATGCCTAATACCCCCAAATCCAAAATTTGAATTGTGCCATTAATGGAAAAAATGAAAACATTCGGCTGCTAACCAATTTGCATTTTGCACCTACATTCTTGACCCAATTAAGACCAAGTGGATCTCCCACCCAAGGACAATTACTACCACAGGAATCCTAACCAATCATCGCTTTAGCTTAGTAACAAGGGATTGAAGCAATTTGTTACCTACCAACACAGAGGTAGCAGAAATCAATTAAGTTTATGGTACCAGAGCACAACCAGAGCATGCAGTGACGGGGTTAGGATCCGGGTGTGTTAGTCAGTGACGTCAAATTTTAGCTGAGTGTCGTAGATGGCGTGTTTTTCCTACGTAATATTTGAGAAAATGGTTTTTCGTGAAAATAGTATTGGTTCTCATAAAAGACTGGTAATTATATTAATTTTGCAAATTTAAAAAGCTAACAAAGTTTTATATTCTAAAAACGATGCATAGTTACCTCTTTTACATACGTTCTTTGTGAAGCCTAATTTGTTATAATTTTGCTTTGCTGACTATCGAGGTTCAACCTGACCAGTTTGGACGCAGTGGTCTAAGGGGTAGCGTCTACAGTAGGGGCTCGAGAGCTGTGCCCTAAAACCTAAACAAGGGTAATTAGATAATTGATGATGTAAACTCTAGGTTATAAATACTTGATACATGCAACATCCAATTTAACTCTTGTATACCATTCTTGAATTGATATACTGAACTACACAATTAGAAAACCAAGCAAAAATCTGTGTCTCTTTTGTTTCCTCTCTTTTCTTAATTGCACTTCATATGTTGTGTAGTACAGTCGTTCGGCCAATTTCTCAATACTCTAGTTAGTGATAAGTTTTATATTCATTTTATAGTGATTTGAATACCATTGAATTGGATACCATCCTTGAATTGATACGTGGATGTACTGAACTACACAGTTAAAAAACTATGTAAAAATCTATGTGTCTTTTTTGTTTGCTCTCTTTTCTTAATTGTGCTTTGCATGTTGTGTACATGTATTGTGGTTTGGCAATTTCTCAATACTCTAGTTAGTGATAACTGATAAGTTATTCATTTTATAGAGATTTGAATCATATATGTAGGGAATGATACTCTTGTCTAGGGATACCATATCCCCATTGACTTTCATCATAAGAAGGCATAACATTAACCAAAAAATCATCAAATTATTTTAAAAAATAACCACTAAATGGCATAACAAAACAAATAAAATGGCATAACATTTACCAAATGAAGACACAACATTTTCTAAAATCACTTTATTTACGGTGTTCCCCATCATAAAATTCACCACAAAATGTCATAACATTCGCCATGAAAACACATACTAACATTTTATGTTTGGCCACACCATAAGAGGGGATACTTTACGTATAACACACAAATACTACTAATATTGGAGACTTCCAGTAAACGGTTTTGTCATTTCGGATGTCAAATTTAACTCAGAGAAATAGAAAAAGTCTTTTTTTATGCCAAGCTATTTGAGATTTGTCAAATCATAACTTTACAAGCAGAATCAACTTTCCACTGAAGAGATGAAAATAACAGCTTGTAAACAAAATATAGTAGCTGAGAAATGAAACCACGAGTTCATACTGAGCTTTATTCTGACTTTAATTGGGTTCCATACAAGTGAGATGCACGTAAACTGGCTCGGACACCGAGTTACAAAAAAATCGCCCCCGTTTGTTGTTTTGAGAAGAGGACAACAAATACCGTACCTTGATGTGGCACAACGGTTGTCATCGAGCTGGCTATTACATAAATGTGGATGGGAACTCTAACCCCTTTCCTCATCACCATTGTTACCACTATCAATTGCAAATGCCCCCCCAATGAAATCTCTCTCCTCTCTCTCTCTCTTCCCCACAAACATCAGGCCAACTGGCAAATTTGAGCCCCTCAAAAGAAAAAATAATAATGTTGAAAAAGGGTTGGCGCAAAGGACAAAACCAGTCTAGGATATTAGTATGATTGTCTTTGTCTTTTTGTATCACACTCTAATCTTCCTCTATCTCCAAGGACATGGAAACTCATTATAGTCCCTCAAAACAGAGAAGTTTTTCGGTGGCGAGTGGGCTGCCACGTGGTGCCCATTGGCTCATTCAGGCTGTCTATTCGTGTTTTGGACGGCCCAAATTTGTTAAGGTTGTTCGGTGACATTTTTTGTAATTTTGAGGGGTGAATTTACTCCAATAGATCTGGGCCGTCCAAAACACAGATGGACGGCCTTGATGAGCCAACGGGCACTACGTGGCCACTCGGCATACAAAATTTTTCCCTCAAAATAGATTGGACAGTTCAGTTCGCCTCATTTTGTTGTTTTTCGGGCTCACTTCGATGATACAAATTATTTGATTTTTAAATCTCATCGAGAAAATTAGTCGCATAAAAAATCGTAGTATCTACGGAATATTGTTTGATATGTTGTCGTAAAAAATTTATCTTCGTGAAAAATGAGATTTTGAAAACATTGCAACAATGGATCGAAACTTACATTTCTGAGAGTAAATTGTTTAGAAACGTATCAAATGATATCCGATCAGGAAAAAGTGAACGGTCTCGGTCATCAAAATAGGTTCGAGAAGGGACAAAAAAAAAAATGGACCTGACTAGCTAGACCGTTCAGGAACTTAGATGGACTAATATATAGAGGGAAACAAGAACGAAAGAACAGTCCATAGCATTATCAATCTTATTTTTCTCCAGCTCTCTCTCTCTCGAGCCTACAAAAGTTAGTAAAGAAAATAAACCACTTGGATTTCATTTGAATTGAGAGGCTAAGAAATGAATATCTCAACTTCTGAGTGCAGTAGTGGGTGTGAATCAGGTTGGACAATGTACTTGGACCAATCTTCAAATTCAGCAGATCAATTCCAGAAAGGAACCAGTGGTTTTAAAGCAGGAAATGAAGAGGAATATGATGAAGATGAAGACTTGTCAATGGTTTCTGATGCATCATCTGGGCCTCCGCAGTTCCAGGAAGATGAAGATTCATATGATGGAAATGGGTATCCTTGTTCAGTTTCTCGGCAACCAAACAAGAAAGAGAAAAATAAGAAGAAGGTTAAAGAACAGAGAGGCAGCAAAAAGCAGTACTCAAATCTTGATGACACTGCTAGCTCCCCTGTCAAGGCAAGTTCATAAGTTCCATTTTTCTTGGTACATAATAATTGTTTTTATTCGATTTCGTTGCCAGAATCAGTTTTGCAGAAACACTTTCGCGAAAACTTTTTGGTAGACAGATTTTTGGCCTACAAGAATCTTTTCAGAAGAACACCGAAGAAGATAATCTCCAATTCTTGAAATTTTTTATTTATTTTATAACTGGATGTCTGGGTAGTTTGCACATACCTCTGGGTAGTTTGCACGTACCTCGACTAATTCCAGAGCCCTAAAGATTACGACCGGGCAACTCCCAGTGGCCTCAAGAGTTTGTTGGCAAGGGGAATCAAACCTGAGACCTTAGGTGGGAGTAAACCTTCAAGTCTCAAGACCACTTTGCCAAATTCTTTGAAAATTGTTTTTGGACGCGAAAATAAATATAATGTGAAAACAATGTGTGCTTGTGTTTTCAAAAAATATTTCCCTGATGGTTTTTGTTTTTCACAGAAGCAAGTAGCCTTTCCTCCTCATGGAACTTCAATGGAGCACAACTTGGGCTTCTCTCAGGGCTTCTCTGCAACACATTTTAAGGTTTAAATCTTCCAGTTTCTTTTCTCTATTTTTCTTATTTGCTTCTACAACTATTATGATCAGTTACTCAACTTATATGAATTCTTAAAATAGGGGAAATCTGCATTGCATAAGCACATTGGTTTCTTCCGCTCCTCTGTCCCAGGGAAACCAGCTTCAGGAGCATCGGGTAAGTTCTTAATACCATATGAAAGGGGCGGCTTCAGAATTTTCTCGTTTGATAACAAAAATTTGCGTACGTTTGATAAAACGCAACGTTACGCATACACTCATTTGACAGCATACATTATGTTTTGTTGTTATAACGCAATTGCCTAAATTTGGTTCTCTCTCTCTCTCTCTCTCTGTCCTTCTTGTTTGTGTTTTGAGGAGCAGGAGATTTGCAAGGGAGAAAGTGGGAATGAAGAAAAATATTCACTGGTGTATCTTCTATTCTGCAGTTGCTCAACAGAGCGTGGGAATGGAAAAGATAAAAAAAGAAAATGAAAAAAAAAAAAGGCAGTGGATATGTTAGGATCGTGTTCCCTTTTTGCTGTTCTTTAATTTGTATTGTTATTTGTTCCTGTCATTGCACTAGGAAACAACCTGTGAACATAAATGTTAAAATAAAAAAGAAAAAAAAAATTTGCTTTTCCCTTCCAGTTTTATAGTATTAGTATGTTTGTTTTTCTTTTTTTTGTCATTGACACATTCTTCTTTTGGACACCGTCCCATGGCAGAAGTAGGATTTGTCCATAGCGAAGGCCTAACTACATGTATTATTGCAATTATAACAAATTATACTCCTCTATACTAATATATTGTTACTTGGAAAATCTAACTTTGTGTGTATATACACAACAGCCCTATTGTCCACCCTGTGGGCAGATGAGAGCACTTTGTGGGCGGACGATAAAAGTGTTCTTTTATTGGTAAAAGAGCACTTTTATCGTCCGCCCATTAAGCGGGCGATAGAATTTTCCTATACATAAACACCCATTATGTTTGGTACTCGTGATCAAAACTTGTTAGAGTAAAAGAACACTTTTATCGTCCCCCCATTAAGCGGGCGATAGAATTTTCCTTTACATAAACACCCATTGTTTGTTTAAGTTTGTGTTTGGTACTGGTGATCAAAACTTGTTGGATAATTTGGGTCCACCTCCGTGTGAACATCTCACAGTATATTTTCCTTAACGAATGTCAAATTTCGTTAACTTCAAAAAGAAAAAACATCAAAACAGAAAATTTTATTTGAAAACATACTTGGTAGTCTGGTTGATGCAATGCGTGATGTCTCACATTTGGCGCTTTTTTTTCCGGTAAAGAGGTAGAAATGTATTAAATTAAACCATCGGCCCAAAACCGGTAAACACCTACAAAACTACCGGCATACAAAACCATCGGCCAAGAAAAAAACACCTATAAAAAACTAACAAAAACAAAAAAAAAGAGACAAAACCAAAAAAACTAAAAGGAGCAGAAAAGAAACCGCCGGTGCCATTGCTGCTGTTGTCACGCTATTGCCGCCACTCGCTGCCGCTGTCACATTTGGTTCTTCAAACTTTAAATTTTTCAGAGAGGGGAGGGGTAGGTATGAAGACAAGAAATTTGGTTGCCCACTTTTTGTGAGAGAGAGAGAGAGAGAGAGAGAGAGAGAGGGGACCGTACGTTCTCCATTTTTCTGACTCTGATTCGTTGGGATTGCAGAGGGTCTGAAAGAGAGAGAGAGAGAGGAGTACAGTTCCTTCTGGGGAAACAGAGTCCAAGAATTCAGCAATTTTACAAAGGAAAATCTAAAATCAATTAATTGGACCGTCAATAAAACCATCCTTTGGTAAGCGGGAGCCTTGTAGTGAGGACACTCATTACAGGATTATAGCGATTTCTATCCGGCCGTCCATCTCGGCACCGACGACTTGGATTTAATCCAAACTCCAAATGATCCGAACCGTTTATTGTTTGCATTAAAATCTGAGCTTTCATTACTGAGATGGATGGCCGGATGGGCTCAATTCAACCTTGTAGTGAGCTCCTCACTGCAAGGACCCATACCCCATTCTTTGATATTTTTACCGATAAGAAAGCAAACACTCTTACGGGTAAAAAAATACTCTTACCCGTCAAAGAATGGTCCTATTTAGGACATTTTGAGGTAGAAAGCCACAACAAAGTTATACCATCTGGAAAAAGCCAACTCATGGAATATGGTGCAAAGAAAGGGTAAATGGCACTTTGGCCACTCAAGTTTGTTAAAATCTGAACTTTATCCCTTACATTAGGGTTGTCCAGTGGATCATCCGATCCGCCAATCCGACCAATCCGAACCAATTCGAACCATCCGTTGATCCATCCGTGAATGCTCGGTTCGGTTCCGGATTGAGAATTTCTTATCTGGCGGTTCCGGATCAGGATCGGATCCGCTCGATCCGCTCAATAATCCTCCTTTAATCTATCAAATCCGCCCGATCCGACCCAATCCGATCCAATCCGTAACCGATCCGTGAATGTTCGGTTCGGTTCCGGATCTTAAAAACCATAATCTGCTCTGAGCGGATCGGATCGGATCCGTATCCGTATCCGATCCGTCCGGATCCGATCCGTGGACACCCCTACCTTACATACTCAAAAGGAATGCAATACAGTCCAAATTTCCTGGTTTTTTTGAAATATTGCCCAAATGAGCATTCAAACCAGCACATTTGATATTTTTAGAGCCAAAAAGAAAAACAACTGCGGGGTTACACCACATTTTCCTAATATTTTTCAAATATTTATCAAATGGCATTCAAACTTGGGCGTTTGAGGAGTTTGGTAAAAGCTGAACATTACAATTAGTATAATAAAAAAGGACACTGTAAATTCCGAATTTGTTGGTATTTTTGAAATATCGCCCAAATGAGTATTCAAACCAGCACATTTGATATTTTATAGAGACAAAAAGAAATGTAATTCTGGGGTTAAGCCTCCAATACTTTTGTCAAATGGCATTCAAACTCGGGTAATTGATCCTCTATATGGAGCAAAAAACAATTAGAAACTTTGGATTTACGGTTGGTTTAATTGTCGTTGTTATTCAATTTTTTTTTTATTTTTTATATTTCGTTACCGGATTGATTAATAGCCTGAGTCAAAATGCAAACCAGGAACAATGCAGTGATTTTGACAAATTCTGGGTGCAATGTGCTACTTTTGATTATTGATCTACAAAGTGTAAAATAAAACCTAAGGCGAGCAAAAGACCTCCAAAGTGAATAACTGTCCTCAATCTGCGTTGGGGCACATGCAAACACACGAGGCGAGAAAGAGAGAGAGATCAGGCCAAAGGCTAAAGGCAATCAAAAAGACCCACAAAAGTATTCTACTTTGGGGATTGCCAGCCTATATAGAAGTAAATGAATTGGGGGTGGAATAGATAGGGTAAATTTGGCAAAATTATCCCTCCCTCTCTTGGACTTAAATAAAACAGACAATGTACTGTTGAAACTTAAATACCTCTGGGTCTTACCTCCAAAATTGGCGATCCTGTAGTGTGGCATCCGAGATGTTGATCATACAGTCAATGGTCTTGATTTGTCTTGCCAGTTGCATGATTCAAGTCGTCTATTGTCGAGATGATATCAGAGACGTTGATAACTGAGATCAACAGCTCGGATGCTGAACTACAACCTGTAGTGCAGCTGCGCACGTCCCCATCATGAAGGAGGATCCCACACTTTATGACAGCTACCCACTAACAATGTGACCCATGTAATCAATATTGATGATGCAGTTATTGATTTGGCTTTGGTGGGATTCCTTCAAAATCTTCATAGAGGGTCTGTTTATATCTTCAGAAAACTCATCCCATATCTTGGACTGTGACATGGAATTCAAGAAAATGGACAATACCTTGGAGATTTCTTCCCTTGGCTAAATAATTGAGCCGTATTTTTTTTCCTTATTAAAAAAAAAATCGAATTTGTTAGTTTTGCGTTAATTTTCTTTGGACTATTGGTTCGTCTCGATGAGATAATTTTTGTGAATAAGAACATAAATAAACCAAAAAGTCTGTCTGTTTGAGATTATTTTTTCTTTTTTAAAAACTTTGATAATATTTTTTTAATTTTTACATTCCTTACGTCTAGACAAATCAATAATCCACAAAAAATAGACGTGAAACTAACAATTGTATAAAAATAAAAAATAATCTCGCTCAATTATTTAACCAAAAGACCCCCCAGGTTCTTTTGTTTTTTTGTTTTTTATTTTGGATCAGGTCAATGCATGTCTAAATCTCAACTAGTCGTTTAAGTTAAGGTCATATACTGGTCACAATACTCGTCGTGTGGTGTCTAGAATTCAGATGTCCCTTCTGAGTTGACTCTTTTCCACTGTTGAGACCTGTCTCTCCTAGTACCTTTGCACAATAAGCACTCGCCGTTAGCACCCAACTTGGCCGAAAGTTGGCCAGGGAAGGCACTCCAACGGTCTAGTAAGAAGACTTAGAGAGAGAAGTACCAAATGAAGTAGAGAGAATTGATTTGTAATGTATTGTCTGTCTTCTAGGGTTCTCCTCTCTTCCTTTATATAGGCTTCCCTGACTTGAGCTCCAAGCTTAGGTGTAGATCGGTAATTTTGCTTGGATGATGTCATGCTACGTCACGCACGGTAATTGCCTCGGATGATGTCATCCATGACGTATTGGATGAACTGCCTTCCGCATTCTCCACGAGTCACTTTGGGTTTACCTGTCTCGGGTGACTCGTCCGAATCAATCTCTTCTCGGTGAGTCATTTCGGGTTTACTCAACTCGGATGACTTGTCCAGATCAATCTCGTCTCGACGAGTCATTTTGGATTTACCTGGTCCGGATGACTCATTCGGATCAATCTCGTCTTGGCGAGTCAGTTTACCCTACTTAGATGACTCTTCCGGATCAAACTCGTCTCGGCCAAAACGCCGGTTCATCCTTGTTGCGGTTCGATTCGTGCCGACTCAACACAGTTATATTGGGCTCGGTTGACACCGTCTCGGTACGGTCATATTGGCTCGGCTCGGTTGACACTGTCTCGGTACGGTCATATTGGCTTGGTTGACACCATCCCTACATGGTCATATTGGCTCAGCTCGGTTGACATCGTCTCGGACTCTCGGTACGGTCATATTGGGCTCGGATATCGACTCAGCCCATTTAAGCTTAGGATTTGGCTTCGCCCTGTTTGGAGCCTGGGCCTTTGATCTGAGACAAGTTGTGACCCGTCTAATCGTTATATTTCGACCCACTACCCGTCGCATAACATTCGGTGACATAATGCCTTACAATTATACTCAGAATTGGTTATAAGATGTTGTAACTAATGCAAAAATTTTCCAATCAATGAACAATATACCACAACAACAAAACAAAATGAAAAAATAGCTATTCTCTAAAAAGGTAGAAAAAGGGAGGAAAAGAAAATCACAATCATAAATGGCAAATAGTCACAATGAAATTACCAAAATATCTTAAGAGGTAGAAAGAAAGGGGTTAAAAAAATCACTACAAAAAAAACTGGAAAAAGTCTATCGGTGTTGTCTCTCGCCATGATCATCAATGGACGTTTCTTGGTTGTCACTTAACGGAAATGGTGAGCTTCCGCGGCAACTTGACGTACGTCCCTGTTTGGCTTCACCTCCATTTGGTTTGCCAACGGTGGCGTGGTGGTTTTGGTGGCGAAGCGCGTGGTGGTGGTGGTTGTCTGAAGCATGGTGGATGGTTTTTTTGATAGAGTTATGCTGTAAGGATGTGGAGATTTAGGTTTAGGGTTTTTTTTGGCTGGACTTAGCCTTTTGGGTTAGGTCTGTTTTGTGCTATTATTGTTTTATCTGGGCATTGTTGGCCTGGAATTGGGGGGCCTGTAGTGGAACGGCTGTCCGTTCGGCAATCAACAGTCTGGATTATCTTACATAGAAGATAAGTGTCTTACATGTAGGATAATTGCATTTAATCGGGACCGATAATTGTCGAACAGACAACCATAATTGCTCACTACAGGGGTGTATGGGTGTATGCTTTCATTGTTTTATTTGAGCACTTCGGTCCTCAGGATTATTGGGCGTCGCCCTTTGGTTTTTTCCAACTTTTGGTTGGAATCCATTTCCGCCTAATAAATTTTTTTCCCCATTACAGATAAAAAAAAAAAAGAAGAAGTGGAAAAGATCAAAATATTCTTTTGTGAAAAAGCTGCTAATACTTGTAGAGAGAAACTTTGAGAATTTCCTCCATTGATTCGTAGTGAACTAGTATGGCTCCCAAGGAGTAGGAAGTTGTCAAACATCGTAAATCTTGTCTGCCTTTCTCTCTCTCCCTCAATATCTCTTGTTTGTTTTCATCTTAAATCTTGTGTATTCTGTATTTCTCACTCTCCCTCAATTTCTCTGGTTTTTTTTTTTTTTATTCGTAGTATCCAAGTCCTGAGGGTTTGTGTACAAATCTGTGATGTATAACCTATGGAACCAAGCCCAACAACTTAATCAATACAAGAAATAAGCTCGTTACAGTGTAGAAACAAAGAAAGGAACGCAGGCCAGGCGAAGAGATTCGAACTCCTAACCTTCTAGTGAGATGCAAGAACTCTAGCCATCTAAGCTAGGCCCAGTTGGTTAACGCAATTATAGATTCTTGTATATTTTGAAGAATATAAAAAAAAAAAAAAAACATAGATTGTTGTAGTAATTTGTCCAAAAAATAGAAAACCAATATTCCCTCCAACCCAAAATTTTAGTTCACTACGAAAAGACGTATAGTTTTCAAATCGAAAAATAAAATGTTTCCATTTATAATTTTCTGAATTTTTTTTGTACGAAATAAAAAAACTAATTGAGATCTTTAAAAAGCTTTTTGAACGGAGGGAGAATTAAAGTGAAAAACTTCAATTTCGTTTCTTTATTTTTATTTTTGATCAAAATTTCGTTTCTTTATTGGATCCTTACTATTTTACTTTCTCTTAATAAATAATCCATGATCCCAACACAATGACACGTCATAGAAACACCTTTTCTCTCGTGTTTTTGCTCGACTCATAAAGACAAATTGAGGTTGTTTTTTATTTGTGGAGTCAAACCCCGGATTGTAGAAAATGGGACAAAGTTCAACCTTGCATCGGATCTGATTTTTAACCTCACTCCTCTCTGCCTCAATAATTGAACAAATCCACGCATGCGAGGACACCCACCAAGAGAGAGAACGCAATGCTACGGATACAGAGAGAAATGCATACTTGAAAATTTCTAATACATTTGGGTCCGTATACAAGGTAAATGTGTGTGAGCTTCATATATATTTGGCGATTCTAGATACATGTTTGTCTGGGTCTTTGCAGATCTGTAGGCATCTGTAACATCTAACAAGTTACCATATGCAATAGCTAAACCAAATGAGTCCGTGTAAACAGGGTAGATGTAGGGTTCACAAAAAGCGGACGATTCTGGATGTATCTTTGTGTAGACCAATGCACTTCTGTGCGTGTCCATAACCTTTTTTTTTATTATTAGAAATCATACTAAATAAGTTACTTTACGCAGTAGCTAAGCCAAGATGAGTCTGCAAACACGGTTGATGTGGGGTTCACACACATTAGACTATTCTAGATAAATTTTTGTCTACATCTGTGCACTTTCGTATGTGTCTGCAACAGTTTTTTTTATCAGAATACATACTAAACAAATACCACATGCGAAGTAACATAATTGCGAGTAAAGAGGGTTGAGAAGAGTCCACAGAGAGAGAGAGAGTGTGTGTGAGATAAGAGAAAGAGTCTGGGAGAATCTTCTACCTTTGGCCGCCGCAGCTACCCTCCCCCACCGCCCCATTCCACCTTCTTCCAACTTCTCCCAACTCCTCCTCTCCTCTCCTCCATTACTTTCCCTCCGGATTGCCGGCAACGTCCCATGGACGACCAGATCTTTTCTCCTCTTCCCATGGACAACCGGATCTTCCAGTTCTAGGCTTTGACATCGATGGCGGTGGTGGCTCCGGTGTGACAACGGCGATGACATGCTCCGGCGGTTTATTTTTTTCCTTTTCGTTTTTTGTTTTTTAATTTCTATTTTTTCTTTTTTCTCTTTTTTATTGGTGGTTGTATTTGTTTGATTGGTTGATTAGTACATTTTTCTCTCTTCTGGCAAAAAATACCACAGTCGATAGTAAACCCAAAAAAAAAAAAAAAAAAAACACTAATGTAATAGATGTGGCTTATAGCCCATCCGGTTGTATCCCTTATTTGTCAAGGGGGAGGTCTGGTGTTCGAGTTTATGGGGAGACATCGAACTCCCTTTGCCTATTTAACCCACTAACTAACTCTCTCACTAAGCCCCGGTACAGATGTGTAAGAATTGTAAGAATAAAGAGACATTACTAAAACTATTATTCAAATAATGATGGATAAGGATGGAAGTTAAATAACAACTTTAGCACTTCCAAACAAAACTTTACAGAAGACAATTTGATTTCAACCCCCATTTTAGGGCAGGTTTGGAGATCCCATGAAAAAGGAATCTTCCAACTGGTATTTTGTACACCATTTTGGCACTAGCACTTGTCATGCTCTGATGCATGTGCACTTTAAAAGACTAAAATAATTACCCTAAATTAAGCTTCTTCTTTTTTTTCTTCTCGTGCCATTATTATACAATATTCCTAGAATACTGAGTTAAATTATTAAAATAGGTATTGATATTGTACTATCAACTTAAACCCAAAATCTAAATTAGGAGGCATGCATTTACGCACCTATACAAAAAGACGGGGGTCATAAAACTACCATGCTCTGCGGGAAAGTTGTGTTTGCGCAAGAAATTCAATGAAACAAAATAGAAATTAATGCTATATGAGGTAACGGGGACCCCCATATATGTTCCATCTTAATTAGTAAAAAAATAGTACAAGTGTAAAAAATAACTATAGGTTCTATTCACATAAAATTTGCACGCTCAAAGGACAAACATATCAGTACTATTTCCTGCAACTCTTTTTGACTTCCCCATGTCACAAAATATATCATCAAAAGGAAAGTCTCAAAGCTGTCTTTCCTTCTCCAGCAGATTTTACCCTTGTTTCCTTGATGACAGCTGCATTTCCTAATGTCCTAAGAATATACTCCCAAAAGAATTAGAAAGTTACTGTCATTCCATTGTTTTCGTTAAACATAACTGGGATGATCTTTATCGTCTAAAGTCTAAACAAAATGATTTGTTGATAGTTTTGAGCCAAGTGAACGAGTTTAATCTGAATTCCATATTCGTGCGGTTCCTCATGTAATGCAAAGTAAAACTTATAACGGTTCTTTTGATGCTATGGGTCGTACGTTTTCTATAAGTCTCAATGTATATTTCATTGTTTTGTAGTCCATGCAAAAAATCAAAAAGTAAGCATGTTTATGGTTTTTGCCAACCTTTACTGATATTTGATCGACCAGATTTTAGGTTTGGAATATTTACACATCGTTATCTACATAATGAAGGGCTTGGACCATCAAGTGGAATGGAATCATGGTGGACCTCTCCTATAAAAATGTACAAGAGTGATCAATTAAGCTAACCTCAATTGGTTAGCTGATGCGTTCAATTTTTATGTTTTTTTGAACAGTACCTGGAGGAATTACAAAGATTCTGTAGCAAGATACAGTAATGAATCAAAACTATTTAAAATCTAGACACGAGCATATGCACCAGCAGTCTCTACAACACATACTGCGAAAGCAGACAAACAACAACGTTGGCTATTAGGCATAGGGCCAATCAAAGATTTGCAGTAGAGGATCCCTAAGGAACCCAGTTCAAACCTTAGAAAGAAGCAAAAATGAAATCATCACAATAAACCCACAAAGGGTTGAGAAAGGTGATGCATTCATTCAATCACAAAATCTCTGAAAGATGAAGAAGAATCAGTAGAATGTTTACCTAAACCAAGAGTTGGACTGGAAAAAACACCTTTTCATGTCCAATTCTCATGGTACTGGATATACAAATAATGCCCCCAAGTTTATTTTGATTTGGTGGACCATTTGAGACGTGTAGAAGTTGGCAAAAATTACAGTTCCAATCTGAATGGCTTTGATGGTGGGCACTCTGCAGTGCCAACTAACAAATAAGATACACGGAGTACAATTATACGTTTTTGCAATTATTGAGTCTCTTTTGGTTGGTTGCAATCAAAACCTTTATTTGAAGGATTTTCACATCCTTAGAATTTGACCCCATATCTTGGAAAGTAATTCAGATTTTTGGAAAACGACGATACATCCATCTAATCTACCCTCGCAATCTTCCTTCCTAGTTCTTCCAAATCTCCAAGTTGAATGGTTCAAGATCATGGGTTTCAAATCACAATTTCAAGATCCAGAGATTCGGGCGGATGCCAGGCTTTGGGAGTACTCCTCAAGGTCCGGGGTCCGATTCCCGTTGGTTGAGTACTTGATTTAAGTGGGGGCGGTGGCGGTGTGTTGCTATGCTAGTTTCCCCGGTCTAAAGGGCCTGGCTGTAGGGTTGTTCTTCTGTCATAAAAAAACAAAAATAGGCCATCTACCGATTTCTGCACTAGTGAAATGGCGTAAATTAGGTAGATCTTAGAATCAGCTAGTAGATCATCAACACAGAGCCCAATTAACTCTCCAGATGAGTTGGGAGCTGATGCAGCCCTGTGCGCGACCCATACCAATCCTACAATCCTTTCTCCTATTCTTTCTTTGTCATTTCTTTGAAATCACGAAGAGGGTTTTTGGACTGGACTGAGCAGGAGGGGACTAATTTTTTATTCTGTGTTGGGGGAGCTGTTGTGAAGCCATCAGATGCAGAAGCGGCTAACGCTTCTACTGAGTTCCCAAACAGCAGGGTTTGTACAGGCAGCCGAACCAATTTGTTTGAAATCACGTGTGGACTTTCTGTGCTTGTTGCCATTGTTAATCTCTTAATCCCACATTGGATAGTCACTTTGGAAATTTGGCATACGCGCAAATAAATCAACCTAAACTTTTATTTGGGTGTGATCCCAGCCCGTGACAAGTGGTATCAGAGCTGAATCGTGGTATTGTCCAATAAATAGTGAGTTTCCCATGGTAGTGGCCGGGGAAACTGGGGAATGAATAGCAGAAGTTATGGAACAGTTGGAAAAATGAAACAAAACTTAAGTTCACCAGGTAACAAGAACAATCAAGGAATACATTATGCAGCATGCTTTAGACCCCTGATAAGACACTTCGAGTAGAAGGGAGTAAAAAAACTGCTACATTTGTGAACTCTACCACCAAAGCTGTTTGGAGATCACCTTCAATGGGCAGTTATGTGCCATAAATTTGTCTGTGAACAGACGGGGTATCAAAATATTTAACCACTAGCATCCGTGGTTTGTCTATTTGCAAGAAAAAAAATCTTTGAAAGATATCCAACAAATAAAACAGGATCTCTAAAAGCACCAAATTCATACGGACTATTTCTTTCTATCGTCGTGTTTCGTGATGAATTCTAGACCTTTCAATTTTCGTTTCAATTTTTCATTGCCAGCCCAAACTCAATCAAACACATTGCCCTAAAGCACCAGAAAAGAAAAACCACAAATAAGAATCTTGTCATGTTATGCTAAACAACGATATGCCATGCACAAGACAATGGTCCCAATCCTAAGTACTTGCCGAACTCAACAATTGCTACATGACCTTTCAATTTTCGTTTCAGTCCTCCATTGACAGCCCAAACTCAATCAAACACATTGCCCTAAAGAACCAGAAAAGAAAAACCACAAATAAGAATATTGTCATGTTATGCCAAGCAACGATATGCCAAGCACAAGATAATGGCCCCAATCCTAAGTACTTGTTGAACAAAAGTTTTTTGTTTGGGGACGCCATGAATTTGAAAGTTTCTACTTTCTACAGATCAGGAATTCACGACACTCTTGAGCATATGACACATAGAAGGGGGTTAACAACTGCTACATTTGTGAACTCTACCACCAAAGCTGTTCGAAAATCACCTTCAATGGGCAGTTATGTGCCGTAAATTTGTCTGTGAACAAACGGGGTATCAAAATCTTTAACCACTAGCATCCGTGGTTTGTCTATTTGCAAGAAAAAAACTCTTTGAAAGATATCCAACAAATAAAACAGGATCTCTAAAAGCACCAAATTCATACGGAGTATTTCTTTCTATTGTCGTGTTTCGTGATGAATTCTAGACCTTTCAATTTTTCGTTGGCAGCCCAAACTCAATCAAACACATTGCCCTAAAGCACCAGAAAAGAAAAACCACAAATAAAAATCTTGTCATGTTATACTAAACAACGATATGCCATGCACAAGACAATGGTCCCAATCCTAAGTACTTGCCGAACTCAACAATTGCTACATGACCTTTCAATTTTTGTTTCAGTCCTCCATTGACAGCCCCAACTCAATCAAACACATTGCCCTAAAGAACCAGAAAAGAAAAACCACAAATAAGTATCTTGTCATGTTATGCTAAACAACGATATGCCAAGCACAAGATAATGGCCCCAATCCTAAGTATTTGTTGAACAAAAGTTTTTTGTTTGGGGACGCCATGAATTTGACAGTTTCTACTTTCTATAGATCAGGAATTCACGACACTCTTAAGCATATGACACATAGAAGGGGGTCAACAACTGCTACATTTGTGGACTCTACCACCAAAGTTGTTCGGAAATCACCTTCAATGGGCAGTTATGTGCCGTAAATTTGTCTGTGAACAGATGGGGTATCAAAATCTTTAACCACTAGCATCCGTGGTTTGTCTATTTGCAAGAAAAAACTCTCTGAAAGATATCCAACAAATGAAACAGGATCTCTGAAAGCACCAAATTCATACAGAGTATTTCTTTCTACTGTCGTGTTTTGTGACGAATTCTAGACCTTTCAATTTTCGTTTCAATTTTTCATTGGCAGCCCAAACTCAATCAAACACAGTGCTCTAAAGCACCAGAAAAGAAAAACCACAAATAAGAATCTTGTCATGTTATGCTTCACAACGATATGCCATGCACAAGACAATGGTCCCAATCTAAAGTACTTGCCGAACTCAACAACTGCTACACGACCTTTCAATTTTCGTTTCAGTCCTCCCTTGACAGCCCAAATTCAATCAAACACATTGCCCTAAAGAACCTGAAAAGAAAAATCACAAATAAGAATCTTGTCATTTTATGCTAAACAACGATATGCCAAGCACAAGATAATGGCCCCAATCCTAAGTACTTGTTGAACAAAAGTTTTTTGTTTGGGGACGCCATGAATTTGACAGTTTCTACCTTCTACATTTCAGGAATTCACGACACTCTTAACCATATGACACATAGAAAGGGGTTAACAACTGCTACATTTGTGAACTCTACCACCAAAGCTGTTCGAAAATCACCTTCAATGGGCAATTATGGGCCGTAAATTTGTCTGTGAACAAACGGGGAATCAAAATCTTTAACCACTAGCATCCGTGGTTTGTCTATTTGCAAGAAAAAAACTCTTTGAAAGATATCCAACAAATAAAACAGGATCTCTAAAAGCACCAAATTCATACGGAGTATTTCTTTCTATTGTCGTGTTTCGTGATGAATTCTAGACCTTTCAATTTTTCATTGGCAGCCCAAACTCAATCAAACACATTGCCCTAAAGCACCAGAAAAGAAAAACCTTAAATAAAAATCTTGCCATGTTATGCTAAACAACGATATGCCATGCACAAGACAATGGTCCCAATCCTAAGTACTTGCCGAACTCAACAATTGCTACATGACCTTTCAATTTTTGTTTCAATCCTCCATTGACAGCCTAAACTCAATCAAACACATTGCCCTAAAGAACCAGAAAAGAAAAACCACAAATAAGAATCTTGTCATGTTATGCTAAACAGCGATATGCCAAGCACAAGATAATGGCCCCAATCCTAAGTACTTGTTGAACAAAAGTTTTTTGTTTGGGGACGCCATGAATTTGACAGTTTCTACTTTCTACAGATTAGGAATTCATAACACTCTTAAGCATATGACACATAGAAGGGGGTCAACAACTGCTACATTTGTGAACTCTATCACCAAAGCTGTTTGGAAATCACCTTCATTAGGCAGTTATGTGTCGTAAATTTTTCTGTGAATAGATGGGGTATCAAAATCTTTAACCACTAGCATCCGTGGTTTGTCCATTTTCAAGAAAAAAACCCTTTGAAAGATATCCAACAAGTGAAACAGGATCTCTGAAAGCACCAAAATAATACGAAGTATTTCTTTCTATTGTCGTGTTTCGTGACGAATTCTAGACCTTTCAATTTTCGTTTTAGTCTTCCATTGGCACCCCAAACTCAATCAAACACATTGCCCTAAAGCACCAGAAAAGAAAAACCACAAATAAGAATCTTGTCATGTTATGCTAAACAACGATATGCCATGCACAAGACAATGGTGTAGACACCCCAAAATGAGCGTTCACGTACATTTTAATCCCCAATGATGAACGGAAATACCCGGAAGAACTCTCGGATTGAAATTCTCCAAGTCAACTCAGTCAACAGTACCGCACGGTACTCATCTCTCAACGCACGGGACAGCCAGTGTCACGTACAACAGAGTTTTGGAAATTTGACGGCCAGGTGTGCCGCACGGTACACAAGTTGTACCGCACGGCACAGTTTGTGTACCGTACGGTACTGTTTACGGGTTCCCAGTTTTCGCGAATTCCCAGCAGCAGAAAACACGGACGAGATTGGTTCCCCCGCCCTGCTGGTCGTGGCCGAAAGATCATGGCCGAAAGGGATATACTACTCCCCATGCCATTGTCCCCATGGGCAAGAATCAAGAACGGCGCACTATGGCATGCTATGGCTTGCCCATCCTCTATATAAACCGATTGAATCCAATGAGAGAGGAGGACGATCCCAGAAAAATTTCTGTGAAAAGATGGTTATGAAGCTTCACTCTTGAGTGTCATTTCCATGGCCAAACCTCTTAGCTATCATCTCTAATACTCAGAAAACAACACCAATCTCTTCCAAAGTAAAACCCAGTTTTGAAATCCAATCCCCTGTTTTTCGGTTCTAAAGCCGTAAGATAGCCGTTCCAAGTTTGCCAAAGCTCAAGCCTTCAATCCCTCTAACCACTATACTAGAGTGAAAGTGAGGTCCAGAGAAGTGTCAAGCAACATTCAGAAGTTCAGGAAACAAGTTTAATCCGAGAGTTCGAAACCGAAGGTATAAACCCGTTTCGCCAAATTCCTTGAATTTGGTACCCTGAGGGGAAGGGTACCAAGGGTGGAATGATTCCTTGTATCATTTCCATGCTTGGTATGCCCAAATTACAGCAAGTCTAGTTTCATTTCACACCTCCCGGTCGCGTCGTACGGTGAAAACATCGCCTCGTACGGAGCGATTCAACAAGGAGGGACATCCCATACTCAATACATTGCTTTCTCCCTTTAAAGTAGTTCATTTTGAATGCATTTCATACCTTGTATGTGCCTCTGATCAATCATTTCGAAGAGCCAAAGTTTCAAACTGTTTTGCAGCCAAGTGTGCCGCACGGTACTCATACTGTGCCGCACGGTACACCTTGAGTGCCGTACGGTACTCATTTGAAAATTTGACCGTTAATTTGAAGAACAGTGCCGCACGGCTCACTGTTTGTGCCGCACGGTACATCTAGTGTGCCGCACGGCATACGTTTCCGGTAAAAATGTGAAATTTGAACCTCCCCCTGTAGGAACAGTTTGAAGTTTGGATTTTCGTTTGATTTCTGTTAATTACAATGTTAGTCATTTGCTTTTCTTATTATTATCGTCTGCTTTGTTCAAGTTAAATGTTTATCTGTTGAGGTTCAGCAATAAAATTGTTTTCTAATGAAATCCCACAAATGTTTAGTAAAGACCGATTTTTAATCGGGCGAACAGGGTGCATTAAAACCCTTCCCTGTTCGTAACCTGGCTCCCGGACCCAAAACGAATCTCTGGTTTTCAATTGGTTTTATAAGTCATTCGCTCAAATCATCATTTTCAAATTGGTTTCTCGGGTCCCAAACTGCTTTTCCCAAAACCCGGGTGGCGACTCTAAAATCTTTTGTTTTTCGAACCGTTTCGAAAGACCGTATCCGAACTGCGTGGAGGTCGACCGTCCACAAAATGGCGACTCTGCTGGGGAATATTTTAAGTTAATCCTTATTTTGAAATTTTACACTTGTAAAATGACCATTCGAAGGCTTGACACCAAGTACGTGCTTTACGCTGTACTAGAAAGGATTGATGTCAGGGTGAAAGCCCGATCAGTCTGGACTGGAGCTTTCTCGGTTGTTCGCATGAGTAGAATTTCAAAAATTTTGATTAATTTAAAGAGCGAGCCAAGCTTGAAAAACATTGGTGAGATTTTTGAAAACAATTTTATTGCTGAACTTTTGCATCACTTGCATCGATGTTGGATAAACCCCGCTGCTGCGTCTTGGTTACCCTACCCAGCTCGCTGGTGTTAGGACATCCCCGGATGCTCAGCAACCTTGGACCGTGATGAGTCAGCCTGCCGCTTGACCTTTGCCATGCAGTACACTTGGCACTGGGAGGCAAATATTGGCTCTAGTCTGGGGAACCCCCTAAACCAAAACCGGCCTTTGCATATAATTAACCTAGAACTTTCCAAACTAGGGCAGGGACCCACAGGTTAAGATTATGTGATATGCCTTGTTAACTGTTTAACCGCTTGTCATCTACCTGTATTGCATGCGCATACATGATAGCTTTTACCTTAGGTTGTCACATCCTCACTTCCACGGTAATAAGAAGGGTTGTCCCGATAATCAAAGGCTCTGTCCAATAAAATAAACTCTTTTTAAAGAAAATTCTGCGATTGGCTCTCTTCCTCGCGGTAATTAGAATGTTGTATTTTATCAGAGTCTGTAACCCAAAAATGAGCAATCAATCCGAAAACAAAAAGCTCAAGTCCACCTTTACCACCCATCATGGGGCACCGGTGTGGATACTTGAAGAGATGGATAATGAAGAAATAGGGAATGAGGTACCAGATAAAGACAAGCTTGAAGGGTTGCTTCACCAACTAGTCACATCTGATCAGCCAGGTTTAACTCTTCAATGGGACAACTTTGAACATGCGAATGATCAAGGTTGGAAATTCCACCTCCCTGCAGACAATGGAGCCAAAGACGTCCCCGACAAAATCACTGTCAGGGTGGAGCGAGAAAGTGATAATGAAGAAGTGGATATCATGCCGCCAGTCAAAAACTTCCAACCAGACGGAACACCAGTCTACTACTCCCAAGACCCAGTGACGGGACACAAAGACTGGGATGAGTGTGATTGCGAAGGCTGCATTAAAAATGGTCTCCTTCTGAATGATAATCTGTCTCCCAAGCAACTCAAGGAGGACCAAGTCCGGAATGCTCCCCGAGCAGATCCAACAACCGAGTCGGACTAAGAATCGGCAGCCAGCCAGTAGTCAGCAGATCAAGCCAACAGGGCCCTTTTTTAGAATGCCAAGTCTGTATTTTGCTTATCGAGTCTGTATTTTGTTTGTATTTTGCTTACCAAGTTTGTACTTTGCTTTATTGAGTCAGTTTGTGCTTTGTTTTATGGAGTTAGTGCTTTTCCTATGATAAAGAAAAGAGCCGATCGTAGTCCCGAACTACGTCATGGCCTGATTCCTCCGAAATGAGGATACGTAGGCAACCCCTAAAGGTTCGGCCTTCATTTTGCAAATCCAAAAATTCAGATATATTGAACAGAGCACTGAAAATTGGGGCAATCCTTTCCAAAGCTGTGGTTGCATCGCACATCATGCATCATTCTTTCATTTGTACATAAATTCCTACACATAGCATTTCTTTGGCACCAGTCACTAAGTTCATTTTTCCGCTATCAGTTTCAATCATTGGTAAGGGCAAGAAGAATACTGTACCTAGTTGGACCAGAACTCCCGAACAACGATTAATTCGAACTGAGTCAAAAGCGGTCCAGTCAGATTCAGCACATCCTACAGATATGGCGGGCAAAAGTGAAATCGAGGCTCTCAGGCTAGCCTTCGAAGAACAGCGGGAACGCAGTGATAATCAAATGGCTGAGATGTTACTCCTAATACAAGGTTTAACTTTTCAGAACAAGCCACCAGGGGAGCAACCACCTCCGCAAGAGCATCCGAATTTAGAAGCAATGATGGCAAAAGTCGCCAAACTCGAGGAATCTGTCCAGAAACAAGAGAAGATAGCCGCCACAGGTATTGACATGGACAAGTTGTGTCTATTCCCCGGCGCCAAACTCCCCGAGGGATTCAAGCCCATAACCTGGGAGAAATTTGATGGGAACGGAGACCCGAGAGCTCATCTACAAGCATACGTGGGCACTCTGTCCATGTACAACATTGAAAATAATGCTATGGGTCAAATGTTTCAGCAAACATTGACAGGGCCAGCACTGCGATGGTTTTTAAATCTTGACATTTCAAAGAAAGGGAGTTGGGAGGATATTGGGACAGCTTTCATGGCCCAGTACAATTACAACGTTCAGCTTGAGATGACTATCCGGGAATTGGATGCAACCAGGATGGGAGCCAATGAGTCCTTTGCGGACTTTATCAGAAGGTGGAGAGGGAAAGCATCTCAGATGATGGATCGACCCTCGGAGAAGGAGCAAATGAGAATTATCACGAAGAACTTGGCACCCGATTTTGCAAAGCACTTGGTGGTTTTCCAAACCACCGCCGACTTCAAAACTTTCTACGAGGCCGGCCTCGCAGTAAAAGATGCACTCAGAACTGGTATATTTGAAAAAGGAGAATCTGTCAAACCCAGACGAGTTTACTCTGGCAACAGCAATACCCTGTTTGGAACCAACCAGTACAATCATGCTCAGGCCAGCTCCTCAAACCCCAAACCAACCAAAACCGAGCCTATTAACCAAATAGCAGCCCAGCCAGCCCGGCAAGCAAGAAATTTCTACCAATTCCCTTTTCCCTTAACAACAGTTTACCAAAGGCTCCTTGAGAAGGACGTCATCAAACCGCTAGAGCCTCGCGAGCCACCCAAAGTGCTTCCTCCAAACCATAACCCGAACGCCTTCTGTTCCTACCACCAAATGTCCGGCCATCATACCAACAATTGTATCCGTCTTAAACACAAGATTCAGGATCTCATTGAAGACGGAACAATTCCACCCCCCCATAAAAAGCCAAACACCGTCTCTAACCCCATGCCGGAACACCAACCCAATACCCGAATCAACCAAATCTCCTTCAGCTCCACTCCAGATAACCCAAGCTCCACTAAATTAAACCCGAATCTTTACATCATACCGGCCACCGAGCCTAAACCAGTTGTTCCCGTATCGGAGGAGTCGGAAGTTTGCTCCCTCACAAGCATCAAATCAAGGTCAAAACCTAGATGGGCGGACATCACAGAAAGTGAAGAATGGGCTATGAATGATCGAGACTGGAAGAGTTCCGCCAGGAGTGGGATCCAAGCCGGTTCATCATCCCCGACTCTCATAACAAACCAGTTGTCTCCATACCAACTGATCCCAGCATCTGTAGGATTGACAAAGTTGTATGCATCGCCGGCATGGTACATACTCTCGCATATGTGGAGCCTAATGAACAAGAAGATTGGCGGGAAAGATGGGAGGCAATTTGTGCTGATCCACTTGATGCAATTTCACTCCCTACTCTGTTTGAAGAACCCGGAGACATATGGAATCGGACACTCGGAGAAGTTTATCATTGGGTCCCTAGCAGCAATCTTCCAGATAATTCGCTGCCACCTCCACTTCTTGGAATTGAAGGGCATTCTGCCATAGAAACCATCTTTGGGGATCATGAATGGATTCCTCAAGCTTACATTATCAACGAATCTTTGTCTCGGCCATCCGTGACGTTTCATCCTCAGTCAAATGTTTCCGCTCTGACGGAGGATCCCACGGATTCATTGTGGAATAAAGAAGACGTGATCGATGTCCTGTTTGATAACGGTGAAATGTGGACTGTCAACAAAACCATACTGGATCATTCATTTTGGCATGATCGAGCGGTGGAAAATCTGGAAAAGAAGATGGGAGATATTAAAATCGAGAAATAGAAAGCCGAGAGCAATGTCGCAGGTTTTTGGACCGAGTATTTTGATACTCAGCAGAAGCTGGAATCCATCAAGGCTGGGAAGCGGAAGGTCAATGAATTTTCAGACTTTTGGGATGAAAAGCCACCGTCGGTCAACCGAGTAACGCGAAGCGGACGAATCTATCAACCTGCCGACCTGCAAAGAGGCCACACTTCTAACCACGCTCAAGCTGGGGCATTTGTTTGGGACGATCCCGTCCAGCACGACTCAATTCCAAGTAACCCAGAAGGTGTCACTCAAACACCAGAAGTTATAATTCAACCATCACAGAGGAATCCCATGCCAGTGGAAAACCCCATCCGGAAGCAACTTGAAAGAACTCCAGCATCTATATCCATCTGGGGGCTGCTTTCCTCATCCAGGGAACACCGTCAGAAGTTGATCAAAACTCTGTCAAACATGGAGGTGCCACCCGACATTCCCCCCGAAGCTCTAGTGGCCTTGCTTGCGCCAAACAAGGCAAAACATGTCGTGACATTCACCGAGAAAGATCTGCCGCCGGAAGGAGCCGGCCACAACAAGCCATTACACATCACCATGAAGTGTGTAGGGAAGTGGGTCCCTGTTATCCTCCTAGATAATGGATCTGCTTTAAATGTTTGTCCACTGCGCACAGCCTACTGCCTGGGATTCACGACTAAGGATTTCCAACCATCGAGCCTCGGAGTGCGTGCTTATGATAATACGCGCAGGGATGTAGTTGGAGTTGTCCAACTGGAAATGTCTGTCGAAGATTTCAAGTCTAAAGTCGAGTTCCACGTGCTTGACATTCCTTCGTCTTTCAACCTACTGCTGGGTAGACCATGGCTTCACCACCCAGACATCATGGCAGTACCATCTTCGCTGCATCAGAAAGTTCAGCTTGGTTTAGCCACAGGAACTCTAACTATTTATGGGGAATCTGGGATTCGTCCCCATGTTTCTGACAACGCCCCTCTGCTCGAGATTATGCATGGAGAAGAAGACGTCACCCTTGGAGGTTTCTCTTTTGACACCGCTGGGACAGTTCTCACTATCAAAATGGATGAGGACTTCTCGATTAGCTCAACGGCCATTGAAATGATGAGGAAGATGGCTTACATGCCCGGTCTGGGATTAGGCCGCAACAATCAAGGGATAGCTGAATTCCCGGAGTTCCCTGTAAACAACAACCACTTCGGCCTTGGGTATCAACCCAGTGGAGATGAGAAAGGAAGCGGATGGAAAGCTCGAACTCAGCGTTCAATCGAAGAAAGGTCCCATTCGCTTTTATCAAAGGAAAAGAGGCTATCTACCAAGGAAGAGCCGGAACTGTTTTGGGATGTGAAGAAGAAGACCAAGCTGCCAGGGTTTCGAAATCTTCGCCAACGACTCATGGGACAGTGATGATGAATCGGCGAAGCCAGAAGAAGTTGGTCGAGCGATGCAAATCTGACTGGATTGAAGTTTTTGACTCAGGGAACCTGATATCGTTGTTTGAGGACGAAAATCTGACAGGTACGGTCAAGGACGGGTCTGCTGCCATGGACAATTAGTTTGGAACCTTTTGGAGACATGGAGCTGATGATGCTAAGCCAAGAAGCCCTTGGAGATGTGACCTCACTCATTGTGGATGCCAACTGGAATTTATAAAAACTGCACTTTTCTACCTAAAATTGTTTATATTGGCACTGAATTTGAGTCTAAGTCAGAATCTAGCATTGAGTCTGAGTTTAACACTAAGTTCGGGACCACTTCTGAGTCAATGCATGTGTCTGTCAGTCCCTCCGCGTCATCATTTTTCTTTTGAATTTGAGTCTACTCTCATGTATCACGCCCCTGGGGCCACCTCTTTTGCAATGAATGAAGTTGACTTTGCTTATCTTAGCTGTGTCTGAAATAAATTGTGTTGACCCGGACGATGATGGGATTGAGTTTGAGGAAGAAATTCCAAAAGAACTCCGATCCCTAATCGAACGAGAAAATGAAAGGCATGCTCAGCCTCTAAAAGAAGAAGTAATTTCAATAAATCTGAGAGGAGAGAGTGATCCGCGAATGGTTCAAATTGGTTCTGGGCTATCTCCAGAGGAGTTTAAAGCTCACTCGAATCTTCTGAAAGAATTTCAAGATGTTTTTGCATGGTCTCACGCGGACATGCCCGGAATTGATCCAGAAATTGTAGAGCATCGAATCCCGCTGTATCCAGATGCAAAACCTGTCAAGCAGAAGTTAAGGAAGATGAGACCAGACTGGGTATTGGAAATCAAGAAGGAAGTTCAGAAGCAGTTAGACGCAGGGTTCTTGATGGTCACGGAGTACCCTCAGTGGGTCGCCAACATTGTACCTGTTCCCAAAAAGAACGGGAAAATCAGAGTCTGTGTGGACTTCAGAGATTTAAACAAAGCCAGCCCCAAGGATGACTTCCCGCTGCCACATATAGATGTACTCGTAGACAACACTGCGGGGCACGCATTGCTATCGTTCATGGATGGTTTTTCAGGCTACAATCAGATTCTCATGGCCCCCGAGGACCGAGAGAAGACAACTTTCACCACAGAGTGGGGCACCTACTGTTACAAGGTTATGCCATTTGGGTTAAAGAATGCCGGATCTACTTACCAGAGGGCTGCTACAACTCTATTGCATGATATGATTCACAAAGAAGTCGAGGTATATGTGGACGACATGATCGTCAAATCCAAGGAAAGAGAAGGACACCTGCACGCCCTGAGAAAGTTCTTTGAAAGAATTCGCAAGTACAGATTGCGTCTCAATCCCGAGAAATGCACATTCGGGGTTACAGCGGGAAAGATGTTGGGTTTCATGATCACAACCCGAGGAATTGAAGTGGATCCATCCAAAATCAAGGCCATTCTTGAAATGGAACCACCACAGACGGAGAAAGAAGTACGAAGTTTCCTAGGCAAGATTCAGTTCATCAGCAGATTCATCGCCAAGTTAACCACAACTTGCGAGCCGATGTTTCACCTTCTCAAGAAAGGCGTGACATTCAAGTGGGACGACAGGTGCCAGAAAGCCTTTGAAGCAGTCAAGAAATACTTGCAGAATCCTCCAGTACTAATGCCACCAGTACCGGGGCAACTTTTAATTCTATATCTGTCAGTCACTCCATCAGCTATGGGATGCATGTTAGCACAAGAAGGTGAAGGCGGATCTGAGAAAGCCGTATATTACATTAGCAAGAAGATGGTTGGATGCGAAGAACGATATACTCCCCTGGAAAAGACTTGTTGGGCTTTGGTCTGGGCTTCCAAGAAGTTGAGACACTATATGTTGGCTTACTCTGTTGTGCTGATTTCTCGAATGGACCCTCTCAAATATCTGTTTGAGAAGCCCGCGCTTACAGGCAAGTTAGCGCGATGGTTGCTTTTGCTAGCAGAATTCGACATCAAGTATGTTACCAGAAAGTCAGTAAAAGGAAGGGCTGTCGCCGAATTTCTTGCCAATTACCCGGTAGAAGGTCCAGAAGATGTGGAATTTGAATTCCCAGATGAGAATGTGATGACAGACCACCAACGATGTCTGGACGTTGTATTTTGATGGAGCAGCCAATCAGAAAGGATTTGGAATCGGAGTACTAGTTAATTTCCCCAGAAGGATCACATATCCCTCTGGCTTTCAAATTAAACTTTGAGGTCACCAACAACCAGTCAGAATATGAAGCCTGCATTGTAGGGATGGAAGCCGCCTTAGAAATTGGAGTCAAAAGACTAGAAGTCGTCGGAGACTCGAACTTGGTGGTGTCGCAAGCAAACGGTGAATGGAAGGTCAAGGAAGATAAGTTGAAACCCTATCATCAAGACCTAGATGATTTGATCCCGCGATTTCAGATGGTCACCTTCACGCATGTGCCAAGGTTGAAGAATCGGTTCGCCGATGCCCTTGCAACGCTAGCCTCCATGGTTGAGATACCAAACGGAGTCAAACTCCGGCCAGTTATAATTGAACAAAGAAACAAGCCTGTTTATGAGTACGTCATGGCCATTGACGAGCCAAACGATGGCTTGCCGTGGTTTCACGACATTTGGAACTTCATCGAAAGAGGCGAGTATCCGGCAGAAGCAGACAAGAAGGACCAAATAGCTCTTCGGAGGTTGGCGTCTCAATACATCATTTGTGGAGGACAGCTATATCGGAGATCCTATTGTGGGACACACAAACTGTGTGTACACGGAGAAGAAGCCAGCCGAATTATGGAAGAAATCCATAAAGGAGTTTGCGGCCCTCATATGAATGGCATGATGCTCGCCAAGAAAGTCTTAAGACAAGGTTACTATTGGTCAACCATGGAGACTCAATGTATCGAATATGTGAGGCGATGTCACAAATGTCAGATTCACGCCAATCTCATGCATGTCCCGCCATCAGAATTGCATTCCATGACCTCGCCTTGGCCCTTCTCCGTCTGGGGCATAGACATTATCGGCAGAATCACGCCAGCAGCGTCAAATGGAAACAAGTTCATCCTAGTTGCAATTGATTACTTCACCAAATGGGTTGAAGCTGCTTCCTACACGACCCTCACAGCGGTCCAGGTTGCTCATTTCATCAAGCAGAATGTCATCTACAGATACGGGGTCCCTCAGGCTTTCGTATCAGATAACGGGGTTCATTTCAAGGGGAGAGCGGCAGAGACTCTTGAAGAATTCGGGATTCAGGTTCATAAGTCAACTGTTTATCGACCGCAAACCAATGGAGCTGTGGAAGCGGCCAACAAGACCATCAAGTCTATACTAGGAAGAACCATCGAGTCTGCACGAGATTGGCACGAAAAGCTGCCTTTAGCATTATGGGGATACCGGACGTCCATTCGAACTCCGACAGGGGCAACACCCTACTCTTTGGTTTACGGCATGGAGGCTGTTCTTCCCATCGAACTCGAAATCCCGTCTTTAAGGATCATGGCGGAGTCAAGAATTGATGAAGCTGAATGGCAAAACGCAAGGTTTGAAGAGCTCATGCTATTCGATGAGAGACGGCTTAAAGCTTTATATCATGTTCAGGGATATCAGCGCCGAATAGCCCGTGCTTTTAACAAGAAGGTGAAGTCCAGAGATTTACAAGAAGGCGACATGGTTTTGAAGGAGATTCGGGCTCCAGTGTTCGATCCGCGCGGGAAATTTCGACCAAAATGGGCCGGGCCCTACATTATCAAGAAGATCTTGTCCGGAGGTGCAACACAACTCATCGATCTTGACGGCAACGAGTTTTCTACTCTGGTCAACTTGGATCAACTCAAGAGATATTACCCCTGAGAGAAGCTCGCTGGACTGAAAACCGCAAGGGCGGGCAGTTCCAGGCAAAAATTAGAGCAAAAGCCTGCTAGGCCGAAAACCCGAAAGGGCAGCTTAGGCAAAAGATAAGGCCAAAAACAATCAAAAGCTCGCTAGACCGAAAACCTGAAAAGGCGGTGCTAGGCAAAATTCAGAGCGCAAAAAGGAAAAGTGTAAATACCCGAGCGAACCCTAACCAAACAATTGTAGTCCTGAACTACGTCATGACCTGATTCCTTTCTACAAGGGATACGTAGGCAACCTCATCCCGAGGTTCGGTCACAATCTTTCGAGTTGATTCCAAGTCCTCATACGCATTTCGCAGGCAGAACCAGTAAGAATCAAGAGCAGAAAATTCTCAAAACTCAAAGTTTTATTCAAACAAAGCTTCTTCGATTACATGGCTGAGCATGAAACTTTCAAACAAAAGAAATAAAAACATCCATAGCACTGGGTGCACAACTTATTTCAGGCACATTAAGATCGAGTCTAAAAGTCTGTCTTAGTTTCCATTGTCTCTTGCTTCAATATCCCTTGTCAACCATCTCTTATAGCGTGTCGGAAGAAGAACACTGGGATATAAGTCTCTTGGAATGGTCGTACGCTCCCTCCAATTGCTCTGGTAAGCCCTGAAGGTGGCAACATTGAAATTCGGTATGACGAAATCCTCAGGACCCGCAGGTGGTGGTACTTGACGAACTCCAAGTTGACGGAGAATGCGGTTTGGAACATAGAAGGTCCATCGGGTCAAACCTGCCAGAATCACTCGCTGGCGCCCCATGTTGCTAATAGCCATATCAGGAAGGTCAATCCAAGTCAAACGCCAAGAGATCACTTCTTCTGTGAGCTGGGAAAGAACTCGAGTCCAACCTCCCACATCATTAAAAACCTCCCTGAAATTCCTGATAACGAACCCTTGAGTTTCATGAACCCGGTTTCTTGGCACAGGCTCCAGCAGATTAGCCTTGTCGCATAACCACAGCTGCGTGAAAGAGAGAAAAACAAGTAAGAAACCTTAGACAGCTTTGAACTGAGCGCTGAGATAAAATGAGAACGAGTGAAAAGCCGGAAAAAGGAGAGCTGAGTGAGAAGCCTACCTGTAGGAGCAGCGGACTACCCTCGAAGACGTCGGTCCTACCGGCATGAACCCCATCCAGACCCATCAAAGTTTCAGCCAGAACCATCGGAGCTACATCCTTACGCTCCTCAATTTGCATAACCACACCAACCAGGGAAGAGCTTGCTTGACCATCAGATTGCACGAACAAGAATGCAGCCAGTAAACACAAGCACAGAGCAAAGTTGTCAGAGCGGAACCCTTCAATCAAGCGTGGGATATTCAGAAAGCCTCCACGAATTAGGGACTTAGCAGCATTGTTACTTATCCCTAGCTTGGAAGACAACACTGTGGCAAAACCAACTCCATAGAGAGGAACGATGGGCTCCGCCAAATCAAAACCTCCAAGGTATGCGAAGAATTCTTCCACAGTAGGGCATAACTCGTGGAGACCAAAGCGGAAGACATGCACCTCAGGGTCCCAGAATTGTGTTGCAGCTCGCAACAACTCCGGACGTATGGATACGTCTCGAATATAACGAAGGGAAGTCAGTCTATGACCCCGAAAGTGCAGCCAATCCAAGCCATCGAGATCATCGAGCCAGGGGCGCATCAAGGCTGAGAAGCTCACCACCATTGTGCAAGAAAAGGGGCGGGGTTAACAAGGAAAGAGTTTATGAATTTGGAGTGCAAATAAGGGGGGAAATGAACAGCTTTTTATAGCCACCATGCATGAGGAACAATACGAAATTTCAAGTTCCAAAGGTCACCTCGAAAGACGCGTCAACTCGAAGACCGCAAGGAATCATGTTAAAAATGATAAGTTCCCTCAAAACATGCCCCACAATGGCTCTTCAAGTCCCTAGGACATGCGTTGAAATGATGAAACGCCGAAAGGGAGGACCAGAAATCCGCTGCAAGTGGCAGATTTTTTTGGCATTATCAGGCCTGTACCGTACGGCACACTAATAGTGCCGCACGGCACAGTTTCAGTACCGCACGGCACAACTGGCCAGATTCCAAGCAAAATTCAGTTTTGAGCCTCCGGGACTCACTCCGTGCTTTTCTTTGGCACAAAGCTTATGCATGCAAGCCATGGCGCGCGCCTACGACCTATTGGAGGGGTCGGTTGGCAACCTCAACCAGAAATTAATGATCAAAAGTCTCGAAGACTTGAATACCAAGGAATAGAAGTATCGACGAGCTATACTTCATGATAACACCACCCCGCAAGCATGGTCAATACATGTGTGATATGTTGTATTCATGAGTCATTCCATTCGTTTGTCAACAACAATGCCGACATATGTGCGCAACAAGCGTCATTCTCTTGTCATTAATCCATACATCGCGCATATAAGTTCAAAAGTTTAGTTCCGTTTTATTGAGTCCTATGAGTCACAACCATAAATGCAAATCAAGTTTTCCATATACAAGTTTGTTGGTCTCGAATTCAGTTGCTTTAAGATTAGTACTCGCATGCAAACTTTGATTTTCCAGATTCATTGCCAATATGAATAAAATGCAAGTTTTTATAAAACCAAGATCAAAATATCCACATGATAAGTGAAACCATATCCAGAGGCAAACAGGCCCAATGTGTCATCAACTACTACGGCTCGCAGGCCGTCTATACAGAAGGCTAAACAAATGCCTAAATCAAAACGAGGCACGCAGGCCCCACCTAGAAAAATGCTATCACTAACTACTGTCTCAGGTACGAGGGCGCTTCGGAGGCACGGACCCCCGAGGTCTATACTCCTCTGGCGTAGCAGGATCGTCATCAGTACTACTGCTCTCCGCAGGCTCCTCCCTCTGCTGTACACTCTCTCTCCGTCTCTCAGAAGAACGAAGGACTCGGCCTGAAGGGGGAGTCACTGAAGTAACTCGAGGCGTGGAACGCCTGGCACTCCCAGAGCCTGACGCTCCCTACACAAGCAGCAAAATTTGTCAGAATACAATGAAAGGCATGCATGATCAAACAAGAAAAGAAAGACAAGTCCAATGTATACCTCAGCAGCCCCGGCACTAGGGGTGGCCCCTCGGCTAGCTCCTCTCTCACTGCTAGTACTCTCCCTCCTCCTGCGAGTACCTCGGCCGGTCTCTCTACCTCTGCTAGCCTCTCCAACACCACGGGCCGGTGCCCTCCCTCTAGTAGCTCTCCGGCCACGACCAAGTACAACTCCTGGCTCAGCCCGCGGGCGCACCTCTGGGGCCATGCCCATCACAAACTGACGGACCATGGCCTGCAAGTCCTGCGCCAGCTGGTACGACGCCGCCGCCCACTCAACAGGAATCTGAAATTAAAAAGGGGCGTCAGCAATACATGAGATACTGGTATAAACAAGTAATAGAAGCAAGCATAATAATCAAAAGTCACCTCTGTCGTGGCAAGAGTAACTGTAGGAGTGATATGAGGCACCGTCACCACTCCAAGTGCTCCGTCAGCAGTCACCACCTCAATCTCTCTCCTCAACTCAGGTAAAGTAACACCGGCCCTCAAACGGTTCTCCATGTCCAGGTCATATGCCAAGTGTGTGCTCAAGTAACCCTCATAATCTATCGAAAGACCGAAGACCAACTCTGTCGGCACCGTATATCTCTCTATCTCAGCTCGGGTGTACTCCTCAGTCCTCTGAACAAGTGGAGGCAACGGCGAAGGCACTCTGAAATGGTCAATCCCGAGGGACTGACGAGAAACCCTGTCACCCAAGTACCATCGCCAACCGTAAGGGCACTCCAGCAGCACTCGACTCCGTGTCAGCTCCCTGCTCCTAACCAAGTAATCCCTGCGCATCCTATGCCAAACATTCCATCTCACCTACAAGAAAGAAAGGTTTGTCAGGAAGACAATAAAGCATGAATATTTGAAATCGTAAAAAAGGCTTACCCTATCTCCTGTAGTAGTGTCCAGAAAGAGCCGAAAAGTCCTCAAATCTCCCTTATGGTCACCACCTCCTGTGTACTCTGACCCCCACTTCTCGGCACGCGGGAGCACATCCTCATTGCTATGCGAATTGGCCGGGGCAAATACACCCAGCACCTCATAAGCCCACACCTGCATGTTCAGAAAGTCGTCAAATCAAGAAACATAGATAAAAACATTATCATTGAAAGAGGAATACAAGCAAAGCTTTACCTCTAGCACCCTCCAGTAGCCACCAAGGCTCGTGCCCACACCACGGCACACGCAACCAAGGAAGCAGTACACAGTACACAGACCGGCGCCGCCCCAGTCGAACCTCCCAGCAGTCTCCAGATCCTCCAGTGCAGGCAACCAACCCAAGTGCACCACGCCCTGCCTGTTCGGAAACAGGGAGGCACCAAAGAGGTACAACAAGTAGGCTCTCGCCATCTGCCTAGCCTCCTCCTCTGACTCTGGCTCGTGGTCCCAAAAACCCACCAAGACAGTATACCTCACCCCTGACTCAATACCTCCAAGCCTCCTCCCTAGGTAGTGCTCAACGGCAGCAGGGTCCAAGTACAGCTCTGAGTCAAAGGGGATGGGATCACCTCCAACTCTCAGACCGGTGATCGCAGCAAAGTCAAGGGGAGTAATCGTCATCTCCCCGAATCTGAAGTGGAAGGTGTTGGTAGTATCCCACCACCTCTCCACCAGGGCTCGTATCAGCTTGCGATCCGTCCTAGTCACTGTCAGAAGCCGGATAAAAATGGTGAACCCAGAGGCATCAACCAAAGCCCTCACTCGTGATGGCAACGCGCGGTAATACTCCAAAGAATGCGCAGAACCTCCATAGCCACCCAAAGATCTCTCAGTCTGTTAAACAAAGGCATGACAAAACTTCAGTCAGTATTGTTAACAAGAATGTACAAGCAAGCAAATGAACAAGCACAAGCAGAAAAGGATAAACAGAGGATACATACCAAAGGATTCCTATACGCAATGTGAGTCGAACGGTCTCGAATCACACTCGTATCTGGGTACGTAGGCAGCAGAGGGGTATAAGTATCGCACCCCTGAGGAACAAAGAAGTGCACCCGTGGCACATAAGTAGCAGGAGTAAAAGGGACCCTGTGATCCATAGATAACTCAACCTCCCGGACTATAGTCAAACGCCCCTCTCCGGCAGCTACATCAGCCTCTCTCTCCCTCTCCTCCTGCTCAGCATCCCTGACAATGGACGCCATCCCCTCCTGAACCAGGACATTCTCAAACCGGGGAAACTCCTGTAAGGTCGCTGCTATGTCCTCATCTCTCGCTCCCTCCAGAGTGTCTGCCAAAGTCAGACCAGACCCACGAGAAGAACCAACGGCAGGTGTAAACAACGGAGGCTCCGAAGGCTCTGTCTCTATCTCAGCACTCTCCTCTGGCACTCTGGCAGTACCAATCGCAATAGCCGGACCTGGAGCTATGCGCCTCACCAACGGCACCTCCTCACTCTCAGTACTACTACCCCCGGTCACATCCTCAACCAAAACATCCCTCGGGATACCCTCAGCTTGAGACCCGCTCTCCTGAGCACGGGCTCTCTCTACCACAACATCTATCCCACTCAAACTCATAGCACCCGTACCTGACGGATCAACATCCATGACCTCCGGCCCCTCACGGCTAGCTACAACACTCTGATCATCACCAACAATACCATCACCACCAGGGGTACTCTGATCAATAGGCGCAGCACTCTCATCAGGCCGTACGGTACTCGAATCTACTGGCACGGCACTCCCAGCATCACCCACGGCACTCTCAGTGTGCCGTGCGGTACCCAAATCGTCCCCCACACCACTGCTGCCCATCGTCGGCGCAGTACCCACGCTCTCGGCCCCCTGTAATGACACCGGAGTCAAAACCTCACCCGTGTGAGTCCCACTCAGTCTCGTATGAGCCGCTTCCGGCATGGGTGGTGGTGTTTCGGCCCCAATCGGTGCCACACGGTGGGGCTCAAGAACTGGGCCTGCAACATTTGGGCCGACATCGGCCGGAACTCCCATGGACGAATCACTTCCAGACCTGCTGGAGGAAGTACTACCCTCCCCGCGCGCCGACGACGACGAATCGCCGGTAGACATGGCCGAACCGCTCGGTGCCTCCCCGGAATCTGCCATACCAGTATATTTCGGAAGTGAAAATATGGGTTTTGGGGAGATTTTCGATCGAAAGATTGAAGGAGATTTGAGGGAAGGAAGGAGGAGTAAGAAGATTGAAGGAAATGAAGATTCTCGGAATACCACGCTCTCAGAATAACTGACTAAAATGTTTGAATGCGTTTGAAAGAGTGGGAGAAAACGAAACGGTTTTGGGCGGTTTTAATAGCCACTTGTGCCGTACGGCACATACACTCTACCGTACGGCACAATATGTACACCGCACGGTACACCCTTTTGCCATTTGTACCGCACGGCACGCCATTTCTGCCGCACGGTACAGTATTGATGCCGCACGGTACACACCTATGTTCCTAAATAGTTTTTGCACCCGATTCAACCTCCTCAAAGGTTTCTAAGCCAAGGTTGCCAGCAATCTCACTCAGGCTAATCCTCGTTAACTTCGCATGCGCACTTATCAGTTCCATCGACAGTATACAAGCACCATTTGGTTATGTAAGTCCTCGATGGCATAAACAGCAACAGTTGGTTTAGTAAGTCCTCAAAAGTATCTATAACGACGATTTTAATCAGCACTCAGACGGGTTTCGTGAGTCCTCCCCGGCGTTAACAGACGGTTATATCCCCAACATCAAAATGGTTTCGTAAGTCCTCAAAGGCATTTACAACAACAATTTCGAGCGTCCGATGGTTTCCATCAGAGCGGTTTCGTAAGTCCTCAACGGCATTTACAACAACAATTTTTATCAACATCGAATGGTCTCGTAAGTCCTCTCCGGCATTAACGATAGTTTTATCAGCGTAAGGTGGTTTCATAAGTCCTCTCCGGCATTAACGACAGTTTTATCAGCATCCGTTGGTTTCATAAGTCCACGCCAGGCAAAAACGACAGTTTTATCAACATCAACATCCGGTGGTTTCGTAAGTCCTCTCCGGCATTAACGACAGTTTTACCAACATCCGGCGGTTTCGTAAGTCCTCTCCGGCATTAACGACAGTTTTATCAGCATCCGGTGGTTTCGTAAGTCCTCTCCGGCATTAACGACAGTTATCCTCAGCATCAAATGGTTTCTTGTGTCAGCAACAAAAGGTTTCGTAAGTCCTCTCCAGCATTAACAAAACGGTTTTCAGCACCAATAGCACATCATTCGTTTTTCCCTCGTTGAAAAGCAGAGTGACAAACTCCACTACCCAATCAAAGGTATGTTTTCTAGAAACCCTTATGCATTCGGCCCTGATGAACTACGCCGGTCTGATCCCTACAACGGGGTACGTAGGCAGCTCTCACGAGCGCGACCACATGCATCATGTATTACTTGTTTGTTTTCGTACGAGGACGTCCGCATCGAGGGGTGTCTTCTATCTTTGACGCGACTTCCGGTCGACACAATGATTGTAAGTCTCGTCAAAGAGGGGCAACTGTAGACACCCCAAAATGAGCGTTCACGTACATTTTAATCCCCAATGATGAACGGAAATACCCGGAAGAACTCTCGGATTGAAATTCTCCAAGTCAACTCAGTCAACAGTACCGCACGGTACTCATCTCTCAACGCACGGGACAGCCAGTGTCACGTACAGCAGAGTTTTGGAAATTTGACGGCCAGGTGTGCCGCACGGTACACAAGTTGTACCGCACGGCACAGTTTGTGTACCGTACGGTACTGTTTACGGGTTCCCAGTTTTCGCGAATTCCCAGCAGCAGAAAACACGGACGAGATTGGTTCCCCCGCCCTGCTGGTCGTGGCCGAAAGATCATGGCCGAAAGGGATATACTACTCCCCATGCCATTGTCCCCATGGGCAAGAATCAAGAACGGCGCACTATGGCATGCTATGGCTTGCCCATCCTCTATATAAACCGATTGAATCCAATGAGAGAGGGGAGACGATCCCAGAAAAATTTCTGTGAAAAGATGGTTATGAAGCTTCACTCTTGAGTGTCATTTCCATGGCCAAACCTCTTAGCTATCATCTCTAATACTCAGAAAACAACACCAATCTCTTCCAAAGCAAAACCCAGTTTTGAAATCCAATCCCCTGTTTTTCGGTTCTAAAGCCGTAAGATAGCCGTTCCAAGTTTGCCAAAGCTCAAGCCTTCAATCCCTCTAACCACTATACTAGAGTGAAAGTGAGGTCCAGAGAAGTGTCAAGCAACATTCAGAAGTTCAGGAAACAAGTTTAATCCGAGAGTTCGAAACCGAAGGTATAAACCCGTTTCGCCAAATTCCTTGAAATTGGTACCCTGAGGGGAAGGGTACCAAGGGTGGAATGATTCCTTGTATCATTTCCATGCTTGGTATGCCCAAATTACAGCAAGTCTAGTTTCATTTCACACCTCCCGGTCGCGTCGTACGGTGAAAACATCGCCTCGTACGGAGCGATTCAACAAGGAGGGACATCCCATACTCAATACATTGCTGTCTCCCTTTAAAGTAGTTCATTTTGAATGCATTTCATACCTTGTATGTGCCTCTGATCGATCATTTCGAAAAGCCAAAGTTTCAAACTGTTTTGCAGCCAAGTGTGCCGCACGGTACTCATACTGTGCCGCACGGTACACCTTGAGTGCCGTACGGTACTCGTTTGAAAATTTGACCGTTAATTTGAAGAACAGTGCCGCACGGCTCGCTGTTTGTGCCGCACGGTACATCTAATGTGCCGCACGGCATACGTTTCCGGTAAAAATGTGAAATTTGAACCTCCCCCTGCAGGAACAGTTTGAAGTTTGGATTTTCGTTTGATTTCTGTTAATTACAATATCAGTCATCTATTTTTCTCATTATTATCATCTGTCTTGTTTAATTTAAATGTTTATCTGTTAATGTTCAGCAATAAAATTGTTTTCTAATAAAATCCCACAAATGTTTAGTAAAGACCGATTTTTAATCGGGCGAACAGGGTGCATTAAAACCCTTCCCTGTTCGTAACCTGGCTCCCGGATCCAAAACGAATCTCTGGTTTTCAATTGGTTTTATAAGTCATTCGTTCAAATCATCATTTTCAAATTGGTTTCTCGGGTCCCAAACTGCTTTTCCCAAAACCCGGGTGGCGACTCTAAAATCTTTTGTTTTTCGAACCGTTTCGAAAGACCGTATCCGAACCGCGTGGAGGTCGACCGTCCACAGTGCCCAAATAAGAATGTCTCGAATTACTATATAAATAACAACCGGGGTGGTTCTAGGTCTTCGTCTATCCCTGCGCCGGGTCATTCTCCACTCCGGCAGCACTTCCTGTTCCATAGGGCTGGTCTCCACGGTATCAGTCCTGTCCATCTAGATGGTCTGACATAATACGTCCGAGTCGCACAGGCAACATCATGGTATTATGCCAGGGTTACACGAGTGCAACACCGTGAGCAAAGCCCAGTAGTTCACTATGCTAAACTTCTAAGTAGCAATTCTAGAACGATAAGTTCAAAAATAGAGTACGATACTTGTGAATAGTAAAATCATGCAATATATCATGCGAGTCTGTGCGGATCAGAGTAATATGCGCAGAAAACAGTACTTCCTTTCTGTGTCTCAATATAGTGTCACGTGTCAGTTTCTCGAAAACAGTTTCTCAATTAATAACTCGAACATAACTCATTATCAACAATATTCCCAAAAAAAACAGTTTTCTCATATCCGTGCCCTTTTTGGCATTCTTCTTCAAATTTCATATATCTCCAATCACTCGAAAGTTATTGGTCCGTTTAAGCCTCCTCTCAGCTGACGGTACCAACCTTTCCGCTCGAGGTCCCGATTATCGTGCATCACCGAACTTAACAGCCTGTTTGCACGATCCGTCCACCCCGCGACTCACACGACACAGTCTCGGCCGCTTTGCATCACCGAACTTAAAAGCCTGTTTGCAAAGTCCGTTCACCGTGTGTTGTGCACGCTTAGCCCAACATCCAAGTTCTCTCCGCGAACCGGAAGTGGCGCTCTTGCTGCACTACCGCATCAAAACCGTTCCTCCAAGTTCTCTCCGCGAACTTGAGGTGGCATCCAAATCTCATCTTATCTCATTTCATTTCATTTCTCGAAAACTTCATTTCTCATTTCAAAACTCATTTTCATTCTCATCTCCATTTTCTCGTCAACAGTAATTCACTTAATGAAACCCCGTGTCGTAACGTTTTGTGTACGTGCTCTTTGTCTCATGCTCAAATCATGCCCATGCAATATTCCAAAATTTTCTTTCAAAAACTCATATTTCCTAATTAAACATTTCCACATAAAATCATACGTAGTAATACACCAACTTTCTCAAAAAATGATATTTCTCTAATAAAAATCTTCTCACATAAAATCATGCAATTAATATTTCCTCAAAAATCATTCCATATGGAATCATGCACTTTAATGCACTACCTCTTCCCAAAATAATATTTCCTAATTTCTCTCAAATTTTATTCTTCATCAAAAATTTCATTTCTCCCTTTTCTCTTGTAAAACTTTTTTTTCTTTCTTTTTAAAGAAATAAATTAGTCAACTAACTCCTTCTCCAAAGTAAATACTCCAAATTTCTTTTTCCTGAAATTTCTTGCCAAAAATTTTATCTCCAATAATTATGAAAAATAAGTAATCTCTCAAAAATATACTCGTTATATTTCTAGAAAACTTTCTTTCTAATAACTCAAATAAAACACATTTTTTTATATCTAGTAAAATCACAATTTTCTTTCTAGAAAAATTCAATCATTTCTATTTGCTTCTTTTCTTTTCATCGTAGCTATAAAATACTCACAAATAATTTAGTAAAAACATTTCTAGGAAACATTTATAAAAATTCTCTCTTCATAATTATTTAGTAAAAACTCCACACTTTCTTACAAAAATTTCCATAAAACGCTAGATATTTCTTTTTAGTAAGAACAATTCCCTCACTAAATACAACAACAATCATTTATTTAATCAACAAGTTTCTTCATGAAATATTATCATAAAAATGCTAGAACCTTGTCTAGAAAAATACATATCTTCTAATCGTCTTCTAATTGCTTCTAATCATCTTTTCATCACTTCTAATTAACTTCTAATCACTTTAATCTTACTAATCCCACTTCTAATTTCATGAAGAACAACTTTAATTAGAACCTCCTTAACATTCTTGTTAATCTTTCTACATGAAATCTTCTCACTTAAACACTAAGTAACATGCTAAGTGACTTAATACATGCACTAATTAACCCAATCAAACTCTAAAATCATGCTTAGAAAATTAATTAGAATAACGTAATAGAGCTAGAAATAACTAATTAGAAGGTTAGTTTAGTAAACTACCTTGATTTCCGGGTGTAAACCGGAAGCCGAAAAGCAATTCCTTTGGTGTAGAACCTCTTAAATCTCCCTCACTTACTTACTAATTAACTTAGTAAGTAGCTAATTAGGACCCTAATAAGTTGGCTAAAAGGTGGTAGAAGTTGGTTATTGGTTGGGAATATGGGAGACAAACAAATATAGTGGGGTATAAGTGGTCCAAATGAACAAAGGGTGGCCTATTTATAGGCAAAACAATGCTCCTCTCTCCTCCCTCAAACTCACGGCACACACACATACACACCCTTGGCCGAACTACTCCATGTGGGAGTGTTAAATGTGTGCTTTGAATTGGCACATGGAAAGTACACCACTTGTTCACTAGGTTTTAGGCTAGGTCCTAGGTTTTCTATACTTGCAGGCAAAGGAATATGGGAATCCATAGTGAAACCAACGTGGGAATCCATAGTGGGGAATATTTACGCCTCTCATTGTGTAGGTTTTTGCATGGTCACCTTTGTTACGGGGTGTGTTTAGGAGCAAATATGCACAATATGCATGTGCATGGAGTTATGGCTAAAGGGGTAGCCTTAATGGGCTAATAATAGGGGGAATATTCTTCCTCAAAACATGGAAGCATGTTTCATGGAGACTTGGAGTGCAAGGACAAGCATAATAGGTCTAGGTTGTGTAGATTGTACACAAATGCATGTATTGTGTGGGTATGTATAGGTTTCTCCAAAAATAACAAGGCTTGTTCTAACTACTTTTGGGTACAAAACCTTAGATTAGGAAGCTTCCTCTACCCCTCCACTTGCTTGTGCAAGTGAACAAGCATTAAATCTAGCATGTGCAATTGTACAAACATGCATGCACACACACACACACCATCACCTTCTCTCTCTCTCTACTGATCTCTCTCTCTCTCTCTCTCTCTCTCTCTCTCTCTCTCTCTCTCTCTCTCGGCATCTCTCTCTCTCTCCCCGTGGCTCTCTCTCTCTCTCCCTCTAACTTGGTCAAACACCAAGTTCCAATGTGAGGAGGTGACATGACCATGTCGTA